>CM053616.1:8441963-8518458 GCA_028646535.1 Procyon lotor | reverse complement strand
TTGTCCATAAGCTGTCCAGTCTGTGGTATTTTGTTACAGTAGCCCAAATAGACCAGTCACTAGCCCAACTAACTGTTCTGAGTTAGGAAGAAGTAAGCACGGAGAATTCTGGAAGCCTGTAGGGCCCCAAGGAATCCCCATGTCTTGCACAACAGGGCAGGACTGCTCAAGTTCCCATCAAAAGTGACCCATACCAGTATCCTATGCCCCATTCATAAACCGAGGAGAGAGAGAAAGCAATAAAAGAGGCTTTGGTGAGTGAATGGTCAAGGAAATGTGAACCACTAGGTCAAATCCCCTCTCCAAACTGAAGTTGTTAATTCCCACGTTAGCCATCATTCACACACTGACATTCATGATGGCCAATTCCTGAAGCTTTCTCTGGAAGTTCCAATATTCATAAATGCCACTGTTGGTTGGCAGCCCACTAAGCATTTTCCCTATAAAATACATGAAGGAAAACATCTAGAAAGAGAGCCACACTGAGACACAGATGCTTGGGGAGCCACTGAGAACCAGAGGGACCAGCTCCGCACTCCAGCCTCCTAGGGTAAGAGAGTCAGGACTTGTGTTATGGCCTAATATACGGTCTATCAGGTCATGTCTCTGCAATTCCAATTCCTAAGTCATGGCTCTTCTAGGTCACTTGCTGATGGTTCCCAAGAAGAGTCTAGCAAATGGTCAAAGCCAAGAAAGTTAAATCTGCAAATACCAAGGGTCTAGTCTGTATATTGACTTCTCATCGGTTTTGATGAAAACCTAGTAACTAAAGTTCATAAAATTGAGAATACAGCATGTTATATTGGAAGTAGAATGAAATTTAGAAAGTAGGTTTTACATATAAGTCCTTGGGCACAGCCTTTGACCGCCCCGAGTCTTGGTTTCCTTATCAGTAAAATAAAGCTAATAATGGTATCTACTTCCCCCTGTTATTGTGAAGATAAATGCAACATTTTATGCCAAAACACTTGACAACAATGAGAAACCATTTGAGAATTCTTGGATAACCCCTGGGGCTAACATGGCGTCTAGCATGTAATGGGTGTTCAGGAGATGTTTGAAGGAGCCCATGTCAGGGAAGAAGCAACCCACACATTTGAAGGATCAGGACCATTTAAATTCTTAGATTGTGTTGTATTTCGTTTAAACGTGAACCTCATCCTGAGAAGCTTTATGAACTTTCCAGGAATTATATCATGAATCATGATTCTTTCTGATAAAAAAGAGTGCAAGGAAAAAAAAATGGTGTGCCAGCTTTAGCAGCTGTGTAGCAGCTGGAAGAAACTGAGGCCCAGCCCACTTACCCCGTCAGCGACTCTGGGCCCTGGGCTTTCTAGCACTCAGAGATTGGCTGTTTCCAGAAATCAGGATAAAGAATGGCAAAAACCCATCTTTGGGCTGTAGGCGACCTAACTGCATTTCTGCGGGCAGGCCATATTCTTATTTCTTCTTCTCCCCTCTTCCAGAAAGAAGAAAAGAAACCCATGCTCTCCACCGATTCCCCGGTATGTATAACCTGGCGGTGAGATTTGTTCAGTAAATAGAGTCGCAGGTACCGGCTTTTCTCTACAACAGACTCACTATTTAGATAAAATAGGTCATGGAGATCATTTGGCCAATAACCACTTAATTCTCTTGTTAACACCCATCGCCTCGCCACTGTGCTTTTCGGATGCTGCAGGAAAAGAGAAAAGATGTGCTTCTTGCTGGCCTCCCCTTGCCCTATTTCACTACCACTCACAGACCCAGGCCAGAAAACTCTCTTAAGTGGTATTGTTGAAAATTCCCAGGAATTCAAAGATGCTTTTTACATTGCTGAAAGCGCTGGGCATTACACTCACACGTTAGGCAAAGCTATAAATGAAAATTAATGTGGCGTTATTCCTTCTGCATCTTCTTGCTAAGTCACCAAGGAAGACAGCACCACCAAGCCCCTCCCAGCACCAGGAAAGGATGGTCTGGTCCCACTGCCACCAGAGGCCACTTAGAGCATGAAATGTCACATCGGGATGATGCATTGTTGGAAACATGAAGTAGTAAGCAACCTGTGATAAAGGAATTGCAGAAAAGGATTAGTTTTTTCTGACCAGCCAGGACGCAATCAAAGATGCTAAAAATAATAGTTTTGGGGCTGTGTCTTCTAATCATGAGACATTTCGCCACTAGGAAATCATTAGAGATTTCCTAATAACACTCCAAATCTGTGACTGAGCGCACCTTTGTAAGGCACAGTACAATGGACTGTCTGGCCATTTCCACTGGCCATGAGCCCCTTAAGGCCCCAACATCTAATAGATGTAGGGAGAATGAAAGGAAAATTTAAGTAATTAATGTAAGGGTCATGGTGCAGAAGATCCTGGAAATCTCCATAGCAGCACCTCTTCTGAGGATACAAAGGACCATCTGACAACCAGGAGAAGAGGGCTCATCAGGGGCAGAGGAAAGCAATGGTGGGGTACGTTATCAAAGGGGACCAGCTCCTCTGGAGAAGATCAGAGGCCTACTCAGAAAATCATATTTATATTTAATATTTATCACTTACCCTACCATTGTCCAAGTCCACTTGGGCTGCTAAATTATGAAAATACCATATATTGCGTGGCTAAAAAATGAACATTTAGGGGCGCCTGGGTGGCTCAGTGAGTTAAAGCTTCTGCCTTCGGCTCGGGTCATGATCTCAGGGTCCTGGGATGGAGCCCCGCATCGGGCTCTCTGCTCAGCGGGGGCATGCTTCCTCCTGCTCCCTTACCTGTCTCTCTGCCTACTTGTGATCTCTCTCTCTCTGTCAAATAAATAAATAAAATCTTTTTAAAAAAATGAACATTTAGGGGCATCTGGGTGGCTCAGTGGGTTAAAGCCTCTGCCTTCAGATCAGGTTATGATCTCAGGGTCCTGGGATCAAGCCCCGCATCAGGCTCTCTGTTCAGCAGGGAGTCTGCTTCCCCCTCTCCTTCTCTGCCTACTTGTGATCTCTCTCTCTCTATCAAATAAATAAATAAAATCTTTAAAAAAAAATGAACATTTATTTCAGACAGTTCTGAAGGCTGAAAGATCCAAGATCAAGGTGCCAGCACATTGGGAATCTGGTGACATCTTGCTTCCCAGCTCATAAACAGATGTCTGCTCGCTGTGTCCTCACATGGCAGAGAGAGTGGGAGATTCTTCAGTGTTTCTTTTGTGAGGGCACTAATCCCATTCCTGAGGACTCCACTAATCCCCCACAACACTTTCCGAGGGCCCCACCTCTTAACACCATCCATCACATGGGAGGTTAGGATTCCAACTTGCAAATTTGGTGGGGCGGGAGGGAGGTGGCTGATGGTGAGGGATAGGCACAAACATGCAGTCTAGAACCACCGTCTTTTCAGGACGCCATTGATCACCACTTCCCTGGGGTTTTCTAGACCTCAATGTTCTCTTTCACCCCCTAGGAGGCAGAGCGGTGAGTGGAATCCCTGAAGAGTACCAGGGAATCCCAGATCTGTGGTTTGCTAACTGTGGGGGTGTGGAAGTTTTCATTTCCTGGACTTCATTTCTTCACAGAGTAATAATAACTACGTGGGGATTCTGTGAAGCCAAAGTGTCCAAGAAAGTCACTATCATGACTTGTGGTACTCAGACACTCGATTAAAAAAACACCTGATCGGATATACGCTGTACTTTAGCAACCTCCTACTCGATAGGGGTGACGGCTGTCAGACCCAGTAACATGCTAGGGATGAGTGGGAAGAAGGGGGGCCCAGAAGTGTTCGAAATACAGATCACTACGGTAGAGTACGTATCCTCTCCTCTAAATACCCAGAAAGCAGCGTAGCTATTACTCAGCAAGTATTCGTGTTTTCCTTCTTCAATTACGATAAGTGACTATTGTCAACTATGACTTTTTTAGGGTCAGAGTGGTGACTCAGCAGAGGAAAAGACTCAGAGTCACACCGAAGTCCGGCGTCTCCAGAGATAAATCAGACAGAATCAGATGGGTCTTGTCTAGCAGAGGCAAATAAAAGAACTCTCCAAAAGAAGCCTCTTTAATCCATATGCTCATCACTTATTTAAATGATCTCAAGGGTCTGCTTAAATGCACTGGGGAAGCTCGCAAGGATCTGACTGGATCCTGGGAGCAACAGACAAGGGAAATGCCCGGCCCTGGGGACCAGAGACACAGCTCCCTACCCTAGCTCTCCTCTTACTGCTCATGTGGCCGTCTGCAAGTTCCTTAACTTTGCCTCTGTTCCTATCTCTGTGAAATGAGGTCATTAATGTCTACTTTGCAAGGTTGCAGGGAGAATGAAATGAAACGAAGCCCATTAAGCCCTTGGCCATAAACACTTCTTTTTCCTTTTTTTTTTTTTTTTTTGCTATGATCCCTTCATTATCAGAGACAGCTGGTTTCTGCACAGCCCTCATGTGACGCGGAACGAGCACCATGTGAGGAGCCCAGCACCTAGGTCACCATGTTAACTGTTCTTGGCAGGTGAAGGACACAGACTGGACTTAGGTTGATGGCAGAGGGCGAGGGGCAGGGCCAATGTACTCATGAGGAGCAGGGGTCAGGTTCAGAAGGAGCCGCAGGTTAAATCCCAAGTCTCAGATTCACGCCACTTTCACCCATTCTCATGCTCATATTCATCCCCAATACTGCCAGTAAAGATGGCGGGTAGGGAGTGGGTCTCACCAGTATGGCCTTTGGGTTAGCTACCACTTGGGAAAATGACCTTGCACTGGGACCCTGCCATGAAACCACAGGGCATATTCCATCAGGGGACCTATTCTCTCTGAAAAGAAGAAAAACAATGGTTTCTGAGCTTTGACCTAGATACTTTACCCCTCAGCTGGCATCCAGTGTAGATTTGGAGGATGACAACTCCATCTGGGGTAGGAGATTCGGATATAGATTTTAGCGTGTCTGCAGTGAGCTTTTCCATACCCCTTTCAGCCCATATCTTCTACCTGGAGGTGAGGTGCTCTGAGAATCCTTTGAGAATGCCCCCTCCCCCGTGCCGCCTCGCCCTTTGTGAGGCTAGACCGGGACAGGTGGGTCTGGCAGGTGCCGGGCTGCAGTGCTCCAGAGCAGAGAAGAAGTGTCCAGCAGTGGCGGTGGTGGTGGCGGGCCATGCTGCAGGAGAGCGCGGTGCTTCCTCTTTCCTCCTTCTTGAATTCCTCTTATAATGGTATATCAGGCTTAGGTCATATCATCAATGATTCGCTTATTCCATTCATTATAATATAGACTGACAATTCTTACTTGGGGACGATGTATACCACTATCCAGCTGATACACTCTACTCATCCAAGAGAGTGAAAAAGATGTACCAAAAGTCTTAGCTGCCCTTCTAGAAGAGAAGCTACTGGAAGGCGAGGAATATGTCTTACTCATCTTTACACCCTCCATAGGTCATTGGTGCAGGGCTCCATAGGTGTTGTGGAAACTAGTCAGTTTGTCCCCCAAACATTCAGATGTTTCATTTTATTAGCTTTACACAGGATCCCCAAAATAGATCATGGGGAATCTCAGTAATTTTAAGACACACCCTGTTCGGTAGTTCTCATCTTGAGTTTTTTAACTCTTGGGTTTCTGAAGGGATCTATGGAGGCAACATATTTGAAAACCATGCTGTCATTTCTTCCTTCTGCACGTCCTCTCAACCCCCCCTCCCCATCGTTGTGCAGGGCGCTGAGGAGAACTATCTAGTGGCATGGGGTAGCAGATCTGCCATATTTTATCTGTGCACCTGCATCGTCTTCTCGCACCTAGATTATTATTTTTTTCTTACCCAAACGTACTGAATTAAAACAAAATGGCTGGAGCTACTATTCCAGAGGTAACTGCTGTTTCTACTTCTGTTCATACTCAGCCAGGCAGAACCCATTTTAAGTGTAGGTTAAAAAGGCAGTGACTATAGGTCTTTGAAGAGTTCCATTCAACTCAGCTCACAAGGGAATATTTCCTTATTCTCACTAGCTTACTGAGACCTGCACTAAAGGTGAACACAGTGCCCATCTGCCGTCCTCTAGGTCACCATCAGCAGGCTCTTGGCTTATAAGTTTCCATAACCAGGGCACAGAGATCTGCCCTCAGATGTCGGGAGGCACCCACCATTTTTGATCTACCAAATTTTGAACTTCTTTTTCTCTACCTGGAAAACTATGTCATTGCCAACCTAAGCTCTCTCATCAGCCCTTCTCCAGTTTGCTGAGCGAGTCTTCCTTCTTATCCTACAGGTTCCCTCTGCTCCAGGAAGCCCTCCCTGCTTCCTACACATTCCCATAGCACCTGTTTGTTTCCTCATCATCGTCAGTTAATACTTAACGAAGCAAGTGCTATTTACGACTGCTCAGGTCTCATCACACTGTAAATCTCATATGTCTGTCTTACTAATCATTGTTTCTCCAGTGCGCACCACAATGCCACTTACTGTTTGTAGCCCTCACCCCTACTCTTCTCCCATTTAGCAAGCATCTCCCTACCCAACCACATATATCAAATAAAAACTTACTTTTTGTATTGATGACATAAATAAATGTATACCAAGCTCCAATCAGCACAAATTAGGTTCCTTCAGTTGTAAGCGATAGAAACTATGATTACGGCAATCTGTTGGCAAGATACCTGCCAGCTCAGATTATGGAAACCCAAGTCTAGAAACCTGGCTCTAGAGGGGGAGGTCAGAGACTTTACCTTGCTACTTACAATCTTATCAGAGTGCTCTGTCTGTTAACCACGGGTGCCAAGTGTTCTTAGTCTTTCTCTCATTCTGCTCCAAATTTAAATTCCAGGGGCTTGGCTCCTATCCCATCCTTTGGCTCGGGGAAGACAGGACATCCTGAGCAACAGCCTCATCAAACTATACGGAATGAGGGAGAAATAATTTTCCACAAGGAACTGAAGGGCTATTACTAAAGTTGGTAGTTGATGCCAGATGCCAGAGTATTCTTATTTTGATAAAATATGCACTGTCACCGCATTCAGTCAATTAAGTGATAATCAGAAGCAAATAAAATTTAACATTTTTTTGTTAGCCTGAGTAAGCTTATGATGGATAATGTTCTCGAAACAAAAATCTATTTTAATGCACTTTAAGTGTAGCCTTGAGAAAGAAAAACTCGATAGGGTATAAGCAGAAAACAATTCTGTTCTTTCCTCTCTGAGCTATTTCTGCCCCACACCCTCCTGGATGAACTCTTGGAGGGCTCCCATATCTTTGTCAGGCACCCTTTGATAAGAAAAAGTTCTCTAGTCACTTTCAGAACCAGGGAGAGCCTCCATTCAGTAAATTTCCTCTTCAGTGTAACTGGGAACTTCATTGAAAGTTCCTGCCTCTGGATTAGCTTTGCTTCTGGCTGGGAGCCTGCTGGGGGAGGGGATGGCAGAATTGACTTCTTTCTGGTTTCTCGGCCTTTCCTCTTCCTCTCTGTCTGAATCCTTCCAGAAAAAACTTGAAGGTGGGACTGGGGGGGTCGGACCACTGGAAAGAGAAGCTCCAGAAAGATCTTATTTGCCTGCTACTGTCATTATCTGCTCAAGTGTTGTATGAATTCAGGTGATTCCCTTGCTGACTTTCTCTCACGCAGCACTGACTGGAAACATCTACCTGCAGAGCTCTTGACTGAAAAGATGAGGGCTCTCTTCCAGCTGTCTTCTTATGACATTTCTATTGGCTTCTGCATCCAAAAGTGCACCCCCATCTTTCCCTGGCAGGATGCCATCTTGGGTAAGAGCTCCCTTTGAGTGGCCTGTATTTAGTCTACCTAAATAGACTCTGCCTTACCATCAGCGGAAGCCCAGCCTTGTCCCAACACTGCCAACAGGGAGAAGGGAAAATGTCATCACACTTCAGCATGCTTGTTTAAAGACATTTTTCCTGATGTCTTCACCTTCAGTCCTTAAGGTCACAAGCTAGACTTAGAGAATACCTCATGTGCAAGTCCTTCATAGGTGGTTTAGCACCCCATTTTGCAATGTGAGGGTACTTGCCATCTATTATTTGGCTCTGGGTTATTGACAGAGTACTGTTTTAACACATTGCTGTACAAACATCTATTACATTGCTTGAATGTTGATCACACTCCAGGCACTGCTAGTCATGTTCAAGCAAACATGAATTAAGTTCCCTGCCCTCTAGAAGTTCTTAAGATACACTTGAAGGTAGAAAGAAGCACATGTTTAAAAAAATTATAGTAATCAAATATTCTTAGTATGATCTTAAAAAAACAGTTGGCCCTTTCTGATCCTTAGTTTCTTTACCTTTAAAAATGAGGGGCTGGGGCACCTGGGTGGCTCAGTTGGTTGAGCAACTGCCTTCGGCTCATGTCATGATCCTGGAGTCCCCGGATCAAGTTCTGTATCGGGCTCCCTGCTCAGTGGGGAGTCTGCTTCTCCCTCTGACCCTCCTCCCTCTCATGTTCTCTCTCTCTCACTCTCTCTCTCAAATAAATAAATAAAATCTTTAAAAATTTTAAGAAATTAAAATGAGGGGCTGGTTCCTCAAAACATAGAATCACTATATGACCCACCGATGTCACTCCTAAGTACACACCCAAAATAATTGAAATTTAGGGCTCAAACAGATACTTGTACACCAACATTCACAAGAACCAAAACGTGGAAACAACTCAAGTGTCCATCGGCAGATAAAATGGATAAACAAAATGTGCTATAGACATAGAAGGGAATATTATTCATCTTTAAAAACATGTAAAATTCTGGTACATACTAAAACTCCGCCACAACATGGTTGAACCTTGAGAATGTTATGCTAAGTGAAATAAAGCAAACACTGAAGGCACAGATAACGTGATTTCACATATATGAGGTACCTCAGATAGTCAAGTTCATAGAGACAGAAAGCAGAAAGATGGTTACCAGTGGTTGAATGGAGAGGACTGAGGAGTTAGCTTCAGCGGCACAGAGTTTCTCTTTGGGAAGATGAAAAACACCTGGGAATAGATAGTGGCGATGGTTTGCAAAATACATTGTAAACATATTTAATGCCGCAGAACTGTACACTTAAAAATGGTTGAAAGGGTCAATTTTATCTTATGGATATTATATCACAATAAAAAAAAAAATGAGGGTCTGGGCACGAGAAGCCCCCCATGGTTCTGTTGGATTCTAACTAAGTATGGAAATTGCTACTACAATGAAATTATTTTCAGTTGATTAACAATAGAGTTTAATTTCCAGCTTCTTGCAGATTTTTCAAGGAAAATCAGGGAACTGGATCTACCCTTCAAGTTCACCTCCACCATAAGAGAGAGGGTGGGAAATGGAGTCAGATGACTGAGCCAACGGCATTCTGAGTCTCATAAAGCACAGCTGTCAGGGAGCTCTTTAATTTATTCATTTATTAACCATGAAAACCATGGCCAACGTCCGAAGTGCAACTTCTCATCCAGAAAGTTCAATTATATAATGTGAAATAAAGCGAGGCAGTGTTTTTTGGGGTAGAGGGATGGTGGTGAGGGAACTGGGGTTTCAATGGTTTGGGGAAATAAGCAGAAATGAGAGAGTGAGACTTACAGAAAAAACGAGAAGGCCACGGAGTTGCCGAGTGGGATCTGGGCGGTAAAGAGGCTGTTGTATCTTGCAGGACATTCCAAGAGACCGTAGGGATGAGATCCCAGGAATTCAGCTCTCCTTAGAACCCGAGGTTTTACCACCTGGATGACAGAGGCTGCTTGAAGGACTTAATCGACACTGAATACTTCACACGTCTCTTTTCCAGGGAGAAGCATGTGAAGGCCACGGTTTTGTGAAATGTCACACCTCTGCTTCTCAGCACGAAGTGAGTTTAGATGAGGCGGTTCCCAGGCTCAGGGTGCAGGGGGAAGGGCGAGTGGAAAAGACGGACTTTCTGCCAGCGTCCCACACAGGAGAAGGAGCTGCCCGGAGGAAAAAGCATCTGCAGTGTTTCCAGTAAACACGGCCCATCAGAAAGCTCTGCCTCTTGTCACATTCTTACACCCCAGATCACCTCTGCCCAACTGTTTCTGTCCCTGCTCACGGCAGAAAGGCTGCATTCTGAATGAGTGATGTGAATTGGCCTCATCTGAAGGGAAGGGGACGCCAGCATGGCCGGCGGCCTTATCAGTGGAGAGCAGCCTCCCGACAGCAGACAGGATTTGTAGTCTGTCCAGCCCAGTGGCCCTTGGCTTTGCTGGAACCCCTGCCACCTCACACCCCATTAAAAGCATTGCTCACCTTGGAAGGCTCACAAGACCCTGCTTTGTTATTTCCACCTCCTCATTCACAGAGCATGCTCTGTTATACCTGTTTGGGCCACAGCCTCTCCCCTTTGGAGGCGGCACAAATCCATCTGGACTGAAAATGGCTTCCATTTTCCCTCACCCTGTTTTCACTCTCCCTCAGGATCCTGCCCTTTGGGTGGACTGCGGGGACAGTGTCTACGTCTGGCCTCTCCCTAATGAAAAAGAGGCCCCCGGCTCTGGAGTGCCTCAAGGAAAGCCCTGTGTCCATTTTCTCCACCTGATTTAGTCTTTAACGAGATTTTGAAACACAAGGTTAGAAAGAGAGACAGCTGGGTTTCAACTTCCGCTCCATCATTTACTACTGATCTTGATCCAGCTACTTAAGATGCGGCGTTCCTTTTCTACAAAGTAGGGTACTAAGACACATCCCACAAGGACTGCTGAAGGATTTAATAAAAGTCTGCGTGACAAATGCCCACAACAGCTTAATCCATAAATGGCAGGTCAATGTCCTTATCAGTCAAGGCCATCAATATATTACCTGCCTTGGCAATTACTGGAAAGATTTTGTATTTGTTGTTTGGTGTTGTGTTTTGCTTCATTTTTAATCATTTAAGTAAATGCCCTGTATTTGCCAAAAAAATATGTGTCTGGGTAAGGTGTAAAGAAAAACAACACAATGAGCCATAAGCCAGTTTAAGAGAAAGATCGAGACCATCACCCGGAAGTTCTTAGGCTCCACCACCACCTCATTGTTCCCCCCACCCCCAATTATTTTGAACTCAGATTCATTCTGCTTTTTTGGTTTATAATTTTTTGGTTTTTTGGGTTTTCTTTTTTTTTTTTTTTGGTTTATAGTTTTAACTTCATATTTGTATCTCTATACAATATACCCAAACTAGCCTTTTAAAGTTTATATAAATGTAACCATACTGTGGTTACGCTTCTGAGACTTGCTTTTTTCATTCAATATTAGGTGACACATTGTCATGTATACCTGTAATTCATTCCCTCTTACTCCTTTCTGGCATTCGATTATACAAATATACTCCAATTTATTTTTCTTTTTTTATACTACAATTTATTTAACCATTCTAATGTCAGTGGAAATGCTGGGTGTTTCCAGTTTTTTTCCTATTATGGGGCTGCTATGAACAGTATTATGGGAGTTCCTGTTATTCACATGCAAAGGTTTCTCTAGGGGAAATCCCTAGGAGTAGAATGGCTGTGTTACTGCATATGCACATTTTTAAATTGACTAAATAATGCCAGTTACTTTCCAGTGCAACTCTAAGAACTTACATGCCCATGAGCACCTTGTAAGTGTCTGAGTTATTCTATATACTCATCAAAATTTGATCTTTATCTTGTTGAAGAAATTCTACCTTATAACAGGGTCATAAAAATATTCTCCTACTTTGTCTCCTAAAAGTTTTATGGTTCCCTCTTTCACATAATAAATGTTTAATTTATCTGGAATGGGTACTTATGTACTATGAGATAGTTTCATTATTTTTTGGGTGAATCACCAACTGATTTTCTTTAAACATTTTATTTATTTATTTGAGAGAGAGAGAGAGAGAGAAAAGGAGCAGGAAGAGAGGCTGAGGAGAAGGGAAAAGCAGAGTCCCTGCTGAGCGGCAGCCCTACATGGGGCTCCATCCCTGGACTCCAGGATCAAGACCTGAGCCAATGGTAGACACTTAACCAGCTGAGCCACCCAGGTGTCCCACAACTGATTTTTAAATTATCAATTTAAAATAATCATTTTATCAGTGTTACAAGATTAATAAACGTATTTGGGGAAAAAGTAAAAAAAATAAAATAATCATTTTAGGGGCACCTAGGTAGTTCTGTCGGTTAAGCGACCAACTCTTGATTTCAGCTCAAGTCACGATCGCAGAGTTGTGAGATCGAGCCCCAGGTAGGGCTCTGTGCTCATCATGGAGCCCGCTTGAGATGCTCTCTTTCCCCCTCTGCCCCTCCCCCATCCCCCTGCTCCTGCACACTCTCTCTCTCTAAAAAAATTAAAAATGAAATAAAATGATCATTCTAAGTAATCAATCCTTTACCCAATGACCAGCACCATTTAAAATAATTCTTTACCCACTAAGAGCAGTGTCTAGTTTCTGTATATGTATCTGGGTCTGTCTCTGGGTGTTTGTTTCCATTCCATTGGTCAATCCATCCTTCCAAAGTATTTCAAATAATAATTTTTGCTATGTTTCTGGTAAAGCAAGGCACTCAGCTTCTTCTTCAGGAGTGTCTGCATTATTTCTGATCCTTTCTTCTTTGATATAAATTTTCACATCAGCTCATCAAGTTCAAACAAAATAAAACAATCCAAAACCTGTTTTGTGCGGAATTGCATTGTCTCTGGATAAATTTGAGAAGACTTGACTTCTGTGCTAAATTGGTTTTTTCGCCATCCATTTACACAGTACATTCTTCACTTACTGGCATCTTCATAAATGTGTTTCAGTGAAATTCAATAATTTTGTACATTAAGATCTTGCTCCTTTTTTCAATGGTTTCCTTTGGGGGTGCTTGATCTATTTTCAAAGCTATCATAATTGGTATCTTTTATTAAGTTACATTTTCTAAATGTTTATGGCTGAAATATACAAACAGATTAATGTTTATATATTAATTTTGCATTTAGGCAATCTTTCTAAAGTCTAGTTAACTAACTATTAGAGATCCTTTTGGGGATTTTCTATGTACATAATCGTATCATCTGCATGAAAAGAAAAGTGTTCCTTTTCTTTTCCAAATCTCACTGGTCTGACCAGGACTTTCACCTTTGTCTTCCTTCTGCTCTTAAAAGAATTACAGCCAAACCTCATTATGCCTGGATTCCACAGCTGCAAATGCACCTGCTCGATAAGGCCTCTCTGTAACAAAGGGATCAATAGAGTGCTTTTGCGGCCATTTGTGGCCATTTGCAGGTGCAGAGTGGCGAAAAATTTGAGTCACTCTCCCTGCAGGCTCCCAGCTGAGGGTGAGCAAGGCTCTGCTTTCTGGCTTCGGTTCTCATGCTGGAAACATGTGTCCTTTTCGCGGTCTGTTTAGTGTCACGTTTTTCGCCTCGTGTCGCTTCTTGTCAGCGATTCCACTGTCTAGTGCCTTACAGGCAAGAAGGGCGGCCCGTGACCTAGGAAGAAAACACATGTGTTCACACAAGCATCTTTGAGGTCTATTTGCTATTTCTAGTTCTGCATAAATTATGTTTTCCCAGGCACATGCCTATTTTGTTCAAGTTTTCAAATACAGTTGAATAAAACTGTTCGCCATATTTTCTTATATTTTAAATCTTTGAAACACCTATAGGTATGTCCCTTTCGTATTTCTCAAGTTCTACTTGTGCCTTTTCTCTTTTTCGTCCTCCATCGACATGATGAGGGACATTCGGATGGGCTAGTGACGCCCCCAGGTGCTAGGGGTGCCTGGCAATGGAAGTCCCCGAGAAAGAGCTCCTCCTTCCTCAGGGGATATTGCTGTGCTCAACCTCAACGTCCCAGAGGACCCAGGGGACCCTTGTCTGTGGCCCCAATCCAACTTCTCACAAGAGCACCCAGGCTAACCCCTGTTGACCTCAGACCCCTCCCCTACGGGACTGTGGGTCCCTAAACCCTCTGTTTCCTGCTTACCCAATGCTTTTCTCACCCTTGCAGTTATAAGACTGAAGAAGAGCACACGTAACAGTGTCTCCATACTGTGCCAATTGCCCTCATAAATGTTCTGAAGATGGGGGGATGAGGCTGTGACCTAAGGGGCATGAGCAGCCTCTAGCACCTGCAAGAGGCTCCAAAGCAGATTCTCCCTTGGAGCCTCTAGAAGGCACACAGACCTGCCAATGTCTTGATTTTAGCCCATGTTGGACTTCTGACTCCAGAACTGTGTGAGTGGTTTAAAGCCACTACGTCTGTGACACCGAGTCACAGCAGCCAGAGTAAACTCTCTACCCCCTTATCTGTTGCCTTCTGTCTCGCCCACATTTTTACTGTTTCTTTTTCTTTACTTTCTAGCCTTCCTTGTGATTATGTTTCAATCATTATATTTTTCCTCCACTAGTTTGGAAGTCCTCTACCTTGTATTCTTTTTGTGGTTACTAAAGAAATCTAAATTTACCTAAAGACCAAATTATCCATTATCTTTACACTCATCATAAATAATATAAGGGGGAGAGGTGCCTGGGTGGCTCAGTCGGTTAAGCATTTGCCTTCGGCTCAGGTCATGATCCCAGGGTCCTGGGTTCGAGCCCCTGCTTGGCAGGGAGCCTGCTTCTCCCTCTGCCTGCCACTCCCCCTGCTTGTGAGCTCTCGTGTTCCCTCTCTCTTTCTCTCTGGCAAATAAATAAATAAAATGTAAAAAAAATAATAATAAAATTAAAACATAATAAATATAACTTAAAGCAACCATCTATCATCACCTCCCGCCCAAAGAGTGTGTTACTCCTAAATAGCATTTTGATTCTATAATTCAACACCCCAAATTAAACATTGGAATTTTTTCTTTGTATAATTCATGATTGTTTAATCTGCCCAAATGTCTGCCATTTGCTTATTATTCCTTACTGCACCTCAGACTCTTCATATAAGATTACTTTCCCTTTAGCCAAAGTAAATCTCTTTCGACTTTCTTTAGTCGAGGATTGTTGTGGCAAACTCAGCTTTTCTTTTCTTTCTTTCTTTCTCTGTCTCTCTTTCTTTTTTTTTTTTTTTTGGTTTTTGTTCTTAAAACATTTTGTTTTGCCTTGTTTTTTTTTTCCATTCACTACTTTCTCAGGGTACGATCTCAGTACAGTAAATCACATGTATTTAGAATACACCATTTGATGAGCCCAGCAGAGGTAAAAACCTGTGAAACCAGAGCCACAATCAAGATACAGAATATTTCCATCACCCCAAGGCTTCTTCACGCCCTTGACACTCCATCCCTCCTGCTCCCCATCCCCCCATCTCTAGGCAACCACTTTGTTCACTGTAACTTATAGTGTCCTTTTTTCTAGAATCTTAAAAAGGGAAGTAATTCAGTAAATAGTTACTTGGATCTGCCTTCTTTTCTCAGCATAATTATTTTGAGATTGATTCACACGATTGCATATGGGGACAATTCCATTTTATCATTGGGTGGTGTTCAATTGTATAAATATGCCACAATTTGTTATCCCCTCCTCTGCGATGGACATTGGGTTGTGCCCAGTGCTTTGAGTGTTATAAATGTGCTGTGGACATTCATGTACTAGTCTTTGGGCAAACGCCTGTTTTCGTTTCTTTGGGGTAAATACTTAAGAGTGGAATGACATACGGTAGGTGTGTGTTTAACTATTTAAGAACTGCCAGGGGCGCCTGGGTGGCTCAGTGGGTTAGAGCCTCTGCCTTCGGCTCAGGTCATGATCTCAGGGTCCTGGGATCGAGCCCTGCATCGAGCCCCGCATTGGGCTCTCTGCTGGGCAAGGAGCATGCTTCCCCGCCCCCTGCCTGCCTCTCTGCCTACTTGTGATCTCTCTCCCTCTGTCAAATAAATTAATAAAATCTTTAAAAAAAAAAAAAAAAAGAACTGCCAAACTGTTTTCCAAACTGTGTGTATCATTTTAGATCCCACTAGCTATTCTCATTGCCCCCATTTTTGTTAACATTGATATTGCATTTTAAAAAATGTTAGCCATTCTAGTAGATGTGTAGCAGCATCGCATTTGGTTTTGATGTGCCTTTCATCAATGACTCACGTAGGCAGTCTCTAAGATGGCCTTTAAGGGTTCTTACCTCCTGGCATTCACACACTTGTGTAATTGTGTAATGGACCGAACCTAATGATTTGACTCTAACGGCGAGAATGCTGCAACACTGGTAGGTTGTCAGTTCAGCAATGAGGTTACCAAAAGGCTGACTTCCATCTTGTGCTGCTTCTTTTCTTCTCTCTTAAAAGCAAGCCACCAGGGAAAATTCTCAGGTATTATCTTTGCATGCATTTCCTCTGTCCCTTTTTTTCCACTTCCCTTCTGGAACTCAAACAAGCTGTAATTAGAACTTCCTCCTCTAGCTTCTGCGCCATCTTAACTTTTTTAGATATTTTCAATCTCTTTGTTTCCTGTGCTGTATTCTAGATCATTCCTTTTTTTTTTTTTTTTTTTTTAGATCATTATTACCCTCAGGAAACAGTGTTTTGGGTCTCAGCTTTATGTAAGAGACCTATAATTAGACACTCCATGGGCAGTCTTGGCTTTTGTCAAATGTCACTATCCCCACAAGGCTATGAAAGCCAAGCTCAAGTTCACTGGATTTCAATATGGACACTCAAGGCAAAAGGTTGATTTAGTGCTCTGCCTACCTCTACAGGTTAAAGCTTCTCCTTAGCTTGTGGTATCTGAGTATCGCTATCTTCTTGCTAGCCCACTGATGCAATTGGAAATAATTTTTAAATAGTTTCAGCGGCAGAGTTATCAAGCCCAGCGTGCTGCCAGAAATGGAAAGGTTCCTTTTAATTTTTGCAGGTTTCTAATGAAGTGTGAATTAATTTAACAATGTTCAACCATGCATCTAGGAAAATAATTCCAAGCACTTCACCTTAGTCATTTCGGGCTGCTGTAACAGAATACCGTAGACTCGCTGGTTTAAACAACATAATTTATTTCTCAGTTCAGGAGACTTGGAAGTCCAGGATCCAGGTGCGGGCAGATGCAGTGACTGGTGAGAACCCACTTCCTGGTTTACAGATGGCCACCTTCTTGCTGTGTCCTCAAGTGGCAGAAAGCAGAGGCAAATCATTTTTGGCAAATCACGTGGCAAATCATTTATCTCCAGTCTCTTCTCATAAAGGCAACTAATCACACCCATGAGGCTCTACCCTCATGAGTTAATCACCTCCCAAAGGCCCCAACCCCTAACACCATGACATTAGAGATGATGGTTTCACTACGAATTTAGGGAGAACATAACACTCTGTCTGTAGCAGGTTTATTGTTTTCCAGGGAACTTTAGAGTTTGATCTCAAAAAGCTGCATGTGTAGCTTTAAGTCAAGACGTGAAAGGTCAGTTGTGTTTTCTTGTCATCCGAGGTAAATTTTTCAACAAGATACCAGTGCTACTCCTCAACTTCGTCTTGAGTCCCTCCCCACACAGATGGGCTATTAAAATATTTTCAGACATCCCTAACATGGATGGAATTACTTTGAATCACTCTGTTTCACTAAAAGTGAATTTACGTAGGAAAATAAAAAAGATATTAATCTAAACATCTTTAGACAGCTTTTTAGGAAACCTAGCTATCCAAATCCTCCTCAAAGGCCCTTTTAGGCTGTGGAATCATGGAGGTTTAGAGTGCGAGGTCATTCCTCCAACATCTTATTTGATAGTTGAGGTCCCAAGACCTCAGCTGGGGCTAAGCCTGTAACTTGTACATTGCCTGGCTCATAGGAAGCAACTGAGTTTGATTCAAGGGGCCTGAACCCCAGTCCTGATCTCTTTCCTCCAAGCCCCACTGCTCATAGCACTATTCACAAAAATCAAGACTTGCTCTTTCAAACAATCTTGGGGGTATTGTAGTACAGACATCCCACTTTCCCCCCCCCCAACCAGAAACATCTTTCCATACCCTAGTGAGACACGCAGAAGTATTGTTTATTTAAGATATAACATAGATTTCAGTTTCTAATAGGTCACATCTTTGATTGGGCCACTCATAATCTTTATGCACTAAAATTATGCACTTTATAGCCCATTAGAAGCCTGTTGTATAATGTACACAGTACATTTATGCCCAATTTGTTGCATTACTATTTTAATTAATTGAGAAGCTTAATAGTTTTGTATATTTGATTTTATGGCACATATTTTGCATATCCATTGCATATTTGATATTGCATTGAGGATCAGAAATGTAACCCCTAATTGTAACATGGTTCCCATGGGAGAATATAACTCACTTTATGACAATTTCTAGAAATGAATTATGGTCCACATATAATCTGTAGCATCAAATTTATGAATAATGGAATTAGGACATGTGATCTGTGTGCTGTCATCTGAGGGACACTACCAATGGCAGCAAAATCTTGACAATTTTCCATGGAAAACCAACATGACTCCAACATTATCATTTTATGATAACCTGCAGAGGAGAGAGGATCAAAAATAAGTCATTTAAAGAAAGATTGTATGTTATTAACTAACGTGACATAAAATGTTCCCATCCCACTAAAAAAAATGCTGAATTTGTTGTTTTATAGCAAGCTGTCTCATAGAGAATAGCAATATTGGTAATATTTTTTTTCATGGAGCGACTGGAAAGTTTTGCTTACATACATGATTTACAAGGCTACTTTAGAAAAGGAACAATAACAACTCAGATGTGGATTTGTTCTAAAGTAGAGAAGTTATATTAGAGGTTTAGGATGGTGGAAAATGTAAAACATATGTTATCACAAAAAAGGAGGCAATATGAGAATAAGAAGAATCATAATTTGTTTAAAGGAATTTGGGTGCCTTGGTGGCTCAGTCAGTTAAGCATCTGCTTTCAGCTCAGGTCATGATCCCAGGGTTCTGGGATCGAGTCCCCTGTTGGGCTCCTTGCTCAGTGAGGAGCCTGCTTCTTTTTCTGCCTGCTGCTCTTCCTGCTTGTGCTTTTTCACTAGCTCTTTCTCTCCGAAATAAGAAAATAAAAATCTTTTAAAAAATAAAAAGAATAATAAAAATAAAGGAACTCAGTCAACTGTGGACTTAGTATTAAATACCTCCAGAGATCTGCATTTGATTTTGCATCTTTTGTTATACCCACAATCCTGGCAAAGATTTCTGTTACCATTTAATGTTAACAAATCACTGATCAAACATAGTGACCTGTTATGGTAATCCAGGTTTGGTTAGTCAGCTGCAAAGTCCTTAACATATATCAGGTCCAAGAGTCAGTGGTTATGGATATACAATGTTCCTTAGTAAGGGACTGGGCCTCAGGTAGCATTGGCAGCTGGTCATCATTGCAACATGAATGATTAAAATCCATTCTGGCCACCTAATTATTCCTTAATCCAATTATCACCACTCATCACATTCCTTAAAAAGTTCCATAAGACTTTATCATTTAAACTTAGTTGATAGCTAACTTGACACTATCAATAAGGCGGCCAAGTAGCTTTATCTGCTTCTTTGAGGTCATGAGCTGTCCAGGGACGGAGGTATTCAAAAAGGAGCCTGGAGATCTCCAGGGCCACTTTCAAGACTGTGCCTCCCATTCTCTGAAGGAACATGTACATGACAATGAGATGCTGGGAGGTGCTCAGATGACTGGAGACTGTAGGACACAAAGAGCAATCAGAGTTGTGATTGCCACTTCAAGTGGAAGCAAATTCAACCTGAAAATTGCTGGTATCACCAGGAAACATTCACCAATGCAGTATAAAAAGAAAAGTGATGGTCTAGAAGTCAGGAATTCCAAAAGCAAGTCACAGTTCTGCCACTAGATAATTGTATGTTCTTGCGGCACTGGGGCCTCAGTCGGTTGGGCAGCCGACTCTTGGTTTTGGCTTGGGTGGTGACCTTGGGGTTCTGGGATTAGGCCCCAGGTTGGCTCGGCGGGGAGTCTGTTTGGGATTCTCTTCCTCTCCCTCTGCTCCCTGGGTCACTCTCTCTCTCTCTCTCTCTCTCATTCTCTCTCCCTCCCTCAAATACATAAGTAAATAAATAAATCTTAAAAAAAAAAAAAATGCTTGCATGTGCTTAAGCAAGTTTTTTCACCTTTCTGGGCTGATGTAGGACTCACTAATTCTTTCCAGCCTCAACCTTTTGCCTATTACTTTCCTGTTTAGATTAAACCAACTTACTTCCATGTCTCAAGGAGATGGTTGTCCAGCCAAAGGATCACTCCCTCTCTCAGCTGTGCCAGGTAGAGCAGACTGCAGGGAAGGTATTAGATATGGGACCTGCCTTCAAGGACTTTATGATCTACCCATAGGTAGATGGTTCTCACCCACAGGGAAGGAAGAGTTAACCTGCAAAATGTTAGGTATAATCACTGCCCAGAAAGGAGAATGTGGTGCAATGGTTGGTGATGACTTTGCCAAAGCACAGAGGGAATGGGGCTTGGATGACTCTTGGGATGGACACTCTTGGATGGACAGTTTTCTCAGGCCAACGGCACAAGGAAGGTTATTTGAAAGTGGGTGAGTAGGATGAACAGAGTCAGGGAGGTAAGAACAAGTATGGCATGTGGAGGAAACAGGGATTTGCTTGAATGAGAAAAAGGTGAGCATGGGATGGAAGGCTGGCTGGAAAGGGAATAATGAACCCAATTATGAGGACATTGAAAAGTAACCCCAAGAGTTCATATGTGACATGGGAACCAGGAGGGGATTGGGAATTCTTGAGTAGGTGGGTGTTTTGGTCCATTTGGGCTGCTGTAAAAGAATCCTACAGACCGGGGGGCTTAAACAACAGAAATGTATTTCTCACAGTTCTGGAGGTTAGAAGCACAAGATCAAGGCATCAGCGGATTCAGTATCTGGTGAGACCTGCTCCCTGGTTCATAGATGCCTGTCTCCTTGCTGTGTCCTCACAAGGTGGGCAAGGATGAGGGAGCTCTCTGGCGTTTCTTGTTTAAGGGCACTAATCTCATTCACGAGGGGTCCACCCCCATGACCTAATCACCTCCCAAAGGCTACCCCTCCCAATAGCATCATCCTGGGAGTTAGGTTTCAACTTACGAATCTGAGGGGAACACCAGCTTTCAGCGTATAGCAGAGTGGTGAAGCTCTGTTCAGGGAAGGTTAGGCAGATGTGCCTTTGTAAGCTGAATTATTTATAAATGGAGAGGGGGAAAATAAGATAAAATAGGATCAGAAGCAGAAGAGAGGAGTGGGGAGAGGAGAAGAGGGGAAAAGAAGCCTCTTTGCAAATACCTAGGCGGTTCAGGAAGTGAAGCCAGAGGGCAGGTCGGTTGTCTGGCTGACATCTGGATACTGGAGACACCTCATGAAAAAAAGTGACTTGCTGTATATCCCCAAATTAATTGAAAGGATCTAGAATACACATTATACACCCACATTCACAACAGCATTATTCACAATAGCCAAAAGTGCCCAAAGAGGGGTGAACGAATAAAGAGATGTCCACAGAGGGCTGAATGGATAAAGAAAATGTGGTCTACACTTACAATAGAACATTATTCAGCCTCAAAAAGGAAGGAAATTCTGACACATGCTACAACATGGATGGACCTAGAGAACACTATTCTAAGTGAAATAAGCCAGTCCCAGAAGGGTAAATAGTGTACGGTGACATTTATTTGAGGTACGTGCAGTAGTCTAATTCAGAGAGACAGAAAGCACAGTGGTGGTTTCCCGGGGCTAGGGAACTGGGGTAACGGGGTGGGGGATTTATTGTTTAATGGGTCCAGTTTCAATCTTGCAAGATGAGGAAAGTTCTAGAAATGGATGGTGGGAATACTTGCATAATAATGGGTACTTACTGCTACGGAGTTGTATATTTAAAAAAATGGTTGAGGTGGCAACTTTTATGATAAGTGTGTTTTACCACAATTTTTTAATTAATTAATTAATTAAGTAAGTAAGTAATTTTTTTTAAGATTTTATTTATCTGACAGAGAGAAACACAGCGAGAGAGGGAACACAAGCAGAGGGAATGGCTGCCGGAGAAGCGGGCTTCCTGCCGAGCAGGGAGCCCGATGTGGGGCAGGACTCTGGGATCACCACCTGAGCCAAAGGCAGATGCTTAACAACTGAGACACCCAGGCGCCCCTTACCACAATTTTTTTTAAAAAGGAAAGAAGTGCTCTTCCTTCGTCCAAGGCTTGGATCCCATCATCCCTAGCCGCCTCAGGGACTTTATTCCATTTATCATCCTGATTCTTTCTCTCTCTCCTGGACCGTCAAGCCTTTCCTTTCTCTCTCTTTGTCAACTTTCTCTAGCCAATAGTCTTCAAATAATTTTCTATACTTAGTTGAATCTATTTTTTCACTCTTCAGCCACTACCTTCAGACAATCAATCAACAACCCCCTTCTCCTAAAATTCAACTCACGCTTTTTAGTTCTTACCTGGCTGAACCACCAACCAGGAGTTTATACTGTTGACCTTCTCCTCTTTCAAATTCTTTCTGTCCCACCAAACTCCCAATGTATCTGCTACCTGGGGCATCACTCCTTGACTCCCATTCAGGCTTGTTCATGGTCGCTTTTCCTGTGTGCATAGTGCTGGGGGCCCACAGTTCCATCTTGGATTCTCTTTTATCTCTCTTATCCTCACACTCTTTGAGTGATCACACTCACTCTTTGGCCTCAGATACCATCAAATGTTGATGATGCCTAAGTCAACATCTACAGTAGGGAGCTCACTTCTGTACTTTCCACCCATAGTCACTGGCCTTCTGGACATCACCACTTGGATGTCCCACATCCATTTCAAGCTCAACATGTCCAAGCTTGAACTCATTTTGACCCCTCCCCACGACACACATACCAACTTCTCCTCTAATATGCCATTTGCTGAAATGGTAGATTTACCATTAACTACCCAAACCAGAAAGTTCTCAGCATCCTCTACTTCTCCCTCTCTCTCATGCCCATTTCCCATCATTTATAATCCATTGATGATACTGACTCTGGGAAATTGGAAAATCCCCAGGTAGTGCCCTGAGAAGAGACTTACAATGCTCTGCCCACCTGAGGGACCATCAGAAAGCTTAACAGAGTCAAAAAGAAATATTTTAATGGTAGTTTGATCTGTGTGTTAGGAAAAAGGATTTGAATATTCAAATGAGTTGACTTTCACTAGTAGTAAATGTTTCGGGAAGATGCAGTAACCCAGCTGCTGAGTATACTCTTTAAAGTCTGCTTTTGAAGCATTTGAACTGCATTTGTTGTAAAAGTATTTCATATCAGCAAATGTGATAAGTTACTTCTAGAAGAACCAGGAACAACATCTGTTGTTAGATGATAAGGCACTGGTTTTTAATGCCTCAAAGCCCTGTTAAGTAGCGAGAAGGCAGTCAGCTGGAATTTGCCTGGGAGGGTTGGTTGAGGGAGTCCCTGTCTCCTCCTCCAAAGCCTGTTGGGAGTTGATCTAGATTTTCAGAGTCCCTTTGAGGCTCAAACATTGGCTCACTCACTTCCGGTGGGAAACTGCCTCATTCTACCTGCTAGGAACATCCTTCCCACACCACTCAGAGAGAAGAAGGCATCTGCAGGGTGATGGCGATTAGCACTCATGGAAGAGAAACAACACTGTTGGCCACTGTATTGTCTTTGCTGTGCTTGAAACCTCATGAAGGGTGTCGTAGATTGACTGTGTTTCCCCCCAAACTGTGTTCAAGTCGTAATCCCTGGTACTTGTGAGTGTGACCGAATCTAGAGATGGTCTTTGCAGAGGTCATCAATTTAAGATGAGGCCATTGGATTAGGTCCTACTCCAATGACTGGTTTCCTTAAAAGAAGAGAGTAATTTGGACACACAGAGACACAGGGAAGAATGCTGTGTGAAGACAGGAGCAGTGGCTGGAGCCACGTGTCTAGAAGTCAAGGAATGCCAAAGATCGCTGTCAGCTACTAGAAGGCAGGAGGGACACGGGGCCTCTTCCCTGAAACCTTGGAGAGAGTCTCGGTTTTGGACTTCCAGCCTCCAGAACTCTAAGAGAATAGATTTCTGTTCTTCTAAGCCACTCAGTGTGTGGGTCTTTGCCACAGCAGCCCTGGGAAAAGAAAACAATGGGGAATCCTGGATGGGACACAAACAGGAGCCGAAAGAGAGGCCCCCAAATGTTAAACCCCAGGTTTAAATGGCAGCCAATCAGTACACTGTATCTTACACAGCTCTCAGCTCTGCCCTCCTCTCTGCACTAGGCCCCCAGGCCCTCCTGCCTGGATTCCATCACAGTCTCTGTCTGTCCACTCCAGTCTTACTCCAAGGGATAGGGGGAACCTAACACCAATCGTAGTCACATGGATCAGGAACTACCTTCTCAACCCTGTTAGAAGCAGCTGGCATGCTGCGTAAATGTGCAGGCAGAACCCTAACAAGCATCCTCGTCCTCCTTTAACTAAACCTTGACAGGAGTTCCGTGAGGAGTAATACTATAAACCTCATCTGGGGGCAGGAGACACTGAGGAATTAGCCTGAGGTCACACAGCTATAGAGTTTGAGCTCTAACTCACCACGCTTTCCTGTGTGACTGTATCACCGGGGGAAGGAGCTGGCAAACCCCACTTGAGGGCTGGAGGAGGAAGACAGCCCTTTGAAACTGGGATGAGGAATCATCACGATTTCTCAGTGGAGACCCTGAAATCTGAGATTGGCCTCAAGTGCCCATGTGAGTCAGAACTGGGCCGGAAACTGCCCTTTCTACTCTCTCTCTCCCGCCACCAACTGCTACTTGTTCCTTCCTGGGTCCCCCTCCAGTCCGGGCTGTGAGTGGAGCCCAGAGGGTCCCCGGACCCCCCCCGCAGCTGACGAGCAGGAAGTCCGGGGTGACCCAAGGCGAGCGCTCGCTGGCTCACAGCGAGCGCATTATCTGTAACTTTCCCAACAGGGCAGTGAAAGTTAATGTTTATAAAGTGCTCTGAAAGCCTCTGATAAAAGATGTTGAATGGCATTAATGGAACGCATTCTGCAGACCCCGAGTCTCGCTTGGGCTTGATTGATACGCATCCCTCTTGCACAGTCAGTGGACTCTTTACTTCAGATGAATTGAGCTCATTAATTAGGACCCTGTGTGCTGTTTATTGTGAAGGATGCTCGCTTATTACCATAATTAGGACCCTGAGCCAACCCTAGACTATCTCACTGTAAACATATGAGGGAGGGGGACTGTCTCCTTGAACCCCCTGTGTGCAGAGTTGCTAAATTCAAGCCCATTATCTTGCACAGACAGGCACCTGAGGCTCCAATAAAATAAAGTGTCACTGATTTCAACGGGGCTCTTTCTTGGATGATTCTCTGGTAAGCACGTGATTAATGCATTGCTCAATAGTGCTTCCCTATTTCCAGACATGAGCTCAACTCTGGTCCTGTGACACCTCTATCTGTCATTTCCACTCAGCAGCTAATAGACATTTTGAAGCAAAATCAAGCTTCCTTACCCATTTGCCACCAAGGGGCTACTTCTATTATCCAGGAAAGTGGCAGTACCCTTAAGGCAAATGTTTGCGAGCCTGGTTGCCCATTAGAGGCCTCTGGGGAGATTTAAGCAAATCTGGATGCCTAGACCCCAGCCTTAGAAATTCTAACTCTGATTCACATGGTCTGGGGACTAGGCATTAGTGCATGTGTGTGTGGGAGGGGGGCATCTTTCTTTTTCTTCTCTTTCTTTTAATTAATATACTCTATCGTTTTAGAGCAGTTTCAGGCTTACAGAACATTTGATCTTGGTCCGGAGAGTGTGTGTGTGTATGTGTGTGTGTGTGTGTGTGTGTGTGTGTGTGTGTGTGTGTGTGTGTGTGTATACCATCTAGGAAATAGATCTATACATATTTAATTACCCGAGTGATTCAAAAGTGCAGGCAGAGCTAAGAATTCAGTTTTAGTGCAATCATTATCTATACAATTAGAATTCAACAGCTTTTGGTAAAAGTAATTTCTGATTGAACCACAGCCCAAACTGTTCCAGGTTTTCTCAACACTTGTCCCTAATGCAGCAGCTCAAGCTTAAGAGTGGACTGGCATTCGTTCAGATGAAGATGACTCTGTTCACCTCTGAGTGAACTTATCAATTATTGGAGGTCTTGGAGAATACGCTTCCTGGTTAGATTAAAAAGAATATAAGTAGAAGTAACACAAGTTGTGGCATTCTAGAACTCTTTGAAATGGTTGATGAGTTGTAGTACTTAAGGAAAATTAACATAGTACGTCTAAAAAGGAGTTATTTGAATATTTTTTTACATTAGTAGTCTTGCTGTAAAGATAATTATGTAGGGGCGCCTGGGTGGCTCAGTCGTTAAGCGTCTGCCTTCGGCTCGGGTCATGATCCCAGGGTCCTGGGATCGAGCCCCACATCGGGCTCCCTGCTCAGCAGGAAGCCTGCTTCTCCCGCTTCCATTCCCTCTGTTTGTGTTCCCTCTCTCACTGTGTTTCTCTCTGTCCAATAAAAAAAAAAAAAAAAAATCTTTAAAAAAAAAAAAAAGATAATTATGTAGAACAAAGAAAGTAATCCATTTGAGAGAGAATAGAAAATATGGGGGAGGGGTGTGTTTTTTCATAGTACCTGAAAGAGAGCTACACATGGATGCAAGTGTTTTTGGTCCATAACCATTCATTCATTAAAAAAATATTTATCGAGCATTTACTGTGTTTTAGGTTCTAGGTGCTATGGATACACAATAAACCAGACAGGTAATAGTGCTTCTCTCATAGAATTTATACTCTGGTGGCATATTAGAATATATACCCTCCTACTTACCCCAATGCTGTTGCAATTGTCCAACTAACAACAGCTGGATACCTCTGGAAACATGAAATATTATGTAAATTGTAAACATTATTGACATCATCATGGCTTTTCATTAGACTGGCATCAAGATAAAAGGAAACTCTAAAACTCACTACAAAATGTACTTAATTTTGACTTGAAAGTTCATGTACTTTGATATGGGTGTGTTATAACAATTGGATTGTTGAAGTATAAATCATAAATCATATTTAAAATATAGAAAAGAAATGAATTTGGGGTGTCTGGGTGGCTCGGTCGGTTGGTTTCCACTCAGGTCATGATCTCAGGGTCATGGGACGGAGCCCTGCATTGGGCTCCATGCTCAGCATGGAATCTACTTGTCCCCCTCCCTCTGTTCTCTTCCCTGCTTGCTCATGCTCTCTCTCTCACTCTTTCATGAATAAATAAATAAATAAAATTTTTATAAAAGAAAAGAACTGAAGTTCTTTCATAAGGTTAACAGCTTATGGGGATGTTGGGTCTAGTGCTGTTGATAGGCATGTTTTAGAATTTTAGGAGGAAATGGTCTCTTTATTGAAGGGCACTTAGCTTATGGTGCATAATAAGCTTCTCTGAAATGAAGTACCTTCAAACAACACAATTTAGCTTTTATTTAGCTCATGATTCTGTGGGTCCACTGGGAGTTTCTTCTGGACTGGCTCAGCTGAGCCCTGTTGGGGCCGCTCATGTGCTCCGGCCAACTGAGGAGATGGCCTTGCTCACCACGGGTGGTCTAGCCCCCCTGACCCTCAGCTGGGATGGCTCATCTCTTCTCCATGTGGCCTCATATCCTCCAGTCTCCTGGTCTCCTTCCCACGGTGAGAGCAAGTCCCAATGCTTAACTAATTTTCAAGTC
Source organism: Procyon lotor (assembly GCA_028646535.1). Taxonomy (NCBI): domain Eukaryota; kingdom Metazoa; phylum Chordata; class Mammalia; order Carnivora; family Procyonidae; genus Procyon; species Procyon lotor. The sequence goes on along the minus strand of CM053616.1, from coordinate 8,490,964 downwards.
TGTGATTTGGTCACATTTGCTATTGTCCCCTTGACGAAAGCAGCTCACACGGCCAAGCCCAGAACTCATATGGGAGGGTACTACTCACGGGCAGAGACAGAAATTACAGTGACATCCATGCAAATGATTCATTCCACTATCCCATTGTTAGGTATGGGCTTTTAGGTGAGACCCTCCTAGAAATGGCTATTTTCTGAGAAGTCCCCCCCCCCCCTTTGATCATGGACCCCGTGTGCACTCAGCTCTAACTGTTCCCAGTGAATACAACCCAGGGAACACAGCACCTTGTTGCATCACTTCACACAGTCTGGGATCTGAAGATGCACACTTCATCCCTGGACCATACTAGGTTCCACCTCTGGGGAACATGCTTTCCTCTCTTAAAGCGGCTTTGTAAATTTCATATGCACCCCTAACTTCCACACAGACTGCGTCTTTAAGAGATGAGAATGATGTTTGTGATAGTGCTGTAAATATCTCTCTCCCAAGAGATCCGCCTCTTCCTTAAGCCAAAAGTATAAGGGAATCATTGTTAGAGCCTCACGTAGGGGATTGGAGACCTGGAATTCACGGGGATTGGGTCAAGAAAGAGGCTCAAGAAAAAGAGAATGGACCTCCTGGGGGACTCAGACTGGACTCCCCCTCAGAGATAAGAGGAAATGCAACAAAGAGAGGAAAGCTGGAAGACTCTCTTCCAGAGCATCTGCTCCTCCTTAGTTAGAGTCTGATAAAAGTCATTAAAAATTTTGCTTCAGCAAGATCAGTCACGAGTTCAACACTCAGTTGCATATTTGAAAGTTGCTAAGAGACATCTTAAAAGTCCTCATCACAAGAAAGAAAAATTTGTAACTATGTGTCGTGATGAATGTTTGCTAAACTTAATGTGGTAATCAATAGGTAGTATATACATGTATCAAGACATGATGTTGTACACCTAAAACTAACACAACGTGTCAATTATATCTCAGAAAAAAAAATTAGCCATGTGTTGATGATTGTTCAAGCAGATGATAGTTACACAGTGGTTCACTATATTATCCCCCTCTACTTTTGTACATATTGCACATTTCTCATTAAAAAATGATTTAAAAAAAAGATTCTGTTTGTTTGGAAAAAATGCATTTTAAGTTTGAATATAATTGCTATGAGTAACTCCCTGTCCAGGTACAGGAGGTAGAAATAGTCCATTGGTTAGGCATTCAGGCTTCCACCACTGACTACCTGTATGACCTTGAACAAGGTAGCCTAGGTAAGCCTCACTTTCTCCCTCTGTCCTGGCCAGGGTTATCTAGAGAAACAGAACCAATGGATAGAGATTGAGATGGAGATCGATTTTAAGGAATTAGCTCACAGAATTGCAGGACCTAGAAAGTCGGAGACTACTGGACAGGCTGGCGGGCAAGAAATTCTGATGGTCGCTGTTGCAGTGTGGAATTAGAGCTCCACAAAGCAGCAGATTGGAATCTCATGCAGGGTTTCTATGTTGCATTCCTGAGGATATTCTTACTTCAGGGCAGGGACTCAGACCTTGCTTTAGTGCCTTCAAGTGATTGGATGAGGCCCACCCAAATTATGGAGCATAATCTGCTTTACTCAAAGTGTACTAATTTGGGGCACCTAGGTGCCTCAGTCAGTTAAGCGTCTGCCTTCGGTTCAGGTCATGATCCTGAGGTCCTGGGATTGAGCCCCACATCAGGCTTCCTGCTCAGCTGGGAGTCTGCTTCTCCCTCTGTCCCTCACTCTGCTCATGTTCTCACACTCTCTCTCTGATAAATGAATAAAATATATTTTTTAAAAAGTGAACTAGGGGTCCCTGAGTGGCTCAGTGGGTTAAAGCTTCTGCCTTTGGCTCAGAACATGATCCCAGGGTCCTAGGATTGAGCCCCACAACAGGCTCTCTGCTCAGCGGGGAGCCTGCTTCCCCCTCTCTGCCTGCCTCTCTGCCTACTTGTGATCTCTCTCTCTCTATCTGTCAAATAAATAAATAAAATCTTTAATTAAAAAAAAGGGAACTAATTTAAGTGTTAATCATCTCTCAACAAATACCTTCACAGCAATATCTAGATGAGTGTTTGACCAAACAATGGGCATCATAGCCTAAGCCAGGTTGACATATAAAATTAACTATCACACTATCCATTAAAGGGAAACAAATAGTATATATGTCCTAGAATTATAATGCAATGAAGCATACAAAGCAGGGAGAATGTCTCCTAGCATTAATCTTCATTGTCATTATTCTTACCCATACCCTATAGAAATAGTAAAGACTGGTCATCCACGTAAATTAGGGCCATCTAGTTTGAGGAAGGGGTGAGCAGAAGGCTTGGGGGATTTATGGCAGTAAGTAGTTTTATTCCTTAAAGAACCAGAGTGGGGCATCTGGGGTTAGTTTTAAATTGATGTTTGTTTTCAAAAGAAAAGGAATTTAAAAAGAGCTCTGATCCTTTAAGACTGAACTTTTGCTTTAGAGACCCATCACCTAGCAACAGGAAGATAATACCCTCTCTCCTCCAACAGGTAAACCTCTGGCTTATCTAATTGAAATTTCAGGCTTCCTGCCACACTCCTGAAAAACTATCACCTTAAAGGGATCAAACTGTACAAGCCAAACAGTCAAATTTGAATGTGCTGGTTTCCAAATGGCAGGCTAATGAGATTTTCCTTGGGAGAAGAGATTTGAAGCTTTACAGCTCATAATTTAAGTAGCTTTGTTCCATTGGCATTCATTGAATTTCACAAAGAGACTGCAGTAAAATTCCTTTTTGACTCCTGACTGGGGATCAAAGATAAGTGTTAGAAGCAGAAACGAAGTGTAAATTGTAAGAAGATAAAGAATTATCTAGACTTTTCACCAGGTTGAGTTATCTTTTATTCTTTTCCTCCTTGTTCCCTGGCCCTCCCTTCCCTTGTTCCTTACAAATGCTCTCCATTCTACTTCTGAAATGACTACTCATTTCACGCTTTTCCACTCTGCTGACATTGCCCTTTACAGTGCTCCTGATTGATCTCCCTAACCAAACTGTCTAATCTATTCTTGACACCACTGACCAGTTTATTTCTTTTAAGACACAGACTTTCCTCATTCTATTCTCTGCTAAAGTTTAAATAGCTACTATTTTTTTTTCTTTTCAACAAAGTTCAAACTCCTTTGCTTGGCATTTTAGACCTTCTGTGATATGACCACAAACTTTCTTTCCAAGATTCTTTCCTTATTTCTATGCACCAGTTCTAGGCAAACACAGATTTCTGGTCCTCCCCAAACCTGCCCTGAGCCTTTTTGACTCCACATCACTATTGATACTAGCACCTCCTCAAATGTCCTCTTCTTGAATTCCAGTAATTCACCTACGCCCAGGCATGCCAATTCTTCCAAGAAGCCTTCCTTGATTTCCCTCCTCCCGAGTAGCTCCTCTCTTGTGATATTCATCACACTTAGAGAAGTCAGTAGAGTGCAGGAGTTAGGTGCACAACTTTGAAGGTGGACAACTTTGAAACTGGGTTTGAGGCTCAGGTCTGCTGCTTCTTATTGTGTTAACTTGGACAAATTGCTTACCTTCTGGGAATCATAGCTTATGTTTGCCTTTTTGAAAAATGAGATAGCCAGTGGTTGTGAAAGGTAAATAAGTTTAATCATGGAACATGCTTGGCATGTAGCTAACAGTCAGTAAACATTAACTCTTATTTTTTAAAAAATCACATTTAACCTTTATTATACTCTACATAGTCCCCATCTCATTCCTCCATTGTAAAATCCTTTGGGGGTAGAATCTAGATTATAAACCCACCCGCTTCTTCTCCCCACCATACCGGCCATATTTTACTATTTGAAAAAAATTTGCTTCTGGTGGCCCTCCCTGGGTATCCTACCTAAAATGCCCCCGCACCCCACCCCAGTCACACGGTATCTCTTCCCTCGGCCTTATTTTGACATGACACTAACTCTCATCTGAGTTACAGTATATGCCTATTGTTTTCATCATACGTGTATCTTATTGTCTATCTCTCCCACAAAAATACACTTTCAAAAAGACAAGGACTTTTGTGTGTTTTGATTATTGCTGAATCCCAGAATCTGGGTCAGTGTGCATAGTGGGCCTTCAACAAATATTGGCTGAACACATGAATGAAGGAGGATCTCCTTTCTCTCTCTCTCTCTCTCTCTCTCTCTTTTTCCTGAGTTGTATTTCTAAATAAAGTGATGACATTGTTTTGCCAATTCCTCAAAGGTAGGTTTACAGAGAACAACTGAAATATTAACTGGATGACTTTGGTATATAAGTGTGAGGTGAAGAAACTCCAAATGAGATTGGAAATGTGCAGTAGCGATGTCCAGTGCTTACCCATTTCTTCTCGGCCTCTCCTTCGGGGCAGGTGAGGAGAACACACCTCTCTGCTGCCTTCCAGTCAGGCAGGACCATGTTCTGGAGCACAAGTGAAGCATGTCATCTCCAGGCCAAAGCCTTTAATTATCAGTGAGAGACCCTCTTCATCTGTCCCGTCACCTGAGGAGGTCACGTGTTCCAGGAGGTACAGCTCCGGGATGTCAGGCCCTCTGGACATCAGCCTGGATCCTGCAGTGTTGTACAGGGCAGCTGTCTTAGGCTGAATCACCTAAACACACAAACAACTTTGTAAGAGTGAGAAGGAAACTGGGGGGTACTCAGCCATGAGACGTAGGGGTTGTTTGTTACAATGCACAACCTAGCTACCCTGACCAATACAAACTGTATTAGGGTGGATTGTACAGGAGCCAGAAGGAGAGTCTTATTATTTACCAACAAATCTATCAATGCAAAATGGTCTTTCACCTGAAATAGTAAGTAATGTACAATGTATGCTCCTTACTCTATTTCAGTGATCATGGAAATGTCCTCTCATCTTCCTTGATTATCCCTCATTCCTTGTAGATAAGAGGAATGTACATGCATATGTTCCAAAGTACATTTGCTGTACTGTGCAAAGCAAGGACTGCCCAAATTTGACTCTACTAGAAAGTACTGAACTATAAAGGGACAAGACTTTGAAACTCAATTTCCTGACAGTTTCCTCTGGTTTTCTTTTTTTTCTTTAAAGATCAAGAATGGCTTTCCTATAAATTACTGTGACTTCTCAATAACAGTGAACTTCACACACTATCTTGACATTGTTGATTGTCAGGGTCTTCTTTATTCATATCAAAATCACTGTTTCTCCTAGCACATAAGTAATACTGCCTACTGAGTTATAAGAATTAATTCATAATCGATTCATTTAAGATATTACAGAATGAACTTAAAAACAAATAGCTGCCATTTTCTGTAAAAATACCCATATTCTCTGAGGGACAGCCTCCTTGTACAAAAATAATAAGACCAACCCAGGAACCATGAGTTCTTTCCCAGGGCTAAGAGATGAATTTGCATGAGTCTATCACTCTTTCTGCCCTTTGAGCAAGGACAGCTATTGGCCAGAAGATGAGATTTGGTCCATGTCCACAGGATGGGACAAATGGATTGACCTTCCAAGGGATGAAGCCCATGTCGTTGGCTGCATTAGCACAATTCTCTAAACAGCTGAACTCATGAGGCATCTGTATTCTTAAAGAGGTTCCCAAACCTATTGATTCATTACTGACACCAACACAACACATGCTGGTGCTAGGAAAATCAGATGTTTTAAGGTGTAGTCTATGCACTGGAGGGTCTTACAGTCTAGCTTAGGTCATTAGTGACTGTGTCTTCTAAAGTAGAAATAGAGAGTAGTGCAAAAAAATTTCATTTGCTGTTCCAGAAAGCCTAGAACTTTCTGTCATGTCCATATTACATTATAAAAGATAAACCGTGATGAGGGCCAAGAGTAGTGTAAGCACAGTAAGAGCTATAGGAATGAAGAGCTATCAAGGGAGGAGATTGGAGGACTAGGCAGTTTTATAGAGGGCATGAAATAAAGGGCAGAGAAAACTTGCATCTGAGATAGGAGCTCAAACGCCCAGGGGGCCGAGCAGAAAACAGGAGTGAGTGAGAGCAGTACAGGCTGGGAGCGCCAGGGGCACTTGCCCAGTCTGGACAGGATCGTCACCACCCCTCTGCTGCGCACCAGCCTGGGCCCTGTAATCGGACCTTCGGATTTTTCCAGAAAAGTCAGAAATCCGTATTTGTAAGAAATGGCCACATCTTAAAACATTGGCAACTCAGATAAACACGATCACAGGTCAAATGAAAGAGCTTCTGGCGGGATTGGACTTACTGCCTTGCGACTCTTGTCCCAGGTCAACCAGGCGGCAGGCTTGGGAAAGACTTTGCCTCTGCTCCCAGCCGACCCCTCGCGTTTCCGTCGGCTCCACGTCATCGACTGTGTGCCCCGTAGAGTGAGCCCTGACTAAACCAATATTAGATATAACACACTGCCTTTGCATAATTCCTTAAATTCGAAGAGGAAATTTATATCCACCTCTCACCCCCACCTCCCCACACACGTAATTTTGCTCTGTCAACAGTAAATGTCCTGAGCTGCTGCCCCCGGGGAGGGCTGCCGAGGGGGGCTTGGCCCTGATTAATTCAATTCTATTTGCCACGAGCAAACGGCAGAGCCCTGGATTACACTTCCCGCCTCTTCGGCGGCCTCCAGAGGAAGCTGTCGTCCAGGGTTATAAAACTGCTACTTTACTTTTTCTTTTCTTTTTTTTTTATTGTGGTGATATATACATGCTACTTACTATTTTTACCATTTTTAAGCGCACAGCTCAGTGGCATTAAGTACATTTACAATGTTGTGTAACTGCCATCGCCATCCATTTCCCGAATGTTTTCATCATCCCAAACAGAAACTGTTTATTCATTAAACAGCCCCTCCCCACGCCTCCCTCCCCACCCGCCCCCGGTAACCTCTATTCCACTTTCCGTCTCTGTGCATTTGCCTGCTCTACGTGCTTCATATGAGTGAAATCACGTAAGAGTTGTCCTTCTGCGTCCGGCCTACTTCACGAAGCATGACGTTTTCAAGGTCCATTCGTGCTGTAGCAAATACCTTGTTTACTTTTTATTTTGTTCCTTTCCCCATATTTCCTCACCACTTTCCCTATTTAAGTGCTAGATCTGTACAAAAAGGATAATACTGTGAGCGTAAGAGTAAAGTACACATCATTCAGAGCTTTAATTCTCTTAAAAAAGAAAGGATCCTGATTTGTCCAAATCTCTCACTTTCAGACCGTCTGGGTTTGAATCCCGACACCACCAGTAACTATTTTATGGTTCTAGGAACGTTATTTAGCCTTTCTGTGCCCTGGAATTCTCACATAAAAAGCCAGGAAAATAATAATTTATATATACACTAATATCCAATGTTATATATAACACAAGAGGAGCATTTATACAGAGGAGCTTTAGTAATTCAATATTTTGGAAACATAACCTCGCTAGTAAGTGAGGCCTGTTTGCCAAGCAGGCACTGCTCTGAGATCCAGGCCTATTAGTGATCGGAGAAGAAGCTGCCACAGGGCCCCTGCATGGCTCCCTGTCCAGGGGTCCCATCCCCAGCCATCATGCTGCAGTTTGGAAGCAGAGGACACCCCCCACACAACAGGATCACAGTGACCACTCTCCGTGGGGAAGTTGACCGAAATATTTGGAAGTTCTTTGAAAGAAGGAAAAGAGAGAAGGAACAGGGCAGGGGTGGGCGGAGAAGAGAGACCTAATCCACTGAACGAGGCCATTCAGAGTAGGGGTAGAAATCCCAACATACCCTTTCTCTGCCCCAAGAGGATCCACTTTTCAATGGCCAAGCACTGTTCGAGAAGGACAGGTGAGAGAAAAGATACAAGTGAGAATGTTCGCCATGGATCCTCTACACAAAGGAACTAAGGATCCTTCCCTACAGGCAGATCACAATCAGGTAGGAGAGAGCGGGAGGTAAGCCAACGAGTTCTAGGAGAGTGCCAAGGAGAAGAAAGGTAATAGGATACTGACTACCACAGAGGAGGGACTGATGAACCCTCTCTTGGGGGGTCAGAAAAGCTTCCTGGCATTTATGACACGAAGTCGAGAAAACTGAGTCGTTTCCTGGTCAGACCGGAGAGGGAGGGAGAGACAGTATATGGACAATTGCATTCAGGGAAGACTTAAAATCCTCTAACACTGTTGGAGCTTAAACCTAAGCTGGAGAGGTGGGTGGGGGGAGGAACCAGGAGCCCTGTGCGTGATGCCAGGGGCCCTGGTGTTGTTGGTGAAACGGAGCCAGGAAAGGGTTTAATCAAGAGAGGGGCACGCTCAGAGATCTGTGGTTTCTGAAAGAACACACTAGCATCGGTGAAGAGGACAAAAAGTGGGTAGTAGAGATAAAACAGAAGGCGGGGACATCAGCCAAGAGTTGATTAGAGTTTCCTGGTGAGCACTGAAACCAGGGCAGTAGCCATAAGAATGTAAAAGAATAATAAACAAACTTGAAGCTTCTTTTATTACTTTTTCAGTCTTTTTAAAAAATATTTTATTTTTTTACGTTAGCTCTACGCCCAACATGGGGCTCAAACTGACGACCCCCGGGTCACGTGTCCACCAACTGAGCCAGTCAGGTGCCCTTCATATTTTAGTCTTTACAGCCATTCACTTAATGGTTATTTAATGAGCATTCAGTGTTAACTGAATCATTTCATTAACACATGTTATATTTTTAAGCTTTTTGAAGCATTTTCACAAGCATCATTGTTGTGTGTGAGCCCCACAGTAACTGTGCAGGATGGTAAGTATTCCATCATCCCCATTTTACAGATGCAGAAATTGAGGTCCAGAGAAGTGAACCAATTTTTCCCAAGGTTCCACTGAGAACTGGCTGCAAACCTCGAGCTGGGACCCAAACCTTACCCAGAACCGGTGTGCTCTCCGCCCCCAGCCCATGAGGTCAATAGCTCAAAACTATTTCCTTGTTTACGCATCCCCAGAAATTGAAAGGCTGCTTGGCAATGGGTTATTGGTCGGGGGAATGGAAAATTTCAAGGAAAGCCAAAACTTTTAGTGAACTGTAGAATTCTTGGGGTCATTGATCTAGATACGAGTGGCCCAGCCGAGGGGAAGGAATGCAGGGCTGTTTCTGATTTGTTTTCCAAACAGGCGGGGAGTCCGCTTATCTGCACACACAGCTCCGGCTCAGTTAAGAACCAGGGTTTCTGGGTGTGGCAGGATGCCTGTGCCTCCTTCTTGCTGCCGGGGTAGACCTATAAAATCTCTGAGTTAGATGGAAAGGCACTGGGGCCGTGAAGATCTCTCCTGATTGCAAAGGAAAACCCAAAAGCATCTGGTGACCCAGTTAGGCTTCAGTTTGCTTTCAGGGCTCTCTACCATCTGCGGATGCTGGGAGGTGAGCCTTGTGTGGCCCACTCATGCACGCGGGTTCTGTGTGGTGTCCCCATTCGCCTGCGTCCCAAACGGGAGCGCCTTCAGAAAGCCAAAGTCGCCACTTGTCCCTCTTGCTGTGCTTGTCATGTCTTGGTGGCTCCCAGGCCTATTTGTTGAAAAACATTTTCCATTCAGAGTTCAATCTGGCTGATTCCGCCACCGTATTTCTATGCCTGGGTCTGTGCTTTATCACTGTAAAAAGTGATTAGTCCCACTGTAATAATTTTTTCCATTTAGAGGGCACTGTGGGCTAAGAGGCCCATTCGAAGCCACAATGTTTTGACGCTGCTTCTTTAAAATCAGCCACTTTCCCTCATCAGACTCTGTAAACACAACAGATGGGCTTTGGGCACAGTGCCCACAATCACCTGGGAGGGGGAACAGCCTTAAAGAATCTTTTCCTGAACCCCCATGAGAGAGGTTGCCCACACCTCAAGTTTACACCCAAATTAGAGTCAACCCAATTCGTGGGAAAAGATTGGCTGGAGAAAAAGCAGAAATCACCTTAGAAATCACCGAGAAAAGTGATTGTCAAGTTTATTTCTTCCAGCAGAACCCCTTTTACCAGACAGAAATCTATGACCGGCTGGTCGGTACTACCACAGCCCTCCCCTTGCCCCCCCGCCAGCGGCCCCTGGCGGCCCCTCTGGCTCCCAGGGAAGGTTCTCTGAAAACTTCTACTGCAGGCCAACTTCCTCATTTTTTTGATAAGGAGATGGAGGCCTGGAGAGATGAGGGGACCTGCTCAAAGGCTGATGGCAAACAGCAGGGACAGTGTGGTGTCCGAAGGGTCTCCTCAGCTGAGGAGGGAACCAAGGGAGTGGCCACAACAGCATTCTGGTCCCCCTTTGATCATGTCACTGTTCGCAATTTTCTACTGAGTGGGAGACAGGAGATCTTCGATTTTGGGTCCTCTTCTGTGCGCTCCTTCCCTGACCTCCCCTTAGGGGGGACCAGAATCTTTCCTTTTTTTGCCTTAAACCTGAGTTGAAACTGTATGACCTTTCGAGGACATGCAGAATCATCTGTCCCAGAACCTTCCCCTTTGTGAATCACAAAATAGACCTCCAGGGGACAGAGCCCCGGCCTTTGCCCAATGGCTGGAGGGCACCGCCCATGTCTCTGGGTGCCCCCCACTGGCCCACGAGGGGCCCCTCTCTGCCCCATCGTCACCCAGGGGCCTTTCTTCTTGTGTTTATCAAAAAAAAAAAAAAAAAGAAGAAGAAGAAGAAGAAAAAGAAAAAAAGAAAAGAAAGCAATGTGAACATCAAATGTCAAGATACAAGAAAACTGCAAGACCAACCTGCTTAACCAAGCATTTCTGGAAGGGAAGAATCCTTTTGACTAATGTTTTCAGACGGTTTGCTCACTGTCCATTTATCACCAGTTCTTGTTTGCCAATCCCAAGCACATCATTTATATGTGCCCAGAATCCCTGGGTAATGGGCATGCTGTAAAAATAAATAGAATAAATAAATTAGTTCTTGAGCTCTTTGAATAAATCCAGTTGAATTAAATGCACCTAAAGTCACTCGGTCTTGACAAGCAAAGTGAAGACTATAATGAAACTGGCTTTTTGTTTGGGGAAAAAGGGAGAAGAGGGAGAAGACTTCACTCAAAGGCATGCAAACATTTAAGAAACAAAGGGAGTCGTATTTGCACAGAGTCAGTCACTATTATTTTCTAGATGCTTTGTCTCCCAGTTGCCTTTTTCCATAGCATCAATTTCACCTTACGTTTCTAGAACCTTCCGCTGAAGTTTGAATGCAGATCTTTCCCAAAGTTGAGTCAGTGACAGTTACCTGACAGTTATTGGATATGCCCAAAGAGAAGGTAAGATTGTTCACCTCAAAAAATGACCCCTCTGGGGCGCCTGGGTGGCTCAGTCGTTAAGCGGCTGCCTTCGGCCCAGGTCAGATCCCAGGGTCCTGGGATCGAGCCCCGCATCGGGCTCCCTGCTCCGCGGGAAGCCTGCTTCTCCCGCTACCATTCCCTCTGCTTGTGTTCCCTCTCTGGCTGTGTTTCTCGCTGTCAAATAAATAAAATCTTTAAAAAAAAAAAAAAATGACCCCTCTGAAAGGAGAAAGTAGCCCAAGTTCTCACATCCCTTATTGTCTTTCCTATAGTGAGGTTTACGTACTTTGAATAACAAAGCTCTACTAGACTAGGCACTTGGGCTAGAAATGCAAATGCCCCCCCACGCAGGCATGCCCCCATCCTTGGCCCAGACGCTGTTCTAAGTCCCTCATTTGCATTAAATATTTTAACCCTCACAACAACCCTATGAATCGTGTACTATTATGATCATATCCATTGTAAAATGAGGAAACTGCTAGTTTTAAATTTTTATAGAGGTCATCCGATAGCATTTTTTTAAAGCACCTAAGATTTAAAATATATTGTACAATTAAAGTAAACTGTGTTTAAAGCAGACATTTGACATCCATGCCTATACAAGTTTATATATTCAAGTTGACCTAAACTGCATTTTTTTTTTAGAACTTCTCACTGGAAGGATAAGGGATCCCCTTGCCGCTTCTATTATTTTCTACTTGAGCATACACTGTGTTTCAAAGCACCTACTGGGTGCCCAGGACTGTCGGCCACTCTCGGGGAAGGTGACGTGTACAGTCAGCACTCCTCACCCTCACACACACTCACCGATGCACACTCATGCTCACACATCTACTCATCCACATGCATATACTCATGCAGCCATGCTCTCACACACCAGTGTACGCTCACACTCACACCCATACATCCATGCTCACGCTCACATATGGACCCACGCTCACACTCTCACACACCGATGCACACTTGCAGTCACACATCCATGTTCATGCTCACACTCACCATATTCATACACTCTTACTTACATCCATGCTCTCATACACCGATGTACTCTTGCTCACACTCACATTTCCATGTTCACACTCACACACTGACCCACACTCACACTCATACTCACATCCATGCTCTCACACACCAGTGCACACCCATGCTCACACTCACACATTCATGTTCATGCTCACATAGTGACCCACACTCACTCTCATACACCCATGCTTGCACTCACCTGTTCACACTCACACCCATACAGTCACACTCACACATATCCACCCTGCCTCCTTCCAGAGCCAGGACCAGGCCGAGGCCGTGGAGGCCTCTGGGAGGGAGCGTCTCCTTACGTGTCCCACCCCAGCAGCCTCACCTGTCTCCCACCCTCCGGTCCTGCCCTTCTCCCTCCTCACACACACACACCACACACCACAATTAAATACAACAAAATCAAACCTGGTCCTGTGTGCCAACTGGGGAACGCAGGGCATCTATAGATGGTCAGGTGAGAGGGCTGGTATGGACGTGACATCAGTTAATTCTCATTAACAAGTGAAGTCACCAAGGCAGTCAGCCGCAAGCAGGAACATTTTAAGGAAGAGGAAATGACTGTATTGTAGGAAGATAGCTGAACAGGAGCAGCTCATTAAAATGGGCTTGATGGGCAGGAAAGAGAAAGCCAACTATTCCCCACAGCAGTAGTAAGAATCTAAGTGCGGAAAGTGATGAGACCGGCAAAGAAGAGAATCCCAGCCCCCCTGGGTATTCCAAAACCGGCCGAGCATCGGAACCTGACCGTGCTGAGCTATCCCCGCAGCCGAGCTGACTCACATCCTCATTCATTCAGCAAACACTCACTGGGCTCCATCATTCCTCTGAGTGCTGGGGGGGTGCAGTGCTGACTGCTAAGCACAGATGGGTCCCGGGGGCAGGATTAACCTGATCCCCTCTCCCAGTGGTACCGTGTTCAAATTCTCTTGTAGGAAGTCTTTTCCCATGTAATCCCACAACCACTAACTCTGCCTCTCCAAAATTTACAACTTATTGTAAATTTTATTCAATCCTTTTTTTTTTTCTTAAAGATTTTATTTTCAAGTAATCTCTACACCCAACATGGGGCTTGAACTCACAACCTCAAGATCAAGAGTCACATGCTCTACTGACTGAGCCAGTCAGGTACCCCTGTCCTCTTTTTTTTTTTTTTTTAAACAGAACACCATTTTTTGGAACTATATAAACTGAAGTCATTTTGAAATTAATAATGGTTTCCGTAGAAATAAGAGCCACCAAGAATCTGCTTTGTAAAAGGCTAGAGGAGCTGGGCTGAAATTAGAGCAAGTGCAAAGCCTCTCCTTTGGAATGAATGCTACCCTTCTGATGGCTGGGGGATGAGGCACACTAGAATGGGGTAAAATCAGGATCATTTCTTGGTTGTCTAACATAAAGCTGGGAAGGGGGTGTGATTTGTCCTAAATGGTGGGGGCGGGGGATAGAATTAAACAGGGAACTTAAGTGTGCAGTGGGGCCAATTGTGTTTAAAGTATATATAAACTGAGAGAAATTTAGAGAAGCATAGATAGTCCTTACATCGCTTATGCATTGAGTATATTGAATGTAATGATTACAGGGGCGCCTGGGTAGCTCAGTTGGTTAAGCATCTGACTCTTGATTTTGGCTCAGGTCATGATCTCAGGGTAGTGAGATGGAGCCCCGCATGGGCTCCCTGCTCAGCAGGGATTCTGCTTGAGATTTTCTCTCTCCCTGTCCCTCTGCACACTGCACACCCCCTGCCCGTGCTCGAGCATACGCACACGTTCGTGTGTGCTTTCTCTTTCTCTAAATAAAATCTTCTTTAGAAAGTAATTATTACAACTATTGATTTCATTCCATGAAATTTATATTTCTAGTAAAATGATTTTCTATGAAATGATAAAATAATTTATTTTTAATTTATGTGTTTTGTATATATTCGTAAATTCCTTTATTCGTTTGCGCAATCCTCTATGTAGCCATTCTCAAAGTATGGCCCTCTGCCCACTGCAGGGCCAACAAATCTTCCTAATGGGTTGCCCTTGACAATCTTAAAACTTTTTCTCAAGTGCCTGAATGAGATCAACTCATTAATAACTGTCTACATATGTTTTGGTACATTTGGTATTTTTAAACTAAAATTAGTGCTTTTTAGACTTCAGAGAATTTAGGCATGGCTCCAATTCAATATTTTACTAACACTGCAAGGTTCCAATTGCATGTGTGCATATGCAAGTGGTTGGACTCCGACAATTTGGGGGAAGGATACATATTAATTATCAGTGCCGCCTGGAATAATCATGTTTTTTAATTGCTGCTCTTTTGCTTCTTAACAGCAAATTATTGTTAGTTTTGTTCATCATTATCAATTTAGTTTGTTGTGAGTTGTTTTTAACCCCATAGTATGTAGTAATGAATATTTATGAATTTTTAGGCTATAATTTTCCAAAATTACTTTGGTATGTATGCACTGTGTGCAAGTATGAATCATCCATTCCCTTATTACTAAAGCAGATGTATACATATCTCCCTCATAATTTGTTAATATGAGAACATTTCATCAGTAATATGTGCACTGCATGGAATTTTAGCATGCAAATTACAATATAACATGAAAGTAAATCTAATAAAATACTGGGTTATTTTACATTTACATGTTATTGTCTCTAAAAAGTGAACATATGAGTAATGGTTTAATCTTATTACATAAAAAATAAGCACTACATACATATATTTATATATTTTCTCCCCTATTTTGATTATCTGGAGCAAGACACAATTGTGAATCATTATCCAAGGAAGGTCAATGGTCTCCAAACTCTGTTTTATCAGATGTTAATAGGTGTTCTGCAAACAATGGATTCCTCACTCACATAAATTGGGAGAAAGTGATATGCATTATGTTTCCTTTTTCCATATTTGCAAGGCCCGTTAGCATACCATGATGGCTAATTTTATGTGTCAACTGGGATAGGCCATGGTGCCTAGATATTTGGTCAAAGACTGGTCTGGAAGGTATTCCTGTGAAGGCGTTTTGTAGATGAGATTCACAGGTAAACCAGTGGGCTTTGGGTAAAGCCCACTGTTGTCCCTTATGTGGGTGGGTCTATTCAATAAGTTGAAGACTTTTAGAGAAAAAATAGTAACCACTGAGGAAGAGGGAATCCTGCCAGCATTTTGTTTTGGACTCAAGCTGCAGCATCAACCCTTCTCTGGGTCTGCAATCTACTGCTCTGAAGATTGCCAGCTTCTACAGGTACATGAGCCAATTCCTTAAAATAAATCTCTTTATAGATAGATACATACACAATATGATAAATGTATATAGATATATGTATATAAATATACACACATATATACGTACAGTGTACACACACACACATCCTATTGGTTCTGTTTCTCTAGAGGACATGCCACACATGTTAAAGGTTCTAGAAAGCTCTACAATTTGGAAAAAAAAAAAAAAATCCCTGTTTAACCCAGTGTTTTCCGAGTTTATTTAACCATGAAACCTTTTTCATATAATACCTACAACTATCTCAAATACAGCTTGGCCCATGTTCTTTCTTTTCAAGACCTGACTTAATCAGAGCTGATCTGTATGTAGCCTCTGACAGTAACAGCAGACTCTAAACCCGCTCAACTCAAGAACTAATGGCATAACGGCTGGAGCAAAAGGCTCGACCTGCCCTTTTCTTGTGCACGCGCGCTGGCAGAGGGGACCCGCCCCAGGTTCTGCGGCCACTGCGACGTGAGACACTCACTGCAGAGTCGGTTCCACATACATCGATGTCTGATGAAAATAACTACCAGAGGAATAGACCCCATAGCTGGGCTTTTTTCTAAAAAGGCTCTTTTGTGGCTATTTCTGGGGACTGGCGAGTCGTCCTGAAATATCACCCATGACAGTGCAACGTGGCACAAGGCGACGCACGAAAGGCAGGGGGCCTGACAGCCAAAGCCGGCTCTGCCTCCTGTCTCTTATTGTCCCTTAAATGTGTTCTCACAAATGGTCCTCACTGACCCCAATTTATCCTTCAGAGCTTATTCTAGAAGCCATTGCCTTTTCTGACTCCTCCCTTCCCCAGAACCCACCAGATCAGCCTGCCCTCCTCCCTGTCAGCATTCAAACACCATGTACCCCTGCCCCGGACAGAAACAGTGCTTATTTATCAATGCCTGTCCTCCCTCCAGGACTGGGAGGCCATGAGGCCAGCGGCTGTCTCCATCTCGTGCCTGTGAGCAGCCGGAATGGGGCAGGGAGGAGTAGCGAGTGACGGGAGGACAGCTTCCTCCTCGCTCCTTTCCCAAGGGAGTCCGCATACCCATCACCCTTCCTTGGTAGCCCAATTGGTGTACTTTTCTCTACTTTGATCTATCTCTGAAGATCTTCACTCTTTCAACTTTAAAAAAAAAATCTGTGCCAAGAGTCCATGAGATGTTCACACGTCTGTGTACGCACACACGCACAATACACGTGCACGTGTGCACACGCATGCACAACTCTACATTCGCTTACTCTTGCAAATAATAATCGATACACTCATTTACCAGCAAAATAGTGTGAAGAGATGGGGAAGGCAAGGAACAGGAGGAGGGAGGAGACTGAATCCAATTACAGCTGTTTCATTTTCTGGGTCAAGTAGAATTGTGCACAGGTTTCCAAACCTATAAAAAGAAAAGCAGAGGCTCAGTCTAGGTCCAGGATCCATTCCTCCCCCCGCCCCCACTCCCCCTGCTGCCATTTCCCTAGCTTAGTGCTACGCTACGTATACTGAACATGCATTTTTCTTCAAGAGTCATGGCTGGAAACAAAAGCATTGAGAAAAATAATGCCTTGGCAGGTAAACGGGCTTTCGTTTCAGGAAATCTGGCCGCGTACTTGGAGGGGACGCATCTCTAAGGACTCAGGGTGGGGGTGGCACGCAGTGGATGCCAGGCCTGGCTCCGGTCCCTCGCTGTGCCTCCCCCACCATCCCCTCCAGACCTTCGGGGACTCACACGCAGTATCCCTTTGCAGGGAAGGGCCAGAATGGCAAAGACCTTAGAGTTGACACAGGCTCCCCCGCTCTTTCCAACCCTACACCCGAGAAAACTTGCGCTAGCTATCTGAACAGAGCCTCGTCTGCAGAGGCCGCCAATGTGGGCCCCCCCAGGCAAGATGTGTGTGCAGGGCTCGCCTGTGCTCCCCTCTCATTCACCCCAAGTCCCACTAACTCTACAGAGAAGTCTCTAGATAAGGCTGTGGGTACAATCCAGCCCTGGCACGGAGGAGCTAAGGCCTGGAAAAGCTAAGGTATTTAATAAATGCCTTAAATGCCGTTCCGCCCCTTTCGAGTTAACTCCTTCTCTAGCTGGAAGAAACGCTCAAGCATGAGGAAGCAGTTACAGCGAGGGTATCCCTACCCGCCCCACCACACACACGCCCACTCACCGAGACCAGGGAAAGCCACACAAGAAATTCTAAAATAGGCTAAATAAACTTCACATTTCCAAACATATGGGCTCCCTAGTACAAAGCTTGCTTTTTGGTACAACAAAAGGGGATCGAATCACAGGAATGTCACACTTTTAAAACTATGGGGAGGGGCGCCCGGGTGGCTCAGTCGGTTAAGCAGCTGCCTTTGGCTCAGGTCATGATCCCAGAGTTGTGGGATCAAGCCCCACATCCGGCTCCCTGCTCAGTGGAGAGTCTGCTTCTCTTCCTCCCACTTCCCCTGGTCATGCTCTCGCTTTCTCAAATAAATAAATAAAATCTTTAAAAAAACCCCAAACATATGGGATTATTATTTTTTTAAAGATTATTTATTTATTTGACAAAGAGAGATCCCAAGTAGGCAGAGAGACAGGCAGAGGGAGAGGGGGAAGCAGGCTTTCCGCTGAGCAGAGAGCCCAACGCGGGGCTCCATCCCAGGACCCTGAGATCATGACCTGAGCCGAAGGCAGAGGCTTTAACCCACTGAGCCACCCAGGCGCCCCTATGGGACTATTTTTTAATTGCCCAGAGAGAGCCAGGTCATGCTTATACTAGTATGTTTGCATTATCAGATCACTGATAACCCCTTAATGAGAATTAGGCCACTTGCTAAACTGAACTGAAATTCACTGATGTGATCCACAGTTACTGAAAGACAGAAAGCTTTAGTCAAAAAAGGCTCTCCCGAACACTCTCTGTCCCACTGATGAGAACATGCATTGAAGGAGACCTTTCCAGATTCAGAGCCAAGAGGAAGTTCACACTGCTTCTTACTACATGGGGGCCTGTGTGAAGTTGTTGTACACCTAGTACAATAAGATGGCCCGTCTGGGGCCTGACACGCGCAACACCATTTGTAAACAGCGGAAGGAGAAAGTTGGGGCCACCAGAAGTCATGAAAACCCAAGTTGCAATACCATCCTTGGTCTTACTCATTACAAATGCTTTCTTTGGCTTCTTGGAGGAGCCACTTGAAGGTCACCTCCACTTAAAATTCTTGGCTCAGGAGCTCCTTGTTGCTTTATTACCCTAGTCTATTAAAATTCTTAGAGTAGTTGATGATGAAAATTCCAGCCCATTTTTTTTCTCCATAGAGTGGGAAGAAAAAAAAAAAACCAACGCGTGAGTCTATTTGAAATCGTTTTATGAATTTTAATCATAGCAAATGTGTTTTAACAGTAGTCATAAAATCAACATTACCACATATACAAAGGACAAGACACCAGTTTGGCATACAAAAATACCATATATTAAAATTGGGTTGATTGGAAAAACTCAGGACTTGCTAAGACACCATCTACACCAGAGAGAGCAAGCAAGAATGCTTTTAAGACATTCAGATTTATAAACAGCAGCTTGATATCCCCCTTCCAAAGTCAATTATTTGGCAACATTTGAACAATATTTTCTACACAGCCCAGCAGCTCGTTTATCTGTAGGGCTATTTGGCCCTTTAAAACAAAAGCTCCTAAAATAAATAATCTGCATAATTATGAACGAAACATGTCAAGGACTTGAGTTAGCCTCTGAGCAGCATCAATCTAGCCATCCAATACTGGAGTATTGGTTATCGAGGGGGCCCGGGGTCCCACCAGCGGAGTTGGAAGACCGGCAGGTGCGGGGCGGAGCGGCTGCGTGGCTTATGACAAGGGAGTTGGGACCCACCCCAAGCTGAAAGCAGCCTCCTCACCCGCAACTGTCAAGCAAGGCAAACAAGACCAAGTGGTGGAATAAAGAAAATAAATAAATAAATGAAAACAACCAGGATTGAAAACCAAAATTCCTTGGACGAGTCTTCCCAATAGTATCGACCTACTCAAGTCGCGGTACAACCACAGACCCGGGCAACGCATTCCACCGCTAAGAGGGTATTATTAGAGTTTGTGTGTAAGGACCTAGCAACCAATTCTAGAGCAGGTTCTGAGATGGTCTAGTGTGTGGACAACCCAGGGGGCCCCTGGCTCTCATGGGCCATGCCCATCCCCTCTAGGTCTTCAACTTAGACGTCTGGAATTGGATTTGGTAGGCCATCCTAGCATGACAAATTGTGCCTCTCTAAGATATTCCTGGTCGTCCTTGTGTTTCTTTCTTCAGCTGGTTTCTGCCACGACTGACCTGCAGCTCCTATGTATTTTGTTCTCCACCCATGATCCCATTACAGATTTCTCTCCTTTTATGCAAGTATTTTCTCCCTGTCTTGAGCACATCTCTATGGCTATAGACCCCAGGTCACGTCTCTCCACTGCTGCCACGCAGGATCTGTCTCTCAGCCTGAAAAATCAGACCAGGAGTTTCCTAAAGCACAGTGCACGACAGCAGCTACTCTGTCCTCCCATCGGAATAGAAATGACACACACTGAGGTCCATACTTGGTCCCCTTCAAGCGGACACCTTCCTCCTCTCTTTCCGCCTTCTTACAGCCCATGCTCCTTTACTGCCCTCACAGTCAATCATCTACTTTCAGATTCTCAAAAAGCAAATGTCAAATTAAAAATGGAACATCCCTTTGGAAAACTCTTCTTAGAATAACCCAATAACTCACAGGGAGAATGCAGAAAACTTTCACACAGGCTACTAGGCCTACTCCCCGCAGTGATGAATTTAGAGCAATGTTCTAGAAGAACAGGGACAGCTGTAAGAGAGCACCCCCAGAAAAAAACAGAGGAAATGCATGCTGTTGCAGACTTCAGGAGACTCCTCTGTACTTTGCCCCAAATATTACTGATTGTCCCTAGGAAAGATCATAATATGAATAGTATCAAAAATCTTAGACTAGAATAATAAAGTCCAGCTAACCAGATGAGTGTTTTCAAGCACCACTACATCATAAGGGAGATATACATAGTGGGATACCCCAGGCAGTGAATCCTGAAAAAAAAATCCATTGGCCCAACTGTGCAAGGAAACTTGTGCAGAAAAATTGGAGCCATGTTGTAAGAGTTCAGGAATAATGGTACTCCACCCGAAGCCCGAGCCAAAAAACAAGCCGTTTGAAAGACAGAAATTAAATGCACCTGCTTGTGTTCTTCAACCATCAGTGGCTTTCCAATAAAATGTATACAGTAGAACCCACCTCTTCATAGGTTTGAAGTCTCAAGGGTTTATTCATCTAGACATTCCCAAAGGTGGTTGGTTTGATATACTGTATGCAGCCTATAGCATTTAAGAAATTGAATTAAGAAACTAAGAAATTAAGAAACATCTAAATTCAACATTATATAACCCACAAATTGGAAAACATGACTAATATTTTTTACTTGATTTTTTAACTCCTGTTACAGCTAAGTCGAGTGTGTGTGTATCTACATATATGTCTATGTCTGTATGTGCATATATACATACATATATATATATATATATATATATATATATATATATGGTGAATATATAGTGAATCATGTCAGAAAAAAAATCAATGGCTTGAATTCCATTTATGTCTTGGAAGTATTTCATGCTTAATAAAATTTAACTGATTTAACTGATCTTCACTGCTTTTGAGATAGACTCCTACTTTCAACACAGTTACTGAATTTTCTTGATTACTTCATTTTTAGAGTTTCTGTTTTGGTAAGGGTTATCTTATAAATGATGTTTTACTGGGAATGATGGAAAAGGCAAGGAACAGTCTCTCCTTCCAGATCAAGGATGACCAATCAACTGGTGACATATCTTGTGTGGAAACAAAACGCTGACTGATTGGCAGTATCATTCTTTTGGGAGAAGACAGAAATTCAAACCTTTTCGATATCACTCCTCTCATTCCAATAACCTTTGGACTTCTAAATGCCTCTTAAGTCTGAAGACAAACTATCATTTTGGCCAAAAAAAAAAAAAAAATTAAGTAATTTAAAAAGATAAGCTAAAAAGGTCATGCCCACTGATGAGTTCTAGAAAAAAAATTCTTTTGCTAAAATTTTTTTAAATTTTGCTAAATTGAGACAAATGCAATGTTCATGTTGCATTCAGAAACAATGAAAAGTAGACTAGCCAATTTTGACGCAGCACAGGATTTCAAATAAAGCAATGGGAACTCTTCAAATCAAAATCTAGACTGGAATAAATACCATACTATCAGGAAGAGTCTCATCATTCTATGAAAATATATCTAAACTGAATTGTCTGCCTTCCTTTACTCACTTAAAAAGCAATTTTTGTAACTTTAATAACCCTCAAGTCTTTAAATTCCATGGACAATGTTTTTTTGTTTTTTGTTTTTTTTTTAAGATTTTATTTATTTCACAGAGAGAAACACAGCGAGAGAGGGAACACGAGCAGAGGGAATGGTAGCGGGAGAAGCAGGCTTCCTGTCGAGCAAGGAGCCCAATGCGGGGCTCTATCCCAGGACCCTGAGATCATGACCTGAGCCGAAGGCAGACGCCTAACGACTGAGCCACCCAGGTGCCCCAATGTTTTTTAACGTAAAAAAAAATGCCTTTGTGCAAGGCTGTAAATTTGCAATTTGTTCAGTGATAAGGGATAAAAGGAAAACCCAAACAAGACTGCAAGCATCAAATCTCTCACTCTAAAAATAGTACCTATGTTGTAGTCTGGCATCTGATAAAGGGTACCCACACCAAACACAATGACAAGCTGGCAGACTTCAAGGGCAAACAAAAACCCTCTACGAACACCGCAAAACATGATTGCTTTTACATTTCACACCTTACTCATGCAGTGATGAAGTCTGGGTTAAGATGCTCAAAGTGAAGAGGAATTTCATTAGGCTTTTTTTTTTTTCTTGTTTTCTGTAACATTTATTTTTTGGCCATAAGACCCTAAACACAGTTTCACAGTATAGGTCATGCATAGCTTGCAAGTCAAACGTTTTTACAGCTACTGTCTAACTACTATTTTTGGACAATAGATTCACATGCAGCTAAATGATCCCAGACAAGGGGCTTCATAAAGCAGTCTTTAAGCTTCACTGACCATTCTTTGGCCCAAGGTATGTAAGTAATAACCCCAAAGGGCAATCAATGAATTTGAATTGTCATACTTGAGATCATATACTTTTTAAGCCCAGAAAGGATTTTTTTTAGCAACTGCATGTTACTAAACCACAAACTGTCCTCTTAGCCCTACTCTTTTAATATTCTCACGCTCGATCACACTGCGCAACCCTCTGAATTACACGGTCCAATATGGTAGCAACCAGCCATAGGTGAGTGACTATGCTTAGGTAACTTAAAATTAAATGAAATACAAAATACAGTTCCTCAGTCATACTAACCCCACTTCAACTGTCCACTAGCCAACGTGGCCAATGGCCACTATATTGGACCGCGCAGGTCATAGAAAACTTCCATCATCAGAGAAAGATCTATTAACAGACTAGATCTCAAAGGCTGCACCAGCACATGGCTTAACCTTCAAGGGATCTACTTTTAAGTCATGCTCAAGATTGAACTTAATTGTATTCTTAAAGAAAATACCTTTTAAGCTTTCTAATCATAAAGTATGACTAAAACTGAGAACCAATTGGCCTTTTCGATCACAACTTATGCCCCAGGTCATTATACAAAAGTTTCCCAAAGACAATGCTTTTTGATAGCATACTTGGTTGGCTCTACTTAACATATTAAGCATTCTCTTGCTTATGTCAAGATCATTAATAAAGATGAAAATTCATGCTTCTTAAAGTTTACTATTTACACAACACTCATTGTCCTTTACATAAGGGTGAGGGGAACCAATGGCTGGCAATTTTAAAAATTCAAATCACATCATTTTTATTAAATGTCTCTACTCATCCTTAAACCAACTCTCCTTTCCTTTCCCAGAGAGGTAGATGCTAACTAAAATAGATATATATATATTTAAAACAACAACAAAAAACTAAAGCACTATTGAGTTAGTAAAGGGTATTTATCCACCCTCCAAAAGATCATAGCCCAATAGAGACGTCAACAGGCCTAGGGAGGAGCAAGAGAAACTATAACGCAATTCTTGTCTCCCTTTTGCTGCACAATTATAAGGGTCCACATACCTCTGTGAGCCTCCATGGGCTCATGTTCAAAAGGAAGCCACCAGAAATTGCTCTCAGCTCTGACTGTGCTTTCAGTTGTGATTTTTTCATTGATGTGCAATTGTGAATTCCGGTTGATTGTGCCGCTGGACTTTTTGTCACGCGGGGTAGTTGTTGGTGTCATGGGGAAATGCCAGAAGAGGCCAGCGCAAGGGGATGCCAACTAACATGAAAACATCAAGTCTACAAAAATTCTATCTGCAGGCTGAGATATGATGCACACAAACACACGCATACACGTGTGCATAACTGCACACTTTGACAAGCAATGCGCAAGTAACTGCAGGCAGAATCCATTTAAACAATATTTCTTCGGTCAGGAAGACGCACACACAAAATTCTGATTTGGGTGTTATTGTTACCTTAAATTGTAAAGTCAAGAATCTATCACAGAGACGATTAATTTGGCACTGCTTCACTGCAGCTCTAGCATGGGATTGTTTTTAAGTTACGTGGACATTTTTACTCTACAGCTTTGCACTAAGAAACACAGGGTGCTCTATCGCCACACACATTAGTGTCTATATATAACCTACTCAACACGTAGGAATCTAGGACATACTACACTACAGGGCCAATCATTTCATACTGTATATAAACACGTAGGTATCGTTCACAAAAGTAACTCAAATATGGCCTGGCTGAAAATTGCAAGGGTCAAGTCCATTTGAAATGTCGCATTCTTAATGCAACATTTTCCGTGGGTTTTTTTCCTCCAAGAGGGATAGAAATTAGGTCAGACATGCATCACGGCAGCCTGGCAGAATTTGAGAAATCGACACTAACCCAACAGTATATTATGTTACATAATAGAGGATAGTATTCAGCTATTATGATACCTAAATTATTAATACCAAATAAATCCTAGATTATTTGTTGTATAATGCCCAATAGCTTAGACAATAAAATGGCATTTTAACCTAATTTCTACTTTGAGCTTTCAAATACACTTGCTCCACGAATTCCATAAAAGAAATTAGAAGAGAACTGTAAAGCTCACTGCTATTTCTGAATGCACACACATCCAGGCACAGGAAATTACCACTTTATGGCAGCAGATCTTTCTTCGCCAGCGTCTGTAGACCACTGCACGTTTAAGAATATTCGAGAATTTATGATGAACTGATCCACTTAGACTGGGAATGTGAGTTGTTAGTGTTCCTTGTCATTTTTCTCAATAAAAACATATTTTGAAATACAAGAGATTTTCTCACTTATACCAACAAGAAGAAACTGGAATCCTAAACGGTTTAACTCTCACAGAAGGACATCTTTCAAAAAGCAATCATGGACTATTAAAATGTCAGTCCCGGTTTGTCATCGATGAACAACACTCGTATCTATTATGATGCCTCCAAACCTTGAGACAAGAGAGCATCTTCTGTTACTTTCCATTTGTGCCTCACAGAATACAGGACTTGAATATACAGAAGAGGAGCAAATGTTGGAAGTGACGAGTGTGTGACACTTCACCGGACAGGTCCTGGTGCTTGAAGGTGGCCACCGAGTCAGAGCCTGGACTCATTCAGGCCCACAAAGTCTTACTCCTGGGATTCTTCTGAAAAGATTCAAAACCTGAGGTAAATCAAATCACACACACACACACACACACACACACACACACACACTATTTACATTTAAAATTCTTATTTCGTGAGATGGCTTGAGAAAAATTGGCATATAGGGTTCCTGTGGGATTAGGCATTTCTCATTATTATTCAGTTTATTGCTCTCCCGTTGGGCTTTCAGTTTAATAAACACGTAGCGAGCTCTAATTACAAGGGAAGAAAAATGAAGGTACATAACAAAACAGCACACTGGAAACACTTGTTCAGACACTTTCTTAAAAAAAAAAAATGACCGTCCACTTCACTTATTTTAATTTGGGTGCCATTCAAAGAGTATAAAAAGCCTTAGCAACTAAATGAAGACTGGATCTCCATTCAAAGGGGGAAAGAACCCAGCACTGCATGTCGTCGCTGAATTTTTACATGGATTCTCAGGTTTAATTCTACTTGTATACATAAGTATCTTTGTTTTAATCTACCACATTTAGAGAAGATCACATTGTACGCACTTGCACGGTTTAACGTCTAGGGAGAATACGTCTATCTCGTAACAGGATTTTGACAAATCATAAATCACAGTCCATTTAATAAATGATTATGAGGAAGCATGCAATCATCTTCGAAGCTGTTGCCACCAACACTCAGAATGATTTGCCTGGTATCTTGCTGAGACCTCGCGTCTGCCCTGCGCGTCTGTCTCTGGTTAATCAAGTGGCAGCCCAGAGGCCAGCGCTGGCACCAAATGATCAGCGTCGCCCCCCCATCTTCTCGCTGCGATCCCATCACCAACACCTGCTCAACCCCGAGTTGGCACCCACGAGAGACTCCCCTGAGGCGCTGTTCAGCCACAGGAGATCACAGTGAAGCGCTTCGAAATGCAAGACATGTTGTGCAGCACGATGCCCAGCAGGAAGACGAGGACGCAGGCCACCAGGATCACAGTGCACACCCCTGACCAGGTGGAGCTTTTGGCCACGCCCCGCCGGTCGGGCTCCTCCTCCAGCGCCTCCTGGGGCGCCCCGCCCTGCAGAGGCTGCTGTTCCGCGGGGATGGTCACCACGGTGACGGACTTCTGCTGGCTCCCGGGCAGCAGGCGGCAGCCCATGTCTCCGGGCAGCAGCGCTCGCTCCTTGGAGATGGGCAGGGGCAGCATGTAGCACCCATTGCTGGGAAGTTTGATGAAAACTGGGGTGTGCTCCGACGCGTGCGGGATGGCGATGACTGCCAGGACCTCGGGGTCGTCGGGGAGCTGCGACACGGAGAAGCCCGGGGGCAGCTTGGTGACGCCCCGACACCAGGGGCACCTCACGTCCTTCTGGCTCGTCCTCATCTGCTGGAGGCACACCGAGCAGCAGGTGTGTTTGCAATCCAGCAACTTGGGCCTTCGCCGGGGGCTGTAGTAATTGAAACAGATCTGACATTCCAGCAGGGAATCTTGGGAGAGGGTCTCCATCGCGCTGCCCCGAAGCAGGAAGGCCAAGGCCAAGGGGAAGGAGCTCGTTCTCAGGAGCAGGCACTCCCAGGCCTTCCTTCTTGGCTTTCCAAAGTCGTGAGGGGATCGGGGAGCTCACAGGCACAGAGCATAGTCGAGTGTGTTCATTTCTGAAGAAGACAGAAAAATGCAGAAAAGTTAATTATTTCAAACAAGCTGAGATGTCTGCACATTAGCCAGGGTTCAAAAGTCTTGACACTGGGTCAAAAACATAAAAGTTTTCCACTAGGGAGAGATTATAGGAGTTCCTTTTGTAATGCCCAGTGGAAGGTAAACGAGTTGTCTCAGGCAGCTTCTTATGGTAAATACCTTGTTCATTTCTAAAGGAAATGCCTTCCCAGGGGGTACCCAATGCCCCATATTTCATCAAGAAGGAGTCAATTATGTTTTGTGTATCTCCGTGGACCCTGGCTTGTTCTTCTAAAATACACTGGAGAAATTCTCTTGCTTCTGACAATTTTAGCATCTCCTACAAGTAAATTTCTTTCCTTCGACCAGCTAAGCTAGTCTTCTTTTCCTGACTCTAAGGTACCCTCCTATAAGTATTCATTGTCAGATTCAGGCAACTTCCCAAATCTAGGGACTCCATGTAACTAGTTTGCTCAGTTCCTCTCTCATAGGAAATTAAAACAGTGCTGCCAAATACCTGTTTTTCCACCCCCCACCACCAAATCACTGAAACAAAGTAATTCTTGTCATTTGGTTTCAAAAGAGACAAAAACTCAAAACAACAACAACAAAGACCAGCCCGCAGCAATGAACCTTCAGGCACCAGGGGTCACAAAGGCACTCAGGACCCAAGTATTTTTCAGTCCATTCCTTTAATTGCATTACTGTTTAGGCTTGCACCCAGGAACAGGAAGGCAAGCAAATACTATTAACTCCCCAGTCATAATTAAGTATTGTCTAGCAAGAGGCTGCCAGAGAAGACTGGCAAGCAGCCCCCACCATAGAACAAAAATAGTGTAAGCCTCCTCCTATTGAAAGGAACAGAGTAATTTAGTTGAACTTAACCCTAGGGCTCCAGTGTTGCAGTGAAGGCTGCCCGACTCTGTTTCCTATTGAAAGTGTCCAAATTACCCGTCTCTGGATGGAGTCACAATGACTCTGGAAAGAACTACCCAACCACTATTGTAGAAATAATCACCAGTCATCGAACCCCACCCACTCCCAGAGCCAGGAGCTAATAACATGGAAAAGCTCCAGCACACATTTCTTAAAAAGCAAACCTTCTTTTTCTAACTTCCCTTGTGAAATTAAGAATGTACTCCTTGCCCATGATATGATTTGTTAGAAATCAGAATTTGAAATGTAGGAAAAGTTTAAAGCAAGTAATAATCACTGGTGAAAATTAACGACAGTCAAAACCAACAACATACTGTGAAACATTTTAGCTGAAGTAAGAGCTACTCGATTAAATTACTGAAAGTCAAATAGAATAGCAGAGCGTTCAGGAAGTTCATCTCATAATCAACTGCTTATCTATCCACTAATTTAAGAAATTTTTTTTAAAGATTTTATTTATTTGATAGAGAGAAACACAGTGAGAGAGGGAACACAAGCAGAGGGAATGGTAGTGGGAGAAGCAGGCTTCCTGCCGAGCAGGGAGCCCGATGCGGGGCTCGATCCCAGGACCCTGGGATCATGACCTGAGCTGAAGGCAGACGCTTAACGACTGAGCCACCCAGGCGCCCCTAATTCAAGAAATGTTTATTGAATAATTGAAATTTGCTAAGGGTAGAACTCAAATGTTCTTAGTGGAAAAAATACATATATGAGGTGTTGTTGGCTAGATGATGGGGGAGAGGGTCCTTTCACAATGTACGTGTAGCAAATCACCACTATGCACACCTTAAATATCTTACGGCTTTGTCAGTTATATCTAAATAAAGCTGAAAAAAGTAAAAATTAAAGCTATCTGTGGAGTATCAATCTGGCACAAAGAACAAAGCTAGCTACTATAGGGCATAAAGATGAATCCCTTCCAAATCCTACTCTTAAGCAATTTAAGGTTAGGTAAGAAAGAAAATATGAATAGATTTGCCCTTCCTATTCATTTATTCATTCAGATTCTTACTGAACATCTGCCACGCGCCGAGCATTATGGTATTCGTTTTTGTCCCTGGTAACCAAGACCTTGTCACTGCCCGTAAGAAACTCCCAGCCTAGCGGAAACCAGTAATGCATGTAAACAGCTGTAATATCAATATAGAGTGAAACATGCCAGACAGGAGCAGGAGGAATCAGGGATGGCTCAACGAAAGATCTGGATTACGGAGAGGATTTAGACCTGTAAAAGCAGGGGTCAGTTTATTTTCAGGTTCAGAAATCAGTGTGGGCAAAGGAAAGAGGGTGAGCAACTGCAGAATTATTTCTAGACTCTACCTGTGGCACTGGCTAGAGGATTTTTTTTCTTAATACGAGAGTAACTTAAAACTGTCCCCTCTAAGAGTTTTATAGTTTTAGCTTTGATGTTTAGGTCTTTGAAACAGATGCCTTTTTATTTTTTATTTTTTTTAAGATTTTATTTTTAAGTAATGTCTATGCCCAGTGTGGGGCTCAAACTTACAACCCTGAGATCAAGAGTCGCAGGCTCTACCAACTGAGCCAGCCAAGGTGCCACCAGATGCCTTTTAAAGAAATGAGATTCTTTTTTTTTTTTTAAGATTATTTATTTATTTATTTGACAGAGGGAGAGAGATCACAAGTAGGCAGAGGGGCAGGCAGAGAGAGAGAGGGAGAAGCAGACTCCCCACTGAGCAGAGAGCCCGATGCGGGGCTTGATCCCAGGACTCTGGGATCATGACCTGAGCCAAAGGCAGAGGCTTTAACCCACTGAGCCATCCAGGCGCCCCAAGAAATGATATTCTTATAGAACCTTCAAGCACCTTCCCACCGGCCCAGTCCTGTAGGGAGGGGAGAGGCGAGCGTGGCCCGGCACAGACCACACACTGTCGACAGCTTTGAGTGCCAAGGATGTGGGACTTTCTAGTGGGCGATGGGAAAACACCAGAACGGTTAAGAGTATGAGAATAAGGAGGGCGCCTGGGTGGCTCAGTCGGTTAAGCATCTGCCTTTGGCTTAGGTCATAACCGGGGTCCTGGGATTGAGCCCTGTGTGGGGCTCCCTGTAAGCAAGGAGTCTGTTTCTCCTTCTCCTTCTGCTCCTCCCCATCTCCATCCCCCAGTCATTCTCTCTAATAAATAAATAAAATCTTAAGAAAAAAAAAAAGTATGAGAATGATTCATTAGGTAGTCATACTCAGGACAGATTGGAAAGAGCTGCTGGGAAGCTATTATAATATTAGATAAGAGATAACGAGTCATTGAAGGAAAGACTGGCAATTAGGCTAAAGAGATGAGAGGTGCCAAGCGGTTCTAGAGAAGCCCAGTGGGATCCGGCAGTGAATTATAACGTGGCTATATGGCGGGGAGAAGGCACAGGTGAAGTCTGGAGAGGAGGGTGACATCATTCAGAGAAATGGGGATCCCGAGAGAATGACAGTGAGTTCTGCTTGGGCCACATTCCAGTTGAGGTGCTGGGAAGAGATATAAAATGAGTTATTCAGGAAGATAGGAAAGAGTTGGAAAAAAGCTGAAAATGTGGAGCTGATATTGTAGTAAAGAGTCAAGCGTGGGCCTGGGGACTCAGGTGACGGCCGCAGAGAAGAGCTACCAGCCAGAGACATAGACCAGAGACACCCGCTCTCGGGAATGAACACACAGCTCCGTCTGATGGAAAGGAAGACCAGGGACAGAAGTAGAAGGAAAGCCACCAACATCATCTCCCAGCATGCATCCCCGGCAAAAAAAAAAAAAAAGAAAAGAAAAAAGGGCCTGAGCAGCATGAGGGTATGGAGAGGGAACCTCAGCCTTTGGTGACCAGGAGGTCCTTGGTATTTTTAAAAAGAGTGTTTTCAGTGGAGTATCAGGGAGATGACGTGGTCGGCAGGGACGCTAGAATGGGAGCACCGGAGTCCCTTCTGGGGTAGCGTGAGGCAAAGGGGCAGGCCAGTAGCTGAGAGGGCGAGGAATCAAAGACTTTGTTTTAAGAAGAGAGAAATCTGAGCAGAGAGAAGCAGAGGAGGCAGGTGTGCTCCAAACCACGGGGTCTGCGCTGTGCTGCCCAACGCCGTGACCACCTGTGACAGGTGTAGGTGAAGGTAGCATGTGGAGCTCAGACAGGGGAAAGCTGCCGGACGTCTGCAGTGGGCAATGAGGACCTGAAATCCCCCGTGAGCCAGCAGTTAGGGCAGAACCTTCTCATTTCGGGCCCCAGATACGGAATTTCTTCTTTCTTAAAATACAAAAGCAAAACACAGGGTTTGCTGGTGAATCTTGGCAAATGCTCCTCTCCATCCTTAGTGTTAAAGCCCAGGGACAGAGAGAAGGCCACGGTGACAGACCACAGGGAGATGTGAATGTGTGTGGGTGGGAAGGATCGACTGCTTGGAGCTGTGGTGGCGGAAATGACAAAACTGGGGATGGGTACGAGAAAAAGCACAGATTCCTGCAATTTTATGAATTTGGAGACAACTTCCTTAACAAAGGCACTCGGACCACCACCTTCAAGATACATGGAGCTGGGACAAAAAAATGGTTCTTGACACCAGTATGGAAACAGTGACCACCAAATTATCAACCTTCCTTCCTAAAACAAACAAAAAAACAATATGGCAATTCCTGCCATATTGGACCACTTTTATACTTTCATATAAAAAATGTGGGAATCAGCTTAGCAGAGGAGGAAGAACAAGGGCTTTCGCCTCCATGAACCTTGGGTCCAATCCTTGCTCTACTGCCACCAGTTGCGACACTAGAGCGTGTCATTGAACCTCTGCAAGCCTGCTTCTTCACCAGCTAAGGAGGAAAAATGGAGCTGTAGCTGAAGTCAAGTGAACTCAGGGAGCACTGGCGTGCTCTCTCTCCCTCCCTCTTGACTCCAGACTCCTTCCGGGGCTGTGTGCCATCTGCCCAGAGAGCTCTTCCTGGCTCTCAAAGAGCAGCCACTTTGAACACTTGGGAGAAAGAACGCAAGGGTTCTCCTTGGCCCTCCCCCAAGACCTGCCACACCATCATTTTTCAACAAAACCAACACGCAATTTTATTCATGAATTTATGTTCCAAGTAATGTTCACTTAATTGGTGTTGAGCTCCCTGAAAACTGGATTATACTACTCAATTTCCAACTCTATCCAAGTAAGCCTAGGCCCTAGGATAGAGGCTGAACAGCAAAGCGGAATGGGGAGACAGTTCTCTCTTCCATGCTTAGCCACTCGAGGCACGTTGGTGGCGGCACCTCTGATTTATCCGTGGACGTGCTCTGGATGAAGCCAGCCTATGCTGCATTCCAGCTTATTTTCCGCAGCATAATTAGTAATGATGATGATTAGTTAGTTAAAGAGAAGAAAATTTATGAGCTTACGGACCGAAGCTAATGATGAATCATTCCTTTTCCCTTTCTTTGGAACCTGGAAAGGTACGTGTCAACCACAGAAGAGAGGGAATGCAAACAAAGCCCACATAAGCTGGGAAATAAACTCGAGGGCCTGGTCAAATGTGTCACACGCAAAGCACACACCAGCGAGAGCCTCAGGAACCAGAGTTTGAGGTTATTTCCTTACTGGAGCAAGATACAGCAGTCAAGTAAAACACTCGTTACATTTAGGAGGAAAGGGCACTTGGGTGGAATGCACACAAACAGGTGTATTCTGAAACATATTGGAACGATTTATTTTTGAAAGATTCTGAAGATCAAAAACCTGATCACAAGAAGAGGACTAGCCCCTAAAGGAAGACATTCTCAAAATAACTATGGCTTATGATGAGACAGAACTAATTTTCAAACATATTTTCATAAAACAGTGCTTAGTTTCATAGATGATGTCAACAGTACAATATACAGATAAAAGGCCTTGAATAATCACTGAACACAGTCCTAACACAGGCTTTGGTTTAAAGTGCCTTTCTTTAAAAAAAAAAAAAAAAAGAAGATTTATTTATTTGAGAGCAAGCAAGTGGGATGGGGGGTTAGAGGGACAGAGAGAGGGAGAGAAGCAGACTCCCCACTGAGTGTGGAGCCCGATACAGGGCTCGACCTCACAACCCTGAGATCACACAATCTGAGTGGAAATCAGGCGTCGGGCACTCAACCGACTGTGCCATGCAGGCACCTCTAAAATGCCTTTCTTGGCTTTGGCTCAGGTTGTGAGTCCGCTTGAGATTTTCTCCCCCTCCTTTTCCTTTGGCCCCTTGCTCACGTGCTCTGTCTCTCTCAAATAAATAAAATATTTTTTAAAAAAGTGGACTGATATTTGTGTAACTATAGGGAGGCATGATTTGGGGGGGAAATGCCAAAAACTAAAGAGCTGTGTTTGGGGGTAGTGGATATTTGATGCTTTACAACATTGATATACTTTCCCCAAAATAAAACGTCCCCCTTTTTAAAAACGACATAATTTCAAACACCTTTATAAAAGGTATGGGCATGCTAAAGCATCCCTGTGAATTCAGTGGTGGTAAAATAGCCCAGGCCTCCAGTACTGAGTTTGCATAGGCCCAGCTGCTTTTAGAAGTCCAGGCATATGAGGATAAGAAAGCTGAGGAAATAAATAATCCAGATAGTTTTACTCTGCTTAGACTCTTAAGACCCTTCATACATTCTGATTCAGATTTGTGGCCGTGACGCTCACTGGGAAGCCTCTCCCCAGAACTGTGGCATGGACCGAGAGTGATTACGTCTGCTTGACCTTGAACTGTCCCACCTGATGGTCTCCAACAGGACCTTCAATTCAGTGGCCATGTTGAGAAAAATTTCAAAGTCAGAGGTTAAACTACACACTGTACTTCTTTCCTTCGTCTCTTAAAATAGCTCGTCTTTCTGATGCAGGCCATTTACTTCATTCTTCAAGAAAAAGTAAATATTTGAAATAGGATTAAATGGAATAATTACAATTCCATCTAATGTGGTATTTCAGCTGGCAAGACCACTTGGCTACCCTGGATCTCAGCAAGCACTCTGATTAGTGGCAAGAGTGGGAACGGCCTGGCAGTGACCTATGTGTCTCTGACTTCCGGTCCTCGGGCAGCAGAGAGCAATCCTTTCAGGACACGACTGCCTGACACATGTAGAGTCCAACTGGTGTAACTACGCTCGCTCTGATTTAGCGGAGAAGGCAGTGGATTCTAGGACTCTGAAAAATGTTAAATGAGAATTCCATTGGCCCAAACTCTAATATTTTCATTGTCTCCTCCTGTGCATCCATGGTTTGCTGTATTTAATGATGTCAAGACTCTAGAAAGTGAGAACTGTCATCCACTGTCTTGGACAAGCAGAGAGGGATGCAGCAAGGAATGGTGACCCGGGCTCAAGGCAGAGTGGCCTTGGTCACAGGGGCAGGCCGGCTAGGACAGAGAGATTGTGGCTAAATAGGCCGAGGGCAGCAGACCAGCCAGAAGGCCATGGTCAGACCCAGGGACCTGCCACACGACCAGAGGACTGGCCCTGTCGGCACTGCCCAATGGGACAACCACAGTCTCGACGGACTGGGCCATAGGACAGGTGCCATTCTGTTACTCTGAGAATACAACTAACTGAGCAGCGTAAGCTGAACCACGGTCTCCAGAGATGTTATTTATCCGAGGGCATTTCATTTACTTAGCAGCATTTAAGTCAAGTTAGGAAAAAGATAAACAAACTTGGCCCACCCACAGTTTGGCAATACATATTTCAAATCCAAGTGTTATTGGAATCAAGACACTTTTAGGAATTAAAGCGAAATTTTAGAAAGGCCATGAGTGATAATAACCACTAGTTTTTGTGGGTTTGCTTCTTCTAATAGCAAGCAAACCATCATCGTTCTTAGGGGTCAGGAGACGAGGATTTTAGCTCTAATTCTGCCCTAACCAAATGTGTGACCTTAAGCAAGTCATCTCTCTGCGAGTTGCAGGTTCCTCACCTATGAGGACACCGGACTAGATGATCCCCTCAAGTACCTTCTAGCAAACGTAGTTCTACCACATGAATAAAGTGCTGGGTTTCCGACAGCATGGCTGAGCCACCAGGCTATTGGTTCTGTGCTTATGATACCAGACACGACATTTGTAGACATCATGTTAATGATCTCACAAGAATGTACATCTACGTGAGAGAGCGGGCCGTTAAATAAATGGGAGGCAACTTACATTCTTCCTTTGGGCCTTTGGTTCAATGAAT
Source organism: Procyon lotor (assembly GCA_028646535.1). Classification (NCBI taxonomy): domain Eukaryota; kingdom Metazoa; phylum Chordata; class Mammalia; order Carnivora; family Procyonidae; genus Procyon; species Procyon lotor. The sequence continues at coordinate 8,455,953 of CM053616.1, read as the reverse complement.
GAGTTTAGGTAGAGCTAACGGGCTAAGAGAAACAGCCACAACTTTGATTTGTAGCAACAATTCAAAGAATAACTATTTTATGTCTAATCAATAACCTTCTTAGATCAAGGAAGATACCGCTATTACCCAAACTTGTTACCATGGGAAGGTGGTCCCAACTTTCCCTTGAAAAGCCACCTGCACAGCTGTCCACCTCCTACAGAGGTTAACGTTGGCATAAATCAGACACTCTGCTTCACCTTCACTTACTCTGATCACCCAGTAATAGTGAAGAAAAAGTTGCAGATGCTCATAAAAGCAGGGAAGAGATATAAAGGACCGCCAGGAGATCCTCAGGCTCCCTGGAGAGAAGGGATAATAAAAGATGCCAACAGACAGACAGACAGATAGATAGACAGGTAGAACAAAGGGAAAATGATCAATTACCCCAACACTTAGAATTCTGAGTACGGCCAAAGGAACTGACAAGTCAGGCATGTTAAATAGAGCCAAAGAAACGGAAAACAAACAGAAATCTTAAGCCTTCCCAATGACTGGACATCTACTAAGGCAAAACATTTGGTAGGTAAACAAATATTTATTAGGAATCCATCAGGTGCCAAGCATCATCCAAGACACTGAGACACTACGGCAAACTAACGCCTTTGTCCTCAAGGAGCCTAGACGTGCACCTGATGGAGGAGCTCTGGAAAGAGAGCCACGTGGTGGGGTGGGCTGGGGTTGGGGGCAGCCAGACAGAGCACTGAAAGGAGCTCCTTCTTCAAGTGATCATCTGTGCTCAATCGATCATGCACAGGGCTCGGACAGAACTAGCAAGCAAAGAACTAGCACTGCCTATTAGAACCAGAGAGGATCTGGAACCCAAGGGGCTACCAGCCCGCCTACATTTCTTTCTACTCCAATGACATCTGAGAACAGGAAACTGACATTTCCTTTTAGGATTAAGCATCACATTGGACCCATGTGAGCATCACCCCAGACAGCAAGGTGGGCTCTGAGCCCATAAGCCTCAAGAGAAGCAGGAGTTTGAGGGGGATCTCAAGGCCGTCTAAGGACATCCCAGTGCCAGGGAAGCACCTTAGGTCATCACTGGGGAGAAGGGTCTGAGGGCTTGGAGTTGTGCATTAATGACCACAAGGCTCTAAGTAAGCAAGCTCCCTGGAGGGAGAAGGCCCTTCTTCCATGGGTCCCCACTGCTCTTCGTGTGCAGGGTACAGGGGAACACTGAAGGCCCCACACTGCCTTGCTATGTATACATGTACATTTCCAGAATATGAACCACACAGGGGCATTCCCCCACTTTGCTTTTTCTTTCTAATTCCAGCACAAACAGAAACCTTCAGGCAATTTGTTTTTTAATTTTTTCCCATTGTGTTTTGTCTATATCAAAGACCCTCAACTTTCTTCCGTAAAGAGGCAGATATATTTTAGGCTTTGTGGGTCATACAGGCTCTTTCACAAAAACAGGTCCAGGCTGGAGCCGGCCAGCAGGCTACCATGTGCTGACCCCAGATCGCCACCATTTCCCCCCAGCCCTGCCCTGAACCCCCTAAATTCAGCACATTACTCTGGAGACACCCATCCCCACATCAGCTTCTTGCTCTAACATCAGTTTTCTCACCTGGTATCTTTCTGTCAAGCTCCAGAAAGCAAAATATTTTCATAGTTACTTAGGGGAGATAAGAGAATATCAGCTTTACAGATGCAACACCTTTTTAAATGACTGTTTTCAGACAACAGGAAGAACGGTGAGCAAAGAACATTGAACATCATTCTCCTGTCCCCCCAACTGCAGGACCATTCATGAGAACACAGGGGTAGGGTTCCAAACTTCTTTCCACTTAGAAATATAGATCTATTACTTCGACAAAACAGCAATAATTCTAGAATTTATCATGACCACTCCAGACTAAAGACAACCCCTAATTTGATGGTACGCCACAGGGACACAGTGGTAATGCTGCCTGATTGCTCGAACTTTGGATACAATCCTGTGTTCATCTCCACCATTATGGCAAGCCAAGACGTAGCTGAACCAATTTAGATCTGGCCAGGTTAATCTCAGCTTTATGATGCTATCTCATGGTGCTTCACCTTTATCAAGAAGGGACATTGGGTGCATTTCCCAAACACACAGAGAAGTCCTTCAAGTGCCAGAGAACATGTATTATGATGAGACATTAATGAGCCACAACCAAGAGTCAGACACTTAACCGACCCAGGCAGCCCTTGGCTCAATTAAAAAACAAACAAACAAATCTAAATATTAAGACTATCTATTTTTGCATATTTAAAAAAATACATATATTTCTTAAGATTTCTTCAGATTACCCAGAAAACATTCTAAATTAAACATTTGAAAAGAACAGCATATTAAAAACCTGGTGGGTTTTATGGACATCTCTTTAAATAAATCCATTCGGAAGCCAGTCCCAAGATTATTTTCTTTGAGCGGAGAGTGTGTATTGCTGCAGTCTCCCTACCTAGCGTCAATTTCGACAATTCACGGCAGAAGTTAAGTCTCACACTGAAGTTGCAAAGGATCCCTAAAGGCACCAGTACTAAACCAAACCCAAGAAGCGCCATGGGGGTGGGGGGACACAGGGAGTCGGCTGTCCGTCTGCTTGTTACACTTCTGCTTTTTCTGACATCCAGCCGCAGTAACTCAAAGAGACTTGACTTTTCATTCAGGCGGGGGAAGAAGGAAAAAAGCAACCCCCGCCCTCCAAACTGGGCATTGGACGGTGGTACAACCAAAGGCCATCGACCATGAATCCATCTTCCTAACCTCACAAGAAGTCCCAAGGACTTCTTTGCTTTCTTGTGTTTATTTTTAAGTCAACTCAGAAGTAATATTTGACAACAATAAAATGCACATACTTCAAACATACAGTTCAATGAGTTTTGACAAATACACACAGCTGTGTAACCACTATGCCAATCAAGCCATTTCCATCACCCCGCAAGGTCCCTTTGTGCCTCATCCGGTCATCCTCCCTCCCTGTCCCCGGCTCCACTCTAGCTTTGCATCTGTAGCTTATCTGTAGTATAGGTTCAGAGGACATGGCAATATTCTGAGCGTAATTTCAGATGACCTAGGACCATGTTCTGCGGAATAAGGTGTTGAACCAACATCACAATCCTATTGCCCAGAAAAGACCACAGAGTAACAAAGAGTACTCTGAATGCATTCATTCAAATGTGGATGGAGTGCCAGGCACTATTCTGGGTTTGGGGGATCCAAAGGGAAAAAGACGGGCCCCTCCCTGCAAAGATAACCACGTGATGCGGTCTGGGCTTAATGCAGACTAGCAGACAACAGGGGCAGAAGGGGCACCTGGGTCGGCCTGGGCAAGCCCGGCAAGATTTTTCAGGAAAAGGTGGCTTTTCAACCTCAAGGACAAGGCCAAGCAGAAGCAAAGGCATAGAGCCCCAGATGACGCAGTACCAGTGGTTACCGGCAGGGCTGGGAACCCAGGACCGCCCGTGCTACTCCCGTATGTCTGTCAAAGGTGGTAATAACAGCACCTACCTCAGAGGCTGTGCGGATTTAAATGCCTTGTAACACACGTAAAACTCTGAGAAAGGGGCCTGACCCCAGCTGGCTCTTCCTGGTATTATCAGTACCTGATGAGGAAGGAAAGGGAAGGCCTGCCAGAGCCTGAGGGACCGGGCGGGGGTTGGGGGGGGGGGGGCTTCAAATACAGCCCTGGCTCCGTGGTTCTAAAGCAAGACTGGAGGAAGGCCCCAAAACCAAAATGGCCCTTCCTGTCCCTTCACATTGGGGTCCCAAGGAATACAGCAGCGGTCCCTGCCAGCTGGGAAAGGTCAGGTCACTGGGTGGCAGTGGGAGCAGGGGCAAAACATGCCCCCTAAGGAGGGCAAATAAGCCTCGAGTGAGGAAGTACACCCCTCCTTGCAACTTGTCAGCAGGGGGCACTGAGGAAGGCCCAGCCCCCAGCAACAGGCCGAAGCCCAGTTTTGATTTTGTGGGAAGCTCAGGAATGAAGAGCGGGCCCCTCCCCTATGTCTCAGGGTTTGGATTTGATCCTGTGAGTGACAGGGCTAGTGAGGACGTCACTGGGGGGGATATCACAGTCATAACTGCATGATCCTTTTTTTTCTTTTTAACCGTTTTAAAGTACACAATTCGGTGGCATGAAGCACACTCATAATGTCAGGTACGCATTATCACAATTTCCAGTAACTTCTTCATCCCAAACATTAATTTGTGTAGGGCCAACGGCGGGTTGCCCCAAGGTGGGCCACTCTAATGTGAAGCTTATTTCAAGTTAAAAGTAATCCAAACCCAGCAGATTTAGGAAAAGCTCTCTACCTCCCCCTTCAACTGCTTGCCTGCACCAGGAAGAGAGGTATTCACAGAGGTTCCTCTTTACCTAAGAAATGTATCCACATAACAGGGCAACCTTTGTTTTCCAAACATCTCTCACCTCCCCACTAATGGGTCTTTCTCCCCTTTGTGTCTGCACAGGTTACTCCTCTCCTTAGCTCACACAAGCCCCACTGTCTTTGGGATTTCATGTCTGTATGGATTCCCCATATGCATGAAACTACATTTGATTTTCTCTTGTTTGTCTGTCTCTTGCCAATTTGATTCTCAGTCCAGCTAGATGGACCTAGATGAAACGCTAAGGAATTTCTTCCTCCCTGACACTTGGAACCCCTGAGTAACAGTAACTCCCCACAGCCCCTGGTAATCTCTATTCTGCTTTTGTTTCTCAAGGAATTTGCTTATTCTAGGTGCCTCATATAAGTGGAATCATCTATTTGTCCGTTTGTGTCCAGTCCATTCACTAGCATGTTTTCAAGGTTCATCCACGTCAGAATGTCATTCCTTTTCATGGCTGAGTAATATTTCACTGTGCGTTATTTGTTAAAGCTCCTGGGGCAGCAGCTTGGGGAATGAATTGGGACTGGTTCGAGGTGGGGGGGGGAGCAGGGGGTCAATGCTGGAACATAGGCAGTGGGGATGAAGGGAAGGGGGAGGAGCAAACGAAGAGAACTTGAGGCTGGTTAGAATTAGAGAGGAGACAGAGTGTCAAGGAGCCCTCCTGCTCAACGACAGACCCCAACAGTTAAAACCAGACATGGACAAGACTGCTTAACTCATGTTCTAACTGATACCCCTTGTGCTTATTTCTTATCACACTTGCCTTGAGGCACTGACCAAACTGTTTTGCAATGACTGGAAGACTCTAACGGCCAGGCCAGAAAAGCCCAGATAGCAAGGTCATGCTTAGAGGGGGAGAGCCCACACACCCCCTTTCTGGCCTGTGATCAAGTGCTGGGATACGTCCCAACCCCCACCTGTGATCACTCACTCCCTGCCTGCTCTTGCACATACCCTCCTGAACTTCTGTAAAACTCGAGCGTCAGGGCGCCTGGGTGGCTCAGTCGGTTAAGCATCTGCTTTTGGCTCAGGTCACGATCCCAGCCATGGGGCTCCCTGCTCAGTGGGGTGTCTGCTTCTCCCTCTCTCTCCACTCCTCTCCCCACTCACACTCGCTTGCACGTGCTCGCTCTCTCACTCTCTCTCTCAAAGAAGTAAATAAAAATCTTTTAAAAAAGTAAATAAAACTCTAGTGTCCATCTTGCAGGCATAGAGGTCTGGTGTTAAGGTGACAGCCTGTCACCTCCCCCCGTTTCCGGCACCCAAAATAAATTTCTCCCTTTCTATTTTCCAACTCTCATCTCTTGAGTTACTGGCTTCTCCTGCAACAAGTTTTCCAAGTTTGTTTGGCAACAGTGTTGTCCAACCCAGCCAGAAGCTACGCTTTCGATCTGTCTGGGCCCCATGGGTTCCCCGGGATGGAGTGGTTGGCCACCACAGCGCCAAGCTCTTGCGTGCGTCTCCTGGGCTAGTGACTGTAACAGACCGTTTGGTAACACGACGGGGGAGGGGAAGACCCCCAGGATTCTGGTTCAGACAACTGGACAGAGGTCAGATTTCTGAGGGGGGCTGCTTGCTGAAATGCGGCATGGGGTCTGAAGGTTACAGAGATGGCCAACACGCCCTGAATCTTCAAGTTTTCTAACTGCTCAAGTCCTGACTTCTACGCGAAACTTGGATAACCACTGGAGAACTAACACTGCCGCATAATTTTATTTATATGACATTATATTTCACCAAGTCAATTATTAGACAACTAAGAAATGGCTATTTTCATTATTGAAAAAAACACGGGAGGAGAAGAGACCATGAACCACAGATGTTCAAGTTCACAGAGATTAAACCTCAGCAATGTTCAAATTTTTCTCATCTCTAAAAAGACACCATGTAAAATATTTGTAAGAGGTTCTGTGGTGCCAGGCTAGAGCTGTTTATTAGGACATCCCATTGTCAAATAAGGCTAGAAGCTACCTTTGCCATGTAAATTCCTTTCTCTACCCCCTGGCTGTGGTTACCCACCCAATGTGAGGAAATGGTCTCTCTCTTTGTGGCTTATTCAGCTTGAGCTGCCTGCTCCTCTTCAAACAGACACATCTTTACAGATTAGTAAAGCTTGCCAAGTCCAGTAGATGGTATATAGTGGGTGCTTATCTATTAAATAACACCCAGATAAGAGAGCCTGTCTTCCTCTAACTGTCGTAATATCTCTATAATAAAAATATTCAACTTCACAAGGAGCCCCAAACTGAAATGTGAGGTTATGGATTATCTAATTTTTTTTCCCAAGACCACATACAAAGTATTTAAGCTTCAAGAAGACCACGCTCTCCCTCTACTCTCACCAAGTACCCTTAGAGGAAAAAAAGAAAAAAACCCACTGTAAAGTAAGCCTGTTTAATCTTTCAATTAACTTATTGAGTTTCAGCTTTCCTATCCTTTGTGAAAAAATTTCTCGTAACTTACCTTTCTCAGAAGAGTCACAAAATATATCTAAAAGCAGTAAGTGAATGTTTTCTGCTTTTGAATTTAAAGCACAGAGATGCAGCAATAATAGGAGTAAAACAATAAATACAGATTTAAATGAAAATAGATGTCTCACAAACCGTTAGCTGATGTAGGTCATGGGAATCAGATTATATTGGTTTATTGAGACAGCCAGTCTATTTCAGAAAATAATTCTCTAATGCTCTCAAGTTACTGAGGAACTTAAAGTAAAACAAGGTCGAATCTAACCTACATGGAAAGGAGGGAAGAGGTGGCAAAGACTCACGGAAATTCCCACCTAAGGTGACTGACTGCAGATCCCCCCCACCCCCCACCCACCGCAGCCACAACTCAGCTCCACTCCCAACCTTCCCTCTGTCTGTCCTTCCCTCCGACTGTCACAATCCCTCCGTGTTCCCGTCAATGGAATATCAATGAGACCACAGAACCACAGCCTCACACACAAACACAATTTCCTGAGGAAGTGATTCTAGAGCTACCATCACTGAACACGAGGGCCCTCTGTTCGTCTCATCGGTGTGTTTTTCTTTAGCTGAGGGGAAGCATTCTAGGCCTCTCAAGGCCAAAGGGACTCTGCATGTTTTAAATGCCATCTATCCCGGAAGCTGGATATAATAAGCAGATAAAGAGACAGAAACATCATGCCAGTTTGAAGAGATTTTTCTTTCTGTCCATCAAGCCAGGATGGGACACTAAATACATCACCCGGGTGACTCTTCCCAATGAGGGCTAATTGCCACTTGTATTTAAAAGAAACATTCATCCACAAGATAAAATATCAAACACACTAGCACTCCAACTCCTTTTATTATGGGTGCAAACTGCTAATCCAAACCTGCTTTATTCCACAAATCAGCAAGTTATCATCCCTGCCATCGGCCATCCAGCGAATCACTGAACACTACTCTCGCCAGGCACTGGAGCAAAGGATGGGGCCCTTGGTTACTTAATCAAGTACTTGTCGTGCCCTGGCTTGAACTCCACCCTCCAGCCACTCGGGGTCACTTGCACCTCTATAAAAGCGACGTGCCTCTCTCTTAGAGCCTCTAAGCTTCTACACACACATCATTCTTAGCTGAGCATGCTGTCCCCTTTTTTGGCCTGGAAACATTCAGCCCAGATGTCCACCACCAACTCTAAGAAACCATTTCTTACCCTTCTCATATTCTGTTTACTTGTGTCTCCCCCATTGGAAAGGGTTCCTTCAGGGCAGGAACCTACACACCCCCTGTGTTTGAACAACTGAGGGGTTCAATGGATTCCTGTTTACTGGCATCTCTCCCAACCCCCAGCATGAATACCGGAGGACAGGAATCTGGCCTGTCTTCTATCCTTTCCTTAACGACTGCCGTCCAGGAACGGCTCCATAAATGCTCGTAGACTGAAAACTAACTGAAATCGGGCCAATTTTGAAAAATTAAGGACAGACGGTCACCAGTAGTATAGGCAATTCAGAAATCATGAACGGGGTAAGATTCATGCATTAACAGCGTGCTTTTATTTACCTCTTCCTAGAATGGTTGAAGGAACGAGTTACTAGGTAGAAAAATAAACTCAGATATTAAACTAGTAACTTCTACAAAATAATTTGAATCCATGCCTCCTAATGTCCACTGGAGACAGTGCCTGGGAGTGGGGTCCCCATGTAAACACCGGCAAAAACCTCCCTGGACGATTATGGCAAGTGAGGTTTGAGAGCCACGGCCAGTTCCTTACTCTAACCGGAAAGAGCTCTAACTTCTACCCCAGGGCAAGCTCTCTCTCACACAGCCCTTGGGAGAACACAACAGCAGGGGGGGGCGTCGTTATCTAATAAACCTCTATGTGATTTACCAGTCGACCTGGTAATTCCACTTCTAAGTATTCACTCTGAAAATATACCTCTGTGTGTACAAAATAAAACATTCACAACGTAATTCATTTCATCATTATTTGCAACAGCCAGATGCTGGGGAAAAAAAGAAATGTAAATTTCCATTCACCGGAAGCTAATTGGTTTCTATCCACTCAGTGCAGTAGTATGGAATGTGGTCATAGAAAAGAATGAGGAAGATGCTATGAACTGCTTTGTAATGACAGTCTGGTGATACTAAGGGGGCGGGGCAGGGTGGAAGTAAGAGGATATATTTGCTTATTTTTACAAAAATAGAGAATAAACCGATTCATGTCACAAAGGTCCCAAGTGAGGGAGTGGATGGGAACAGAGAGGAAGGGCGTGGGGGTGAGGCCTCTCTCAGTATATCTTTTATAGAGCTGCGACTTTTGAGTCATGTATACATTTCACATATTTAAAAACTGAATTAAGGGACACCTGGGTGGGTCAGTCCGTTAAGTGTCTGCCTTCAGCACAGGTCATGATCCCAGGGTCCTGGGATTGAGTCCCACATCGGGCTCCTTGCTCAGCGGGGGGCCTGCTTCTTCCTCACCCTCTGCCTGCCACTCCCCCTGCTTGTGCTCTTTCTCTGACAGATAAATAAATAAAATATTTAAAAAGTAAAGTTAAAAAATAAAAACTGAATTAAATAAAAAGGGAAAACAAAATCAAACCCTAAAATTAAATATATATACAGAAATAACTGAACTGAGCTCAGACAGACAACATAACCATCATAACATAACCAACATAATCAGAAGGGGGAAATGCAGAAAGAGAAGAAGAACAAAAGGAAAGGGGAGGAGGAGGGGGTTCTTTTTTAATGACAACTCCCAGCTGATATATAAAAAACAAAAGAGATTAATTTTTTTAAACCACCATTTTGCCATCTCCAGTGTAGTGTCTGACTTAGGCGAAGACCATCCATCCATAAATGCCAAAATCACAGGGTGAAAGGTTGCTGGAAGGCAGCATAGCATATTTACTCCCCTCGGAGATCGGCTCACAGATTGCTTATTAAATGGTGAAGACAAAAGTCATCGCCATGATGGAGAGATCTGGCAGGCATCACCTTAACCAGAGCTCCAACTCAGCACCTCCCAATAATGGCACAGGCTGAGGTCACGTGCCTCCCACAATGGCGCACGGAAGAACATGATTTGGCCTGTAAGGTACCCTGCCAAGGGGTTCATTTTGAATTTAATCACAAGGAACAAGACATGGAGGCCTGTTATGAGCTCCTCAAAGCTGGCAATGTCATGGAGAGGAAATCGAAGGCAAGGAGACTGTTCTAGATTAGAAGAGACTGAGAAGATGTGTCAATCATGTTGGGATCCATGACTGTGTGTGTGTGTGGGGGGGCTCTCTACAGTGATAAAGGACATTTTTAAATGTGGACTGTGTATTAGATGCTATTATTGAATTAATGGTGAATTGCTGGGGTGTGATGATGGGATTCTGAAGAAAAATGTCCTTGTACTCGGGAGATACATGCGGGGAGTTTGTGGGACTCCCAAAGTGTCATGATGCCCACAAATGAGGTGAAGTATAAAATTTATCTCCACTCCACCTGTTGAGTTATTCCTTCTATTTCTAAGACTATAGGTGAGAGAAAGCTAAACACACCCAAAGCAAGCCTCTTACTCCTCTTGAAAACCTGCCAATCACCCCTCAGAAATGTGTGAGGACCTACACAAACAAAACTTCCTTACCGTTAGGGGCTGAACAGTACACCCCCGCCCCCGCCAGCCCCGTAATTCATACATTGAGGTCCTAACCCCAGGCCCTCAGAATGTGACTGTATTTAAAGACGGGGCCTTTAAAGAGGTGATTAAGTTTAAATGAGGTCACTAGCGTGGCCCTGATTCAATATAACTATGTCCATATCCGGAGGGGAAATTAGGGCACAGACAGGTATCCCGAAGACCACATGAAGACACAGGGAGAAGGTGGCCATCTACAAGCCAAGGAGACAGGCTTCTGAAGAAACCAACCCTGCTGCCACCAAGATCTGAGACCTCTAGCCTCAGAACAGTTGGGAAAATAAACTGGTTCTTAAGCCACCCAGTCTGTGCTACTCTGTTAGAGCACCCCAAGCAAACGAATACTCTGACCTCCTGCTTTGCTTTTCTTTAAGAGTTTGCTTTTAGGTAATCTCTACGCCCAGTGTGGGACTCGAACACACAACCCTGAGATCAAGAGTTGTCTGCTCCACTAACGGAGCCAGCCAGGAGCCCCTTGTGCTTTTCTCAATTCATTTTCTATTCTGCCAGGCCAAGTGTCTAGCAGAGTTCCTGGCTCACAGCACCCAAATGCACCCTATCCTGCAGACTTTGCAAGAATGGCACACACGGTTCTTCCATCCCACCCGCACTCCCTCCCCTAGGCTCCAGGACACCCCTCAACTCCTGGTTCCTTGCCTCTGGGCCTTTGAAGACGCACACACACACTGTCCCTCCTGACCCCAAGGCTTCCCTCCACAGCCCTTACAAAGTTGGAGGCCCCCCTCTCCCAGTTCCTCGGCTCTTTGTCAGCCCCTATGAAACCCCTCCCCAGCGAGCATGGCAACTACTTGTTCACTCACAATTCCCACCCCTAGCCCCAGATCTGGTTGCTCTAGTGCAGGAAATACGTGTTCTCTTTGCGAACCACAGCATTTAAGCACATGCTAGGCACTCATATTTTTGGTGAATTAAATTAATATGAAACATGAACCATCCTATATGTTCAGTTTCGGACTCCTAACTTTTTGTTCACTTGGCATGTCGAGGGACCAGAGAAGCAATCACAAAAAGGATTCCAAAGTTCAGCCCTATAACCAAAGGCAGATACCTACATCATAGCCTGTACTTGAAGCCAGCCTGAGTTTCATTAGTATTAGCAGAAACGAATCTCAGAGAACCAAGGTCAAATGAAATGTACCTCAGTGTAAACCAACCTCTCTTTCTAGAATAAACTGTTGTAATCCTTCTTTGGTCCCTGGTCAACCACCTCTCCTGCCGCCCCTCCCACCCAGCTTGGCCCCAAAGCACCTACAAAGAGTCACAGAGCATCCTAGACAGCACCAACATCGATGACTCGAAAGAGATGGAAGAGCCGCCATTTTACCACACAGTGGAGGGTCCGGCAAAGGGCAGCCCATAGATGGATGGTGTCTGCTGTCCAAAGCCCCACTCAAGGTCCTTGCTTTCCCCTCTCCATCCACATGTCTTACCTATCCTTTTCTCATGACTCACCTCCTTATCTCCCACCTACTCCCTCTTGGGGGACTTCTGTCCTTGGTAGGTTGATGCTCCTTTATCCTAAACTGCCTATACTTCCCATCTGTTCTTTTGTCCTTCGTCCCTTCTGGTACCTGCTTCTCTGCTAACACCAATAGAGACTGCCGATTTATTCTCAACCTTCCTCACCCATCAGTAGTCCCAGCTGACCTTTGTCATGTTCTTCCACAACTTCACCAAACATAATGACTACTCACAGGACCCCACCTTGTTGCAAAAAAAAAAAAAAAAAACACACACACACACAGAAACAACTTCCCCTTCTTCAAAACATTTGATAGTAAGCTGCGGACCAGAGGTCCTATTACCTTTGTACGCTCAGGGTATTTCCTACGTAATGGCTGTACAAGCATTAAAATCAGAAAATTTCACCAAATGTCCTAATAATGCAAAGGGTTAGAATCCAGGGTCACATGTTGTATTTACCTGTCTTGATTCTTTATTCTTCTTCAATCTGGAACAGTTCCTCAGTCTTCCCTTGACTTTATTACAACCTTGATAGTTTGAAGATTATCAGGAGTTACTTTGTAGAAAACCCCTCAGTGGGAGTTTGTTGTTTTATCATGAATAGACTGTTTATACATTGTATTTGGTGGGGAGAGGAGAGAGATTAATTCTAGTAGACGGTTATGTTCCATTAACTTGATACCTATGTCTCCCACATTTCTCTACTGTAAAGTTACTCTTTAATCCCCGCCCTTTTGTATTTAACAAGTATTTTGTAGAGAGGTATGTTGAGGCTTTAGAAATCTTATTCCTTATGAAACCTGCATCTACCCACCTTAGCATGCTTCAAATTTCTTGCCTGAATTAACTGTAACATGATGGTTGCCAGATGGTGATTGCTAATTCTACCCTCTCTTCTACGCTTATTAGCTGATATTCTGTTGAAGGTAGAATGTCCTCTTTTCCCTATTTATTTTATTCATACTAGTACGGGCTCATTGAGTTTATATGATTCAATGAGTTAAGACCCATTACTGCTATATTTATCTTGATGCTGTAAGTACCCAAGGTTTGGCTATTGGGGGCTCCTTCAGGCGTAGTTCCTATCTATGTCCTCATCATTCTTTGAGCACTTCCTTACTTTGTGACACAGAAAGATCTCGCACTTCCCTGTCCCGGGCCCAGAATCAGCCACTTCTCCCAGGAGCCCATTCCTTTCCTCTGCAGAAAGGCATCTAGAAATCAAGATCTTAGTCAGGCACTTGACTGGTTTGCTTGGTCGGTAGAAGATGCAAATTTTGATCTTTGGGGTTGTGAGTTTGAGTCCCACGTTGGGATTCAACGTGGGAAAATTCTTCAAGAGATTACTTTCTTCAAGAGATTTTCAATCAAGAAAATTTCTTCAAGAGATTACTTGAAGAAAAAAAAGAAAAAAAAAAACAAAAAAATCCTGAAAGGAAGAAACCAAAATCTTAGAAGCCAGAGGTATACTCATGGCTATCAATCATCGCTGGTCCCAGGACCTGTAAGAGGACACAGCTAGCAGCTGAGCTCCACCGGAGATGTCCAACATCTTTCTCTCATGTAGCAGATAAGCCTCAGTATCAGTTAAATTGCCTAGGATCCTGCAACTTGGGACTCATCTGTCTTTTCTTTATAGCCCACAGCCCAAGGAGCTATGCTTACAAAGTGGGGGTCCTATCCTGTCACTCACAGCTCCTTCTTCTCTTCCAAAGCCTCACACTCTGGTCTGGGAGCTTCTAGTTCTTTCTGGTTGTGTCATCCTTGATCTTTCTCCTTGTCATACTACTCTGTGTGTTCGCCTCTAACTTCTTGGCTTCCCAGTAGACTTTTGGAGCCCACGGGTTCCAGGACTGTGCCTGCCCTGTGCACAACCCGTCCCAGCTCCCAGAACCCCAGGAATCTATTTGTCCCAAAGCAGAATTTTCCCACTAAAATAGCACCAAAAAAAAA
>CM053616.1:8423866-8441863 GCA_028646535.1 Procyon lotor | reverse complement strand
TATTAAGGCTCAAGGAACCAATGTCCATGAAACAGTCCCTTATCCATTAATAATAGCTACAAAATGTCGTATCCCACAGCTGGGCTGGGCTGCAAATCTTATATTCTTTATTTAAGAATAGATAAATAAATAAGCATGGGTTGGTCCCACTTTTCTGGGCGTAGAGAAGTGAGATCTTTGTAACCATCATGTCAAACACGAATCTGTGAGTTCTGAGTCAAGGTCTCCCTCTTCTAGACTATGATTCTTCACTCTCAGGGACTACAACCATTCTGAGAAAGTGATAAAGGGCACGGACTCCTCTGTGTCTGAGAGGGTAGAGGTGCAGGAAAGCACACATGTGCACAAGCACAGTGTGCCTCTAACTTCACGGAGCTCGATCACGGGGGCCCCAGGTGAAGAACCCCTGCCCTCAGCCAGCACTTCTCAAACGTTAATGTGCCAATGAATCACCGATGCTGCTTTGAGCAGAATCCTTCTAGAACAGAGGCCAGCACCCTTTTTCTGTCCAGGGACAGATGGTAAATATTTTAGGCTTTGTGGGCCACACAGTAAATGCTACAACACCTCTGCTGCGGTCCCAGAAAGCGGCCACAGATGATACCCCAACAGATGGCTGCGCCCGTGTTCTAATAAAACTTTACTTACAGAAACAGGAGGCAGGCTGGCTTTGACCCGACGAATATGCTGGAAGGTATTACTTTAAATCCAGCACAAGGACTACAATAGCAAATTACAAAACTAAACCGATTGTTTTTTAAGGTTTATCACGTATTCCCTTTGTTACGAACTTAACCAGCAAGTCCCAGCCCCACATCTTTCCTACTGCACAGTCTGTTACGAAGAAGCCATCGTTCCATTTTGCAGCCCACACGGCGAGGGTCGGAATAACTCCGCATTATAAACATTTCCTGAAAGACCCTTTGGGGCCTGCTTTTCTAACTCCCAGCACAGTTCTATTAATTGACAGCTGACCACGCACCAGACACAAAAGCAGAATACATCCCTTCGTGTTCTAAGCTGCCCGTTTCTCTTCTGAATCCTGCTGTCATTTTAACAGGCCTGGCAGCTGTCAGACTCGGGCCAACAGTCACAAGGGCTTCATCCCCACAGAAACTTGTTTTCACAAAAATCAGGATGCACACAAGGCTCTTCTCTGGCCTGGCCCGTCCTTGGTGGCCAAAGAGCAGACGCTTGACCACTGAACGCCTTCCCAGGTGTGCTGCCCCGAGTTGCTTCGGGTCTCCTGGCTGTTTCTAGCAAGTCCGCTCACCTACAGCCCGTTAGCCCCACAGAATGGAGGGGTTTGGATGGGTTTTCCTCCCAAGAGTCCTGCATTCTGAAGTTCACACCTGGCCGGGGGCCTGCCGACCTTGCTCTGAGGAAGGGGGTCAGCATGGCCTGTGTGGGTATGGGGCCATTTCTGAGGCCGCTTTTCACACCCTGACAGAAAAGCCAGCTCTCGAGAGAAAGGACTTGGGTTCACGGTGTGTTTCTAGCCCTTCCCGCTGGTTTCCCAGGTTAAACCTCACCGAATTTGATAATAACTTCTTTGGGATTGCCAGCTAGTGTTTAAAACCTAGAGCACGTAGGGGTCTAAACAGCACAAAGCGTAAAAACTCTACAAAGCACAAAGGATGCTTATCCTTTTGTATGAAAAGTCCGATTCAAATTCACAAGCAAACACCTTTTATAAAATCTCACACAACTCATTCAGAAAGAGTGGGAAACAACACCGGACATCACAAGCACAACATCCTGCTGCCCGCCTCCTGCCGGGGCCAAGGACGTTCCTCACCTGGGTCTGGGGGAATAAAGCCGCGGGGGGCTCCGTGTTTCTCGGGTGTTTGAGAAACATGTCTGGGACCATGGGGCGCTCACAGCTGCATTTTTTACCTGGAGCTCAGATTCTCTTTCTAAATCATTAGCACAGATTGTGCAACAAGCTATTCATCACGTGTCTCCACAGTAACTCTAGAGATTATGAGGGAATAAGAGTAATAATAACGTGAGCCTGCAGGTCCTATGTGCTTAAAACTTGGGTCTCCAAGGAGGGCGATCAGATGCAGTGAAACTTGATTCCTTAAGAGAATGAGCAAAATACATTTTACCTTTGTTTTTAAAGACTGGGATGGCCCTCAGCTACTCACGGCGGCCTTGCAAAAAGGCATTCATTCACCTGCTCACCCTGGTGATGAACAATTTATGGAGGGCAAGTAAATAAGAGGCTACTTCATTCGCTTCACTCCCTCTGTTTCTCCCGGGGGCCAGAAGTGCATCCAAGGGCAGAAAAATGTTGGTGACACTGGGAAGATTTTTATCAGAGCACAGAGGCTGGGTGAAAATGATTATCCTATTCACTTGCAGAGGTGACGGGTTTGAGTGTGCTATAGAGGAAGGGAAATGCTGGGGATCTCAGATAAAACCTGAACAATGGAGGTGGCTTGGAGCACCAGACCTCTCACCAGGTCTGCAGGCTGGTCTGGGGCAGCTGGGCTTACAGCCAATGCCCACCACACCCCCCCAGGGCTCTGTGCTAGAAAACATCAACCTTCCTCCCAGGCAGGTGCTAAAGTGTGAGGTTTATGGTCAAAAAGCTTTCTTCCCTGACAAGAGTTTTTCCTTTTTCTTCTTTTTAAGATTTTATGTATTATTTGAGAGAGAGAGAGGATAAGAGAGAGCACAAGCAGGGGGAGGGGTAGAGGGAGAAGCAGACTCCCTGTTGAGCAGGGAGCCTGAGGTGGGACTCGATCCCAGGACCCTGGAATCATGATCTGAGCTGAAGGCAGAGGCTTTAACCCACTGAGCCACCCAGGTGCCCCGCAAAAAACTGTCTTGAAGAGCAGCTCTGGTATCATGAAACGAAGTCAAAGGTACACCGCCACTTATCACCACCGAGTAGACCACTTCTATCTCCCCTAAACCCTCCTCTCTTCCCTCTGTACCACCCCCTGCAATCTCCTCTACCAGCCCTCAGCCCTGCCTCAGCCTTGGTTCCTGCTGTGAAGAGCCTCCTTCC
This sequence comes from Procyon lotor, assembly GCA_028646535.1. Lineage (NCBI taxonomy): Eukaryota > Metazoa > Chordata > Mammalia > Carnivora > Procyonidae > Procyon > Procyon lotor. The sequence goes on along the minus strand of CM053616.1, from coordinate 8,438,844 downwards.
CCCACCTTCTCTTCCTCACATTCCTCTCCCGAGTAACCCCTTACTTCAGGTTTGCTCAACTCTAAGCCCCGAGGACTTGCTGTCCCCCACCAACACTGAGCTCTCCACAGTAAACCTGAGAAACACTTACCAAAGGGCCAGCAAGCATAGAAGTATTGGTACTTCTTCATTGATAAGAAGGCCAGACAAAGCAATGCCCTAACACCTCAAAGCACTAAACTGCATGAAGAGAGAACTTTCCTTGGGCAGAGCTAAGGCCCAGACCCCTGAAAGTCACTCACCGGCATCACAACTTGTCACTCATCAGCTGTGCTGCCTTGGGCCAATCATTTAACCTAAGCCAATCTCCTCACCTCTTAGGCAAGAACGATCACACTGATCTCAAAGTTTTATTTTTAGGACTCAATGGGTAATTGGTAAGGTATCCAGCCCAGTAATCAGCACATAATAGCTGCTCAGTAAACACTGGTCTTCTTTCCCTTACTTGTGGTCGGACTTCACTCTGAGAGCAAAGGTGACACTGCCAACAAGAAAACAGACCTTTTGGAAATAAATAAAAAGAAAGAGGTGGAGAGAAGAGCACAAGAAAGAGGTAGCAGGATAATATTTAAAAGAAAAAAATGTCTCTGAAAGGGCAGCAAAGTTTTCACACAAGCAAATAGGAGCTTTGCGAAATGTGCTATTTCCATTTGCTTGAGGCCTGCTTCGGGGGCTGACTTGAGACCCTCCCTGCGTCATGCCGTCGTGTGCAGCTGTGCCCTAAAAAAGGTTTGGTGCAGTTATAGTATGAGCTGGTAAAGCAGTGCCAAAGTCGCTTGGCTCAGAATAAACTCCCACAAGTGTCCTTGAATCTGCTAACCATGCAAAGACGGCTTTGCATCAGTGGAAGACAGAGGCAGCCTAAGGCTCACTCTCAAAGTCACTACGGCCTTGGTATAAACATTGCTTTTTCTTAAAACACACCTCAGAGAAAGCCAGCAATGGAGGGTAATTTGAACATTAAAAGTACCATTCACACACGGACAACAGTCACACATCTGAGATCACCACTTGGGTTTCTCATAAACTTCTCAAACTTAAAATGTCCAGAATGGAGTTCTTGGTCTCCCCCCAACACACCCCAAAACCTGCTCTTCCCACAGTCCTCCTCATCCCAGTCACTTGAAACCCTATGTTTCCAGCAGCAGCACAAGCCACAGCCCTCAGCAGCATCCGGTCTCCTCTTTCTCACATACTTCACATCCCACCTACTACACTCTGCTTCGCTCCCGTCCCTCCTCCCCTCCCCCACCGGGGCCCCAGCCACCACCCCTCTCTCCAGGAGCACCAGCAATATGGTGGCCGGGCTCCCTGCCCCCTCCTCTGCCCTCTATAGTCTACTCTGGGTACTGCATCCAGAGTGACGTTAGGACAAGGAAAGTCAGAGCAAGGAACCGGCCCTCAAATTCTATAAGAGCTACACATACCCTGAGAAGTAAAAGCAAAGTTCTCACAATGACACACGTGTGCCATTACACCCCAGGGCTTCCCCGGGCTCACCCCTTGCTCCCTCTGCTCCAGGCTCACTCTTCCCCCTGCCTGCAATTTCTTCTATTAGATATTGCTGTCTTTCCTCCTCACCTCCTTCAAGTTTGCGCTCAAGCACCACCTTCTGAAGAAGGCCTTCCTTGATGGCCTTTGGCCCTTTTACAAACAGCAATGCCTCCCAGCATCCCCTCTCCTCTTTCTTCCATCATCTTTCTCTAGACACGTCATCTTCTAACACTGTATGTCACTTACCTTATTTTTGCTTAGCGTCACCCCCTAAGTACCCAGAACATAACCTCCGTTTGTGTCTCATTCGGTGCTTCATCCCCAGCATCTAGGACTGTGTCCGGCACATACCAGATGCTCCGCTGAAAAACTGCTTCTGGGGGCCACCTGGGCGGCTCAGTTGTTAAGCGTCTGCCTTCAGCTCAGGTCATGATCCCAGGGTTCAGGGATCCTAGGATTGAGCCCCGCATTGGGTTCCCTGCTCAGTGGGAAGCCTGCTTCTCCCTCTCTCACTCCCCCTACCTGTGGTCCCTCTCTTGCTGTGCCTCTCTCTGTCAAATAAATAAAATCTTTAAAAAAAAATTCTTCTGGGCTTCTAGCACATCAGCCAGCTAAAGCTCTATGGCCTTGAAGAAGAGGCTCTTATGACTCTGTCCTCCCTCTCTCTGTCACATCACCCCAAAGCTTTCTAGGTTTTCCAACATTTTTGCAAGAGATATCAGTCTTCCATAATTTTTCTGATCATTAATAATTATATCACAGTTGAACGATTCCCTAAAAGAGAAATGTATGTGTCAGATACAGTAAATATTAAAAATAAAAATAAATTACTATCCCTCCTCTGCTATCACTTTCCTCTAATTAAACTGGAAGTCAGTAAAAGAATATAACAAGCAAAATTCCTAGGCTTACCATTTTCATATGCAGTGATCTAGCCTGTGCTTGACCCAAGCTGGACCCAGCCACATCCTCCTGAGGAGTACTTGCAGAGAGCTAAGGAAGGGCCTGTATACAGGTCGGGCAGGGGGTGGGGGTGAGGGTCCTCTCAAGGCCACCAGGGATTAGCAACAGTAGAAGACTCCTACCAACCCCAGAACTGAAGGGCAAGAGAAGGGAGCTGTCACCACAATCAACAGAAGGCTGAAGCTCTGGGAGCTCGAGCTCGGAGAGTTGGAAGGGAAATGGGGCTCAGGCAGGGAGGGAGCAAGGATGTGGGAAAGGAGAGGTCCTACCATCTCCTGCCAGTAGTCAAACCCAACCTGAAGCCAGAGGGCAAAGGTGGCAAGGGAGGCAGGGGGATGCAGCGCAAAAAGGTCTGAGAAGACAGGAGGGATGAATGGGGAATGCCTAGCGCATCCCTGTTGGCCAGTGGAGACCCTAGAGTCTTGTCCAGTCGAGGAAGAACATGGAAGGGAAGCCTGGATAGGGGCTGGGAGCTTTCCTTACTTCCCCTCCCTGTTAGCTGTGGATTCACTAGGATTTGGGGGCCAAGTCTGTGTCAGGAAATGCTGCCCTGGGTGGGAAGTCGGGGTGGGATGAGTTTACAGCTCATAACCTATGGACTAAGTGCCCTGCCCAAAGCAAATGGTCTCTAGTAGCCCACGCACAAACATTGAGATGCAACTGCCATGTGATATGGCCAGAGAATTTCTTTTATAGACAATCTCCATTTCTGCTAACTTCAAGTCAACCCTGAAGGATCTCCCTAGACCCATGATGACAGTTTAGACTCCTGCTCTCTCCTCTAAAGTCAAATGCATAACGAGTGACCAATCCCTGAGCAATTACAGAGAATACCTACAAAGTTTTAGGTGCCATTAGTACCCACTCCTCCCAAGAGCCACACAAAGAAAGCATTCACTGCTGAGTTGAAGTAATCCGCCCGAGCTGACCAGTGTGAGCCGATGCCAAAGCCTGTGCACTTTTCCAAAATATGAAAAAAAAGAAGTTTCAGAATTTAATCCAAATGAAAACTTCTTAAACCTATGATTTCAGAGGCCCCATAAAAAAATGGATCTCTCCTTCATCAACACATTTGAATTCATGTGGATGGTCCAACTGTGTAGGTTGAACCTTCACAGAATGAGTTTGAAGGGTACTTAGTTTGTGGATTAAGTTCTTTCAATGATTTACTTTGTGACCAGAGACTCTATTTGATTTCTCTCTCAGCATCTCACTGTCACTAGCTCTTTAAATACAATGACCCTTCATCGAAACCTGTCTGGGACATATGGAAGTGAATTACTTATACCTTTCCAGGCTCTCCTCGAGGCTCTTCTTCCCCAACCCTAAATGTGCATTTTGCCCAAAGTGATAATACAGTAGTTTCACAACCACATCTGTCAGACCCATCTAGAGTCAAATGGTAGACGTTTCACTGGTGAACCCCTTGAACTTGGGACAATTTATCCAACCTAGTTGTGCCCTAGTGTTCCTCATCTGTAAAATGTGAACACTAAGAAAGCATGCACGCACACACAGTTGGCTGGGTGATAAAATGAGAACACGCATGCAAAGCCCTCATGACAGTATCAGGAATAGAATAACCACTTGAAAGCAGAATGTAATCATTATCATCATTATAATCCTCACTATCATTTTTCATATGTGGTTCTAAGTAGAATTGGTGAAAGTACAAAATTTCTTTGAGCATTCTCCAGAATTATTCTATGACCTTAAAATAATTCTCTTTTGGGGCACCTGGGCAGCTCAGTGGGTTAAAGCCTCTGCCTTCAGCTCAGGTCATGATCTCAGGGTCCTGGGATCGAGCCCCGCATTGGGCTCTCTGCTCAACGGGGAGCCTGCTTCCCCCTCTCTCTCCGCCTGCCTCTTTGCCTGCTTGTGATTTCTCTCTCTCTGTCACATAAAAAAAAAAAAAATCTTAAAAAAATAATAATTCTCTTTTTTAGTCTTTTTAAGAAGAATTGAAAATAACACAAATGGGGGTTGGGGGTTGGCGCCTGGGTGGCTCAGTCAGTTAATAGTCGGACTCTTGGTTTGCCCTCAGGTCATGACCTCAGGGGTTGTGAGCCCCGAGATAGGCTCCATGCTCAACGAGGAGTCTGCTTGAAGATTCTTTCCCTCTGCTCCTCCCCCTACTTGTGCATGCACACACACTCTCTCTAGTAAGTAAATCTTTAAAAAAAGAACTCAAATGGGTATTATGATCACCACCAAGCCTGACCCATAGCCCTCATCAATAGTAAAACCCAAATGACTGAAAAGCAGGGTCAAGCCACATAGACTTGATTAGAGAACAAGAAATGTGTCCTGAGGGAAATCTTGGAGAAAGAGGATTTCACTTTGGACTATTTTCTATGAAAAAGGTTTAAATTCATGACAACAAAGTAAACCTGCTTGTGAATGAATGGTACCCAAAATATAGGTTAAAAAAAAAAACAATTTCATGAGCCATGAAATACCCTAAATAATTCTTTGAGCTCAGGGATCTGGTGAAAATGACCGGAAGCTCCTACCCAGCATTCTCTGTAAGTACCCCGCCCTCCACTGTAAGGGCTTCTGATACTCTGGAAGCTCCACCCACCAAGGACCAGGCCACCAGCAGGGACCACACCCCTGCAACAGCTGGCACAGTGCCAAGTACACGGAATTGCCCAGCCACCACATTTGCTTTGATAAATGATTGATTTCATGGCAAATCAGACCAGAGAACTATGTCAGATTCCCAGGGAACCACTCAGTGGATCAGCAACATGCCAATGACCTTCCTGTTTAGTCCCTAAGACCCCCTACTCATACCCACAATGATAAAAAAACATCTTCCCATCTGACTCTGGTTGGTACAGATAAACCATCTTACATTTCTGATCTGAAAGAAACAGACAGGCTCTACTCACCCAGTCCTTCCCCAACAGCACTTTGTATCAATATTTTAAATCAAACTTTTAAACCATTCAAGTTCTGGACCACAGTGTCTACTTCACATTAACACTGTAGCCACAGCATATTTCCTAGGAATAGTAGGTATCCAATAAACATTTATTGAAGGGAGAGAAGGAAGGAAGAAAGAAAGAAAAATGGAAAAACGACCCTGAGCCAAACTCCTGAGCTGCCCCAGATTGAAGGTTGAGGAAGTGGAAGAGCTAACCTATGACCTGTGAGACATGGTACCATGTTTTCGATGGGCCTCACCTCATCCTTGTAACAGTCTTACGAGAAGGTATCTCATTCACCCATTTTAAGGATGCAGAAACTGAGGTGACAGAGAGATTAAACAGTATTCTGAGTACTGGTTTCAGTACTCTGAAACCAGACAGTGTTTCAGAGCCAAGATTTAAACTGAAAGAAGATAATCTAGAGCTATATTCTAGTACTGCCCTACTCTCTGGACACCCAAATTCACCCAAGGCAGCCTGAAGAAAGCCAATCATTAAGGTTTTCATTTATAGATAAGAAAATTAAACCCAACTGGTTAAATGACCAATAAAAAATCAAATGCCATCTAGAGGTACCAGACCCAGTGCTCCTACTTGGTCATTACCTGAGAACCTAGAAAATAAAGACCCCGAATTGTTCCTATACGTGAATATAATAAGTTTATGCTACAGGCTTTTTACAATCTTTTTTTTTTTTTTTAAAGATTTTATTTATTTCTTTGACAGAGAGAGAGAGAGATCACAGGTAGACAGAGAGGCAGGCAGAGACGGGGAAGCAGGCACCCCGCTGAGCAGAGAGCCCGATGCGGGGCTCGATCCCAGGACCCTGAGATCATGACCTGAGCCGAAGGCAGAGGCTTTAACCCACTGAACCACCCAGGTGCCCCTTTTTACAATCTTTCTAACTTCAACCCAGAATTCCCACTGAAAATACAACAGCAACATTTGCATAGCACCTTGTGATTTATAAAAACAATTTTATCTCCAACACCCTCCCTGGGACATACACAATGCAGATAACATCACCAGTCGTCAAAGACCAGGGCAATCCTAGTGACAGGAGCCCAGAGACACAATCAGCTCAAAGCACCCAGAAACACAGGGAGGGAACTTTCAAAGAATGTGGCTTCTGCCAACAGTGGTTCCCAAGGAAGAAATTTCAAAATGATTACTTTCTCCTCCAGACTGGAGACATAAGGACATGGAATGTAAGTAAAAGCAATATTCCTCAATCCTCAAGGGGATCAACCATTTAAGGAGAAGGTCTCCAAGTCTTTCTTCTCTCTCCCTCACTATTGCTTTTCAAAACCTTTGGGCAAAAGAGGAGAAAAGTATTTGCTTATTGAAACTGTGTTTGCCATCGGGGCACACCAATCTCTTTGCTGAACATATCAAGAGTTGTTGGCTAACTAATACTTTTGTCTTTCTGGCCAGAATCAAACCATAGCTCATAAACTGGTAAGTTAGTATCACTGAAAGAAACAATCTAGAGTCCTCGGAAGAACATCTTCCCCAAAACTCAAAATAACATCTAGATCAACAGACTTCAGAAGACTGATTTAAAATCGTACTTAGCAGACACAACACCTCTGCAGCGGGTCTCATTCTTGGCTGAACACTACAGTCACCTGGAGAGCTTTAAAAAGATACCATTGCCCGTGTTCCATATGCAGAAGTTCTGATATAATGGTTCTGGGGTGGGGCCTGCCCATTGGGACCTTTTTTTAAAGATTTTATTTATTTGTCAGAGACAGAGAGCATGCAAGTGCAACCAAGGGGAGCAGCAGGCTCCCTGCTGAGCAAGGATCCCTATGTGGGACTCAATCCCAGGACCCTGGGATCATGACCTGAGCTGAAGGCAGATGTTCAACTGGCTGAGGCATTCAGGCACCCCCACTCTGGGACTTTTAAGAGCCCTCCCAGTGTCTCTACTGCATCCAAGGTTGAGCCCCACAAGTACAGAAAGTAAGGCACACACCTGCCTGCACAAGTAAAAAGCGATTCACTTTTGACCTACTGACCAGGAACGATTTCATGATTTAGGATTATTTGATAACATGGGTTTAAATATTCAGACCCAATCTGTTCACTACAAAATTGATATTGTTCTTCTGGTTTTCCTGGCATATCTAGACCACCTTCACCTGGAAATGCAGAGGAATACAAAGATGCATTCTGAAGGTACTAACATCTATGTAGCACTTTGAGATTTATAAATATATAAATTCAAAGTCACATTTAATCATTACAAGGGCTAGGAGGTATTAGTCTTCTATCACTGCTGTAACAAATTATCCCAAGCTTAGTGGCTTAAAACAACATAAACTTATTCTTAGAGCTCCGGAGCCCAGATGTCTAAACTTAGTCTCCCTAGGCTCAAAAGTCAAGGTGTGGACCTGGCTGGGTGCTTCTGGAGGCCCTGAGGGGAAAAATCTGTTTCCTTGCCTTTTTCAGCCTCCAGTCCTTAACCCATAGCTCCTTCCCTATATTCCTCTGTTGCCTCCCTCTTATAAGGAAGGAGCCTTGGGCTTACTTTGGACACACACAGCTAATCTAGGATAATCTATCCATTTCCAGATCCCTAATCACATCCACAAAGTCCCTTTTTCCCTGTAAGATAACATTCACAGGTTCCAAGGATTGGGACAAGGACATCTTCGGGGGCCATTATTCAGCCTGCCACAGGATAAGGCAAATGTCACACTACTACCATTATGCCCACTCCCCTGCCCACCATCTTTATTTTTCCATTACAACTGAGGCTCAGGGTTGCATGACTTAACCGGGTCCCATGTCTGGGACAAGGCTGAATTTAAATCCGACCTCCTAACTCTCAGTCCCACTTTCTCTCTGCCACAAATGTTGCTTCCCCACAATAAGGTGATGTTTGCAATATTACTTTCTTTTCCAAGTTTTCACCACACTGTTAACAAGTATTTTCACTCAGCCTCAATCACTATTTCTGTTCCTCAGCCAATATATGCCAAGTGGAAACTTCCATGCACTACTACTCCTGGTAAACATGCCTCAAGCCAGACCCCTTCCCTATGGTCCAGAAGAACCAGCACGCTCCCTGAGGCAGTAATTCATTATACAAACTATGACATCACAACTATCTCCGAGTCAGAGGCACAAGGTAGTACATGGAGAGAACAGGGGAGCTCTCGGTTTTAAGAGAGCAAAGCAATCTGAACTTGCTAAGACATATACACAACCAGCTCGAGAAAAATCTATAATCGGTGATGTCCATCCCCTGCCTGCATGAAACAGCCTATTCAGAACCACTTTCTCTTCTTTTCAACTGAGGAGGTAGTATGTATTTAGAAGCCCAGATAGTGGTCTTCTAGAATGTGGTATCATTTCGTCTGGGGTCGTCAGGAAGCAGTGGGTAAGGCTTTCTACACAACGGACATTCTAATACGATGGTCACACCTCCACTGACTCTTTGGGATTTCACACACCCCTCCTCCCAAGCCCATCAGGGAGAGAAGAATCGGGTGCTGAATCATAGCCACTTTAACAATGGGAGAAGGTAAACAAGCCAAGCAAATCTCACTGCCAAGCTTATACCTGGCCTGAGTCTGTGTTCAATCTGATGTGAAAATGGTAGAGAAGAAAAAAAAAAATCAATGCCGCATCAGAATGCAACTGGTGTAGCACCAGCAAGTTACATGACTTTCCAGGACTAAGAGAATGCATCGACTCTGTCCCCAGACCTATAAAACAACAGCAAACAGGATTTTAAAGGTCATGTGGGATAATTCAAACAACCAGAATATTATATTTTAAACACACTAATGTGGTGGGGGAGGGAGGAATGCTGGAATATATTCTGTGGCTTGTATTCATGCCAAATCCATGCTCTGAAGCTACCATTTTATGTGATTATAACCAATATTAGGAATGATTCTTGGGGGCAGCAAGATCCCCTGACATTGGAGAGTCAGTCTGGGCCACTCATTCAGAAAAGTAAACCAATGCATTTTTTTAAAGCTTTTCAACACGGTAGCATTACACGGGAATTCTGGTTTACCAGGAGTCAACCATAAACTCAGAACAAAATTAGGATATTCTAATCCATGTGATTTAGATATAACCCGGCTAAACTATAAGACAGACACCTGCTAAGTATTCCTGACTCCATGTTTCCTGACATCCAGGTAGTTAAATAGCCCTGGGTTCCTGACTCTGCCATGAATTTACCGGGACCAATCACTCAACTTCTCTGGGCCGCAGAGTCCTCATTGGTAAGGTGACAGGGCCGGACAAGATGACCTCCAAGGGCTCCTCCAATTCTGACTCCAGAAGCTTGCAAAAGATCCGTGAACAAAGTTTACTGGCTGACTTCTATCTGGAATTAGATTCTAGCTGAGTTGGTGAATAAAGTGAAGACAATGAAGCTGACGGTCAAGATTCTGAACTAAAAGCTGGAGAAGACATGTAAGCTGGAGAAAAACAGGGTGGAACAGAAAATGGGTTCCCCTCCTGGGGAAAGCTACAAAACTGGGGGGGCCCTCAGAGCCTCCCAAGTACAGGCACAGAAGGGACAGGCTGAAATGGGTGGTGGCGGACATCCCGGGGATGGTAATTCCACATGAAGTATCATCAGAGCATCATCACTAGGGCCCTTCTGGCCACGTAGGGTCTCACATAGCATTCAAGGTCAGTCTGATGCAGGGATGGCTACTCATTGGAGCTGGAGACTGAGCGGTTAGGGATTTACTACACTTTCTTCTTCCTGTCCCTACCTGGGTTGTGGAAAGGGGACAGTAGAGCAACCTCCGTCCTCTTGAGGGTCGGCAAAATCAGCCACAGCCAATGAAAAGTGGATACACAGAGCTGTTGAGCTCGTCAGGATTTAGATCCCCAAACAGCTAGTTCCGTGAAAAAAATGTGCTTGCTTAAGTGGGAGAGCCCTGAAAAAAGTGACAGGAAAATTGAAGACTTGCTATAAAACTCATCTTCAAAAAGCCATAATTATCACAATCGTGTCACTGAGGCATTATTTACAAACATCCTTCCGCACAATTTCTCCTTTTGGAACAGCCCTTGTCTAGATACAGAGCCATTACTCAGGGTAACATTTCAGATTAATTAAGTAGTAAAACACGGAAAAATAAGCATTTTTCCATCAAAACTCTGGAGTGAATATAATTAAAATAAGAGGCCAGGGAACAGGCATAAAAGAGGGAGAACGTGACTTTTCACCTTCGTGCTGATAATCCCCTACTCACCAGTTTTCTGACATGTCAGTTTCCAAGGTTGTGTACATTACTCAGTGGATTACCCCCAACACTGGCAAAGGGAGAGAGTGTAAAAAAAATTTTCCTATTTTGCAGATGAGAAAAACTGAGACTTTAAGGAAATTAAATGACTCATCCAAAGTCGAGTCACAACAAAAACCCTGATCACCAGACTCCTTATTTCGACGCCCTCAGACATCAAATAGTCTAGGTGATTTTATTTTCAGGATGAAACTAAAATAATTCTCACATCAAAAGCTGTCATCTATTTTGTGTGGGCCTTGCTTCTGAACCTTTCGGCCTCAGAACATTCTGGGTTCCCAGCAAAATGAAGCCAATTTTCAATAGCCCCACAGGGTTTTCTTTACAAACAAAGACAGGCAAAGAGACCGCTTCTCGCGGTCTGTTGTATTAACTGCAGTCCCCCTCATAACCTACTATTCTTTCTTTTACATTTTGTAATTGAAGTATAATTGACACGCAGTGTTACACGAGCTTCAGGTGTACAACATAGTGATTCGAGAGTTCCACACGTCACTCAGGGCTCATCACGCCAAGTGTGGTCCCCACACAACGTGATCATTCCCCGTGGTGCTGTATTTTTCATCCCTGTGACTGGTTTGTTTGTTTTACAACCAGAAGTTTGTACCTCTTCACCCCCTTTACTTATTTTGCCCCTTCTCCCCCCAGTCCCCCACCCCCGGCAACCACATTTGTTTTGTTTTTATGAGTCTAGCTCTGTTTTTGCTTGTTTTCTTTTTTCGATTCCAGGTTTAAGTGAAATAGAGTGTTTGTCTTTCCTGTTTTACTTCACTCAGCCTAATACCTTCTAGATCCATCCAAGTTGTCCGCAGTGGCTAGATTTCATTCCTTTTTAATGACTGAGTAATATTCCATGGTCTGTACAGACTATTTCTTTTAAATCCCAAGCCTCATGGTTCATGGCCATGATCGGCCTATTCAGGACTCAAAAGTAGCAAACGGTTCCTCACTATTTCCATGTCTTCCAGACCCTGGCCAACAACGAGAAATAGGACTGTGGGCCTTTGTTCACTCTATTTGGGGATGGCATCACATCACCTCTTGGTCCCAGCTCTGTTAATCAGTAGTCATTTGAGGTAAATCTGTCATGAAAGTATATAAACATCTACCTTCAACAGTGTTTTCCCAAATAATGCATTTGCCCTGTGATTTTAAGGAATAAGACAACTAAAACAACAGCTGTAGGAAAAACAACACTAGTCTATGCTCAGGTGGTGGATAGGACTCCACAGCTTTATTTTGGGGTCTCTGCTATTCAAATAAATGAAGCAGAGTAAGATGACGGCTCTGTCCCAACTTAGAGTTGGGCTGCCCCAGCCCTCTTTTCTCACAAATGAATCCTTCCCACCTACCCCAGTGTCTAGGACCAACCCTAAGCTTAGTGGGGATGTGTGGGGAGCTTGGGTGCAACCCCCTGGGACCCCCCCAAGTCCCCCAGAACACCAGCTCAGCACTAACTTCCTGCCCACACTCCTTGACCTATACTTGTGTTCCTGCTCCTTAGCCTTCAGGTCTGGAGCCCACCGGACCCCTGGCTGCCTCTCCCTCCCCCAAGCACCTGGACCTGCTGCAACCCTATACCCTAGGACTGGGAAAATACTCCCCAGTCCTGCCTCCTTCAACTTCCTATCAACAACCCAGCACCCCAAGGGGATGCCCCAAGCCCCCAGCCTTCTCGAAGCCCCTCTATCTTACCTTGCAGGTGGACTTCGACCCAGGGCTCCCACGGGGCAAGTCTACCCCACTCCTTCTGGGCCTGGCAGGGCCCTGAGAACAAGACCAGCAGCTCTTCAAGTGACCCTCAGCCTTTCAGACCATGTTCTTATTTAAATGCCTCTGTCTGAGCCTAAACCCCATTTACTAGTGGAGACAGAGCTAGTGAATGGCTGTCCTCATTACCAACCCTTCACTATTTACTTGAGGTTCGCCAGCAGCTCGCATACAGCAACCTATTAATTGCCCTGCAGACATCATGATGCAGCAAATTGCACTATTTTCACACGGAGAGGAGCAGCCGAGGATCCCATTCTACTAAGAACCATGCCTAAGTTCTGCTGGTAAGACTGGGGCAAAAGGACTCCTAATTCAGAGTCTCCTGGCTTCGTGCTTATAGTATGGACCCTCTTCAGGGAAACTACTTGTCTTTCGCCAAGTTCTGTCAATTACCCCATGCGGGAGGGGGCGGAGCAGGTCCTTTCCAGACCACGCCAGCCGACCCCCTTGCATGGACAAGTTCCGGGGCTCCCTGGCGTCCCAGTCACCTGCCCGAGCCACTCCAAAGTCACCGCATACTCGTTCCACCTCCAGAAGAGGCCACAAGACGCATTTGCTCAAATTCCCAACTCAGTACTTCTGATAAAACCAATTGTTTCAAATAAAAACTAGAAGGACTTCTGTACTTCCCACCGGTCCCATCGAAGCTTCCTGGTTTCAGGCTTAGTTGACTTCAGTGAAATCTGAAGCAGAGCATGAGAGGGCTGTTTGGTGCTAATTCCAACTCTGAGTTGCTTCCGAGGGGCGGCATAACTCTCCCAGACCATGTCCTCGGGGGGCCTCGCGACGCCGTTCAGCAGAGACACACAGCTATCAGTTCTGGAAAGAGCCAGGGAGGAGCTGCCTCCCTGTCCAGGCTGGCACGGGCTGCCCTCCGCAGGAGGAGCTTGGGGCTGTGGTGTGGGTAGAAGAGGAGCAATCCACCTGTGTGTGTGTGTGTGTGTGTGTGTGTGTGTGTGTGCGCGCGCGTGTGCGCACGCAGAGGGTATGGAATGGAGTCTTGAACTTGAACTTGAACTTATGTTCAAATCCTAGCCTGCTGTCCCTCACAATGTGGCCTCACTGGGCAGTAGGGTCACCGCACAGGTGGTTCAGTAAGATGAGGTCATGCTGCTACAAGGAACTTCAATCCAACACCGCTGGTGCCCTTGTCAAGAGGGGAAGAGACCCCTGGAGAAAGCAGGTCCTATGAAAACATGGGCAACGATCAGATGCGTCCACAAGTCAGGGTTGCCAGCAGCACCGGGAGCTGGAAGAGGCAAGGAAGGGTCCCCCCTCCCCTATGGGTTTCAGGGGAGCATCGCCCCGCGGACACCTTGAATTCAGACCTCCAGCCTCCAGAGCTGTCAGAGAATACACTTCTGTTGTTTTCAGCCACCCAGTTCCTTGTACTTTGTTATTAATATAGGTTGGAAAGGAAAACCAAGGAATCACAAAAATCTCTTGATTTGGAAGCAGCACCAAATAAGAAATACATATGATTGCACTCAAGGACGTCTTCTCAGCACGGCCGCCCACCTGAAGGAACTGGGAGAAGAAAGACAAGGCTCTGCATCCCTCAGAGGAACCTTCCTTTCCCTGAGAAGTGACACTAATTCAGGTCCTGAGCAGGGGAGGGGACGGAAGCAGAAGTCCTGCCTTCTCCTTCCTGAGCCTCTTAGCACTTCTCTGCCTCACATACTTATCTAAGGTACTAGACAGGGGGTTTCATATCCGTGACCTCCTCTCATCATCATGACCGTCTGGGTGACAGAGAAAGAGGGCAGGTGTTATCATCCCTATATTACACACAAGGAAACTGGGGCTCAGACTAGGTCGCAGGCTGCCCACAGACGAGGCGACCATTCCAGAAAGAACTTGAATTAAAGCAAAAGGCTTTCAAAAGAGGTGAGATGGGGAGGTGAATCCTGTCTGGGGGCGGGGTGGGCAGGTTCTAGACACCTTCCATGTCCAAATGAAATCAAATCTGCTGGCCCTGACACGGAGCCCTTTTCCCTTTCTCTAAGGGGAAAAACACACACACACACACAAAAAAAACAAAAAAAAACTGCACGTGTTTTCCAGGCTTGAAATATAAGGCGTCTGCATGTGCGCTCCCCGTGTGGTTACATTTTTTTAGGCACCCCTGTGTCCTCGCCCAGCGGTCACCTGCACCAGGGCGCGCTCTGCTGAGGCTGGAGCTCCCATGCACTGCGTCCAGCAACCTCCGTGCCTGAGTGAGCCCTTTCCCAAAGCAGCCCTTGAGGAGGCAGGGACCCACTGGGACGGCCAGGGTCCCAGGAAAGGACAGGAGGGAGGAGAGTAAGCTGGAAGGCCCTGGGGATAAGGCCCTTGGGTGGAGAGCCTCAGACTCTATCAACTGCCTTTTCTAAATATTTTAATCTTTCCCCTCTGGAAAACACCCAGCCGGCTGGTCACAGAGAAAACTTGGATTTCTTCTCTCCTGCCCCTTAAAACCTGCAGCCCAAATCCCAGGGACACACACACACAC
>CM053616.1:8377991-8423366 GCA_028646535.1 Procyon lotor | reverse complement strand
CACACACACACACACACACACACACACACACGCTCGGACCAGCCACTAAACCACTCCGGGAAGGCACGACTGCGAAATGTCATTCCACATTCTGTCAGCTTGAAAATATTAAACACCACTGAACAAAATTTAAGGTTTCTTTTTCGGACGTAAATGTCTACTTATTTCAAAATGAATTAGCGGTTCTCTGGGTTTCATAATGTTTAATTCATTAATGATAACTACAGCTCGAGAATTTGAAAGGAAATTGCTTCCAGGATAAAATTAAATGTGAAACTTGAAGCAGTGATTCATGGCTGTTCCTATCTAAATTACTAATCCGTGTGACAAACCTGGTTGGCAGCACACAAAAAAAGCAATACTGTTTCCCCCCACTGCCTTCATATACTTTGCTGAATTGTTTTGCAAACCGCCTAAACCCAAGTCCTGGATAATCCCCTGCCAGCAGCATCCCGCCCCAAGGTGGGTCAGTACTGAGAGGCCCTACCCCCTCGGAGAGACTCACGATGGACTAATACTTTTGCGCCTTGGAAGAGTTTTCTCGATATTACAGTTTAGACATATAATCCAATGGATTTCCAAGGAAACTCATTTTAAATTAAAGGCAAATATCCCCATGATATCTGCCTGCATTTCCCCCAAAGAAACTTGCATAAAACTCTAAAAATGGCAGTTTTCCTTTCATTTGCAAGGAAGCCTAGCCAGCTGAGATCCAATTACGTATCTCCCCGTTAGATAACTAGGCACCGGAGTGACCGTGTTATCCAGAAGACGAGAAAATATAATGCCTCTGAAGTTTCATCAGGCCCAGGTTATTCTGCCTCCGGAAATTTCTCTCAGGTCAGTTCCTGGGTTCACAGATATTCCTGCCCGCACACCCCCCACCTCCAAAGGGATCAGAGGACCAGGGTTCCCCAGGGCACCTCTCTGGGAACTGCTAGCACACTGCCACAAACCAGGTCCCCCGTCTCCAGGCTGTGCCTCACTCTGCCCATCCTGTGTGCTGCTCCTAAATGGCAGGTCAGATCCCCACCAGCCCTCAGGAGCGCTACTCTGTGCCAGAAATTTACATATGGTGACTCCTTTATCCTTGGGACAACTTGGGGGAAGTGTCCTCCTTGTCCCCACACTGCAGAGCAAGAGATGGTGGCAAAGAGGTTCAAAAAAGTTGCCCAGTTACAAAGCAAGTAACTGGCAGAGCCAAGATTCACACCCACACTTTCTGCCCAGTTGCCCACACATCGAACCAGCAGATCAAGCCCAACCACTGCTCCAAACTTACTACCAAGGGAGCATCGCCTCCCCACCCCCACCCCAGACGCCAGGCTCTGTGGGTCCTTTGGTGATTCGGTTACATTCACAGCCTCATCTAACAAACACGGTCTTCTCCATCTACCTCCCATTCCGGCTTTTCTGATCTATGTGCACCTGCTCTTCCCTCCACGTCTCCTCCTGGGACTCCAAGTCCCCCTTTGCGGGTCTGTTTCCACCCCCCCACCCAACCTTTATGCTCCTGGAGTGCCAAGTTCATTCCTCCAGTTGACCATCCACTACTGCCGAGGACACTGGGGGTGCACCTTGGTCTCCCCCCGAGTGTGTGGCCTTCTCCCAGCCGCCGCACTGGCTTCTCTACCATCTGCCCTGTGTCCCCACGGTGGAGACGTTCTGTGACCTCTGGAACTGAGGAACGTGCTACAGCAAATCATCAATAATACTGAAAGAAGTAAAACGAAAACCAAACCAGAGGCTCAGGGGCTTGTCCCCAAATGACCTAGTTGGGTCCCCAAAAAGTGAAGATGAGGAGATGGCGGGATTTACGTAAAAGCTCTATCAGGGAGCATTTTTTCCATCCAGCACAAAAACGTGGCAGCCCTGTGAAGGGAAGAACACCTAGCTGCCTGCTCGCTAGCGAGTGGCTTTAGGAAGCAAGCCCACTTGGGATTTACCATCAGCGAGAGATCATCCTGAGAATGGGAACTCAGGAGTTACCCGCGTGCCGCAAACAGGGAAGGCTCGAACTGAAGCCACCACTCAGATGGGGTTCCGTGCAGCAGGAGGGGGAGCGAAGAGGTGCACGGGCAGTTCTGTTTCCATGTTAAGGAGGGAGGGTGCCCACTTCCTGCAGCTCTTCCGCCACCCCCAAGCAGACTGACATCCATTCCTGACCATGAACTCGGCACCAGATAAACCCCAATACCATCAGCAACGCACCCTAAAAAGCAAAGATCACAGATGGCGACGCACAGTCATAATTTAAAATATGAAGTAATGCTCCTAAATCCCATAAAATGGTCACGATTGTCCAGTGTGCGCAAATTCTCTGAGGAACCCCATAGCATCGTGGAAATACACCAAACGCACATAAAAATCCAACCCATTATGTAAAATTAACCTAAAACTAATATGCTCGCTAAAGTGAACTATATATTAAATCCATTTTGCTCACCTTCTTAGAACTTAATGAGCCCCAGGGGGGTGTGGTCAGGGGTGGGTACACTTTGGATGCCTGAGCCTCTTTCACAAAACCTTCCAAAGAGATTCACGCTAATGGTGGAGCCGGGTTTTTCCGATCTCCCCCCATGTTCCTCGTGGGCAGGACAGACACTCGGAACAAGAGGCTGACTACAGAGGTGGGGGCTCCCTGTGTCGCTGTCGGCTTACAACACTGTATTGGAGGGTGGGTGTCCCAGGGAAAGGCATTTTAAAGATTTTATTTATTTATTTGACAGAGAGAAAGAGATCACAAGTAGGCAGAGAGGCAGGCAGAGAGAGGGGGGGGAAGCAGGCTCCCTGCTGAGCAGAGAGCCCGGTGTGGGGCTCGATCCCAGGACCCTGAGATCATGACCTGAGCCAAAGGCAGAGGTTTTAACCCACTGAACCACCCAGGCGCCCCAGGAAAGGCATTTTAAAAAATGGTTTCTTTTCCTTCCAGCTTATACAAGCTCGCCAGAGCAGCCACACCTGCCCCGTGTCAGCTCAAAGAGCGCGGGATGGGAGTGGTAGGGGGACTGTTGCCGCGTGATCACTATTGGTTGAGCCTGCGGGGCTCTCGGGAAAAGCCATTTCAGGTCGCAAGGCCAGGCACCGGCCTTATAAGTAACTTCAAAGTTGTCCACGAAATGAATGAAAAGCATAAATCAGTATAGTGCCCTGTAGTGACGCGGAGGAAAGTGTGTAGGGAAGTCGGGAGTAGGCCTTCAGAAAGCAGCGGGGGGGGGGGGGGTTGTCAATGATACAGGAGGCTTCCCACGTGATTTAAAGCCGGTTGATAAAGGGACTGCCTAGCCTGAGTTCTCAGGGTTCCCACTTTAGCGACGAAATAGAAGAACTAAAAGTATTCGCTGTCTATAAAAATATAGGTCTTCCATAAGCATTTGGAATTCTTAGAAAAGACTTTTTTAGAACGCTCTAACACCTTGCAGGTGATCTTGTTTGTTCCACGAATATCTTCGGTTCTCCATTTCTTTGTAAGTAGGACTAGATAAAGGAAGCCCCAGTCTCCACCATTTCAATTACCACAAAATTCTAATTAGGGAAAACCATAGAAATGGGAAATCTCGATCTTCACATCTTAACTACTAATGATACAACGATGACATAAAGATGACATGAGAAGGTGGGTAAGCATCTGTGCTTTGAACAGGAAACCACGATGATTGACAATGTCATCAGAATTCACTCTAAGCATTTGTATTTTCTGGTAGAGGCTTCTGTGTGGCGCTTGCTCGCTCCGAATTTAATCCATGGGGAAAAAAAAAAAAAAGACAGGCAAGCCTATCAACCCAAGGCAGGCCTCACCACATACCTTGTCATATTGTATCTTTCCATTGCTCCCAAACCTTGCCCTGTCTGGGAAAGAAATCATTTGGAAATGCAGAAGTATTGTTTTACTGGACCCACGTCTGACTCTAATCCCCTGCTTTTAGGATTATGAAGAGGCTGGAGCTGGGGCGGGGCTTGGAGCGCGGTGGGCAGCCAGGACGTGGCCTATGTAACCCAAAGAGAAACAGGCTTTACGGATCAGTGTCAGAGGATGGGATTTATTATTGCAAATATACTCCCGGATGGCATTTTTAAAGATCTCCACGTCATACATTCTGTCTGCTTGTGTCCTACACCGCTTTTTTCTACTAAGTGACCTCATCTGCTCGGCTATCTTCCATGCAAGGCAGAGAGTGTGCAGCGCTCCCTTTCGTGTTCCTGGGGTCAGTCCCCTCACCCCTTGGCTCTCCACAGCCGGCCCGCTTTCCCTCCAGAAAAGACTCCCCAGTTCCCCCACGTGGTCCACTCCAGAGTCCAGCCAGGGTCCGTGTCTCCGCCAACGACGACCCCAACCTTTAACTTTTGCTTTGGGATGTCACTGTTCCTCCTCCTCTCCCTTTTTTCTTTTTTTCAGGATGTGGAAAGAAGAGTTCCTTTAAGGTTAACCGAGAAGGAAAAAGGACCAGAGTCCTATTTTCCTGCCAGCATGTTTGTAGACCTCACTCCTTCAGATCCAAGAAAAAGAAAAGTGAAGCCAAAGTAAGGGGCCAGCTCCATCCAAGGCAAAACGATCCAGTCTGAATTGAGTGCCTCTGGGTCTTCCTGCATTCACGCCTCCTGCCCTGGTTTTGGTTCCCAAGTGAGTCCCCCCACCACCCCATCCCCAAGTCTTACGGGGTCAATCTGTCTGGATGATGTTACAACGTGCGGTCGTCGTCTTCGCATTCCCTCCATCAGACCCGCCCACACCCCATCTGCACCTGCTTCCCAGCAGGGCTGGCGGATACATGAGCCAAGCGATTAGCTACGACACCCTTATGGAGGTGATTGTGTTTCCCTTCACAAGGTGCTCACATTTTAGCAAAGGATTCAGGGACATAAAACCCAAAAAGGAAAGGAACTAATTTATAATGAATCATCACGTACCAGCTTAGACCCCAGACACATCTTTTAATTTCTCTGGGCCTGCCTCTGGTTCCTGCCTCAGACAGCTGTTCTGATAATCAAGTGAGCTAACCTATACGTAATACTCATAACAGCACCTGACACCTTGCAAGGGCTACACACGCATCTGTATTATTAACCTTCACCATGACCTTCTGAAATAAGTACTACTGGTCTCATCTTAAACGAGGACACAGAATGACTTGCTCAGGATCACAAGGCTGATGAATTAGCAGAGTAGGGATATAGCCCTCAGTCTACCAAGTCACCACAATCCCTGCTGTTTTCAACACACCACAAGGAATGAATCTCTAATGGTAAAACCACGGACACTCTTCAGGCCTATGCAGTGAGATTCCCACTGCAGGGGTCCTGTGCTAGGCCGATGGTGGACTATCAGAAGGAAAGGCTGGGCAGCTGGGGCGAGCATGGGATGATTCCTGAATGTGACCAGAGTTGAAGAGCCTGTGTATACTGTCAGAGTTAGCTCAAGGCCCACCTCTGAACCACAGACCTTGGTCTACCCATTCACCACCTTTAGGCTCAGCTTTTCCTGGCAATAAAATGGGACATCAAATTTACTTGGGACACTGCAAGCTCCTGACCCCTGGAGGTGTTCATGGCAGAAGGGAAAACCTCTTGTGTGGGAAATTCCAGAAAGGGAGTACATCCTACAGTAATGAGGACAGCAAACCTGGGAATGTAAGTTATTTCCAATGTGAGAAATCGAGGCTTCACTAAACAACAGGCTAGAGATGCACAGTGCTTATTAAAACAACAACAATAACAACTGCTGGAGCCAAAAATATTACTAATGATTTTGATAATAGCTGGTTAAAAATTCTTAATTAAGCCTGGGTGGTCCAATTTTTTAATCTCCAAAATATTCCTGAAAACTCACCTATTTCCATCATAGGTTACAAATCCATAATTAGGCCTCTTCCTTTCTGGCTTGTTCTACATTTGAAAAGCATTCACTATTCCACTGAAGCGGACTTCCCTCAAAATAACCTCATTATTCTAGACTTGCACAATTATGTCACGGATATAATTACTACCATCATGATTCCAATGGCTATTTGTTGCACGATAATTTCCAGATGAATTTCTGGCATAGAAATAAAATAGCCACAATAAAATAATTAATTACAACTCTATTATGACAATAGCACAGAATGACTGGAATTAAAACTCTGAAAGTTTAAGTATTTCATTTTTAATATCATGTTCATCTTTGTAGCCAGCAAATAATTACTATAAAGACGCTCATTGTTAGTATATTTTGTTTCTAATAGCGCTGCTTTCTTGGTATTGGTACTTTTCCATCACTACTACTGCAAAGTTTTGAAAACCCGCTGTATCATGATGGTCTGAGGACCAATGTTACTACTAACCAGATTCAAGGTCTGTTTTTTGGTTTGGGGTTTTTATTTTTGTTTTTTTTAAAGATTTTATTTATTTATTTGAGAGAGAGAGAATGAGGACAAGAGAACACAAGCAGGGGGAGGGGCAGAGGGAGAAGCAGACTCCCCACTGAGTGGAGACTCCAATGCAGGACTCGATCCCAGGACCCCAGGATCATGACCTGGGCTGAAGGCAGAAGCTTAAATGACTGAACCACCCAGGTGCCCCCAGAATCAGGGTTTGTATGCTCTTTTTACCCCTTGGGAGCATAATTTGGCCTAAGCCACTGAACTCTGGGTCTCAGTTTGCTCAACCAAAAATATGGGCCTTAAAACAGCACCTACTCCTAAATTATTGTGATAATTAGGTGGGGTAACCTTTACAGAGCTTCACAAAATGCCTTGGATTTAGTTACTGCCAAGTACAATTAACAATTCTTTAACCTGTAAATTCAGTTCAAGGATATTCAATATTTAAAATTTTACTCAAGGGGGCGCCTGGTTGGCTCAGTAGGTGAGGCGTGTGACTCTTGATCTCAGGGTCTTAAGTTTGAGTCCCATGTTGGGCGTAGAGCCTACGTAAAAAAATAAAATAAAATTTTACTCAAAATGTTGTCACCTCCATTTGCTTCTTTTTCTGCCAATGTACTAAACTGATTATCCAACAGTCCGTTATGAACAATAGCCCACTTGACACATTCTCTGAAGGACTAAGGTTCCCTTCCACAACTCAAAGAAAGTGGACTCATTTTCTGAGACAACGGAATCAGCTAGAGCAAAGCTCAGGGCAGCAGATTCTAATTAATCGGTACTGATTATACTAGAGTTTTTGAGGCCCATGGGGCAGAGGTTGCATTAGTAAACAAACCTCACAAAAGGAAAACGGAAGCCTCTCCCATCTTCAAAGTATTTTCCTAATCTATCTAAAGGAGTAGTTTTATTCTGTGTATTTGTGGCCATTTCTCACACCATACTAAGTGAATTCCGTCTGATGAATTTAATTTTAGACATATAAAAACTAATTTCAGGCCTCTACTACTGTTTTACCCATTTTGGGCTCCAAGTATATTTTGTTTGTTTTGTTTTGTTTTTTTAAGATTTTATTTATTTATTTGACAGAGAGAGAGAGAGCGATCACAAGTAGGCAGAGAGGCAGGCAGAGGGAGAGGGGGAAGCAGGTTTTCCGCCGAGCAGAAAGCCCAATGCGGGGCTCGATCCCAGAACCCTGAGATCATGACCTGAGCCGAAGGCAGAGGCTTTAACCCACTGAGTCACCCAGGAACCCCTCCAAGTATATTTTGGTTCCTGAAAACCTACCCCCAATTTCTTACATGAAACCCAAATGCCAAACTACAGGGCAATTTGCCCCAATACTATTCCCTCGCTGCTAGTTGCACAGCGCATTAACTGACCAGAGAGAAGAATCAATCAAGATAGTCAATATGTCTCTGGAATAGTCGAATATAAACGATGCCAGCCCGGGGAAGCTCCATACTTCCCTTGCCAAGAGAAGACTCAGCTACGAAAATGCAGTGCCGCCCGGAAGAACCGCCTAGACACTGCCCCCCAGTCCAGCATGAAGATAACACATCCAAGAGAGTGTGGGGGACATAAAAAAGTGTGAGGTCACTACAGTCTTTACAGAGATCAAGAGTCTATCAATCAAGAAGATAACCAGTCACAACAACATTGACGGCTGAAAATAAATAAATAAGCCAGGTCCCTAGATGCAAAGATGTGTGAGGTAGGCACAGCCCTCACGCAAGCCCCATTTACCACCACTCAGCAGCAGCCCCCCCACGCTAGGTCTACAAGATGGCAGAGACAGCGAAGGTCCCTTTCTCCAACAATCATCAGAGATTTGGAGATGGGCCTTGGGCAGGGTACCAAAGTAAGAGTTAGGATTTGAACTGAGGGGCAGAGGAAGGAAAAAAAGGGAAGCATCCTCAAGGAGGCCACAGGAGGAAGGCGGGCCAGCCCGAGCACTCCCAGGGGCTGGTGAGTTGGGTAAGCTGAGCATCGTCCCACCAGGTCCCCAATATTCCAGCCAGGCCCCCTATAGGGGCCTCTCCATGCACGGTCTGCAAAATATCTCAAATGTTTTAAATCTAGGAGAAATCATAATCAATCTGGAAGGAATAAATATAAATTGAGTTCCACTATAACATGAACTCGCACATTACCTTTTAGTTTTCAATACACACAAGTGTCCTCTGCTCCAGGAAACAACTGTGTTTTCCTTGTTCCCACCTCCCTTTCCATCTGTCCTTTCTCGGACAGCTCTCAGAGGCTCTCCGCCCCCCGCCCCCCACTTGGCAACATGGTTCAACCTCAGATTCACAATGGCCACCTGGATGTGGATTACTCTCAAAGGTACAGCTCTGTCCTCTCTTCCAAATGCCATTTCCAAAGAGAACTCTTGATTTCTCCACATCTGGCCATTTCCACATCATTTTATATTTGTTACCCCATATATTTGTACCCCATAACCCAGACTTGAAAACCTGTTTATCTCCCAACTCTCATTCAACTGGTTTCCAAAATTCCATGAATTTTGTCTCTGAAATGTCTCTTGCATTCATGCATCCTTTCTCTTGTGGCCCACCTGCTGGGGTACAGGTCTTCACCACATCTTCTCTGGACCCCAACTGGTGTCCCCACCTTTGTCCTTCCCCACCCACATCGACTGCTGCCAGATTAAGCTCTCAAAAGCACAGCTTCATACCCACGTGCTCCCAACCCCCAAACCATCAATGACTTCCTGCCAAAGGCCCCCTTCCCACCAGCTAGTCTAATCCTCTTCCCCCCAGTCCAGCTTGCATACTCCATAGTCATAAAGCACTGTAGTCATAAAGCAGTATTCGTTGTCCAGAAGACAAGATGCACCCTCCCCTACCACTTGCTGCTGCTGGAATGCCACTCCACCGCCCACGTGGCCAGATCACTACCTTCGCTTCAAGAGCATCGCCGAATGCTACTTCTTGCATGAAGCCCTTTCAAATCCTTTAGCAGGAAGTAATCTCTCCCCTCTGCATTCCAGCATCACTCACTTCTTCCACTACCACCTGGTAGGCAGGTTCCTTGTGTGCCTGTGTTCTCACTCCTACCGAGGGGGCCTCGTCAAGGAGCATCTCTGTACAAAAATAATCAAACCAACGGGCTAGGTTAGTACTTTCTTAGGAGGAAGCATGGTGCCAAGAGTTACAGAAGACACAAGAGCATCCACTGACGGATAAATTGGGAAAGTATGCTCCAACAATGCAAAAATAAGGTGATAATATTCATAACTCTTTTTAACCATCATATACAGATGTTCACCGAATTCATGAAAATACAGAACATCTCAGAGAAAAGGAGTCTCCTGAACAGAATGAAGAATCTGAGGCAACAATACAGAGATATCTTAAAGCCTCAACTCCGGAGCCATTTGGAGCTGAGTTCTAATCCAACTTCTGGCATTCACTCACTTTGCGATCCTGGGCATGTCATGCAGCCTCAAGTTCCTGTAAAGAGACAAATTCAAATGGAGATAAAAAGTACCTTCCCCTTCAGACCGTAGTGAGAATTAGGCACATACTACGTAAAAACACTCACAGCCTGACATACAACTCGTCCCATCCAGGTTAGCTAGTCTTATTACTGTGCAAATGTTCTACATGCGGGGAAAAACACAAGAATGACATATTTGATGGTTAAGATGTCTAGCAGGATTTTTACTAGAAAGGAAGACTTTATCATCTTAAAATTGTCAATCCACATTGGCTCTCTTCCTGACAGCACGTCTCCGGCTAACTGACAGGTGGGGTGAAATTCACCAGGGGGCTCTCTGTACCACAGGCTGAATGTCGTGCCAACAGAGCAGGCACCCCGGCCACTGAACCAGGCACAAAGCCTTCAGCCGTGGAGGTCCTCATGCACAAACAGCCATTGTCTCCTGCAAACAACCCTGCCACTGTCACCCAGATGGGGGCCAAATGAAACCGTGGGACTTATGCATTTTGGTCCGTGGTTCTGCGTAGAGACAACCACAGTTACGATTAATTGCTGCACAAGAAATCCAGAACCAGGTACTGAATCTGGTCCGATAAGCAAGCTTTTGGGGTCAGATTTTTAAAGGACACGAATCCACAGCATCCAGCTGGACTATGCAAATATGAGTCTGCTTCAAGGCCCAGCACATCCTACGGTGACTTTTTAATTAATGGTGTGGGGAACAGCTGTGACTGCAGGGTATCAACATCTGTCATTTCCACCCCCTACCACCCACCGCCGCAAAATGTGAAAATGCGTTATACATAAATGGCCACAAATAAACAACCGGAACCTGGACCGCAGTTCCACACATTCCCACACAGTGAAGTGAAACCTGTCAGGGCACTGGAGGCTTTATTACTTTCTATTAAAATTATTTATAGCTCAAAAATCGCTTGTTCTTCACATGTCAGAATTACCAGAGTTGAATCATACGCTCACACTTCTCCTCGTCTTCGTTTCTGACAAAATCTAGAAATTAACAGAATTACGGCACTAAGGCTGATGCCTTACAAAAACAAATAAAAATAGCTGTCCCCTTCTCCATGGCTAGAAGGGCTGTTTCCACTTACGACATGGAATCTGGGCACGGCTGCTTCAGTGAGAGGTCTTCACCCAAATGTCAGGGAAGGCGAGGCAGGGGAGCCTGACTGTCAGAATAAATACCCCAAATCTCACCGGCCTAAAGCCACATGTGGTTTAACCCCTTCTTCATGCTGCATTCCAGTCCCGCCTGGTGAGGGAGGTTCTGCTCCATGCAGTCATTCAGGCTTCTTCTATCCTGCGGCTTGTCCCATCCTGCGGCTTGTCCCATCCTGCGGCTTGTCCCATCCCGCGGCTTCTCCCATCCTGTGGCTCCATCACAGCCAGAGCTTCGCAGTTCTCCCCCCGCCCTCCCCCCTGCAGCTGGCCAGCAGACCAGAAAAAGGGCAAATGGAAAAGGAATTCCCCCTCTTAGCTGCCTCTCATTTCCACGAACATCCCATTCATGAGAATCAGTCACATGCCCTCGCGCACCCCCCTCACGTGGAGAGTGGTCTAGCACAGTGGTTGTCAACACTGCGGGGGCAACTGTGACTCCCAGGAGACCGGCAATGTCTGGAAACATCTCTGATTGTCATAACAAGGCAACTGGCGTCTGCTGGTTAGGGCCCAAGGATGCTACTAAACAGCCCGCATTGCATAGGTCAGTCTCCCCACAACAAAGAACCATCCAGGCCCAAATGTCAACAGTGCCAAGATTCTGATAAGCATCCAGCCGCTTGCCACCATCACGTGACATGTCAGTGCTCAGGTCTATCACCATTTGTCACTAAGATACATTCTCATCAATCCCAAGGAATCCACATTTCAAGTTTGTTTATTCATTCGCTTGTTCGTTCCTCCATCCATTCATCTGAACTCCTAAACAAGACAAGGTCCCTGCAGTCAGAGGATTCTCAAGTGGAGCAGGGAGGCAACCACATACACAACTATCATAGCCAGAGGTCAGTGGGATTAAAAAAGAACAAACGGAAGGAACACTAATTCTTCCTGAGAGAGTTGGAGGAGAATCCGTAAAGCAGAGGGAATGGGACGGAAGTCTTGAAGGAAGCATATATTGACAGCTTTCCATCCAGACAAGGTGTTTCTGTGGGAAGGGGGAGAAGGGACACAGGAAGAAAAGGCATTCCAGGGAGAGGGAACTCCATGACCAAAGGTATGGCAAGATGAAAGGATAGGACTTATGCCCCCTTTGGTATAAGGCAAAACAGTAACTAGGGGAGGAGGGGTCACCCACCAACAGCCATTGTAAGAAATGCTTTTTTTGTTCAAACAGTATTTTTTAGTAGTGTATTCATGAAAGTCTTAAGCTCCCAGCTACACACACTGGCTTTCAGTCAAGCGGCCCTTCGAGAAACAATTCCCACCACCTAACCGCATAGAAACGTGTCAGCACAGGGCAGAGCTCAGAGAAGAGTCGGAAACCTCACTGCAAATTTCCCAGCAGAACTCATCACCAACTCTTCCGAACCATAGGGGCTCAAAGTCACCATCAGACTGATTCAGGGAGATGTGGACCCAAGTCACCCACCTTTGTTCCCAGGGACAGAAGCATGCAGGAGTCAGGTCACTTCCTGAGTTCTATCGCACCAAACCCGCTTTTTAAAAAGGACTTACTGCTTTTTTCAATCCTGAATCCTGGCCGTGGATGTGGCTCCCAGGCTGGCTCGGGGTAAGAGCACAGACCGCAGGGGCTCCCTACCCCGCCTCTGGGGTAAACTCGCTGTGTGACCTTGGGCAAAGTCCCCTACCTTTCCGGGATCCACCTCCTCTCAGATAACCTGCTTAAAGCAGTCAGCACTGAGCCTGAAGCCTACACTGTTCGCTACTATCTCTGTACTAGAGTTTTCCCTCCGACCCCCCAGAAATGAACTGTGGAATCCAAAACAGTTTGGGAAGGAAAACATGAGATAAACTTCCATGTCATTTTGTAAAACATGCATTATTAATAGCAATGTCAATTTGCTTCGGGCAAGATGCTTTTAATTACGAAGTCAATACCAGCACGTAAACACCAGTTGTTCATTTTGAAGCTAAAATGGAGTCTAAAAAATACCACACTCCTACACAATTATTTACCCCCTCATTCACTTAACTCACTTTTCCTCCCTCCAACTGTTGTCCCTCTCCCTCCTTTTCTCATTTTCACTGTGATCAGCTCTGGGAAAACAAAGTGTATTTAGCTGTTAAGTACTATAGATTATATCGAACGACACCAGTCACCTAGCACTAAAAAGCCTCATAAAAGGAAGAAATTTGTTTCTTTACAAGTCAGAATCTCGAAGGAGAAGTTAAGCCGAGGGAAGTGGACTCCAGAACCCAGAGGAGCGTCAGCCTGAGCCAAGCGGCCTCCCCCTCTGCCGAGAATCACGGCGAACACCCCACTTCTGGGGGGTCCTAGGTGAAGACACACACAGCTTCAGTCACCTTTACTCACAGCGGCCACAGAGTCAAATGGCGCTGCCCTTTGCGGTAAGTCAAGGACAAGGAACAAAGTGAAAGCCAAGGCGACCAGATGACCGAGGCTGAATCCCATTTACACTTCAAAATTGATTAACACTGCCCTCCTAATTTACAAGGAATTCTAAATTGTCTGGACAGCATCTCTTTTTCAATTTCCATTTCCAGACTGGCCTTGATTCTTGAGAATGTTATTTTAAGGTGCACATTAAAAAGAAGGTTTGGCACCTCCACGGACAGGTTCCACAAATAAGACGTAATAAATCTGGGGTAAAACCTCACATATTCCTTTTAACTTCTTGAATACATTTTTTTCTCACAAATCAAAAAACTCGTTGGGAAGAATGACGGCCTGGAGATGCAATTCTCAAATAACACGTTTATTATTGGAACATAAACTCAAGGTGTGTAAACGATTAATTCTGGATAGCTCTGACTCTGCTGTTGGAAAAAAGTAAACGAGTGATTCTGCAAAAAACAAAAAACCAAAAACACACTAACTCTTTGAACTAATATTTAACATTTATGTGTAGAAATAAGGGCAATTTATAAAATGAATTCTGCTTGCCTATAAGTTTCCCCTTCCGTAGACAAACCATTTACCTTTTGTCAGGTGAAGCAACGGGCCCTGAAGAAATCTGGCTTATCAGGAACCAAAATGAGTCTGATTTCTCAGAGCCCGTGGTGATTACCCAGGAATCCGAGTTGAAAGAGTGACGTAAATGTCTGGCAATTGCCCTCAGGGGCTATGTGCCTGGGGTCTGCAGAACTAGCAAACTAATTACTGTTTTGGCAATTTGCTGCAGGTCCTAACATCCCCAGATAAATAGCTACACTTCCCAAGAAGAAACAGAACACAAAGGGTTATCATTGGAGGCATCAGCTAAAGACTAGAAAAATCTGTGGCTAATCCAAGGGCCTTATCAGTTGCCATCAACCCCATGTGTTAGTAATGGAGATGCAGAAAGAGGGAAGGCAGGCAAATTGGCTCCGGGCTCCAGATACCCCGCTCAGCAGGCTGGAGTGAGGCCTGCGTCCCTTCCCAATCCCCACGTGGAACGAACAGACTCATCAGGAAATCGCTCCCTTAACTCGAGGAGGAAAGCACAGGGCCGTGTGTACACAGGCACTTGATCACACCACAGTTGTGTTCACAACATGTGCACATTCCAGAAGCATCCGAGTGTCAAACAAAAGACAAGGCAACGCCTCAGCCGGTGTCACGTGGTTCCACCAAGAAGAAGAACAACAACAACAACCCGTCAAGAAAAGCAAGAGCTGATACACAGATACACTCCAGATCGCAGCACGACAAGGGACCCAGAGCGGATGGAGAGTCGTGCATTTTCAAGGGAGCCATCTGAGGGCCCAGACTGAAATCGTGCAAGGATCAGCAACCCAGCTCTGAACTGGAACCCAGCTCTCAAAGTTATTTCTCAAGATTAGATTCCACCATTCCTTCAACAAGTATTTACTGAATAGCGACTGTGTACCAAGCCCTGTGCAAAAACCCTTCCAGGCACAGCAAATATTACAGCTTAAAGAGCATTTTTAAAAGATCCCGTTACCTTTATAGTTCTATTATAGAGTCTAGTTGCCTTTCTTGCCTGTGCTAAAGAGATCGCTTCTTCAATAAAAATAACAGCAATAATAATAGAGATCCTATTCCAAAAAGCACATTCAGAAAGAAAAGGACAGACAAAGCCAACTGCCTTCTGCAGGCTTATCCAGTCCTGTTCTCGGCTGCCTCTTTTCTGAGGATGGCTGCCTCTCTCATCGTGGGAAATGTCCACAAAGCCTGCTTCCACAGGCCAAAAACACAATCAGACAACAAGGACAGGACCCCTAAGTAGGGTGGTCAAGCGATCTGGTTTTAAAACAGAAAGTCCCGCACACTGGGTATCCTCTTAGTCCTGGACAAGCTGAGTCGGAGGGTCGTCCTACCCCCCAAACAACCAGACCCTTGCTTGGCCTGAGAGGACTGAGGCCACAGGAGAAAGGAGGCTGGTGCTCTTGGAGGAAGGCCCGATTGCCTGCAGGCTATCCTGGAGCCTCTCAGCTTCCTTCTGAGAAGGCCTATCATCCTAAACTTCCCCACCATTTAAGCAAAGCTTTACAAAGATTCTCCAATGACAAGACTCCGATGCCACGACCTACAAAGCAAATCCTCATAAAAATGCCAAAGGCCGTAGTTATTTGGATGTGGTTATCTTCGTGGCTAAAGAGCTTCTTCAGCATAGAGCACAGCTATTCAGCCCGTGATTTCCAGATTTCAACCCTACAACTGGTGGATGGTAGATGCCCAGTAAAAGGGACAGTAATAACAGCCGCCATTAATGCAGCGTTTGCCATATGCAGGGCAACTCGCTAGGCACCTTATGTAATGAACTAACTTACTCTCAAATAACTCAATGAGGTTGACTGTCCTCCATTTTCCAGATGAGGAAACCAAAGCTCAGTCAGACCTTATTTACTCAAGGTCATTATGGCAAAGCCAACACTTGAGCCCAAACCCATCTTGCTTCAAGAATGCCATGTTTTTAATCACTCAACTGAGTGGTTAGGATCAGGTAAGATGGGTATGTATGGTAATGGATCAAGAACTGAGAGAGAAGAGTATCAGAAACGTTTCTTTTATTCTGGCCCCTTTTAGCTTTGCCACTGCAAAAAAAAAAAAAAAGGCAGAAAAGTAAATTAATTACAAGTTAAGTCTGTACATTAAGCTAAGGCGAGGCAAGGGTTTTACTTAGAACTGTGCAGAATCAGGCCTACAAATGGCAGGCACTGGATATTTGAATAAATTTAATATATACAATTTTATACCTAATACAGGGTTTAAGCCATTGATCCTCAGTGTTTCAAATGCTATTTCACCCATCACCAGAGGTGGACAGATGGATTCCTACCTTGGGTTTCTCAATTGTTAATGTGATGGAGCAGGACCAGATGGACAAGGACTTGCCCCATGTAAAGACGGCTCTCTACCTCTCTGGTTGACACTCACTCACAATGACCGTGATCCTTATGTCCCGTGCAACAAAGGGGCAAATTCTCCAAATGAGGTACAAAGATCTATCCACATTCTCTCCAACCACTTTTAACCTCATATTAACCTGCAAGGAAGCAATTTCCAAACCCACCCCAGAGCCATACAACTGGAAAAGAATATCACACCAAATACTTTGTTTTTTGAGACACTGATCTCAGCTCCATTCACTAGCCCTCAAACTGAGAAGATTATTTTGATGTTTATGTATCCGTGGCCATTTTCTCCGAGCAGCTGGATACATTTCCTCTTTCATAACAGTGCCATCCATAAAGATCAAGCATTCCAAGGGTCAGAGTTTCTATCATGTGAAAGAGTATTCCAAAATCAAAAGAGGTAGAGCAAACCAGATGTCTATCCCAGAGGCATTTATGGCTACATGCGAATTACGAAGGGACCTGTGGACAACTGTCACCCACTAAGATCAAACCCAAACAACGCAGTCTACTTCTTGAGATTGTGGGGCAGCCTTGAGATTGTGGGATGTAAAGTTCTCTATGTCCCCCAAGAGGATGTTTTTGTGTGTTCTCTTGTTGTTTTGGAAGAAGCAGACAGATAGAAGCTGAAAAACAGACTACCAGTAACAATTCATTTTGTTAGCGTGATACCCCTCAATGAGAATGTTCAATTCCCAACTGCTGAAATGCACATGAAGCCTGGCAACTCTAATTTGATTCAATACTTAATCATTATTAATACAAGTATGGGAAGCTCTTAAAAATAAGTTTCCCTCAGGGTCAGCTGGGCTTCCAGTTCTTGGTTTCAGTTCAGGTCATGGTCTTGGGGTCCTGGGATCGAGCCCTGTGTTGGGCTCTGCTCTCAGCGGGGAGTCTCTTTCTCCCTCTCCCTCTGCCCCTCCCCCTTCCACTCACATTCTCTCTTTCTCTCTCTCTCTCTCTCTCTCTCTCTCTAACAAATAAATAGATTCAATCAGGAAAAAAAAGTTTCCATCTTCTTAACTTCCTTTAAGTCTAAGGCCAAAAGCATCTATAATTCCTTTATCACAGTAGGTCAAAATCATTTCTGTGCTGTCAAAGATTCATCAATGATTGAGTATTTATTGAGCCCTTACATTGTACTAACATGGTGGGGAATACAAAATAGGTTCAAACCTCATCCAGTATTCATCTCTAAGGAGCTTGCAAGAGAAATGAGATCTTGGTGGTTTCAGTCCCTACATCCACCAGCTCCGAGGCTCCCTTAAGGAAACTGGATACCCACCCTCTCCCCCAGCTGAGCAGGGACTGGAAAAGTCCCATTCACAGTCTGGGACATCTTTTCAGTATATCGCCCTTTATCTGAACTAGCTGGAGTGGGTTTCTGTTCTTTGCAATTAAAAAGAAAGAAAAAGGCTGGGGCACCTGGGTGGTTCAGTCAGTTAAGCATCTACCTTTGGCTCAGGTCATGATCCCAGGGTCCTGGGATCGAGCCCCACATCCCACTGTCACATCCACATAGGGCTCCCTGCTCAGTGGGGAGTCTGTTTCTCCTTCTGCCCCTCCCCTCCGCTCATGTGCTCTCTCTCTCTCTCTCTCTTTCTCTCAAATAAAAAAAAAGAAAAAGACCCCTCCATCTTAGGTGATAATAAAAACCATCTGTGATAAGTGTCCTCCGTAGAATGAATGAACGTTGAATGAAATGAGGGATGAAGGCGATTTTGCCAGAGAATTTTGGAGGAGTGAAGGATTGCTATGGGCTAAAGTGACAGAGTTAAATTTTTTAGAAGAGTTAAGAGCCAAATCACACCTTGAATGATAGAGTAGGGAGAGGACATTGTAGGCCACAGAATATTCCAGAATTTTAAAACAGGCGATGCAAAACACTTCTGGGGCGAGTGGGTTCACCATCCCAGCTAATCTGGTGTTTGAAAGTCAGGCAGAGCAAAAGTTAGAGATGGGCATGAAGTCTGAGTCTAGGTGGGGAAAGCCTCAAATGGAAGACTAAAAAATATGAACTTCATCCCCAAAAGACAGAAACCACTGAAAAGTATTAAGCAAGGGAATGAACACTTAAAATGGCCTACTGTCCTAAGGGCACCAGCATTTTGTCATATGGGTTGGGGGGGTGGGAAAGCCAGGAAGTAAGGGTACCTACTCTTACAGTCCAGAGAGAAATAAAGTCTTCAGCTGGGAGACGGCGGTGAGGACAGAAATTAAGGGAGGCAGGCGAACTGTCACTAAGGAGGGACAGTTCATCTGTTAATCAATAGAATCCCAATATTCATAAGAACACTCCCTATTTCCACGGTCTCAGAGCTTTTGCCAAAATCTCATCAGTGACGGGAGAAGTTCTATGAGGGGTGTACTAAGTGAGCTTAACTGGATTTATAAACAGAAAGTGAGGCAGGAAAGGTACATTCCCTTGGGAGGTAGGCAGGCGGGACAAGAGAGAAAGAACACGCACAGAACATGGCACCCCAAGACCCCACTTCATCACGTCTTTGCCCCTCCCAGCGGCATTCGATTGATACTTTCCCTGCATGAAGTCTGGTAGCCCAGGGAGCCTGTGTGATGTCAGAATAAGTTTTAGCCTGCAGGACGTTTGCAGTGAGCTTTACGTATGCGGGAATGAACAAATCCAGGGGCAAATAAGACATCCCCCCCATTCACGCTCTCTGCTCCCAGTAGATCACAAGGAGCCCCTCAAAATTCCACAAAAAATGTACTCCAGGCCTCAGCAGCCAGAGAGGGTCGAGGCCGGAAACCCACAGGCTTCAAGGACCACCCAAAGGAGAAACAGTCACACACACACTGCTTGCTGCTGACCTCAAGTGTTCCAGTGACAGTTAAGTCAACCAGAAATCAAAAATCCTTAAACATAAAAGGAGTCCTTCTTTTATCCAAATGGTGATTTCAGTGACTAAGGCGAACTCCTGGAGTCCGGGCAGCTCACAAAGCCAAGACGGAAGAAGCAGGAAAACCCACGCCTTCCTCCCTTCTGGCTTTCTGGACATTTCCACGGCGCCTCAGGCCAGGGACCGCATTCACTCCACAAGTGTCCTCCACCTGGTCCGCTGACTAATTATGAGATTAACTAAGTGGTGGGCGCTCAGAGGCCAAACAAAACACAGAAAGGTCTTTTGGAGCTTCCCAAATATATTTCGAGACTAGTCCCATAGGGCTTCGTTTTCCGTCTTGCCTGGTCTGTGCCTCGCCCTCAGGCCAACCCCACGCGCCCTGAGCGGTTCCTGGAGGTCGTGGACGGGCTGTATTTGGTCCTCCCTGCCAGCTTCTCGGCCACTCAGTTCCCACTTTCCCTGCCTTTGGGTGCAACACTGTGTCACTCAAGGGAAGCAGAGGGCAGCCTCTGCATTCTCAGGCTCACACTGATGTCCCCTAGTCACTGTGACTCAGGGGCCAGCTGTCGTTTCACTATATTACCTGTCTGGGGAGAGCTCTTTTTATAAAAATGACTTCAGCGAGCAAGGTGATTACTGAGCCAGAAGCAATACAAAATATTTTGCTGAATTCCACACTTATGCCGAAGGGACTTCTCAAATCCTAAAAATTCTAATCCGTGCATGTATTTATCACAACATGAACGAAGATATTTTGAGGAACCAATGCTTCCGATGGCAAAATCTCTCTACAAGCCACCAATGACTTAACCAGCCAGCTCCTTGTGATGCCTGCTCCTCGGCACCCAACTATTTTGAGGGACAAGGCAACAAGGCAGGCTTTAAAACTTACCACCCTCGCTATCAACATGGTTGCTCATGGGAGCAGGAGTGTCCCAGAATTCTCTGGGTGCTCTGCTGGTCCTGTGACCAGAAAATGCCGCTCATCCAAAGTGATTTTTTTAACAAGGGGGTGGCCCAAGGCCACCCCACACACATTCCTGTCCCCTCCAAGTCTTCTCTGGGGCCCTGCAATCTTTGCTGTGCGAGGCCACCCCATCTGTGACTCTAGGCCCACTGCCACTCCTTTCCTACCCCAGGCTGTCCCAAACAAACTCAGCAAGTCTTAGACAAGAGGCAGATGGTGAGGGAGAGAAAGTCTGTAAGTAACAGCTCTGTTACATAATGCTAAGCACAGAACCTCCTAGAACTAGCCCTAGAACCATCTCCTGGCCTATCGCGTCAGAATAAACAACTACTCAAAACAGGCAACAAGATAGAACATCATGACTTTTTTTATTTGATGGTCAGTGTACAATCATGTTAGTAAATATAATACCAACACATCAGTAAATACCATGTGGGGGGTAGGACCAGATTCTTTAAGATATTTATCATTTGTTCTTTCAATTGATACTCGTGTAACACCCAGTGCCTACAGAGCATGAGCTAGCCCCATAGAAAGACACTTTGTAACCTCATCTGGGCCACAGTACCCACGGAAGTCACTGGTGATCACTCACCTCTATCCAGTTTCCCCTTTCTCAGTTTCTCAAGACAAGAGATACTGAACTGTGGCTTCAGTGGGGTCCTAGGACTAGTTCTGGCCAAAGCAACGCAAGTAACTTCTGGGGCCCATTATGTCATTAGTACAGCGAGATCCTCTGATTTCCTTTCCAAAGCTGCACACTCAAGATCCCACCTCCAACAGTTTGGGTCTTCGGGTGACTATGACGAGCAGGGCCTACACCTGCTCGCTACGCCAGACACACAGCACGGGAAAGAAAGAAGCTGTGTTAGACACTGAGATTTGGAGGTGATTTCTTCCTGCAGCACAACCTAACCTAAATTGCCAATAACATTGCTCTTTTAAAACAGAGAGAAACCTGCAAAAGTTCCTCTCCCCATCTGTCTTCTAAGTCAGATAATACCAAAAAAGCAGAGTTTGTTTCAAACTTCAAGTAATCCTTTCAAATGTAGAGGGTGCAGACAGGATAGACAAGTTTAAGCAACTAGGAGGGAATGAGGAATGAAACAGAATGACCTTTCAACAATGGTAAAATCTAAACATTCGTGTGGAATTCAGCTCAAGAGCCTATGAAGCCTATGAAGAAAAGGTCACCTTCTGACAACAGGTCCAGTCCTTAGGAAGTAGTGATCTCCCCAGTGAAAGAGGCATTCAATGACCATAAGCTCCTCCCTCAGAAGTCCAATGCCACCCTTCCTTCCTCTCTCTGGCTTCCATCGAACTTAATTAGAATCAGGTCCTCCATTAGCTTCCGGAAGGTGGCTCATCTTTATGCCTCCACACAGTCCCCCCAGACACCCACCCCCTTTGGCCTTTTTCACAGAGCCCATTATTTGTCAGGTGCTTGATAAACATCTACTGAATTGAATTAAAGGAACACTGTAGAAAGGACTCGGGCACTGGAGGCAAAGGTTGGTCTAATAACCCTCTAGGGCTCCCTCAGCCCACAGCTGAACACACCACTGCAGACATCTGGGGCTGGGGAGCCTCCACCCCAAGAAAACAAAATAAGCATCAATACAACACTTTATTATGATTTATCACCACACGCTGTTTAAAACCACGGTATGCTGAACACTGCACTGTGGCTATCTTTGTTCTCGGACGTGCGTTTACATGTGCAGGCAGCTGTTTTCCCGTGTGGAATTTTGTGTGTGAGGTATTTATTTTTTCTATTAAAAAAAAAACCCACACCCTTTGTTTCTATTGCATTATTACCCTCCTTATTATCCCGTCACGTGGCTTCTCTTGCAGGAACACAGCACACACCCTGCGTTATTGCTGACATAAAAATTACTTGTCAAAATCCCTCTAACCTCGCACCATTACGAATCTGCTCTTCCCAAAGCGGTGGCCTTTGTTCCAGCTGGGACCAGACACCCCCTTTACTTCTGGTGATTCCCGGACGCTCCGAGTACGAGGATACACGCCAGTGTCACTGACGTTTGCTTCAAGTCACCTTTCAAAACGACCCTCGAGGTGAATGACAAATCCTTCAAGTCTTTCAGTGTTATTTTCCAAGGGATTTGGAGGGGAGGGGGGAAGGGTGATGAGGGAACCTGCCACAGACCCAGCGCGGGTGTTTAGCAGCTCCAGAGGGAGCACCAGGAGCCCTGGGCCCTCAGCAGTGCCTTCTTCCTACGAGACGGACCTTGAGTCCACCTCCATAACTCTCGTTCTCTGCTCCTCGCGCAGGATGCCAGGACTCTGCCCTCTAGGAGACAATGCCAATGCCAAGGTGATCTGACGCGTCTGAAGGTTACATTTTCATTGAGCCCCATCAAGATAACCCCAGATTTCGTTAGGTTGACACCAGAACAGAGCTATCCTTGGAAAGAAAGGAACAGGCCAGAGTTTTTGGAAAAGAACCAACAACCTAAAGATAAAATGCAGACTGAGAGCCTAATGGTTCATGGCTATGTAAATGGAAACTTAACTAAAGCGCCGGT
Source organism: Procyon lotor (assembly GCA_028646535.1). Lineage (NCBI taxonomy): Eukaryota > Metazoa > Chordata > Mammalia > Carnivora > Procyonidae > Procyon > Procyon lotor. The sequence goes on along the minus strand of CM053616.1, from coordinate 8,400,643 downwards.
TCTCTGTTCTCTTTCTGCTCCCCCAACTGCCCTCCCTCCGTTCCACCTCCCAGGAACTTATTGCCGGCAGGTCCCTCCTGATATTGCAAACACTGTTACAATGAAGGCTTGCCGAAGAGACATTATTTCATAAGAAGGTTACTACATCTGACCAATGCCCTAATTGAGCACTGGTCAAAATTACAATCGGCCTCACAATGATACCTCTTCAACAAGCGATATCCACGAACAGACTGAGGCCAAAATATATTACTACAGATAAGCAAGCAGGCATCTATCCAACCCCCACGTTCAGATACAATTGCCCATGTACTGAATATATCAAAATTCCCATCAATGGAAACCCTGTGGAATTGATTCAACCCCAAACGCACCCTGCCCTCTACCACTTCTTGCAAAGGAAGGTTTCAAGTCATTTGCAATTTCTTTCTCAGAACCAGGAGTTACCAGCAGCCCCCCACGGCTCCGCCACACAGGAAAGGAATGGTGTGATGCAGAAACCACCCAAACGGCCCCGTGCAAGCACTGTTGGCCCAAATGACCCAGAGACAACCAGGCGGCTACCCAGACTGCTGGGGGTTACCTGAATCTGTCACCGAGTCCCTTTCACCCCCTTCTGCGTGATGACATCAAGTGGAAATGGTACGCGTTTGGGAGGCAAGAGGCTGACAAGCAGGAAGCACAATTGAGCCTGAGCTTTGTTCAGCCTGCAGTGAAATACACGCAGGAAGGGTTAGACTCGCGCAGCAGAGAAAGAAATCCAAGCACCCTCCCCGGCCGGCGGCGGTGGAGTGGGTGCGCTGGGAGGTGGAGGGAGGCGGCGGAGGTGTGGAGAGCCGGCCAGTCGCGGAGGGGGCGTAACGCTTCCTAATTGTCTCTATAGGATAAATACCCCCCTCCCCCCACTCCGCTGCAGTCTCCCCCGCCCCCAAGTTCTCCCCCGGTGGCAGAGCTTTCCACTAGCAACTGTGATCCCTCAAAAAGAAAGAAACACGAGAAGATGTAGAATAACATCTCGGGGCAAAGACACACTAGCAAAATATACTAGTAAACCGGGTTCTCAGGAAATGCTTGGCGCCGGGTCACCCGCCCAGACAGACACACCAGCGCTGCATTCGCGAGCATCCTTTCCCTCGCCCCCGTCCGCCACCTCATCAAACCCTGTCACTGTTTTGCCGATTTCTCCACTCTTTCCAAAACAGCGCAGCGCTTCCCCCCGCCCCACTACCCCCCTAAGCGGGATCGGGGACCGCCGCCTCGCGTGCAGCGTCCCACGCGTCCAGCCTGCTTTGTCCTGGCGCTGCCCTTCCAGGAGCAAGCGCCCCAGGCACGTGGGTCCGCACAAAAGACCCCCACGATCTGGCCCGCCACGGCTCCCTCTCCTCCCGAGAGGGGTCCCGGGGCCGCAGAGTGGCGCGCAAGGGCAACTTCTGGGGGTGGGGACCTTGCTCGACAAGGGGCTTGCTAGGGGACCTTCCGGGGTGCGTGCGGGATGGGGGCGCAGTTGGGGCGCGCGCGCACATGCACGCTCCGGGGCGCGCGCGGCGCGGGCACGAGACGCGCTCCCTCGGACTGGAGCTCCAGGGGGCATCCGAGGACTCGGCGGAGCGGCCGACAGCACCGCTCCCCCCCCGCAGCCGCCAGTCCAACTCCGCCAGCGCTCGGGCGAAACGCAACTCCAGGGACCCCCAGCTCCCCGGCGCCCCGGGACCGCCCCGCTGTGCCTCGCGCTCCCCTCCCCGGGACCCCTGCGGCCCGCCACTCCCATCCGCTGCCCAAAAGAAGCCCCCCCCCCAACACACCAGGCGGCGGCTCCCCTTCCCCGCTTCCCTGGCTCCCGGCGCGGCCGCGATGGGGGCGAAGGCATCCATCCCTTCGCGCCCCTCTCGCCGCCCCGACCCGGGAGGGGCAGAGCAGAGAAACAAACCGAAAGTCACCGACCTCTCTCTGCAGCGGGCTCGGGCGCTCCCTACAGAGGCGGCGGCGGCGGCGGCGGCGGCGGGAGCATCGCGGGGTGGTCCCGACGCGCCCGCCACCCGCTCGGCCAGACGCGCGCGGCGGGCTGCGGGGCGGGCGCTGGGAGCGCGGCGTCGGCGCCTGCACCCCGGACTCCCGGCTCGGCCTTCGGGAGGCGCCCCACCTGCCCGCCGCCCTCGGCGCTCCCGGTCAGACACCGCCGCCAGGCGCTCGGCTCCGAGCGGGAGCTTTTTGTGTCACCGCCCAGACTAAGGCACCGGAGCGGGGGTGGGGGCGGGAGGCCGGGCTCCGCTCCCCGCGGCACCGCCCCTCCCCGGCGGCTCCACCTCCTCCAACCCCCCCCACGGCGGCTTGTCCTGGACGTCCGTCTGTCAGTCCGCAATCGCACCCCAGCCGCGCAAGTGAGGAGCTGCCCACCCTGGCCAGCGCGCTCCCTAGGCCGTGCCCCAACTGCCCAACCGGGGCCGGGACCTCGACGTTGTCTCTGCACCGCGCGCGGGTGGGGGGTGGGGTGGGGAGGACGTGAGCGGCGATCAGGTGTGAGACGAGGCAGGAGAGCAGGGCTGAGGCGGGGGCCGAGGCTGGCGGGGACCCGCGTGCGGCTCGCCACTGGGGGACCGAGCCAGGGCATTGATACCGTCGCGTTTCCAGAAACTGCCCTGGCATCCGCGTCGCCGCAGATACTTTTTGGCTGCCCCTAAAAGTTCACATAATCCAAGCAGGGATCAGTCTTGCTTTTGTGGAGGGAGGACGCTTCCGAAGCAGCACGAATGGATACCCCACCACCTGGCTCCCTGGGAGGAGGTGCGGGGGAGGGGGCGGGGCTTGGGAAGAGCGAGGAGCGAGTCCTGAGGGTTCTATGACAGGTGCAAACCACCGCAGCCCACCTTATTCTTCACCTTGAAACCTAATTTCTACCTTAGGGAACATGGGAATGACTAGTTCCTCCAAGAAAATGTAAAGATACGGTCTCTTGCCTCTTGTGTCGACTGCAGAACTGGGGAAAGAAGGAGAGGGGGCAGCTGGTAGAGGAGGGTATCCATGCTTCTTGGTGCCTTTTTAAAGGATTTCTATGCAGAATGAAGATCCAAAAGTCTATTCGATGACTCTGGTAAGGATAAGCCTACCCGCTTGCCTGAACCCCCGCGCCAGGGTTAACTGGATGGTTCCTAAGTCAGCAGAGAGCACACGCAGCCTTCCCTCCAGCCCCCACCGGCTCCTGGAATGGAGCTGTCTTTACCTTCTGCTGTCTTGTGCACAGAGAAAGAGCTCCCATTCTAACCCTTCCCGAGAGCTCACTGAAGTGCTTCTGCCAAGAAAATGAAAAGGAGACCCTCCAAACCATTGGAGGGGGTCTCTGAATGACCTACTAAAATTCAAAACGTACTCAACTAAAACCTGTTCAGAGTGTTTCCAAATGTGTTGTCACTGAGCACATACAGAAATCAGTCACCAATAGACAGTTTTATAGCTTTATGGCTTGATGGCTGTCAGTCCTCTCTTGGGTCCCTAATTAAAGTGCTCACTTGGCTAACTCTTGTCCTTTTGTTCCCTGAAGTTATACCCTCACTGCACCTGGCAGCAGGGAAAGCTAGATGTGTGTTTTAAGAGCCTCAGGTATACTTGGGGTGGAAGACTTCAGGAGTCTTTATTTTGGGCCTCAAATTTAGGGCAGAAAAAAACCTTTTCTTTTTTCAATGAGAAGCTAATGAAGAATATTGAAAATTTCTGATGTTTGACCCGGAGCTTGGAATAGGATTGGAGAGTTATCACACCCCAAGATTTTACTAGGAAAGTTTAGCCCATAAATATTATGACTATACATGAAGTAGCTTTAAAGACTACTTTTAAAAAGTTAATTTCAGGGACTGGTAATTATTCCAAAATATTGAAACTCTTTTTTCAGTGGCTTTCAAAACAACTCTTTGGGAGGATTCAAGCTTTCAGCCTGGTGTGGGGTAACTTCCATCCTTACTCTTTCATTCCCACTGGCTGGCATTTTAATTCATACAACATCATGGGTGTTCTGCCTTCTGTCCAGTCTTGTAAAGCTGTCACGTCGAGAAGGTTAATTAACTGGGGCAGACTGGGACAGACCAGCTCTAAGACTAGTCGGGGGCAGCGCCAGGGCAGGCAGCAACCGTTGGAGTCAAGTCAGGGGGAGGAACAGCCAGTGATATGTCTGAACAGATTCTTCAGTGAGGAGGTCCCAGGAGCAAGGCAGCTGCAATAAGGCAGCGTCCCCAGCCGCAAACTGGCTGGCAGCGTGGCCAAAGCTCCTGGCCTCACGCTCCAGACCGAGCCCCTGCCCACGGTGGGAGTGAGACAGGGTGCAGGCAGCGTCTCAGGTCTTGAGGAGCTAGGCTTTTCAGCATGGGCTCCGGGAACAAGATAAAAATCATATAGTCATGAATTCATTCGACAAATATTCCCTGAGTACGGACCGCGAACCCGGAACTTGGCTCTAGGATCAGAACAGAAAACAGACCCAAATTCCTGCCCTCACAGAACACACATTCTGGCAGAGAAAGTAGAGAATATACAACAAAATGAAGAGGTAAAATGAATTGTGTGTTGGGGATGAAAAGGGAAAGGGGAGAAAAGCAAGCAGGAAAGTGGGTGATAAAGTCTCTGTGGGAAAAGAAGGCTAAAATTTCAGTTCGGTGGCCGAAGGGGGCCCCCACTGAGAAGGTGCCCTTTGAGAAGCTAGCTGCAAGTGAGGGAGCAAGGCAGGCAGTGGGCAGGGAAAGACGTGCCCTTATCAGGCAGGGTACCAGACGTGGGTCCATACTTCCCACGGGCAAAGGTTGAGTTGCTAGGACTGGGTCACAAGGTCAGTGAGACCAGCAACACTGACTTACGTTTAGTCACCTGAGGTGGGACTAAAGCCGTTTAAATCCAGACGGGGATGAGTTCTTATTCATCTTTGTACCCACAGCATCGAGGACAAGTTTATTGTGCTCAACAATGTTTATGGCTTATTGGCCTGAGCCCTTAAATCTCTGGGACGGAGCTGAGATAAATGTGACCCTATAAGACCAAGGACAGCCCTTCTACTGGGGATGACACTTCCACAAAAGAATGTGGTGATCTTGGGGCACCCGGGTGACGCAGTTGGTTAAGTGTCTGACTTTTGGTTTTGGCTCAGGTCATGATCTCAGGGTGTCGGGATCAAGCCCTGTGTAGGGGTCTGGGCTCAACATGGAATCTGCTTCAGCTTCTCTCTCCTTCTCCATCTGCCCCTCCTCAAGCTGGTGCACTCTCTCTCTCTCTCATTCTCTCAAATAAAATAAAATAAATCTTAAAAAAAAAAAAGAACATGATGATCTCTTGCATGACTTTTTGCGACTGTCTTACTGACCTTTGAAGGCAAGAGTTATCTTTTTTTTTAAGATTTTATTTATTTATTTGACAGAGAGAAAGAGATCACAAGTAGGCAGAGGCAGGCAGAGAGAGAGGGGGAAGCAGGCTCCCCGCTGAGCAGAGAGCCCGATGCGGGGCTCGATCCCAGGACCCTGGGATCATGACTTGAGCCGAAGGCAGAGGCTTAAACCCACTGAGCCACCCAGGCACCCCACAGGGATTATCTTTTACCTTCTACCCTGACCACCTAACACATGAAGAGGGAGGGAGAGAAGGAGAGAAACAAAAGGAGAAGGGAAAGGAAGAGGAATTGGGACGGGAAACGAACAAATCCTACTCAGTGCTTGCAACCTCTAAAGATCCTCATCCAACCCAATAATGAGGGTGAGTTTTCTGTTTAACATGTATAAGTTTTATATGTTTAAACTGCATCTTGAAATTGAATTACGGTAATTGTACACTTAAAAACAAGGGGAGTTTATGGTTTGTAAATCGTACCTCAGTAAAGCTGTTAGAAAACACTGAAGAAGCCTCCCATGCTGAGCCAGCTCTCACGTGCTGTCAGTGAGAAGCCACGGAGGCATACTCAACCAGACACACTACCATTCTCCCTAATAGATGTTGAAACCAAACTGATTTGTGTGAAATAGCAGAATATATATATATATATATTGGTCTCCTTCCCGGTTCCTGGCACGGAGCTCCTGAAACCCTTGTAATTTCCTGAGTGATAAGAGCACTAGAAGAATCTTTTGTTCTATTATTTGGCCCTTGACCCCAGTTCCTGACACGGAGTTCCCACACCCCTGAGAATTTCCTGGGGGATGGGAAGGCCTTTTGTTCTAATGAGGTGACTCTTGGTGGGCTCCTGGGTGGGTGCTGGTCAGCACAAAGACCAAGCCATGATGAGAAGCTTGGAATCCTCAGCTCCAGTTCCCCTTCTCCAGACAGAGGAGAGCAGCTGGAAATGGATGTAATAAATAATCCTATGGGACAAAGCCTCCATAAAATCCCCAAAGTACAGAGTTTGGAAAGCTTTTGGGTGGCTGAATATGTGGAGGTCTGGGAGGAAGAGGCACACCCAGAGAGGGCGTGGAAACTCCCAGCTCCTTCCCATCTTCCTTGCCCTACACGTCTCTTCTATCTGGACGGTCATCCGTATCCTTTATCCTATCTTTTATAATAAACCGATAAACAGTAAGTAAATCTCCTCAGTTCTGTGAGCCACTCTAACAAATTCACTAAACCTAGGCAGAAAGTGATGGGAACCTCTGCTTTATGGCCCATCGCTGGTCAGATGCACAGGTGATCTCCTGGACTTGTAATTGGCATGCGGGGCAAGGGCCAAAGTCTTGTAGGACTGAACCCTTAACCTGTGGGATCTGACCATCCTCTAAGTAACGTCAGAATTGAATTAAATTGGGGCGCCTGGGTAGCTCAGTGGGTTAGAGCCTCTGTCTTCGGCTCAGGTCTTGATGTCAGGGTCCTGGGATCGAGCCCCACATCGGGCTCTCTGCTCAGCGGGGACCTGCTCCCCCCTCTCTCTCTGCCTGCCTCTCTGCCTACTTGTGATCTCTCTCTTTCTCTGTCAAATAAATAAATAAAATCTTAAAAAAAAAAGAATTAAATTATAGGACACCCAGTTGGTATCACAGAGAATTGCTTGTTGTGGGGAAAAGACAAAACAAAACAAAAAACAAACCTACACCTTCAGTGACCAGAGGGTCAGAAGTGGAATGTTCTATGTGAACACAAAGGAGAAACACCCAGGAGGAAGAGTGAGTTTCTCTTACTCAGTTTGCAAACTTACTTCTCCCATACGTGATATTTGCCTCCTTAAGGCAAATATAATATTTTTAAAAGTCTTAAAGAAGGAGTGCCTGGGTGAGTCAGTGGGCTAAACCTCCGCCTTTGGCTCAGGTCGTGATCTCAGGGTCCTGGGATCCAGCCCGGCATCTGGCTCTCTGCTCAGCGGGGACCCTGCTTCCCCCTCTCCCTCTGCCTGCCTCTCTGCCTACTTGTGATCTTTCTCTCTGTCAAATAAATAAATAAAATCTTTAAAAAACAAGTCTTAAAGAAAAGTCTTAAACTCTACACAGTCTAGGTAGTTTACTAATAATGACTGCTAAAGAGAGTGCACATTTCAAAACTGGTTTCTATTTGGGGGCCCTACTCAAGCCAATTCCAACGGACTATTCCAATAAGGTGTTCTAAGTAAGAAAGGTACTGTATTTGACACATTGTCTAATCGCTTACCTATTAGAACCAGGTGCTATCTATCTAAGGACAAGGAAGTCTCATCTGGAACAAAATACATCTAGATTGTTTTTCTAAAATTGGTGATGGAATGGACAAAACCATCTCGCTTTTTTTTTTTGCGAAAAAAAACCTCATTTTTGATACGTACAGCAGATGTTGTGAATCAGCTGTCTAGAACTATGTGAGAATAGTCAGGGGTAATAGTCAACATACTTAACCAGCCGTAGGCCTAGGCATCTACCAATTCTTGTGGATAATGACCATAAACAATACGGCCATTTGGTGCACCTGGGCTGAATGTCAGCCTCAGACTCTGATGCCAAAGTCCTCTAGACACCCCCTCAACAGCAGGTATCGCAGTGTTCTCGCACTTGGGACATTTGGACAGTTTGGGGATGAGCAAGATCCTCCCATCCACCAGCCAGTTGCTGGGGTCTGCTCTAAGTAGGGTAGAGGGAAATCATTATGAACTGAACTCAATTCCTTGCCTTGTACAATCAACATGAGACACCGTTCTCACTGCCTAACAGGCTGGCGTGACTACATTCGACCAGCCCGGGAAGGTCTGGAATATGCAGCTCCTCTCTTACTGTCCCTCCCCTCGTCACCTGTCCTACTGCCATTCCCTCCAGGCTGCCCTCATCCATGCCCATCAGTCACTGTTCTCCCTCTGTTTCCTTTCCATCAGCTGTCAGGTTCCTGGAACCCACTTGGTTCCCCTCCTCTTGGCCACTACGCCCGCTGACCCAGCTGCCAGATGGCACAGAGGTGCAGCTCTGAGATAGGAGCAAAGGAAAAAAGGAACAAGGAAGTTCCATCTCCATTGCTGAGACCCAAGTCTGAATCTAGTTCTTTGCCCTACTGCTCAAAGAAGCTGGCTGCATCTTGTGGACTCCATCCCTAGTCTGCATCTGCACCCCTTTGCCAGATCCAGGTCCAGACCGGGCCTCACCCAGCCCTTCTCCCCACTGTCTCTGCTCTGAGCCACAATCATTCTGAGCAGCAACCTTTCCAACACAAGAGGAGCAATGTGTTTCTGGCCCCTCTGGGTCCCCAGGGTCAAATCAGGGCACCCTCTAATGGTCAGGAGGAGGGATGGCAACCCCCGGCCCACATGTCCTAGAGGTCAGAGCCTTGTAGGGGTCAGAATAGGGCAAAGAGGAATAGGATGTTCTCCACAGACTTTCTACCTCTTTTTGCTTTAACGTCTTTCCTCCACTATTACTTCTCTCCCTCCCAGTCGGTGGAGTGTGTTGGGAAGGGGGGGTGGAGTAAGGCACACCCTACTCTATTCTCAACCTCTCTGCCTCAGTGCTTCCTACTCCCCCTTCATGTATCTGATTTAAAGACCACACATTATTCGGCTACGGGGCAAGAGAACTTTGGGATATCAAGCAAGTCCGAAGCCAGTAAAGAACAACTTCTTCTTTCGCTAGTGAGTGGTTTGGGGGCCTGTGTACCAGATGGCGCAGCTGACCATTACCAGAGTATTTCCATTACACTCACAAGATCTTTGGAAGTGGTCTGGTCACCCCCACTTTACAGACAAGGACACCGATGCCTACACCACTTACACACCTTGCCCAAGAAGACAGGACCAGTAAACGGTGAACACAACCTTGACCCAGGTCTGCCAAACTCAAAGTCCTTCCCCAATACCTGCCACAGACCATGCTCTCCAGGTCACTCCAGGAAATTCCTCTTCATTCAGCTTAAATGCACCGTAGCTTCTTCCCAGCTGCTACAGTTGGAGCTCAGGGTTTGCAAATGGCTTCCAAGGTTGACACTGTGGCTCACAGTACTGCAGGCTCCAAATCTCCCCCAGATTTCAAGAGGATCTGCTCTTCCCTAGCCTCACCATCCCACCTTCTTTGTACCTTACGCAGCCACATGGCCTACATTTACAATGACCGATCTCCAAAGATTTGGTGCTTTCAAAGTTTCCAAGGGTGTCTACATTTCTGTCCCTCACCATGGCCCCATGGCCCTTCAAAGCGCACTCAGATTTCTCCAACCAGATTCATTTTTATCTTCTGTTAACTCTTATGACCCATGAGTCATTCTTTTATTTCACACTTACTGTACTCTGCCTTACAGTTGCTCATGTATTTATCCCATCAACAGATCCTTAACACCTAGAACTCTGGTTATTCACTTTGCCCACCCAGGCACACATGCCGATCATCATTCAGACTAGTGTGCTCCTGCCCTGCACACAGTCGGTGCTTAATAAATGTTCATTTTAATGACCATTCAGAAATTTCCATTTTCCCTTCCAGAGTCATGCTTCTTATGTTCCCTCTGAGGGGATTTTCTTTAAGTTGTTCCTCCACAAATCTGTTACAACCTAGTTACTCCAGCTCAGTCAAAGTGGGATTTAGGGTTATTTCCAAATCCCCATGGGGAGGTGGGTGGGTAGAGATGGGATAAAGAATTATGACATGAGAATTCTCTCTGGGCTCTACAGGAAAATGGACTTTCCAATAGCTATACTTACCCTATGTTATGGGTTGAAACATGTCCTTTCAGAACTTGTAAAGTCTTAACCTCCAGTACCTCAGAACGTGATTATATTTGGAGGAGGGTCTTTGTAGAGTTAATCAAGTTGAAATAAATGTATTGAAATGGGCCCTTATCCAATATCACCAGCGTCCTTATAAGAAGGGGAAACTTGGACACAGACACATACAGAAGAAAGGAGATGTGAAGACAGGTAGGAGACGGCCATCTGGAAGCCAACGAGAGAGGCCTGGAACAGGTCCTCTCTTCACAGCCCTCAGAAGGAACCAACCCAGCCAAGACCTCAATCTCAGACTTCTAGTCTCCAGAACTATGAACCAAATTTCTGATGTGGAAGCCACCCAGTCTGTGGCGATTTGTTATGGCAGTGCTAGCAAATGAACACACCTTAGGACTCCTGCTCACAACCCATGGTGAAATATCCAGGGGCCATTAATTTTCCCAAGGACTTACCTACATTGGCAAAGCTAAAAAGATAACCCAGAAAATGCTCATTTGCATGTTTGGGAGAAGAACAGCTATCATGGCTACCATTTATGAAGCATTTATTGTGAGTCATGAAATAATGTTTAATACAATGTGTCTAATCACTGGTAGGTGCTTTGCAAACATCATCTTACTTAACCCAATCGAGGTGATTATTGTTATTCTCCTCCCTCCTTTCAGTGTTTTCTGAGGAAACTCCCCATGTGACAAGAGAGTTGCCCCCATTCTGATGTCCTGTGTAGATCAGGTAACATCCAGCAGCAAAAAAGGGAACTACTTCTTCTTCCCAGAGTGACAAGCACTTTTCTAGAAGCCTTCCGGCCAAATTCCTCTTGTGACTCATAATCTAGAACTATGTCACAAACTCATCCCTAAACCAATTCCTGGCAAGAGAAATGGTACCACCACGAGTGACCACATGACGAGGCAGGATAGTTGAAGTCATGTGGGGTAGGGTGGATGCTGCAACAAAAGAAGGGATATGCTACATGGAAGAAAAACAAAATAGACTAACAGGTTATAGCCACACACTGAATCTTATGAGAAGTACGATCCTGGGCAACTTACATAAATAATCCCCTTATTATATAAGACACGTCGCATTGTTTTCTGCTACCTATGGCCAAAGTCATTCCAATATGCCACTTCTACATGTATGCTTTGATTTTCCACTGTGAGAACAGTCTTTACATCATATTATGAGAAACTAGTAACACCAAGTTGACTGCCATGCAGAGTTTCAAAGGCCCAACAGAGAGAAACAACATTTTTTTAAATTGTGATAACATATACATAAAATTTACCACTGTAGCCATTTTTAAGTGTATGGTTCAGTGGCATTAAGTACATTCACACTGCTGTGTGACCATCACCACTGTCCATTTCCAGAACTTTCTGTCATTCCAAACTGAATCTCTGTATCCATGAAACAATAATTCCCCATTCCCCCTCCTCCTAGCCCCTGACAACCACCATTCGACTTTCTGTCTCTATGAAATTGACTTCTCTGGTATCTTATATAAGTGGAATCATACAATATTTGTCTTTTTGTGTCTTACTTCACTTAGTCTAATGTCTTCAAGGTTCATCCATGCTGTAGCCTATATCAGAATTTCCTTCCTTTTCAAGGCTGGATAATATTCCATTGTATGGATATATCTAACATTAATTTATCCATTCATCAAATAAACATTTGGGTTGTTTTCACTTTTTTCCTATTGTCCTTTCTATAATGCTGCTATAAATGTGGGTGTTCAAGTATCTGTACAAGACCCTGCTTTCAATTCTTTTAATATATCCCTACAAGTGGAATTGCTAGATCACCTATTAATTCTATTTTTAATTCTTTAAGAAATATCCATACTGTTTTTCACAGAAACTACATGATTTTGCACTCCCACTAACAGTGCACAAGGTTCCAATTTCTTCATATCCTTCCCAACCATTTGAGTAGATGTGAAGTATATCTCATTATAATTTTGACTTGTACTTCTTTAATGATTAGTGATGTTGAACATCTTCTAATGTGCTTATTGGCTATTTGTATATCTTCTTTGTTAGAGAAGCGTCTATTCAAGTCCTTTGCCCATTTTTGAATCAGGTTGTTTGTTTTTTGTTTTGTTTTGTTTTGTTTTTTTAAAAGATTTTTAAAATTTATTTGACAGAGAGAAACACAGCTAGGGAGGGAACACAAGCAGAGGGAACGGTAGCGGGAGAAGCAGGCTTCCTGCCGAGCAAGGAGCCTGATGCGGGGCTCGATCCTAGGACCCTGGGATCATGACCTGAGCCGAAGGCAGACGCTTAACTACCGAGCCACCCAGGCGCCCCTGTTTTTTGTTTTTGTTGAATTTCAGGCATTCTTTATTCTTCAGAGATTACATTTAACTAAGACTAATCATTTCTACAAGATTCTAGATGGTCAGCTTCTTGGTTCACTTACCTCTGATTCATCTTTGCATTTCCCCAAAACTTCAGCTCAATGTTGTCACATGCTAGGAACTCAAAATCTTTGTTGGTTGGCTAGTTAGAAAGGTGGTGGTTGGATGCAGATGAACCATATTTAGGAAATAGAAGATGAGGCTAGAAAAGTAATTTGGGTTTCGATATAAGGATATATCAGTTTGGTGGGAAGTGGAAAGCAGGATAGTTTTTGAGCAAGAGCATAGTTTAGAAAAGCTGATGTGTCCCTGGTATGCAGGAGGAATTGGAGGCAGAGATCCTGGAGGCAAGGGTCACAGCTAGAGAGTCCTAGTGCCTGTGAAGGTGATTAGAGCTAAAAATCAGACTGGCAACAACAGGAGTGTGATAATCATAATAGTACTTAGCTCTTCCACAGTTACCAGGCCTTTTCACACCACTATTTCATTTGCCCCTTCAATAATTCTGCCAGGAAAGTTTTATCACCTACAGAATCATAAATTGATTCTCAGAAAGTGTGAGAATTTTCCCCAGGTCAGCATCAGATACCAGGCAACGCTGTTTTTCATCCACCAGCACCACTTGTCTACACATTAGAGTTACAAGATAAACTTCCAAACAATAAGATATCTAGGCTCCAACCCAGATTTTCTGACTTAATTGGTCTTCATCGAGGCACAGGTGAGGGAGTTCATGAAAGCTCCCCAGGGATTCAAACTTGCAGGCAGGCTGAGAACCTCTTGAGAGGGGAAAGGGAGGCAGAGTCAATGAGACCCAATGACTGACTGCCAAAAAATGCCAATGTAACAACAGGGTTTTTAGCTTGAGGGACTAACCTTCCCAACAAACTCGTCTTACCAGGACAGAATTACATGCACACACCTGCAAAAGCTGCATTCCAGGTTAGAATAAATGGAAAGTGGCTGCTTTGGATGGGATCTCCAATAGTCATCCACAGATGCTAACAGGTAAGTGTATGACAAATGTTGGGGAGAGGGGGTGGCTAACTCTAGAGGCAATGATATGGACAATGCTTCCTTCAGATTGTCCCACAGACTTCCATTCAATGACATTACACTGAGTCCTTAGAAACAGCCTGACTTCCTCTTTTGGATTCCCACAACTATCCATGGGAAAATCAGTAGCAGTGCCATTCTTGAGGTTAAGTCGGTCAGTTATGGAGGATGGCTGGGGGGGGTGATGAATTTAGGAGCCCAAAGTATTTGAGATGCTGGTAGCATATCCAGGTGGGAAAGATCAGGAAGCATTTGGTGCTGAGAGACTGAATCACTTGAGTGAGGTTAAGTCTGGGCTAGATTTTATTTTATTATTATTTTTTAAAGATTTTATTTATTTATTTTCCAGAGAATGACACAGCAAGAGAGGAAACACAAGCAGGGGGAGTGGGAGAGGGAGAAGTAGGCTTTCCATAGAGCAGGGAGCCTGACTTGGGGCTTGATCCCAGGACTCTGGGATCATGACCTGAGCAAAAGGCAGACACTTAATGACTGAGCCACCCAGGTGCCCGTGGGCTAGATTTTAAAACAAATCAGGTAGAAACTGGTTAAAATTTAGATATGAATGAGATCACCAAGGAATTCCATAAATAAAGAAAAAAGGTCCAAGGACCAAATTGTAAAGAATGACTCAGATCATGATCTCAAGGTCCTGGGAAGGAGCCCCACATTGGGCTCTTCACCCAGCATGGAGCCTACTCGAGGATTCTCTCTTTTTCTCCTCCTCCCTCTGCCCCTTTTCACCACCCATGTGCATGCTCTCTCTCTCTCAAATAAATAAAAGAAGTCTTTTAAAAAACAGAGTATCAGTTTACAAGTAAAACACACACACACAAAATTAAATATATAGGAAAAAAACAGATAATTTCAATAAGTTCCAGACAGCAAAAATTATATAGGTCATATTCTCTTTTAACAATCAATTCAAATAAAAAATTAATAGAAGTTTAAACAAAAAACACTCCACCATCTGACAACTAATACATAACTATTATGTTATCATAAAAAAACAAACTATTTAAAAAAACAAAAAACCACAAACTATTTAGAAAAAGCAAAAATTAGAAATGCACATATTAAACTTAGGGCATTTGGCTGAAATTGTGCCCAGACACAAATATGACATTTTAAAAGCTTTCACTATTATTCAAGAGAGGTTGAAAAAAGAAAACTTAATCACTGAAATGTGGAAGCTAGAAAAAGATTATAAGATACCTAAAATAAAGAAAAGGCAGAAAATAATAGAAGTAAAAATCCCAAAATAATAAAATTAAGGATTGGTCAACAAATTCAAGAGCTTTATATGTGAGAACAAATAACCAAAATGGTCTATCTCTGAAAAATTAAGTTAAAAAATAAAAACGATACAAATTTAGAATGGGCCAAGTATGCGACAACTAACATGGAGGGGAATTTGAATAGATTAGCATAGACTTGCATATGCAATTCTCACACCATATTCAACTCTATACTAATAAATTTCAAAATCTGGCAATTTTCTTAAAGAATGTAAATTTTCAGAATTGAAACCAGAAATACTATAATGCTCTAGTAGAGTAATAACAATAATTATCAAAGAACTTTCCCAACAAAGCATCCAGAACTAGATCATGTACTAACAGATTCTTTCAAATTCTTGAGGAATAAGATCCACACCCTCCACAATTGGTTCCAGAGCACGCAAAAATGGCAATTACCCTATTCATTTTGTGATCCTTCCCTTCACTTTCTTTTGCCCCTATCTTCCACCATTTATTTATTTTATTGGTCTATTACACTCAGTTAACCTCATATTCTATCAGACTTGCAGCCTTACCAAAGTGCTCTAAAGTATTTTTGCTTCTGAGGAGTTTTGAATAGGCTTATAGATAAGAAGTAAACCTGAAAATGATTTTCTCATCCTTTTCAGAATCCAAACTTTCCATAAAAATATCTATAATGTAGGTGACCCTATTCTGCTTTTTTTTTTAACACAGGCAAAAAACAGACAAAATCACAGACACTTGTGATTTTTATCCTTTTTGTATTTTAATTTTAATATATAATTTTTTTTTTACTTAGTTCAGTTTATTTAACGTCCTTCCCTCTTAAAAATCTCTGCTCATGGGATGCCTGGGTGGCTCAGTTGGTTAAGCATCTGCCTTCAGCTCAGGTCATGATCCCGGCTGGGGTCCTGGGATGGAGTCCTGCATTGGGCTCCTTGCTCAGCGGGAAGCCTGCTTCTCCCTCTGCCTGCTGCTCCCCCTACTTGTGCTCACTTGCTCTCTTTCTGACAAATAAATAAATAAAATCTCTTTAAAAAAAAATCTCTGCTCATACACAAAGGTCCAGGCCAAAATCTTGATGTTGCAATTCTTATATTTGCAATGACTTTGTGATCATGAGTGCTGTTCCTCACCAATATTTTGGGTTTTTTCTGAATACCAGCTGTTTAATATTCAGGATCATCCCAGGGTGCCTGGATGGCTCAGTTGGTTAAGCATCTGCCTTCAGCTCAGGTCATGATCCTCGTGTTCTAGATTGAGCCCCAGGTCAGGCTCCCTGCTCACCCTGGAGCCTGCTTCTCTCTGTCTCTCTGCCCCTTTCCCCGACTTGTGCTCACTCTCTCAAATAAATAAATAAAATCTTAAAAAAAAAAGGACCATCCCTCAGTAAGTCAGTCAGAAAGAAAACAGCTTGACTCCAGGAAGAAGGTTGCCATCATGCTTGGCACACTCGCTGGAAACTTGAACAACCTGGAAACTTCAGAAATATTCCCAATTTGCAGAACTGGATTCGCCAAGTTCAGGGGCAAAACCAGTGAAAGGAAAATTTTGCCACCACACTTCTTGGTTGTGCCTCTTCCATGGGGGCGGGTGGGAGGAGTCCTTTCTCTACCTACTCACAGATTTTAATCCTTCTCAAGGGCAAGGGCCCAGTTTTTCTAAAAGCTTTCTTACTTAATTCAGTGCAGTCAAAATCATTCATTTTCAAAGTTGTGAGCACCTAGAACACTAATACAGGTTCCCTTCCCTCTGCCTCCTTTGAGTTTTGTTGTTACCAGGGAACTAACCGCATTAAAATTAAAGCACACACACACACACACACACACACACGTGCACTTGCACACACTCTTGTTTAATGGAAGGTGCAACTTAACTTTTTGTTCCTTGGAGCCCAGCACAGTAACTAGTACCTAGTTTACACTTAATAAATGTTATTTGAAACGAAATCAAATCAAATCGAATTGAATTTAGCTAAAATAGAGGTATAAAGACAAAGCTATGGGAGCAACAGAGGAGAGCAGTTTC
Organism: Procyon lotor; assembly: GCA_028646535.1. Lineage (NCBI taxonomy): Eukaryota > Metazoa > Chordata > Mammalia > Carnivora > Procyonidae > Procyon > Procyon lotor. Next base: position 8,383,815 of record CM053616.1, on the reverse strand, counting down.
TAATTCTGCCTGGGAGCATTCGAAAAAGCCCAAACAAAAATAACACAAAATGTGTTTGGAGGAGTCAAACACACCATTTTGACAATGCAATTTAATTGCACGGAGCAAACATTTATTTAATTTTAATAATAAATGCTTACACATTTTTACACAGCATTTTAATCTTTGAAACCCTTCCAGGCACTAAATAATTGAATTTTCTAGATTACATTCTTCAAAAATCATCCACATTGATTTAATGTTCCCAGCAGAGTAGTTAAATGAAAATGTAAACAAATTAAAGCAGAGACAACACAAAGATCAGGACTCTTCTCCACGTTATTCAGACCACCCACCACCTAAGAGGTGTGACAAATGGGAGCCACCTGCGTGACTGTGGACACCGGTGTCACCCTATCATTGCAAAATGGAGATAACCAAAGAAGACACTCAGAATCTCTGGGCCCTAAAGGGCAAAATGACAACATTGAAAGTTCCATATGGGCTATTTCTCTCAACACTCACTTTCTATGGTCACTTCTTTCCTAGTAATGGACTAAAGAGCTTCTAGGAACTATGTCGATCTTCGAAGAACTCTGTAATCATGTGAAATGAGGTTTCTACACTGGAATGTATGTGGGCTGTGATGGAAATGTCTGTAAACAGACGCTTAGTGGGATTTTTCTTGTTGTCCTAAGTCCATCTGCAGCTTATTTAAGAAAGACTAGAAATAGGGGCACCTGGGTGGCTCAGTCGGTTAAGCGTCTGCCTTGGGCTCAGGTCATGACCTCAAGGTCCTGGGATCCGGCTGCATCTTTGGGCTCCTTGCTCAGCAGGGAGCCTGCTTCTCCTTCTCCTTCTGTGTCACCCACCCCCCTCCAGCTCATGTGCACACTCTCTCTCTCAAATAATAAAATGTTTAAAAAAAAAAAGACTAGAAATAAGAAAGAGTAATTGCAGACAGTTGTCAATGAAAGAGGGAAAGCTTCCTCGCACTCCAGGCCAGAGATGGGAGGGCTGGGGTCATCTTCAAGAAGACAATTTGGGGGCAGAGAAAGGGGGAAGAATGAGATGCTGGTCCATCCCTGCTGGGTCTCCCAGCCAAGAGGGTGAGGCCACAAGTGGGGGAAGGAGAAACTCTGGATTGAATGGGAGACTGAAGTTTTGATTTGACTAGAAGAGACACCTTAACTCTTGGCAATGAATCAGAGCTACCTAAATGAGATGATTCTTACAACTGGAAGCCACTTAGCAATGAGATGGGCCTGCTGTGCCATCGTGGATCAGGGGGCAGAGATCAGGCAAAGCCATGAAAAGAAATAGAAAGTGCGCCATGTCCTGTTTGTATCCACTGAGCTCACTCCACAAAATAAACCAGTTACACAGCCGTAAAACGTCACCTCGTTTGTCCTGACGTGGCCAAAGAACTATGCTGTTACCCAGCTGATTCTGTGAGCAGTTGTAATGACCCAGTTGGCTTAATGACACGGTGATCCAAATAATTGTGCAAAAATCCAACCAAATAAACACCTACACGGAGGCTGACTGAATGGCCATGGGTAGTGCGGCCTTTTCTCCCTTTTCCCTCAGAACCTTCAATAAAACTGAATAATAAAATGTAGACGAAGCTGTCATTAACATGACATTATGACTTGTCTGGATCATCAGAACCAGGAAGCCATTCAGTGGAATTGTTTTAAGCAAACCTTTTCTACTCAGCGCCAGGCTGAGGGACTAACCTCAATGATTAGTAAGGACGGAGTTTAGCTGGAGAAACATATTTCAGCCTAGCCTGCAAGTGTCCCAGGCTTAAGCCACTTTTTAGAAGGACAAGATGTGTAAGTGACAACAGCCTGCCCGGATTACTGTGAAAATGGCCTCTTGATTTTAAATCACTGAGATGCCCTGTTCTCATCTATTACCTGTAAGGAACCTGGAAGCAATCTCTTTCATGATGAACTGCTTTCATTTCCACCTGTTGGAAGGGTCAGTCATCCCAACCAAAACAAAAAACAAAAAAGGCAAAAATAAAAAAACAAAAAACACACCAAACACTAAACTGATCAGGCGATAGCTAAAGGAATCAACCGATAAAATTTGGATTGCTTTGTAATTGCATGATAATGACAGAATCTACAATAATAAAATGACTCACAATTTGAATTTACAATCCCTACTTACTCCATAAAGCCCTAGCATTTTAGAGGCGAGATTATCTATTCACGAGGCTTCTGCCCAACTCCTGTAAGAGGATTCTATTATGGTTAAACTGGAGATAAAATGGGAGTTTTAATATGATTATAGGTCAGTGGTTTTTGAATTGTTAATATATAAAAGACCCCAGAGGCATATGCTGAATATATAGTCCGTGAAAGACAAAATTAAATAAACAAAAAGCAATTTACAAGCTGGAAAACATTTTTTAGTTCTCATGGAGCGTTAGCATGTCCTCTAGCCTCCAACTTAACAGGGCTGAGCTGACACCACAGAAAGGAGGCAAGTAAATTAATTTCGCTTCATAGGCCCAGAACTAGAAGAAAATGGTTTGTGGAAAAGCATTTCAAAATGGAAAATATGAACCACAGGAGTAGACACATGATTCCCGAGGGCATGGAACAATGTTTTCATGCCGAGGGCATGAAAATGAGATTCATCCTAGTAATGTTACAAGATAACAAAGATGATATATATTTATTTTGTACTTATTTATGTTTGTTCTACCCTACCCACCTCCAGAAAGAATTGTAGTGAATGAGAAAATCCTGGAGACTAAGCGGGGGCATTTCCAGTCTGGGTCAGGCGATGTTTTGAACATATTGGTAAGGCAGTCATACAAAGTATGGTACCTAGGAGGGGTCTTACACCCAGCGTCCCCTTTAGCACTTCACAGAAGACCTTGGCTGTGGTAATTCGCATCCCTATTTTCTTGACTCTTGGCCCCTAGTTGCTCAGTTAGGCCATTGATTATTGCCCTAAGATGCCCATCTGACGACAGCTGTCCAGAGGAGAGAGTCGCCCCTCCCCATCGGTGTCATTGCACACATACCACGAAGACTCTGGGAAGAAACACATACGCTTCTCCTTTGCAGCAGCCTCGAAGCAGGAGAAATGTTGTCCCAGCTACCCCTCCCAGTTAATGGTTTGAAAACAAGGGACACAGGTGGGTTTGGCTGCAAAATTTATCAGAAGTGGTCATTATGGGCTCTCAGACTCCCTGGTTCTCCAGCACTAAGTGGGTAGCCAACAGTTGAGTTCCATTCTGACACTAACCACCCGGAGTAGTTAGTTCAAGACCACTCTCACTTCCAATGCCAATTGCGAATGGAATGCCTAGGCTGCTCACACTTCTTTCTGACTTGGCTACAAATTCTAGGGCTTCCATGCCCCCCTTTCAGTTTTGATGGTAATCTAGAACAACTCACAGAACCCAGGAAAATGCTATACTTGCTACTACAGTTTATTATAAAGAGTACAAATGAACAGCCAGATAAAAAGGTACAAAGGGTGAGGTCAGAGGAGTCCTGATCACAGGAGGCTCTGTTCCCCCAGGGTTAGGCTGCACCATCCCCCTCAAACATGGAGGTGCTCACTGACGTGAAAGATCCCTAGACTCCCTCATTTGAGAGTCTGTACGGAGGTTTCACCATGCTAGCCTGACAGCAAATCCTTGGCCATTGGTGACTGAATTCAAACTCCAGCCCCTCTTCCCTCCTCAGAGTCAGGGAGTGGGGCTGAAAGTTCCACCCTTGTAATCACAGTTAGGTCTTTGCTGCCACCAACCCCCATCCTGAAGCTATTTAGGGACGTTGTCCAAAGTCACCTCATTAGCAGAGACTCAGGTTGAGTGGTTCAAAGGAGCTTATTATAAATAATAGATGCTCCTATCGCCCCTATAACTCAGGAAATTCCAAGGGTTTTAGGAGCTCTAAGCCAGGAACCTGGGACAGAAGTCAAACACATATTTCTTATACTGCATAGGCTCATCTAACATTAAACCTCAAAGGGCCATGAGATCCTCTAATTCAAACCAACTATCCCACAGTAAGATCAAATAAGGCCCATTTCCTTTTCACCTCCAGGAACTCCCAGCATATATGTAGAGATTTCCGTTTTGTTCCATAAACATTTCCTGTAAGCCAATTCTGCCCACTAGTCATTGCCGAGCACCAGAGAGGAAGGCCTGGGGATGCCTGGGTGGCTCAGTTGGCTAAGCATCTGCCTTTGGCTCAAGTTATGATCCTGGGCTCTTGGGATGGAGCCCTGCATCGGGCTCTTTGCTCAGCAGGGAGCCTGCTTCTCCTTCTGCCTGCCACTCCCCCTGCTTGTACTCTCTCTCTCTTTCTGACAAATAAATAAAATCTTAAAAAATAAAAAAGGAGAGTAAGACCTGGAGCTAGTTCATACCACTGACTACTACCAAAGAGTGCTGTTAACTATCCCATGCATTGGACCCATTTTACAGATGAGGATCCTGAGGGTTAAGGAAGGCCTTAACATGTAAGGCCTTACATGCTAGTAAGCGATGGAAATGTCATTTGAGCTCAGGTCAGTCTAACTCCAGGGGCTGAGTTCTTTACTTGGCACCACTCTGCCTCCCGGCTACTGTGAGAGTGCAGACCATGAACCACTGGCTCAGGATTAAAATAACCTATAATCGTCCCCAATACTGTGAGTCAGGCCTGTGTTCACAGTTGATGCTTCTGATAGTGTGGCCTGAGTGAGGCTGAAACCTTTGGCTACGGTGAGTGTGCGCTTTTAGTTATTGACTCCATCATGGATGCAACCACCAAAAAATGTTATATAATCAAAACAAATTGTTTTAAAAAGTAAAGTTTTGCTCAAAATCAAACCTCATTAATTCAGATGCCACTACTTCATAATTACTGCTATATTAATAGAAACCAGGCTGAATTTTACCTTTGCAAACACTTTCCTAATAAATCAGGAAATTAATTGCACAGTTGTGTGAGATTTATTGTATTTGTTATCAGGTTCCAGAGCACTATATTATTCTCAGTTAAAATTCTGCAATGCTATATTGACTATTTTCATTATTTTTTTGTATCTATGCTTGCAAAATTTAATGGAAAGACAAAATATAGTTCCTAGGATATGTAATATAGAGTATAGATATTAGAAATATTTATGCAGCAAATACTTGTTTATTTTTACAAAATTTGCATAATCAATTCAGCAAGTTTATACTGTTTAATGCATTTATACAGAAAAATCTATACTTTGAGGTATGGTCTATAGAATCCTTACAAAGAATGTAGTTCATGTGGTTATTTCCTAGGTAATGACATCATTCATAATAAAAACTGCAACTTCTAAGACTCCAGTAGCATTGGATTTAAAAGTTATTTAACGATAAAGCTACAGGATGATCATAAGCGTTCTTCCAAGCTATAAATATGTCAATTGTTTCATATGTATGAAACAAATAATCTTCTTTATGGAGTGTTTGCTGGACAAAAGGGCTTTTTCCCCCTGATTTTAGGTTCACATGAGGTATGAATCTCTAGGTCAACTGTTAAGTCGTTGAATCACAGGGACATCTTCCTCTGCGTGGGATGAACATAAATACATTTGAAGTCCCCTAGGTGGGCTTTCCTATCTGCTACCCCCCTCCAAAAAAGTCTGTGTGTCTTAGCCTGGCTCTTAATAGTGTTCAAGAGTTGGGGCACGTGGGTGGCTCATTCAGCGGACCGTCTGACTCTTGATTTCGGCTCAGGTCATGATCTCAGTGTCGTGGGATTGAGCCCCCCAAGTCAGACTCTACACTGGGCATGGAGCTTTGCTTAGCATTCTCTCTCTCCCTCTGCCTTTCCATCCCCACTCCCTA
>CM053616.1:8356511-8377491 GCA_028646535.1 Procyon lotor | reverse complement strand
GTGTAGAAACTACTTAAAAACAAAAAAACAATACAGAAACACGTAAATAAATAAAAGCGTTTCTGGGCATTTTCTCTGTACTTTTGAGCTAGCAGGCCACACATCTCATTATCCACACTACAAAATATTCCTAATCAAACAATATGGTTACCCTTCAGCTCATGGTAACAGAAAGAGTCATGACTCAGAATCTCAGAATCAAAAAGTATCTCAGACAGTGGTAGGTCCCAATTATATGCGGGTCCTTCTAAATAAAAGGAACGGGGGGGGGGGCACATTATGAATGCAAAATTAGGTCCAAAAGTGAATTTTATTTCAAATGAGAAAACAAATTTCAAAAGATACAAACCGTAAAAAGCTGGGAAATACGACAACCATTTTATTTCAGATTACCTTTTGGGTTTCCACTAAGATACTTCCTTTTGGACACATTTAAATTTTTGATTGGGAGGGGCACCTGGGTGGCTCAGTCGTTGAGTGTCTGCCTTCGGCTCAGGTCATGATCCCAGGGTCCTGGGATCGAGCCCCACATCGGGCTCCTTGCTCAGCAGGAAGCCTGCTTCTCCGGCTACCATTCCCTCTCTCGCTGTGTTTCTCTCTGTCAAATAAATAAAATCTTTAAAAAAAAAAAATTTTTTTTGATTGGGTGTAAAGAGTACACCTATCATGATGAGCACTGAGTAATGAACAGAATTGTTAAATCACTGTATTATGCACCTGAAACTAATGTAACAACATTATGTTAACTATACTGGAATTTTAAAACTTAATAAAAAATAATAAAATAAATGTCGATTGGTTAATAATTTTGAAAAAATATTAATTCACAAGTGCAATTTGAATACTTTTATAATTACTGTTACATTGAAAGGGTGACAGCGTGTTATCAAATTACTCTTGGTGTAAGATTTCTGTCTCTGAGCTTTCTTTTCTACCATTGTCACTTGTTTACTCAGGCTGTTCTGTTGTGTTGGTGGCTAATTTGCATGCTATTTCATCTGGAGCCATCATGCTTTTTCAGGACAAGACATGTCAGATATTCTAAAATTCAATCCAATATGTTGGAATCCATAAAAACATGCAACTTCACAATGAATTGTACTCATTTCCAGCACTGCTGCACATGTGTTATCTACAAACCCTGGAATTCTGATAAATTCTGTTTCAACAAATTCCTAGAAAAAAATGTTAAGTTGCAGTCAAAACAGTCAGTGGTCAGGGCACCTGACTGGCTCGGTCAATGGAATATATGACTCTTGATCTTGGGGTTGTGAGCATAAGCCCCACATTGGGTGTGGAGATTACTGAAAAATAAAATAAACAAAACAAACAAACAAACAAAAAAACCCAACCCAAACCAGTCAGTGGCCTTAATTGATAGTGATACAAAGATCTGTATATTTATGGACATGTGTGGCCATGTAAACACATTGCTAGGCCTTGAAAGGGTCTGTGATGAAGAGGACATGCAAGTTTCAGCTTCATTATCATCACAGGAAGCCCACCCCTGACCTTCCAAAGCACTTAGTTTAGGTTTCAAGCAATCACATACCCCTGGTGGTTAGCTAGCCTCTGTAAAATACAGTGCTATGTGTTACATCCCAAAGCAACCCATTCCATTTTTAGGCCTTGTATTAGTCAGGGTTCTCCAGAGAACCAAACCAATAAGATAGATACAAATATACATTAGAAGAAATTTATTATAGGAATTGGCTCAGCAGTTATCAGGGCTGAAAAGTCCCGTGACCTGCTGTCTGCAAGCTGAAGAGCAGGAAAGCCACGGGTTCAATGCGATCTGAGACTGGAGGCCTGAGAACCAGGAGCATCCATATCTGACAGCAAGAGAAGACGGATGGCCTAGTTCAAACAGAGAGAGGGAATTCCGCTGCTGCCTTCTGGTGCCATTTGGGCTTTCAACGTATTTGATGGTGTTCACCCCCATAGGTGAAGGTGATCTTTACTCAGTCTGATTCAAATGCTAATCTCTTCTGGAAAAACACCCTCAGAGGCACACCCAGAAATAATGTTCTACCAGTTTTCTGGGAATCCTTTAACTCAACTTGACACATAAAATTAATCCTCATAGGCATCTTAAGTTACCCTAGAATTCTTTCTAAGAATTTTTTTCTAAGCCAAAACCCACCTCCAAATAACTACTAGCTAGTGGTCCTAAGTCTCCTTTTCTATTTTTTAAATTTGTTTGTTTATAAATAATTTCTATGCTCAATGTGGGGCTTGAACTCATGATCCCAAGATCAAGAGTCACACGCTCTTCCGACTGAGCCAACCAGGTGCCCTCTACATCTCCCTTTTGAAGAGTAAATCTAATCACTCAAGTCATCCATTATTTGAAGACTGTGGTCACATCATCCTCTATCTTAGTTTGGGTTCCCTAGGAGGCAGACTCGGTCATAAGGACTTATTCAAATGCCAGTAGTTTATCTGGGAGGTGGTTCTAAGGGAGCGCAGAATTGAGAGGGAAAGGAAACAGCCAGCAGGGTGTGATCAAGCTAACGAGCACTGTGGACAACCTGAACTCTGTCCTTGGGTAACTCTGGAAGCCACTGTAGAACACCAGCCTCAAGGTTACCCCACTTAAACAGTGAGGAAGCTGGGGATTTATACACCAATGCCAATCAGTTATTAGTTGATGGCTGCTTTTTTTGTTTGTTTGTTTTAAAGATTTATTTGACAGAGAGAGAGATCACAAGTAGGCAGAGAGACAGGGAGAGAGAGAGGGGAGAGCAGGCTCCTCATTGAGCAGAGAGCCCGATGTGGGGCTCGATCCCAGGACCCTGAGATCATGACCTGAGCTGAAGGCAGAAGCTTTAACCCACTGAGCCACCCAGGTGCCCCTTGACAGCTGCTCTTGAGAGAGATGGGGCTCCAGCATTCAGAGAGGGCTTTCTCTGAATGGCAGCTGGAACTCAGCCAGCCTGCACCTCCATGGTAAGATCCAGGGGACATGGGCAGCACATTCTCCAGGCCAGAATTCCCAGGGGTCTTCCAGAATTCTGCAGACAGAACAGCTAGGGGTCTCTTCCATCCTGTTCTATCACATGGTCTTGCCTTTGCCTTTTTTTTTTTAAGAACTGAACATTATATTCCATGTGCGGACCTGCCTTCTTGTTCCCCCAATTTCTGGTCTGACAAAGAACACACACAACATGGAATAGGCACTATCATTGATCTAGGGTAGAAAAAAAACATAATCAAGTTCAGCCATAAAAACAGCTACGAGTATTTAAGCAAATTTGACAAGAGTGGGTGGGCTTAGTGTGGTTGTGATGCAGCATCTATACTAGGGTTCCTGAATGGCTTTTACTGATCAATCCCCAGGTTTCTATTTTCTTTAAAAATTCTAGACAGATTCACTCTTTCCTTGTCATCTGTCACCTAAAAGGATATTCTTTAGTGCTGTCATGTAAGCAAGATCTAAGTTTGAACTATGGTGAATGCATGAACAATTATTTATATTAGATAATCCAAAATAGTAAGTTTTTTGCCAAAAAGTGACAGGATTTTTTCCAGTAATTCATTACTGTGGCAGTTTGTTTTTTTAAGATTTTATTTTTAAGTAGTTTCCACACCCAATGTGGGGCTCGAACTCATGACCCCAAGATCAAGGGTCACTTGCCCTACTGACTGAGCCAGCCAGGCACCCCTGTTGCTGTGACAGTTTTAAAATATACTCACAATTCTTTGCTACTCCTACATTCATAAATTGGTTCCTAGTTGCCTTCCCTTTGAGTGTGGGTTACACTTTGGTTCTAAAAAAGAGAATGTGACAGAAGCCCCCACATAGGAATCCGGAGTAGGTCATAACAGATGTTGTGGCTTCCTCCTTACCCTCAGGCCACTCTCTCAAGGAAGCTAGCTGCCATGTTGTGAAAACACTTGAGCAGCCCCATGGAGAAGTCCACAGGGCAAGAAACTGCGGCTTCCAGCCAAGAAGAGCAATAGGAACAAATCATCTTGAAAGCAGGTTATTTGGCCCCAGTCGAGCCCTCAGATGACCCCAGCTCTGGCTGACTTCTTGACAGCAACCTCATACGTGTCCTGAGCCAGAACCATCGGCTAAGTCACTTGTGGATTCCAGACCTTCCAAAATTGTGAGAGAGAATACATAACTGGGTTTTCTTTTTTCTTTTTTTAAAGACTCTGTTTATTTATTTGACAGAGAGAGATCACAAGTAAGCAGAGGGGGAAGCAGGCTCCCCGCTGAGCAGAGAGCCCGATGTGGGGCTCAATCCCAGGACCCTGAGATCATGACCTGAGCCGAAGGCAGCTTTAACCCACTGAGCCACCCAGGGCCCCCATAACTGGGTTTTCTTTTTGAAGCTGCTATGTTTTGGGGTCATTTGTCTCACAGTAATACATAACTAATACATGGAGAATACACGCATGGCTGACTGGTATTCTTAAATTATCAAAACTTGTCAGCCCTCTACCTGAAAGTGGCAGAGTTCCTTCTTGTGATTCATTGCCACAAAATCTCCATTTTCCTCTAGTTCTTTTATCATTTATCAATAACCTTCCATTACCATTTCTTGAATTGCACTTGTTTTTAACCTGTCCTACCCCATCCCAAATCCCAGCAGTGTAAATGCTATTGAAGACCACACTAACGACTTAAATCCCACCAATGGATGACCCTGCCACCTTGCCCCAAGAGCTATACAATAAATTTCTTACTTAGAAGAGGGCAGAGGTAGTGAGCATTAGGGCAAGGCTTTTATTTTGATATGTTTCACTAATGATCTCTTTTATCTTTCTTTTCCTAGCACCTTTCCCAAATGATTTTTTAATAGCAATATGTGAAATGCAAGGGATTGGGCTCTAGCCCATAAAAATGCCTTCCTGTCTTTGCTGCCTTGTGAGCAAAACAGAAACAGTCCAGCCAACCCCACTGACTCTGGCCAATTAGTGTTTCAGCAGACAAGTATGTCTACATAAGGCAAGGGGTCCCTATGCTTTCCTGGAAGCTATGGGGAAGTAATAAAACAGTAAATTATGGTTGGGTGGAGAACTAGCCTTTGGTCCTTGATCCTGCCTCTCTGACAATAGCCAATAGGCTTCTACTTGTGGTAGATTGAACTTGTTTCCTTTTTTTTTTCCCAAACAGCTGCAGTTGCAAGTTATTGCTTGCCAGAACTCATTTCTCTCATACCTGTTCAAACATCTATCTATGAGCAAGAAAAAGCTGATGGAAGGAAAAGGATAAATTTGCTGTCTTCAGATTATAGGTGACTTAAAGAATTGAATTCATACTGACACCAGGATGGAATCAAGAATATTTTTTCCTACAGTTATACCAGAACTAGAGAGTGATACAGAATGCTGGTTGTGGGTACAAATATATAGGCTCCATGTCCTCAAATTATTTGCATTATTTGGAACTTCCAAGTTAATTATAGTGTGGCTCATCACAGTTACTGGATTATAATTATCCCTCAAAAGATGTGCTTGTTTTACTTGGCAATAAAAATTCTCAGGGTGAGTCAGGGAGTTCATGAGCAGCTCAGCCGGCAGATTCACCCCTCTGATTTCGGCCACTCAGCTGCCCCAAAGTCCAGACACCACCACACAAGCGCCCAGTTTGAGCTTCTTCCATTTAGATGCTTATCTGTGGGTCTTTCTTGACTTCCAAGTTCACATTTTAAATTGAAATGTTATAAGCCAAGCCAAATTAGTGTACTTTAAGGGTTTATTCCCATCTCTTCTATTGTTCTGTAATTATGAGTTGGGTTCAAGATAATTTGGAATCTTGTGCCAATCCTGAAGTTATTCCAAATTGCTTATTTTGGGGATGAGTCTTAGAAAGTCTGGGACACAGTAGGTACTCAATAAACATTTACAGACACCTGGTATAAATACATGGTAATATTTTTGCTGAGACAATTTCTATTTTCAATAGATAGTAGAAGCAAGACGTTCGTAGAACGTGCCATGCTGACCCAGGGACTATGATAGGGAGCACAAAACAGAATTCCTAGAAGGAGCACAAAACAGAATTCCTAGAAGGAATGATTTCTTCCAGCTGCTTTATTATAATATCATCTCCTTAATTCATTTCCTGAAAGATCCGCAGGTATTAGAATAAATGTGCTGTGGCCTTAACAGTTACGTAGTCCATAAGGATGTAGAATCCAGTAGTCTATCCAAGACTTCTCAATACTGAGCTAGAACAGCCTTTATAGCACACTCTCTTGTATGGACTCGGGTACCAACATAATAAGTTGGCTCTGAAGGTTTTCTTTTAATAAATGAAAGAGGAAGATGGAGAGAGAGAAATAAGAAAAAGGGCCTTTCTACCCTCAAACTCGGCCTATTCATATGAGCATATAAGAACAAAAAGATACAATTCCAAAGTTGAACTTTAAAAATTCCATCCTAGGAGTGGTCTTTTGTTTTTTTTCCTTTCATAAGCTGAAATCTTCCTATCTCCTTATTTTGGGGAAGAGATGAGAAAGATTGATGAAAGCACCTTTCTTGCCAAAGTCCTATCAGTTCAGAGCAAGGAAAATGAAAATACCAAACAAATTCATCCATCATGATATAATTCTTGTCTCCATTTCATCTTTCTTCTACTTCCTAGATTACTAATTTCTCAGTCACTTTGTTTTCACTCCTAGTCTGGTGGGGAGCATATTTATAATACTTAATACTTGCTATAGCTACAGATATTGTTGCTTTAGTACTTAATATCTGCCATATATATAGGATCTCAAAAAGTTTCAAGATAAGAAGTAGGTGTCTCAAGCTATTTCAGAAATTAGAATAGGGGCACCTCGGTGGCTCAGTCAGTTAAGCATCTGACTCTTGATTTCAGCTCAGGTCATGATCTTGGGAGAGATGGAGCCCAAAATCAGACTCAGGTCATGATCTTAGGTTGAAATTGAGCCCAACAGCAGGCTCCCTGCTCAGCAGGGAATCTGCTTGAGAGTCTCTTCCTCTGCCCCTTCCCCACTCATATTCTCTCTCTTACTCCTTCTCTCTCTCAAATAAATAAAGAAAGAAGAAGGAAGGAAGGAAGGAAGGAAGGAAGGAAGGAAGGAAGGAAGGGAGGGAGGGAGGGAGGAGAGAGGGGAAGGGAAGGGAAGGGAAGGGAAGGGAAGGGAAGGGAAGGGAAGGGAAGGGAAGGGAAGGGAAGGGAGGGAGGGAGGGAAGGGAGGGAGGGAGGGAGGAAGGAAGGAAGGAAGGAAGGAAGGAAGGAAGGAAGGAAGGAAGGAAGGAAAGAAGGAATTAGAGGGTGCCTGGGTGGCTCAGTCAGTTAAGGATCTGCCTTTGACTCAGATTATGATCTTAGAGTTCTGGGATCAAGCCCCACATTGGGCTCCCTGCTCACTGGAGAGCCTGCTTCTCCCTCTCCCTCTACTGCTCCCCCCACTTGTGCCTTCTGGCTCTATCTCTCTCTCTAATAAATAAATAAATAAAATCTTTAAATAAGTAAAATATTTTTAAAATAAATAAATAAAATATTTTAAAAAAAGAAAAAAATTAGAATAGGTAAGGAAAGTGAGCTTGAAGGATAACTTGTTGTCTCTAGTAAAAACTTGAGGATTTCATCAGGACTCCGGGGCTGCCTCTTGCATTTAAAAATGGGCTCTTTGACCATAGGCAAGGGTATCAGTCAGTATAAGTTAGGTTATGCTGTGATAACCAACAATTTTTATTTTTATTTTTTTATTTTTTAGATTTATTTATGGGAGAGAGAGAGAGATAGCAAGAGAGGAAACATAAGCACTGGGGAACTAGAGAGGGAGAAGCAGGCTCCCCACTGAGCAGGGAGCCCAATATGGGGCTCAATCCCAGGACCCTGGGATCATGACTTGAGCCTAAGGCAGATGCTTAAAGACTGAGGCATCCAGATGCCCCAACAAACAATATTTAGAATTAAGATTGTTTTCCCTTTATACCACACATGCATCATAGTCGGTTGTGGCTTTGGGCCACATCATCCTTACTCTCAGATGGAGGCTGATGGAGCAGTTTCTATCTCAGATCTGGCCAGTTTTGTGACAGAGGGAAAAGAGCACATGGAAAATAATATGCTGGCTCTAAAAGCTTCTCTTCAGGAATAGCCACATTGCTTCCACTCAGTCTGTTGGCCAGAGAAAGATCAATGGCTTTGTCAATGGGACAGGGACACAATTCTTTCATCAGGGATGGGCAGCAAGTATGATACACATTTTATGATCTATCCCAGTGAGAGGCCTCTGTTTTCACTTGTGAAAAAGTTTGGCCTAAGTTGCCTCCCAGAGAAAACTTACAATCTAATAATTCTGGAACCACTTGGCAATAAAGGAGGTGGTATGGTTGCTGCTCCTATCTGTGCTCTTTAACTACCATAAATGCAACAGTTCCTCATAAAATCAAGAGGCAAAGTTACGAATGGCTTCTTGCTCAAGTCATCGTTGGTCCAGTGTCTCTGTAAGATATTTATCAGCAACTACCAGCGTTCTTTCCCCCTCAAAATTCTATGATACTCTAGGAGCGTCTGGGTGGCTCAGTCAGTTAAGAGCCTGCCTTCGGCTCAGGTCATGATCCCAGAGTCCTGGGATGGAGCTCCCTGCTCAGCAGGAGGCCTGCTTCCCCCTCTCCCTCTGCCTGTCGCTCTGCCTACTTGTGCTGTCTATCTCTCTGTCAAATAAACAAATAAAATCTTAAAAGTTCTATGATAATAATAAAAAAAAGTTCTATGATACTCTAACACAGAGGGGGTCAACAAAGGCTGAGAATTCTGTGAAAACACTCTAGCCAGAGTTTTCTTTAAAATGTATCTCCTTCATAATTATACTTAAAATTTCAAAATATTAATCTGAGTCTTCAAAACTATCACCAGTAATCTTTGCTCCTGAGGTTACTTTACCTAGGAGGAAATCTCAGAACCCCACCCAGTCTTGGCTTATGCAAGCAAAACCCATGGATTTCTGGTTCCCATTCAATTTGTGCTAAGAGATTCACATTATTTACCTAGTTATATTAAAATGGGGGACTAAGTGCTATAGATACAATTCTTAAAAAAAAAATAAAAATCCGGGGTTGCCTGGGTGGCTCAATTGTTTAAGCATCAGACTCTTGGTTTTAGCTCAGGTCATGATCTCAGGGTAGTGGGATCTAGGACCACATCTGGCTCCCTGCTCAGCACAGAGTTGGCCTGGGGTTCTTTCTCTCTTCCTCTTCCCCCCACTCTACTCCCCACCCCTTGCATGCAAGCTCTCTCTCAAATTAATAAATAATTTTTTTTTTTTTAAATCTGGGGCACCTGGCTGGCTCAGTGGGTGGAGCCTATGACTCTTTATCTCTGGGTCATGGGTTCTAGTCCCACATTGATCATGTGGGACTAGAAAAACAACAACAAAAAACAACAACAAAAAAAGAAAACAAAACCAAAAGAGCAAAAAAAAAACAAAAAAAACAAAACCAAAACAAAAACAGACGCTGGGAGAAGGAAAAAGTCTAAATTATTAATGAGTGATTTATATTTTACAGGTGCACTATGCCTTATCTGAAGTCCTTAAGAGTCAGATTTATTTCAGAATTCATAATTTTCAGGCTTCAGAAAGGTAATATAGTACATATACTATATATTATTTAACAACTCATCAAGCTATGAGGCTGGACCCATAATCAAATATATTAAATAATCCAGCATCAAAAATGTATCAAGTATAAATGTACACAAGTATAAAAATAAAGATAATAGGGGCACCTCAGTGACTCAGTTGGTTAAGTGTCTCCCTTCAGCATAGGTCACGATCTCAGGGGTCCTGGGATGGAGTCCTGAGTCAGGCTCCCTGCTCAGCAGGGAGTCTGCTTCTCCCTCTCCCTCTGCCCTCCTCACCCCTACTTGTGTGCTCTCTCTCTCTCTCTCTCAAATAAATAAGATCTTTAAAAATAAATAAATAAAGACAATAAATAACTTTACATGTGTTCAGAAATGATTTTTTTTTCCAGATGCTGCAACTTATGGTAAAATTCTGGGTTTTCAGAGCTTTGAGAATTTGGGAATTGTGGATGAGAGTCTGTGGACTTGTATTTTATTTAGTATTTAAAATAGTCCTATTTAGTAATCTGTATACTATGTGAACAAAAGCACTTAAATAAAGAACTTTATTTTAGGGGGAGGGAATGAACATTTGCTTATATTTTTAAAATTTGCTCATATTAAAAAAAAAAAAGAAGAGGAGAAGCAAGAAAAGAAAAACCAAAAGCTAAAACAGTAGAAGTGATGTAGAGAATAAAGGCAAAAGAAATGTAGAAAAAAATTAAATCTCCTTATAACTTACAGCTCCTTGACAAGTCCTTGGGACAGGCGGGGTGACCTTCCTTAGGAGCTCAGTTGTCTCAATGTGAATATTTTGTTAGGGGCAAAAGGCAACCTTAGCCTGACATTAACCTGACCTCTAGGATCCTATCAGTCTTCTTTAACATATTAAAAATCCCTTTGGAAGCTTACTTTATCTCTATCCCCCCAAGATACACATAAGCAATCATCCTCCAAACATATGGTCCACTGATACACATCTGAAGGGTCTCGTGACTAATGTTTTACTAGACAGTAGTAAATGTTCTTATCTTCACAGCAGCTAGCCCCTCAAGGTCCTGGAAGCCTTACTTTCAAATTCCTTAGAAACTTAACACTATCCCTAACCCCCTCCGACTTAAAAGTATACCATCAGTCACTCCTCACAGTCCCAGTGCAGCTCTTTCTGCCCACGGGTCCTGTCCCAGTGCTTTAGTAAAACCACCTTTTTTTCATCAAAGACCTCTCAAGAATTCTTTCTGGACTGTTCGCTCCCCAACCCCAAAACATTTCACAGCAGAAATAAGGGAAACAAGATGAAGAAGACTGGGTTCAAAGCTAGCCTTCTGTGAATATACCTTGACTGTAAAGCAAATTTAAATTTTAAAAACGCGCAATTCTTAAAACTGTAAAGCACTATGAAGTAAATGAATAGATTCCTCAGAATCACGCTGGCAGCATAACTTCACCAAAAGGGATTATTCTGTGACTCTAAAACACAGAATTAAAATGAACATCTTTTAGGGAAATGTAACCTAAGGACAAAACAAACTAAATTAAATTCAATTGAAATTAAATTAAATTTTAAAATTAATTAATTAAATTAATTGAGTCTGGGTGGCTCAGTGGGTTAAAGCTTCTGTCTTCTGCTTGGGTCATGATCTCAGGGTCCTGGGATCGAGCCCCACATTGGGCTCTCTGCTCAGCAGAAGGCTGCTTCCCCCCCTCTCTCTGCCTGCTTGTGAATTTTCTCTCTCTCTCTGTAAAATAAATAAATAAAATCTTTAAAGAAAGAAAAATTAATTAAATTAAATTTTTAAAAATTAAACTGTTTTCAGTTATCACATTGTTGGTGGTAGTGTTGCAATTATTATTCTGAAACTGTCGTCTGTATTTTGGATAAAGCACATGGGTAAGTATGCTGGTTTGAGTTGGGAAGAAGGATTTTAAAACCTGAGTACCTGAGTTGGAACTGGAAGCATCACTATGAACTCAACAACCAAACAGAAAGGAGACGTTATCTGATGAGAACAAAGGCAAGAAAAATGTAGATAAAATTAAGTTTCCCTACAACCTGCACACAGCCCATTGACAAATACTTGAGACAGGCCAGTAGGACATTCCTCAAGGAACTTACAACTACCTTAATGTTAATGCTTTGCTAGAGGCAAAAAGCAATCTTCGGTTGACAATAGGCAGATCTCTAGGATCCTGTAAGTCTTCTTCAACATATGAAAATCCTTCTGGAAACTTCTTTCATCTTTACCCCATCCCCACTTAAAAATAGATAATAGGGGCACCTGGGTGGCTCAGTGGGTTAAAGCCTCTGCCTTCGGCTCAGGTCATGATCTCAGGGTCCTAGGATCGAGCCCCACATCGGGCTCTCTGCTCAGCAGGGGAGCCTGCTTCTCCATCTCTCTCTGCCTGCCTCTCTGCCTACTTGTGATCTCTCTCCTCTCTGTCAAATAAATAAATAAAATCTTAAAATATATGTATATATGTATGTATGTGTGTGTGTGTGTGTGTATATATATATATATATATATATATATATATATATATACATATATTATATAAAATAGATTTTTCCTCACAATCCCAGTGCAGCTTTTTCTGCCCATAGGTCCTATCCCCGTGCTTTAATAAAACCACCTCTTTTCATCGAAAACATCTCAAGAATTCTTTCTTGACCATTTGTTCCGGGTCCACATCACATCATATCTAAGAAGACACAATGAGAAGGAAAAACAATACTTAAAGGAGACTTAATAAACCTGCCAACCAATTATTGGTACATGTATTTCCTTCTTCTGTCCATTGAGAAAACCTAAAAGCAATGACCAACCCAGAAGTAATGAGCACGGGAAAGCAGTAAGATAATGGTTTCCAAACACAGCCTCCCATGAAAAGGAACAGGGCTTGTTGGAGATAATGGTTGAGCCCAGGCATGAGGTCGGAAATATATAATATAAGCCTGGAAATTTTCTCATCCTTGAAGACAGGAAGCTCACTGGTGTTCTGTCAATCAGAGTTGGGGCAAGTTTCTTTAAGCTTCCAGTGGCCCAACATGGTGCAATTTCAGCATCAGTGAGAGTAACTACACTGGTGACGCCTGAGTGGCTCAGTCGGGGGTCCACCTTCAGCTCAGGTCATGATCCCAGGGTCCTGAGATGGAGTCCAGCATCTGGCTCCCTGCTCAGCAGGTAGCTGCTTCTCCCTCTCTCCCTGCCATTCCCCTTGCTTGTGCGCTCTCTCTCTAATAAATAAATAAAACCAAAAAAGGAAGAAGAAGAAGAAGAAGAACTACAGTGGATTGAAACTGATCAAGTACGTTTAAATCGATGAAACAAACTCAATTTCTGAGGATGCTAACAATAACACATTATTTTTGAAAACAGGTACATAAAGGGGAAGAATCAAGCATTTAATCTACCTTTCCTGTGCAATCCTACCAAATAGTTGATGAGGAGACATTTCTTTTTACAGAAAAAATTATCATGCTAGAAAATAAAGAAGGAATGGTAGAATTAGAATATCCCTCTTTTGCAATTTCTAATTAGATAATTAATCTAGACATCGCTCATGGGTGGCTGTTAGCACAACAAAAAGAGAGATAATTGGATACTATGTTCTTCAGAATGGAAGTTACCAAAAAAATGGAATTTGATCCTAATGCTTTAAATTTCACTACCAATTTATAGCAAATACAGGGGACAGAGAAAGATACCGAACAAAAACATGAGGATGCAATAGACAAAATTTTGTGTATTAAGCATGTCTTTTTATTCCAATATTTTGACATTTGGTGTCTTACTGACCAAGGGAGACTGTCCTCCTAGGGCTAATCAATTCCTAGGAATGGTAAACAACTCACCTTCCAGCACACCTTTCCTATGCAAACTATGCAGAGCCACCCCGCCCCCATCTTCCACTGGGCTTTCACAATTCAGGGAAATATTCCCTTGCCCTAGTCACACCAAACAACTAGAGATAGCTCTTGTGTCCCAGAGTCCACTGAAATTACTCCAGCCAGCCAATCTTGCTTACCTGCCTTGCCTTGCCTTTCCCACAGACCACAATAAAGACTCTTGCCTACTTTCCTCCCTCCTTCTACCTCTGACCGACACTAATGCTTCCCAGCATGGCTAGCCCCCTCCTCTTGGGGGTGTATCCTAATCTGTTGGCCTCACCAAACCTGACCAATAATAAACTCTACATTTTAAAACACACTGACTGTGGGAAACCTCTACAAGACAAATGACAACTGCAAGGGAATTGGAAGGAAGGAAAAGAAAAAGAGAGAAATAGGAAGGAAGTAAACTAAGAGGGAGAGAGAAACTTTAGTTAAATGAGCTGTAAAAAAAAATACATCAACCAATTGCAAAGTATGGACCATATTTTACTCTGAATTTGAACCAACTTTTAAAAACATGATGACGGATGATGAGGGGCGCCTGGGTGGCTCAGTGGGTTAAAGCCTCTGCCTTCGGCTCAGGTCATGATCTCAGGGTTCTGGGATCAAGCCCTGCATCGGGCTCTCTGCTCAACAGGGAGCCTGCTTCCCCCCCCCCCCTCTCTGCCTGCCTCTCTGCCTACTTATGATCTCTCTCTGTCAAATAAATAAATAAATCTTAAAAAAAAAAAAACAACACGATGAGACTAATGGGGAAATGTGAACACTGATTGGGCTGCTAACATTTGATATTATGAAATTACTGATCATATTTTTAGGTGTGATTACGGAATTGTTACAGTTTTAAAGATTTTATTTATTTATTTTTTAAGCAAACTCTGCCCATCACAGGGCTCAAACTCATGACTCTAGGGTCAGGAGTCACATGCTCTACCGACTGAGCCAGCCAGGCACCCCTGTTGTTCTGATTTTACAAAGAGATTTAATCTTTTAGAGGCTCGTACTGAAATATCTTGGGATTAAATGACAAGATGCCTATGATTTACTTTACAACAGTCTGGAGTGGGGGGAGGGGTGTGGGGTAAAAGTAGGAAAGAGGTAAGACTGGCTTAAGTAACAGGTATTGAAGCAGGGCTATGCATACACGAGTGGTTATTACGCATATTATACTAGGGAATCCTCAAAAATTTTCATAATAAAAATTAAAAATCCTTTGAAGAAACTTCCTTTTCTTTTAAGGTTTTTGGTTTTGTTTTGTTTTTGGTGAGCAAAAGAGAACACTAGGGAGAGAGCAAGCAGGAGTAGGGGGCAGGGGGAGAGAGAGAAGCACTCCCCACTGAGAAGGAGCCCTGATGCGATGAGGGGCTCAATTCCAGGACCCCGGGATGAGGTCTGCTGAAGGCAGAGGCTTAACCATCTGAGCCACCGAGGTGCCCCTGAAGAAACTTCTTTGAAGAACATGCTAAGTGGCCCCAATTTTTACAACAGGTAAGTGAATTCAGAATGACTAAATAACTTGTCCAATTGCTAATACATGATGGGGCCAGTTTCCAAATCCAGGAACATCCGACCACCCAAACTCCCAAGTGAAAAGAGGGGCCACCTCTGGGGGCTGTTCCTCCAGCTCATCTCGAGAGGAGGGGGGGGTTCCCTCTTAGTCCCGAGGCACCAGCCAGGAGCACGAGGGACTGTTGAACTTGTGGCAGCAACAGCCTTGAACTGCGTCCTCCTGCTGGGATCCTAGTCCTCGGTTTCTCTGGGTTGTACCGCAGACCTCACCCCCAAAATCTGCCCCCCAACAGAGACTCACCCTGACTTTTTTTTTTATTCCCCTTTCAACACCTCCTACTGCTCTGCAGAAAGTTTACCAGAATGGACACATCCAAGTGAAGCCTGTCACCTGAAGCATGCAGAAACTTACTGTCAAGATATTTTTGAAGCTTTCTCTTTTCCGGTAATTTTTAGTGAAATATAATCTTTCGCTTTCAGCTTATGAACCACATGAAACCACCTCACCATTGCTGAAGCTTGCATTTTGGGCTCCAAAGGCCCAGTTTTGGCTTGACCCCTTTCCTCATACATCAGACTTCCCTCTAAATTACTTTTGATTGCTTGCAAAAATCAAATCTAGTATTAACAGTTGTCAAAAGAAGCCACAATGTTTCCCTCACATTCAGGGCTAGGAACTGCACTCAGTGCCTTAAGAATATTATCTTCTTCAATCCTCAGAATAGTCCCTCAAAGGATGGAGATGAGCCGGCACCGAGGATGTTTGAAGGGAGAGCACGAGAGGGGAGGGATTACCTTGGTCCCAAGGTTAGAATTAGCCTCAGTCTTGACAAAGGATTTAGCAGTGTGGACACCAATATGAGCCTTTAAATATCACTTTGTCCTGTCATCTGTGAGTCTTGGGATCATTCTCAAACAAAAAGGGCCTGTGCATCTCAGTAACCTGCACTCTCTAATCGCCTCCCAACAGCGACCATCAAACGGCAACCTGGATAATTCTCTTCTTTTTCTGAATCCAACATTCTTTACTGGGGATTGTGTGGGATTTGTTACAGCATCTCACAGTATATCAAACTACTTGGGTAAGCCACGGTGTTCAGAGCTCACGACCATTCCCTGAAGGTGCCCTTTGGGTGTCTGTACGGAATGGACTTGAGAGGACATATAGACGCAACCACCAAACTTCTTTGTCTTCCTCTCTCTCAATTCTCTTTGACACCCCCCACCGCGCCCCCTGCGTCCCCATGCCAGGTCCACCTCATGGTGCCACCCCTTTTCTCCACTCAAACATCAAATTCCTACCAGTAAACATCTCGGACCCCCGCAGGGCAGAGTGAGCGCAGCTTTCTCCTAGGAGTTTCACCTTAACACAGACTAAATTTAGAAAGTTAGCAGCGTCTTGAAAGCGTTAGGGAGTTCTCAGATTAGATTTCCTTGTTACAGGCTTTCAACTGTTTCCTCGTCTTGGTGCATTAAATCCTGGGCCTGGAGAAAAATATTTGCCTCCAGTCCAGTTTGAGAAAGAAACGCAGGTTGGGGGAAAACATCCCTGTTAGGAGCCAGCGCCTCTTCCCTGCCTCCCGGCCAAGAGGACGGAGACTATGATCTTCAATGATTTTAATCCTCTAGCCAGGCAATTTTCATTCCTCGTCAGACATCATATTTGACAACATCAGTGTTGTCACAGTCATAAGACCTTCACCGTCTCTCACTCACACCCCCACTTTAAAATTAAATGCATGAGCAAATCTTTGAAAATATTTGCAAAGTGATGTATTTTTCTTTCTTTGATGTCCAAGTGCTACTGTAAATAATTCACTTAGTAAAACCATTACGCCTGGGGGGCCTGGGGGGCTCAGTCAGTTGAGTGTCCTACTCTGGATCTCAGCTCAGGTCTTGATCTGAGTTGGGAGTACAAGCCCCACATTGAACTCAAAACAAAAAACAAACAACAAACGAAAAAAAACCCTATCACTTCCTTTCTGAATTTGGTTTCTCTTCCTCTTCAAGGTTTGTTTCTCTGGTAAATGCTACCACTCCTCCCTTCATCCTTTGAAACTCATCTCTTCCATCCCCCTGGATTAACTCCACCACAGCCCCCACCCCTCCATTCCTTGGTCTACAGACCTTAGTCTGTAGCCTCAGTCATTTGAGGGCTTTGCTTTCGGATACCGTTACTGCTTCTATTCCTATTTGGTCTTGTTAACTAGACTGGAAACTCTCCAAGGGCAGGATTTGTTTTCTCTCTTACTTTATCCTCTAGTGCAGGACTTGGCTCTCAGTAAATGCATAGTGACTAGTTAACTCACAGCAGTTTGTTATTTGGACAAGTCTCAAATGTATCAAGATGATGGTTTAATAATCACCTGCAGTAATGACAACACTCAAAATCACATTTAAGTCCTTGTCTCTACTGGCTAACTTCTTCCAGACAACACTTATGAATTTTGCATAAGATTGCTGTCATCTTGACATTACTGTTTCATGAGATTTATAATCTTGCAAACCATTTGTCACTGAAACAATGTGGAAGATAAAAGTAATTTCAGTAATACATTGAAAATGTTCTGCTGCTGAAATGTTAGTACAAACATCCTAGAAAATGAGGAGAGACAAGTTTTAGAAATATTCCTGGCTAGCAACAAGCTTTGATATAGAAAGTAGTGTCACTGGGCCTTGGGCAAGGATGTGCCTAACTTCCAATGAGCCAAGTTTCTTGGGCCCCAACTGAAGGTTGACTGGGGCCCAAAAGGGACAAAGTCCTGCCCACCTCTCCCTCTCATTCTCTGGGGGACTGGGTTTATGGCTAGTCACCAGACAAGAATAACTCCTTCTCAACCAGACCTCTGTCAGAATAAGAGAGATATGTTAATTTTCAGGACTTAGAAATTTAGGACAGGGAAGGGGTGTGGCAATGGTGCAAGTGTCTCACCCTTTATGTATTCATTCATTCACCAAACATTTATGACCTCCCACATGCCAAGCACGCGTCACCCTATTCAGTGTCTCACTGGGCATTAAGGCGACACAGTGCTGGGGACACACCATACAGCCATTAGATAAAGTGTCAGGGGAGGTTCCTCCTGCCCGAGCCTGGGCCACACCCCCTAAACCAGGCTTAGAAGCTTCGGAAATGCTTTAGCAGGAAGCATTTGCTTCCCAAATACATCGAAGATTTAGCCCATTCCCCAAACAATTGGAGATAAAATCCTGTACATTAACATCACCTTAAGTGTACTCTAAGGACAATAACGGCTGTTACCCAAAGGGAAGAAAAACAAAAGGGAGGGTAATTGCTGGTCACTGAAATCTGGAAACTGCTGACTGAATTAATGCAGGATTTATTAGATCCCTTAAAATGTTCGTGTGCATCGTGAATCACTAGTAGAAGACACAGTAGGCAGTATTTCCCAGAGTTAGCTGACTGAAGATTTCTCTTTTCTTTATTATTATTTTTTAAAGATTTTATTTATTTATCAGAGAGAGAGTGAGCATAAGCAGGGCGGAGAGGCAGGCAGAGGGAGAAGCAGGCTCCCTGCTGAGCAAGGAGCCCAGTGCGGGACTCAATCCTAGGACCCTGGGATCATGACCTGAACCCAAGGCAGATGCTTAACCGACTGAGCCACCCGGGCATCCCAAGATGTTTTTTTCTACAGCCAGTTTCCTCTTGGAGCACACTCCGAGAAATCCTGTTCTGGACCAAGAAATGATATAGATGATGGATTTTTTTAAAAAATGATTTCTTCCTAGTTCAAATATGTGTAGCCAAACTATTTTTCCCAGCTCCTAGTAGACATTGTCTCCCGCCCTTAGCGTGCCCTACTTTAGGGTTACAAATTGGAACACAAGCTTAGTTTCCTGTTTCTCCAGCAGGATTTGGAAATATGTTGATGCAGCTTAAAAAACACCACCATAACTCAGAAGCTTAGGTAGACCAGCTTTAGGTAGATTAAAACAGCGTTTGTAAGACCTTGGGGCTGCAGATGTGGGGGTCTCCCTGGCTACATACCGGAATCACCAGGGGAGCTTAAAACACACACACACCCATGTCCAGACCTACCCCAGAATGAATTAAATTAGATTCTCTGGAAGTGGGGCCAGAGAATTGTTATTTTTAAAAACTCCCTGGGTAGCTCTAGGTACCGCCAGGGCTGAGGAGCCCCACCTCGAAAAGTCCAGCTGTGGGTCACCACGGCGGGCCACCACCCTGCCTCATTTTCGGGGCTTGCTGAGTCTTTAGTGGACATGCCCGGTGTGGGATGAGTCCACGAGGGCTTCCATGACAAAGTACTACAGGCTGGGTGGCCTAAGCGACACACACTGACTTTCTCACAGTTGTGAGGCAGGAAGTCTGAGATCAAGGTGCTGAGGTTGGTAGCCTCTCCTCTTGGCTTGCAGACAGCTACCTTCGCACTGTGTCCTCTCATGGTCTCTCCTCTGTGGGCGTCTCCTTGGTGCCTCTCTGTGTGTCTAAATTCCCAGCAGTCAGGTTGGATTAAGGCCTAACCCAATGCCTATTTTAAGTTAATCACCTTTTTTTTTTTTTTTAAGATTTTATTTATCTGGTCAGAGAGAGAAAGAGAGAGAGCACAAGCAGGGGGAGCAAGAGGCAGAGAGAAGCAGGTTCCCTGTACAAGAGCCCAATGCAGGACCTGATCCCAGGTCCCTGGGGTCATGACTTGAGCAGAAGGCAGACGCTCAACGTACTGAGCCACCAAGGCGCCCCCTAATTAATCGCTTCTTTCAAGGTTCGATCTCTAAATATAGTTACACTCTGAGGTACTAGGGGTTAGAATTTCAACATATCATTTTGGGGGGAGATACAACTCAGCCCATAACAGGTGTGAGAGGAGACCCTAAAGTCTCCAGAAAACACTGCAAATTGTTATATCCAAAAAGCTGACATTTTTTCCTGCTTCCATCATAACCAAGCACATGATTTAACATAGGAAAAAAAAAAAGATCTTTGCCCTTATGGTCCCTAAGACAATAAAAACTTGAACATGTCCTATAAAACTTAATTTTCTTTAAAGAAAAGTGAGGCAGAGGGGAAGTTTTATCTTTCACTTTTGTAGTAGTAGCATTTCTAGTATAATTTAAACTTGTGAATATGATCACGTGAAACATTATTCTTTTCTCCCCATGAACAGATAATAACAAAAATATAAACAAATACGATAAATAGAAATATATTCACATAAACCAATAGTCTAAATCGGATAATCTTTGTGATACTTTTCCACCAAATACCTGAATTTTTTTTTTAATATTTATTTTAAGTAATCTCTACACCCAACATGGGGCTCGGACCTACAACCCCGAGATCAAGAGTTGCCTGCCGCTAGAACTGAGCCAGCCAGGTGACCCTGCTGTGTTTTTTATTTGGCACATAGATCCTTTTCAAGTCTGACATACTTGCATTTTGAAACTGAAAGATATGTTTTTCTTTTCCAAATGCTTGTGTATCTGAGTCTTTTTGTGGTTCTGGGGGTTCTTCTGAGATTTCCCTGCGGAAGGGGCCTCCCCGGCCAGGGCCAGTGCTGACTGAACCTTACCTAAGAAAGCACTTACCTCACAAACTGTGGGAACCAAAACATGCTTTGTTTTTTTATTTTTTTATTTCTAGAATTAATCTCATGCAGCAAGAGAGCTTTACTATCGCTGCCTTTTTGTTTGTCTCCTTCCTAACTCTGTAGTTTTCTGGATGTTTCTATGTGCATTTCTGGATCAAGTCTTGTCCCAGTTGTGCTGTGAGCACGGGCAACAATTTATCCCCTATCCATGACTGAAAGGGAGGGAATGCAGGTTTCTGGTGATCTCCATCAGGTGGCAAATAACAGAGACTGGTTCATCTATCTTTTTTATCTGTCCTTTTGTTTGTTTGTTTGTTTGTTTGACCTGGGGATTCTGATATCTTCTATTGCTGAAGGTGGATACAAACATTCTATAAAGTGAGGAGAGATTTGTTGTAGAAATAGTCTAAGCTATGGACAGATTGGATACAGGAAGAAGTGTTAGGCACCTGGGTG
>CM053616.1:8308832-8356011 GCA_028646535.1 Procyon lotor | reverse complement strand
CATAAGAGACTCCTAAACTCACGAAACGAACTAAGGGTGTCTGGGAGGCGGGGGGGGGGGCGGAGGGATAGGGTGGCTGGGCTGAGGGGAGGGTATTGAGGAGGGTATGTGCTATGGTAAGTGCTGTGAAATGTGTAAGCCTGATGATTCACAGACATGTACCCTGGGGCAAATAATACATTATATGTTAATAAAAAATTTTTAAAAAAGTTATCTCACTGAGGTATCACAGGAGGGAAATTATCATACACATTTTATGTTAGAAAATTTCTTTATACAACCCTTAATCTTCTTTACTGAAAGTACAGTTAACATAGAATATTATATTAATTTCAAGTGTACAACACAGTGATCCAACATTTATATACATTATGAAATGATCACAGTAAGTCCAGTTACCATCTGTTGCCGTACAAAGTTATTACAATATTATTGACTCTATTCCCTATCGTGTACTTCACACCCCATGACTTACTTATTTTATAACCAGAACTTTGTACTTCTTAATCTTCTTCATCAATTTTGCTCATCCCCCTATTATCCTTCCCCTCTGGCAACTACCAGTTTGTTCTCTGTATTTATGAGTCTGTTCCTACTTTGTTTTGTCTGTTCATTTGTTTCATTTTTTAAGGTTCTACACTTAAGTGAAATTATATGGTATTTGTCTGACTTATTTCACTTAGCATAATACCCTCTATGTTGTCACAAGTGGCAAGATCTCATTCTTTATGTCTGAATAGTATTATACACACACACACACATCTTCTTTATCCATTCATATATTTTTTTTTTATTTTTTTTATTTTTTTTAAAGATTTTATTTATTTGACAGAGAGAAACACAGCGAGAGAGGGAACACAAGCAGAGGGAATGGTAGTGGGAGAAGCAGGCTCCCTGCCGAGCAAGGAGCCCGATGTGGGGCTCGATCCCAGGACTCTGGGATCATGACCTGAGCCGAAGGCAGACGCTTAACGACTGAGCCACCCAGGCGCCCCTATCCATTCATATATTGATGGACACTTAAGTTACTTCCAAATTTGGTTATTATAAATAATACTGCAATGAGCATGGAATTGCATATATCTTCTTGAACTAGTATTTTTGTTTTCTTTAGATAAATTCCTAGCAGTGAAATTGCTGGATCATATGGTAGCTCTATTTTTAATTTTTCAATACTGATTTCCCCAGTGGCTGTACCAGTCTGCATTCCCACCAACAGTGCACAGGGTTCTCTTTACTCAACATCCTTCCCAACACTTGTTATTTCTTGTCTTTTTTTTTTTTTAAAGATTTTATTTATTTATTTGACAGAGAGACAGATCACGAGATCACAAGCAGGCAGAGATGCAGGCAGAGGGAAGAGAGGGAAGCAGGCTCTCTGCTGAGCAGAGAGCCCCATGTGGGGCTTGATCCCAGGACCCTGAGATCATGACCCAAGCTGAGAGCAGAGGCTTAACCCACTGAGCCATCCAGGCCAGGCGCCCCTATTTCTTGTCTTTTTTTTTTCTTTTTTTTTTTTAAGATTTTATTTGACAGAGAGAAACACAGCGAGAGAGAGGGAACACAGGCAGAGGGAATGGTAGTGGGAGAAGCAGGCTTCCTGCCGAGCAAGGAGCCCGATGCGGGGCTCGATCCCAGGACTCTGGGATCATGACCTGAGCTGAAGGCAGACGCTTAACGACTGAGCCACCCAGGTGCCCCTATTTCTTGTCTTTTTAATAATAGCCATTCTATCTGGTATGATGTGATAGCTTATTGTGGTTTTGATTTGCATTTCCCTGATGTTTAGTGTTGTTGAGCCATCTTTTCATATGCCTCCTGAGCATCTGTATGTCTTCTTTAGAAAAATACCTGTCCAGGTCCTCTGCCCAATTTTTTTAAAGATTTATTTATTTATTTATTTATTTATTTATTTGACAGAAGGATAGAGAGAGACAGAGAACACAAGCAGGGGGAGCAGCAGAAGGGGAAGGAGAAGAGGGCTCCCAGCTGAGCAGGGAGCCCCATGCAGGGCTTGATCCCGGGACCCTGAGACCATGACCCGAGACAAAGGTAGACACTTGACTGACAGAGCTGCCCAGGTGCCCTCCTCTGCCCATTTTTAAATCAGATTGTGTGTGTGTGTGTGTGTGTGGTATGAGTTGTTTATAAATTTTTGGATATTAACCATTTATTGTATATACCGTTTGCAAGTATCTCTCCCATTCAGTAGGTTGTTCTTTCATTTTGTTGATGGTTTCCTTTACTGTGCAAACGCTTTTTGGTTTGATGTAGTCTCAATAGTTTATTTTTGCTTTTACTCAAACACAGATCCAAAAAAATTATATTGTTAGAACCAATGATTTGGGGCGCCTGGGTGGCTCAGTCGTTAAGCGTCTGCCTTCAGCTCAAGTCATGATCCCTGGGTCCTGAGATGGAACCCCATATTGGGCTCTCTGCTCGGTGGGGAGTCTGCTTCTCCCTCTGTCCCTCACCTCCTCTCTCACTCTCTCTCTCTCCAGCTCCCCTGTGCTTGTGTTCCCTCTCTTGCTGTGTCTCTTTCTGTCGTAAATAAATAAAATATTTAAAAACAACAACAACAACAACAATGATTTGACCCTCAATCTTGGAAGATGATTTATCTGGCATAAAATTCCAGGTTGAAGTATTTTTTTCTAACACTTTGTTTCTGTTCTATCTTGGCTAATGAGAAGTTAGCTGTTGGCCTGACAGTCACTTCTTTTAGGAACTCCATCTCTTCTCACTAAAAACTTTTAAGATTTATCCTTCTTCTTGATCCTTTGTAGTTACACTAGGTGAAGATATCTCATTATCCCCTGGCTCGGTGCTTCGAGTGCACTTTGGGTTTTTCTTACTTTCATTCAGAGTCCTGGCAATCACTTGCTCCTTGTTCCCCTAGAATAAAGAGTTCTGCAAACTTTTTCTGCAAAGGGCTAGATGGTTAATATTTTAGGCTTTGCTGGCCACATAGGGTTTCTGTTACATTTTATTCTTCTTTCTGTAACAGTTTTTTTAAAGTGTAAAAACCATTTTTAGCTCACAAGGAGCACAAAAAACTTGGCAACTCCCACCTAGGAATCCTAGTCATTACTTCCCGCTCCCCCAGTACACATTCCTCCTACTCTTCATCTCCTTCCCAGGTGCCCCAGCTTCTCATTCAAGAGCTCTACACACACACACACACACACACACACACACATCTCCTGCTTAACAGGAGGTAGTTGAAGTCACTTGAAATCCAAACTATTTGCAGAAATGTAATCCTGACGCCTAGAGTTGTGACTCGGAACATGTCCTGCAGGGAGACACACTTACTGCGTGGCTTCTACACATAGCTTATTGCAATGCTACCCGAATTCTCTTTGGACTTAGACCCAGTAAAACATACATTTGCACTGTTACCCAGTATATATATGTATACCCCACATATCTGAAATAGGAGTTCCATGGATCAATACTTACCCTTATCTCCTGCAATGTGCTCTGATGTTTTTCTCTTCCATTCCATCCTATTCTTACCCATTCACTAAGTTGCTTTTATGACCCACTAATTGGTTGAAGCTTTCAATTTGAAAAAACACTGGTCTATAGTATTCTTTTTTTTTTTTTTAGGAGATTTTATTTACTTGAGAGAGAGAGAGAGAGAGAGAATGCATGAGTAGGGGTAGGGGCAGAGGGAGAAGGAGACAGACTCCCCGCTAAGCATGGAGCCTGACACAGGGCCTGATTCCAGGACCCTGAGAGCCTGACCTGAGCTGAAGTCAGAAGCTTAACCAACAGAGCCACCCAGGTGCCCCTGTAACATTCTTTTTAGAACACTGGGAATTAAATAGAGTTTTGTGGGCTGGCCTGGGACTCTAACCTTCTAACCATCATGTATAACATAGTTTCACTGCAAAATGTATTCTTATTTCCTAACAACTGGGTTAGAATCCAATTTGGGGAACTCAATCCATCTGTAAGCAGGGGACTGCCAAGGTCTAATTCAGAAACATTTTTATATTAGAGTTCATTTAGACCCAAACAAGGAAAAGCTGACAACCTTCCTAAAGTAATTCCAATACACTTGTCTGCTTGGGAATAGAGCTTATCAGGAGGTAGTCAACCTTAGCATTTCCGCAACTTCTTTTCCCTTTGAAAAATGACTTAATTTGAATTTCTGAAGACAGCACAGAAGTGATTCATTTTCCCCCTAACGCATGGATTGGAAGTTATTTTAATGTGTTTGCTACAAAATATAATTCTGCAGCTGCCCAGAGGGTTTTTGCAATCTACCAGTTTCTGTTCCTACAGTTCCAGCTATGTCTTAGGCAAGACCTTTCCCATCGTAACTTGTCCTAATGGAAAGAAAGAGTCAGGGAGTCTGACAGGATGGAGGCTTCTCAAAAGATTAAAAATAGGACTACCATAGGATCCAGTAATTCCACTACTGGATACTTACCCATAGGACTACCATAGGATCCAATAATTCCACTACTAGGCATTTACCCAAAGGAAATGAAAATACTAATTCAAAAAGATATTTGAACCCCTATGTTTATTACAGCATTATTTACAATAACAAAGATATGGAAGAAACTGAAGTATCCATCAGTAGATGGATAAAGAAGATATGATACATATATACAATAGAATATTACTCAGCCATAAAAAAGAGTGAGATCTTGCCATTTACAACAACGTCGATGAACCTACAAGGTAGAATGCTAAGTGAAATAAGTTAGAATAAGACAAATACCATATGAGTTCACTCGTATGTGGAATTTAAGAAACAACACAAATGAACAAAGGAAGAAAGAGACAAACAAAAACCCTGACTCTTAAATGCAGAGAATGAACTGGCAGTTGCCAGAGGGGAGGTGGGCGGGGGGATGGGTGAAATAGATAAAGGGGATTAAGAGTACACATTTCAAAAAAAAAAAAAAAAAAGAGTACACATTTTGATGAGCACCAAAAAATGTACAGAACTGTTGCATCATTACACTGTACATCTGAAACTAATATAACACTGTATGTTAATTATACTTGAATATAAAAACAAGTAAATAAAGATTGAAAAAAAAAAGACAGGGGTGCCTGGCTGGCTCAGTCAGTTAAGCCTCTGCTTTTGGCTCAGGTCCTGAGATTGAGCCCTGTGTCGGGAGGGTCTACTTCTCCCACTTCCTCGGACTCTACCCCTCTCCTCCGACTTATGTTCTCTCTTTCTCTCTTAAATAAATATTTTTTTTAAAAAAAGGCAGTTTGGGAAATATTTCCCCATGCACCCAAATTTCATCAAACCCACACTTGGGAATTTGCAGAATTGTTAGGAATGACAGAGCCTGGCTTTATTTTTAGGGTTTTGCAAGTCTTTTTATTCTATTTTCTATAAATGTGGACAGCAATCTAATCTGATGGACTCTAAACTGCGTGTGCATCACTAGTTACCCTCAGGCTTCTTTTAGATATATGTAAATTAATCATTTTATACAATTATTTCAGAAAATATTGGGAATTTGATGTACATGGGTGTAACCTACCAATATTCATCACTTTTCAAATGTACCCTACCCTCATTTACTCTTTTCTACCCCTACGAAAATAAGAGCTAAATATCCCTTCATGATAGTAAACCCAAGGCCATGCGGCTTGTGTCTCGGGTTACAACAGTGAGAGATGCAAAGCTACTGCTTGCCCCCGAGCTGACGGACAATCCAGGAGGCTGTCTGCAGAAGCCAAGGTTGCTCCTCAAGGAGTCCATGGGCCTCAGTGTCCCCAGACTCTATTTATCCCAGGTCTTTTGATCTGAATCACCCTTGTGAGAGAGCAGTGGAGGGTCCCAAACACTGCATGAGTGGTATGAAGAAAAGGTTTCAAGTGTCTAAAATCCCATTCTCATTCCATCCTGAGACTCTCTAGCCTTTCAGACTGTCATGAAGTGGCCATCAGCTGATATGGGAGAAGTACTTATTTCAGCGTCTGGCACATGGGAAACCATTCAACAATTGCTAGTTCTTCCTCTCCCTTTTTTTGTTTCAGGTTCTTATTTTATTTTTAAATTATTTTATTTGTTTAAAGATTTTATTTATTTATTTGACAGGGAGAGCTCAAGCAGGGGGAGTGGCAGGCAGAGGATGAGGAAGAAGCAAGCTCCCCACTGGGCAAGGAGCCCAATGAGGGGCTCGGTCCCAGGACCTGGGATCATGACCTGAGTAGAAGGCAGATGCTTAACTGACTGAGCCGCCCTCATTCTGCTTCTTTCTGCCACACTTCCCACTACACTTGAGATACCAACCAAATGGCAGTAAAGGAATAAATCCATAACAGCAAAGAGAATAGGAGACGGACCACCACGGGTCATTTCAGTAAAGGAAAGACCAGCTCAGACTCACTACAGTCTCACCAGCCTCTAGGATCAGAAAGGGAGGTAAATAAAGTTGGGCACAAAGGAAAGAAGCATCTAGGACAGTCTCCTCTGATTGGCAAGAAATCATGAGTTGGGACCTGAAATAAGGGCAATAATCCTAGTATAGAGTGTAAAAACAGATTATTCATTTTCAAACTTTAAGAATCCACTCAGGGAAGATTTTAATGTAAGTATAAAACAAAAATCAGTATTATTAACCTTGACTTGAGGATGTATAGTGCATAGGGAGTGGGGGCTCTGGATCTAGTGTCTGGATTTCAATCCCGGCTCTGTCTTCTTGAGATGACTACGAAGTGAAGACTAGAGGGAGTCGGATATGGGCATGTCTGGAGGAAATGCATTCCAGGCAGTGGGAACAACAAGGGCAAGGAAACTGAGGCAGAAGTAAACCTGGTATGTCTGAGGAACAGGCATGGGGGAGAGTAATAAGTTACAAGGTCAAAGAGTATGCAGTTGCAGCCATTAGGAAAAAAACGAAATAATATCAAAATTTGATACAGATGAGTGAATAAGCAGTGTTTCTGATAAGCCAAGGATGGCATATTATTTAAGGATATTCAGGAAGGCCCCAGAAGAACTAGAAATGAAAACTATTGAAAGTTGGTTGACTCTAGGAAATTGTACTGGGGATAGGAAAGGAGGTTAAGAGTGCACTTTATTACTAAATCTTCTGTACAACACCAACAGAAAACCCACGTGCATATCATTTTACTTTTATAAAATGGAAGTGAAATTAAAAACTCTCCAAGTGGAAAAAAATGTATTTGTCTGCAGTGAAAGTGATCATAACAGAATTTGCATGATTTATACGCCCCTGAAGTAACTCAACAGCAAATATGTCCCAGGTGGACTCTTTACCTTTGAGATTTTGCATATTCCTGAAAGAACTTTTCCACGCTGCTGTGATTTTCTTAGAAAACAGATTATGCGAATTACTTCACACATTTCTGCTGGTACAGCCCCCCGGCTGTCACATTTCCAGGCCTGAAACTCCTTAGTCTCCATAGTCTTCTAGAATCTACAGATGCAAGCAGGAGTACAGCTGACCCAGACACCCAAGGAGAAGCTGATAAAGAGATGCAATTTAAAGGCAGAATGAGAAGAAAGGTCTTTAAAAGTGTCCTGGGCTCACAGTGCCCGTGTGAGACCAGAAGGAAGCTACTACATCTGGTTAACCGTGAGTGAGGCATTAGAGCAAACCCAGCAATACTCATGAAATCACTGCTGCTTCTAGGGGCTCCTTATCATGTAGCTGTCACTGTCACACTTCTATAGGATGTGGAAAAAGCTGATGCGTTAATATGCTAATAACCAGAAAATTGTTTTGGAGTTAACTAGTAGCCAAGCTAGATTTCCCCTTTGTAATTCAAACCTGAAGATCTAGTTTGCCTAACAACCAAGGCAATGATAAAACAAAATTCAGACTTGTGGTTAAAGATCAGATAGAGATCTTCTATTTGTTTTAAGTTTCATTTATTTGAGTAATCTCTACACCCAGTGTGGCACTCAGACATATGACCCCAAGGTCAGGAGTCACAGGCTCCTCTAACTGAGCCAGCCAGGTGCCCCTAGATGAAGATCTTCTAGATAGAGAAGGGCAACAAGTTTGACGCAATGATAATGTCAATGTTCCACTTTTTACGTTAGGTGTGGGTTCACAGTTTATACTATTATTATCATTTTAAAGATTTATTTGTTTTAGAAAGAGAGAGAGAGTGAGTGAGAGAAAGAGCAGGAGGGGCAGAGGGAGAGGGGGAGAGAATCCCAAGCAGACTCTGCACTGAGTGTGGAGCCCAACGTGGGCTCAATTTCATGACCATGAGATCATAACCTGAGCCAAAACCAAGAGTCAGATGCTCACCTGACTGAGCCACCCAGGTGCCCCTATATTATTATTTACAGGTAGAATGCATATCTTTTTTTTTGTATTGTAAGATATTAATAATGTATTTTTTTTTTAAAGATTTTATTTATTTGACAGAGAAACATAGCGAGAGAGGGAACACAAGCAGAGGGAATGGTAGCGGGAGAAGCAGGCTTCCTGCCGAGCAAGGAGCCCGATGTGGGGCTCGATCCCAGGACTCTGGGATCATGACCCGAGCTGAAGGCAGACGCTCAACGACTAAGCCACCCAGGCACCCCAATAATGTATTTTTAAGGGAAAAAAATTATGTTGCCTGAGAGAGAAACATATTTGCACTACCCTACAATGTCATTCCATTTCTTAATAACATTAAGTTATAGATTCTTTTTTTACCTATCTTTCAAGTTCTTCCACAGACATTTTAGTACTTCATAAAATACTGTGCAGTTTATAGTGGAAGTACAGGGATTTAGAACCAAACCAACTCGAGTTCAATACCTGTGCCCTCTAAAACTCTCAAGTTTCAGTTGTTGATTTTTTTCAGATATAAGTTTATTCCACCAACTTCAGCAAATAAAGAATAACTATGTATCAATTTACGTTGGTTCTCTAGTCCAGAATACACTTTCCATTTAAAATATTTGTGATCACACTTCTCTATGTCATGGATAGCTTCCAGTGGGAATTAGTATGTAGTCTGTTCTTGATAAAGAGAACTATGGACAGATGTTGCTTAATCTGTAGATAGTGCTGAATGTGACAAAACCAGCAAGACACATTAAGATATTTCTCCTTTTCTTGAACTGTCAGGTCAATTCTAAAGCGATGAAGTCTGTAGTATAATAGGATATCTGCTAAGGTAAAGTTAAATCCTATAAGGTAGACTTTATCTTCAAGATAGGAATTAAGATCCTTCAACAGAGTGTGGATATCGCCTTTATTGTAGTGTCCGTCTACTTGAGTTACCCTGTATTCCAACCACTGCCGAACGATTGCCTTTTCTTCCGCAGTGCTCCCAAGCAAATATTCTTCGTTGGCCTGCTTGACAAGATAAGCTGATAGCAGTCAGTCCTGTTAGACTTGGACCGTTGTTTGAAGAACTGGAACCTGGCGCTCACCCTGAGCACTGTATTTGTTCCCCTTTCTCTGCCCCAGAGACTTCTCCAGCAGTGTCAGCCCTGCGGCCGCCATCTTCCAGCAGAAGCTCATGGCAGGGGCCTCAGCTGTTGATTTTCACTCTTATAGCTACTTCTCCTATTTCACCTGGTCATATGCATTGTCTCAATTGTGTCAACATTACAACCTTTCACAGAAAGGCACTGTCATCCTAAAAGCTCCAGTTTGGAGAGTGGTATGGACTGTGGTCAGAACTGACCTCATGGAAACAATCATGTCTGACACAAGCAGTGCCACAGTACCTCTCCCCCAGGCAACTGCACCCCACTCCCATGCTGAATCCTAGATTCTAGAATCTCATGTGGGCTGCCTGACCCCTGCACCTCTGCTTGCCCAGCTGGGAGGGGCCAATAGAGAGGCACAGGCTGGCTGACATTGAACGTTTAGAAGATGGTCAGTGTAAGAAGTCTTGTTAAGCCTATATAATAACTTGTGTTAAGAGGCGTATCATAGAATAAAATACTCATTCAAACTCAGGTCGCTACAGTCCTGGTAGACTGACTCCAAAGATGGCCATCAACAACTCCTTCCATCCCTGTGTATGTGTGTCATTTCTCCATCAACAAGTGGAATTTGTTTCCTCCTCTTGAATCTGAGCAGGCTCTGCAATTTCCCTTAACCAACAGAACATGGCAGAAGGAAGCTAGTGATAGCTCTGGGCCTAATCCAGAAGATGTCTGGTAGTTTCCACTTTCACTCTTTTGCAACCTGGAGCTTCCACATAAAGAGGCCCCGCTACTCTGGGGGAGAGACCACATGGAGGGAGAGACAGAGAGATGGCGGGGGGGGGGGGAGTTTGGGGTAGTGGGGTTGGGCTGGTCAGTCCCCAGCCGTTCCTGGAGCTTCCACATAAAGAGGCCCCGCTACTCTGGGGGAGAGACAGAGAGAGATGGCGGCGGGGGGGGGGGGAGTTTGGGGTAGTGGGGTTGGGCTGGTCAGTCCCCAGCCATTCCACCATCCCAGCTAAGGCAAGTAAATCTGCCTGCGTTTCCCAGGGCTGCTATAACTGGGGGGCTTAAAACAATAGCAAATTTATTCACTTACACTTCTGGAGGCTACAAGTCCAACATCAAGGTGGTCAGCAGGGCTGGTTCCTTCTGGAGGATCTGAGGGACAATGTGTTCCTTGCTTCTTCCAGCTTCTCATGGTTGCCAGCAATCTTCGGGGTTCCTTGACTTACGGCGACATGACTCTAATATGCGTCTCTTGTTATGTGGCATTCTTCCTCTTCTCTTCTTAGGAGGATAGTGGTCATATTGAATTAGGGCCCATTCTACTCCAGCATGATCTCATCTTAGCTAATTACATCTGCAAAGACCCTTTTCCAAATAACATCACATTTTGCAGTTCAGGGTAAACATGAAATTTTGGGAGATACTTCTCAACTTAGTACAGAAACCATCTCAAACATCCCTGCCCCATTCTAGACTCCAGGCCACCAGAGCTGCATGAGACACTATGAGAGAGATGACTAGACCCACCACCCCAATGCCTTCTCCTTTTGCCTCCCCAAATTGCAAAATCATAAGCAAATGAACGACTGTTGTTATAAGCCACTAAATTTGGGGATGGTTTGTAATGGAGATAACCAAACTGGTCCTTCTGAAACATTAGAGAGGTGATTACTAATGAAATGCTGTTAATATCTGAATAGAATTACAATAAAAGGATGAGAACATTGGGAGTTTTGCAAAAAGCTACTGTAACTTTCACGAGATGTCTTAAGTAGGATTTCATACCATTGTTTTTCTTCACTCAAGGGTTTCTCAGAGGTGATTTCCTGTTTAAAGTAAGAAGGGACAAAAATGGGGTGGGGGTGTTCTATGCCTCAAAGTGACTGCAAACTGCTGAGTAACACAGAAGGAATGTGACTCTCTAAACCAGAGAAGAGAGTTTTGTTTCTCATGAGGGACAGTGGATTTTACTCTACTTGACAGCCCCCAGAGAGTAAAAGGAAGGGAACCAACTGTGTTACAGCTGATGTCCTAGTCAGTAAAGATCAGAAGGTGAACAGACGTAAGGTGTGAAAAAAGAAAATTAACTCTGACCAGGTGTTCAATAATTCAACCTTCATCTCACTCTCACAGATGAGAAGTTCAAGTCTCCAGTCTTCCGAAAGTCTGGGATCAAACCGGATGAAGGAAGTGATACGCTGCCAATTTTCCATAACATCCTCCCAAAACTATGCAGGATGAGAAACAGCAAATGTTAGTCTCTTATGACCCCAGAAGCAGCAAGGCCTGAAATAAAACTGTTTAATAAGAAAACAGAATATCGGAGGAAAAATTCTCCAAAAAGGGGATGGATCATGACTATAACTGTCTACTGAGAAAAGAGTTAGAAATCTTCCTATACAGACAAGGATATAGCAGACTCAAATTTCAGTCAGAAGGCAGGAGTCGCTTCCACTTCCTACCCATGACCAGTAATTCGGTAGCTTCCCTGTGCCACTTGCCACTTCAGAGTCCTCATATGGAAAAGGGGGATAATAATACCCCACTTTCCTCAAAAGGTCATATGGAAAATGTGAAATTATAAAGGTGAAAGCTTTAAACTCTCCAAAAATACACAACAAAGATAAGGTTGAATTATTACTGTTCAGCATATATTTAAGCACATTCATGGAAAAAAAACTGGACAGTGCCAGTTTCAGATATGGTAGATTAAAAGGAATTGCTAAAGAGACTTGTGGAATAGCAGGGGTGATGGCAGCCACGGTCTCATCAACAGGATACACTATCAACATTATTTCCCACTTTTAATTTTCAGCTCTGTCCAGGAATTCCAGGACTTTCTTCTGCAAGATGCTCTACTGCCTACTCTCAGGTATTTACAACAATGACGATTTATTTGCAATAGATGAGCGTCCAGTTAAAGTCCTCTAGGAGAACCACCCTCCTAGAATCTCCACACCAGATTCAGCTGTCACCTCCTATTTGCCGTCAAGTTAAACGCAGATTATTGCCAAGACAAAGCTGGTGTCTGAAGCATATGTTTTCTCCTTAGGGTTTTGATTACCAGCCAGTTTGGCATCTTAGGACATGAGGAGAAGAGAGAAGACTGAATTTATTGTTCTACGCCACCATGCAGTCTTTTTGATGTAGGAAGGACGTTGGGGTTCGTTGCCAACGGCCAAGAAAGAATTCTGGAGATGTCTCTGGTGCAAAAGGTAGTTTTATTAAAGCACTTGGGCAGAAAGAGTTGCACTGGGGTTGTGAAGAGTGGCCCATTATATACTTTCAAGTTGGGAGGGGGTTAAGGATAGCAGAAATCTCTAAGGAATTTTGGAAGCAAGGTTTCCATGACCTTGAGGGGCTAGCTATCACTAGGAAAAAGTCATTTATTACCATCTAATAAAAAATTAGTCATGAGACCCTTCAGATGTATATTGGGGGGCTTATGCTTGGGGCTGAATGCTAACATATATCTTAGGGAGTAGAGATAAAAGTTTCCAAAGGAATTTTTATATTGAAGTAGATGAGGATTGCCCTTAGCAAGGTACTAACATCAAAGCAGCTGAGTTCTGAGAGGATTGTCACTCGGATTGTCACTCTGCCTGTTTCAAGGACTTGTCACTGGGCTGTGGGAGGTAAGGAAATTTAATTTTTTTTTTTTTTTTGCCTTTGCTTCCCACATTATTTTGGATTTTGAAGCAAGTTCTAAAAGAAACTAATCTAAAAGAAACTAAGTGTTGAGTCTTACTAACTATGCACCAGACAACTAATAAAAATTATGTCATTTTTACAAATATCTGCTAATATTGAGAATAATACCATTTTCTCCATTTATAAAAAAGAAAACTGAAGGTCAAAGATCTTCAATAACTAACCTAAAGCCACAGAACTAGAATGCAGAGTCAGAAAGAACAGGCACCTAGGTGGTCTAACTCCAGAATTCAAGCTCTATTACACAACACTTTGCTTGCAATCCTCACAACAGAAAGACAGAATTGACGGTGCTGCCTTTGCATTCCCCCTACACCTGTCTTACTGGCAGCTGCTGCACTACAGGTGAGCAAACAAGCTACGTCACATCTGTGTTCTTCTGGTGGGAGTTTAGTCATCTGGGTCTTACTTCTTGTGGTTATCTTATATATAAGTTCTTCTTCTTATTATTTTTCTTTTCTTTCTTTCTTTCTTTTTTTTTTTTTTTTGGTAACCAAATCCATTCTATTTTTCCTTTTATACTCAAGCTAATGATGTTTTCAGTGATCATTATAATAAAAGTCTAAATTCTTAAGTATGACATTCAAGACTCTTCATGAGCTGGTCCTCTCATAATTCCTCTCTCATCTTCTCTAATCTTTCCTCTTTTACTCAAAACACCAGGCAGACTATATTAAGGACCACAAAGTGTGGGTCCCATGTCTTCGTATTTTCTTATGATGCATTCTTCGTGTAGAGTGGTGTTCCCGTTAGGATGAATTCTTGTCAATATTTCAAAAACCCTAATTTAGATTAAAGTTACCTGGAATAATAACTTCAAAGACTAAAATATTAAATTTCTTGGCTTCTGGCCAAAAATGCTAACTTAGTCTGAGAATACTGATTATCTCCTCTAATTAGAAATTCTGATTAACAGGGTCCTGGATGGCTCAGTCAGTTAAGCTTCTGACTCTTGATTTCAACTAAGGTCATGATCTCAGAGTCATGACACTGAGCCCCACATTGGGCTCTGTGCATAGTGAGGAGTCTGCTTGATATTCTCTCTCTCCCTCTGTCCCTCCCCCTTGCATGCTCTCTCTTCTGTGTGTCTCTCTCTAAAAATAAATAAGTAAATCAGAAAGAAAGAAAGAAAGAAAGAAAGAAAGAAAGAAAGGAAGGAAGGAAGGAAGGAAGGAAGGAAGGAAGGAAGGAAGGAAGGAAGGAAGGAAAGAAGGAAGGAAGGAAGGAATTCTAATTACCAGCAATTGATGGCTTTTGCTACCCAATTGAGAAGTAAAGTATCTCTTGATAAATGCAAATTTATCTATTATGACAGTCATTTTGACAACGACACCGGACAGGAGAAGTGATAGGCAACTAAAGTATTCCTTGGTGATAGAAAGTTTAGGAACCAATTGACCTATGGTGGTCTTTATTCCAGCACTTTTTCTTGTTGAAATCCATCTCATATGCTTCTTCCTCCATGAGGGCTCCCTCTTTGTTATCTAGGAGAAGTAACCTCTCCTTGCTTTTTGATCCTATGACACAGTATATATGCTGTTCTCATAGCAACTTATTTCTGTATTTTCTTGGCTGTAAGAGGATATTAAGTATAATCGGCATCATTATCCTACATACCACAGAATGAAAAAAACACTATTATCTAAACTGTGACACACCATCTTGATTTCAACATGTGAAAAAGCACCAAAAAAAAAAAAAAAGTGTTACAGAATTAATGAGATACCGTATCATGAGTAATTTACATTTCATTTCCTTTACTAGGTCATTAAGAGGGAGTTACTATGTCTGGCTCGTTTCTATTTCCCTAGGACCTTACACTTGCCTTACATGTGGTATATATTCAATGTGTGTTATATTGAATTGTTAGCTTAGAATTATCCTAAAAGACTCCCAAAGCTGGGTGATGCTAAGGCTCTTGGTGAAATTTCATGCTCTGGTCTGCCTTTTGCATATACTTGTAGATCAGTCTGTTTATAAATTAGACAATAAATAAGAAAGCATGTGACCCTAACAGAATTCCTCATCTACATCTCAGTGAGAAGTAAACATTTTCACTAAAACATTATTTGTTAGATTTCTACTGAGTCTTTTATTCAGATAATATGGGGTGCCATACAGAGAATTTCATATTTGCAACTCTTAAACAATTTACTTTTGAAAATTGGGCCAAGAGAGGAAAAACATAAAAAAGCACAGGGACAGAAGGAAAAGTCCATTCAAAACTGAAATCTCTGTCCTTTTCCCTAGAAGATACCATATTCTTAGCAAATCAACGGATGTTTAAGTAGCTATATATTAAAGACTACATCAAAATCTCAGTGCTACATGATAATACACATTTATTTCATTCACATGGCTTGCCAGGGTGTTCTGCTGACGGGGATGGACTTACCCACATATCTGCGGGTCAAATGGGAGCCAGCTGGTCTAGGCTTGGCATAGCTGCAGCAGCTGGACTGGAGTGGCTCTGCTCCGCATGTCCCTCATCTTCCTTGCGGATCCAGGGACATGTTCTTCTCACAACAATTGGCAGAGCACACAAACACAGGCAGAAACGTATTAGGCTTCTTTAGACCTAGCCTCAGAAGTGCACACTGTTACTTGGACCGTATTCTATGGGCCAAAGCCAGTAATATATCCAAACTAAAGTCAAGAGACAGGGAAATACATTACCCCCCTCTTTAGAAAAGGACTCGCAAAATCACATGGCCAACGGCATAGTTACTGGAAGCAGTGAAGAACTGGGGTCAGTGATGCAAATAATGGCATCCTGCACATAAATACTGAGTTTACAAAGAATAATCACAAATATTTTCACATTTAATTTTACAACGAGGCCAAAAGGACAAAGTAGATATAATTATTCTTACTAAAGAAAAAAGGGAAACTTGGAGAATTTAGGTAACTTACCCATGATATATACTGTTAAATGATTGATATCGAATTAACTCAGAATTATCAAGTATATTAAACAGATATATACTTTTATTGGTTCAGATAGAATTCAAACCATGCTACAATGGTTCTTGTGGACCAGCACATACAGTTCCACTGTACGCACAGGGTTGGCCTGTTTCGGTAAAGGGCTAGGTCAATTTAGAATAACAATACTGGGCTTTATCTTCAGAAATAATAAACCACACCCGAAGTTTCTAGTAAGTATGCTCTGGCTGGTTTCCACGCTACATTTATAAACAAGAACTGCTGCTTGGTTTCACATAAATACATGAATTTGTGCAGAGACTGGGCTAAGAGTACAAAGAATGATGAAAATCCAAATTGGGAGAAGCACTGAAATGCAAACAACATCACACACTGATAAACTGCTTATGGATTTTCTGTCTTCAACTGATTGGAAAAAAAAAAAAAACTAGTTTGAGGTGATGAACTGTAACATGTTGGAAGTAATTGGTTTACTAAGGAAAAGGGTGTTAATTTAGAAATATCAATACTGCTACCCTCCTGGTGGATTATATATAGACAGAACAAAATCAGAGCTGCCCAATGATCTGATAGTTTACTGTTTCATTTACCACCGGGTATGTCCCAGACTTGGCACTCAGAATAAATGGGCTTTTGCATTTCTTCCAGAAACACGGGTGCCTTGCTATCTACTCACTGCCATTTATATACACAGAGAGAAAGCATGAGAGTCAAGATCACCTAATGAAATAAGGATTGGGAGTAGAAAATAAAAGGCGAATTGAAGTTTTCAGTAACCTTCCAAATAATCCTACCAACAATACTTAGTCAACCTAGACTTGAGAGGAAAGGTTCCCTGAGTATCCTAGTTAGTCCCACCCAAGGCAAGGACCCTGTCACTTGAGCTCAGAGCATCCTACATTGTTTTTCTGTTGCATTATGTAAATTGCAATGATTTATTCACGGGACTATCTTTATCATGCATGTTGCATCCTAGGTTGTAAGCCTTATGAGGGGTGATCAGTAAGTTTCTGGTTCAACTTTTTACCCTAGGACCTAGAACAGTATGAGCCCCAGAGTAATCACTCATATTTATTAAATGAAAGATTGATTCAAC
This sequence comes from Procyon lotor, assembly GCA_028646535.1. Taxonomy (NCBI): domain Eukaryota; kingdom Metazoa; phylum Chordata; class Mammalia; order Carnivora; family Procyonidae; genus Procyon; species Procyon lotor. The sequence continues at coordinate 8,338,858 of CM053616.1, read as the reverse complement.
TTAATCAATTTTTACCACTTCTACCTTCCTACCGCACGTTCTCTGTGACCCAATGGAGCTTGGGGGGGATGCGCTCTTGATTAGCTGCCCTGTCCCCCTTTCCAATGGCTTCTCCTTGAGAGATCAAAATCCTTAACATAGCCCACAAGGCACTGGGTAGTCATGCCCCTCTTTTTTCTGTTTCTTGACTTCTCACTATCAAGGTCCAGATGCATTTCCCTGCATTGTACTTCTTTCAGCTCCTTGAATAAAATAGCAATCCTGCCTGCCTCAGGGCAATTGCACATATCATCTTTTCTGCCCCGAATTCTTTGCACACCCTTGTCCCCTCTTAAATAACCTCTCAGTTGCAAGTCCATCATCACCAGAGAGAAGCCTCTCCTGACTTCCCAGACCAGCTCAGGCTTCCTATCAGAGTCTCATAGGATCCATACTGTTACCCTCCTTGATGGCACAAAGGACAATAAATCACAGTTGTTATTTTTCACTTGTTTCTGTGACCATTTGGTTACTGGCTATGTTCCCCCTGGACTGTAAACTTCATGAAGGCAGGGACTGTGATGATTTTCACTTACCATATAATACCCAGGATTTTTGCTCCACATCGAATGTCCAGGGCTTAGCACAGTGCCTGGCTTCTGGTCAGAACTCAGTTATTTACTGACTGAGACGATCAATAAAAGAAACACACACAGACACACACACATCTTTTACATCTCTTTTCTCCTTAGAACTCAGTTACTTATTGACTGAGACAATCAATAAAAGAAACACACACACACACACACACACACACACACACACACACACACCTGTTACATCTCTTTTCTCTCTTCCTTAGGGATGAGCCCCTAGAGGCAACAGATCTAGTTCTTAAAATAACTTCTGTTGGTATACCAATAAATCTGAATTCAAGTGACCTTGGTTTTAGCCAAGAAACAAGTCCTAACCAGTTATTCATAGCCTCTCTGCTAATACAGGGCAAGACTTGTAACTCACTACAGGCCACCTCTTTGCAATCTTTCAATTTATAAAAAGGCACAGAAATACCTATTTCCTTAGAGAGAGACTTCTTGCAAGGTATCACTTCTTACTATCAAACCAATCATTAATGGGCTTTCTCTTTATAACTCACACACTTATCACAGTTTATCATTTGTATTTTAAAACTCCTTCTACGCCCACCCTGCCACATATGGTCACAGCTTGTTTGCAAAGAGTGCTGATCATGCTTTCAAACAAAACTGTTCCCATATGCTGTGATTCATCTCCCCCCTCCCCGCCTTTGCTTCATTTGTTTTAGAATTGGAGTTTAATTTTGAAAGGGTTGCTGTGACAGGAAATGACTGGAGGAGGAAGAATTAGAAGAGGTGGATGGATGAGAGGAATGGTGCTTATTAAACCCACAGCCAGGATCAAAGACTGTAGGATTGGGAAAACCCCTTAAAGGAATACCAGATTCCCACTCGAGCCTTTCCTTCCAGTTTAAAGTAGAGGAATGGGAAAAACACAGAAATGGAGAGAATGCCTTCATTTCCGGAATGCATGATAGTCCCATTGTTTACATTACAACTGAATCCAACATATGGTTCAGTTCCTGACCAGAGTGACATTTGGGAAAGTGGAAGCATTATTATCTCCAGAGAATATTAATGAAACCAAGGAATGAGTTGGGTGATTGCTGATTACAACTCAGTGCAAGACCTTTTAATGGAGTAAAATGTTTGTAATACAAAACTAACCGGTGGCTTAGTGGGTTAAGCATCTGCCTTTGGCTCCAGTGCTGACCCCAGGGTCCTGGGACTGAGCCCTGAGTCCCTCAGCAGGGAGCCCGCTTCTCCCTCCTCCCTGTACTCTCTCTCTAATAAATTAATTTTTAAAAACCTAACTAAGCATTCTTGGATAATTTATTCCTTCAACAAATACTATTCAGCATCCATTAATGTGCTATAGACCTATATAGGCATTGGGGATACCACAGTGAAAAAAAAACCCCATGGTAGATATCCCTGCCTTCACAGAGCTTACATTCTAATGCGGGAGGGTAGAAAATTAAACAACTCGATAAGAATACATATGTCAGAATTTAATATGGCTGTGGAGGAAGTAAGAAGCAAAGAGCATTAGGACATGTGAGTGAGTCAGGTTGGATGGCTGGTGTTTTTAAAAGAGTAGTCAGAGAAGGTTTCATCTAACAAGTGAAGATGTAAGCCCAAGGGAGGTGGGGAGATCAACGCAAGCAGACGGAAGAGCATGTGCCAAAGTCCTGAGGCAGCAACACACCTGACTGATATGCTCAAGGAACATCGAGGAGATTATATTACTACAGTGGAATGTAGGAGATAAAGTCAGACAGTTTAAAAAGGGGTCAAGTTAGAGCTCTGTAAGCTGGTTATGAGAATTGTGTAGTGTACTCTATATGAGAAGGGAAACAACTGAAGGGTTGTGAAAACTGAGTGACCTGATCTGAATTATATTTTTTTAACATTTTTTTAAAGATTTTATTTTGTTTATTTTAAAGATTTTTTTTTTTTTTTTTTTTATTTGACAGCGAGAAACACAGCGAGAGAGGGAACACAAGCAGAGGGAATGGTAGCAGGAGAAGCAGGCTTCCTGCCGAGCAAGGAGCCCGATGCGGGGCTCGATCCCAGGACCCTGGGATCATGACCTGGGCCGAAGGCAGACGCTTAACGACTGAGCCACCCAGGTGCCCCTATTTTGTTTATTTTAGAGAGAGAGTGAATGAGCAGGGGGAGAGGCAGAGAGAGAGGGTAAGAGAGAATCTCAAGCAGACTCTACGCTGAGCACAGAGCCTGACGCAGGGCTCAATCCCACGACACTGAGATCATGACCTGGGCTGAAACCAAGAGTCGGATGCTCAACCAACTAAGTCTTCCAGGCACCTCCTGAATTATATTTTTAAAGATATACTCTAGCAGCTGTGCTGAGACCAGACCATAGGGAGTGGGGCCGTGGCAGAAGCAGAGAGGTCAGTTAGACAGGAAGCTGCTGGAATAATCCAGAAAGAGATGGTGGCGCTCTGCAACACGGTTGCCAGAGAGGAAATGGTAAAAAATTGTATTGGTTTTGGTGGCTGCTATAACAAATGATCAGACTTGGTGCTTAAGCCAATAGAAATTTATTTTCTCTATTCTGGAGTCCAGAGGTCCAAAATCAGTACCACTGGACCCAAATCTATGTGTTAGCAAGGCTGTGCATTCTCTAGACTCCACCTCTTGCCTCGAGGAGCTTCCAGTAGCTATCAGCATTCCTTGACTTGTGGCCACAGCCTTCCAATCTTCAAGGCTGACATCTTCCAATCTCTCTTTGCTCTATCTTCACATCCCTTTCTCCTCTGGTGGTGGTGGTGGTGTGTGTTGGGGGGAAATCCCAAATCTCCCTCTGCCTCCTCCTTAAGGATACATGCGATTATATTTAGGTCTCACTGGAATAATCCAGATAATCTCCCCACCTCAAGATCCTTAACCAATGTCCACCCCACCTACCCCACCCCTGGCTCTTTTAAAGCCATTTCAAGTAATATTCACAGATTCTAGGGATTAGGGTATCAATCTCGCAGGGAGCAGTGATAATTTTTCAGCCCACAATAGTAGTAGGTCATGGATATTTCTTGAAGGAACAGCCAACAGGATTTTCTGATCAATTACTTGTTGGATGGGAGACAGACGAGTAAAGGCAATCCTGAGATTTTTAGCCAGAACACCTGGACCTCAGAGGAAGATTCTGGAAAGAATGGGTTCAGGGAAGAAAATTAGGAGCTCGTTTTTTTTTAATATCTTACATTTGAAAAGTCTACTAAATATCCAGGTGGTGATTTAAGGAGGAAATTACACATAAATCTGTATTCCTGTATCCAGAGAAGGCTTATAATACCAGGGATTATAAATTTGTGAATCATCAGAATATGGGTAGAATTAAAGCCATGAGACAAAGTGAGATTATCTAGCATGTGCTTCTGAAGGGTGTTCACTTGGCTAAACTGAAGTATATCCCCAGATCTTTTTCCTTGTATGGTTTCAGATTAGTACTGACCAAAAAAGATACGTGCATGAAATTGCAAGGCAGACGTGAAGCAGCCATCACTACCCTCTGAAGGGTGTGCGGTTAGATGCTGACAGAGCTACTGCTCAGCTCTAGCTCGTGCCCTTCTCTCCCACTCTGCATCCAGCTCCTCTTCCCAACTGCTGGCTCTCTTGGCCAACAGCAGCTCCAACCCTACCACCAGAGTCAGAGGTAACGGCCTTCTGTTACAGACTTCTCCAACGCTCAGCCCCACAGTAGCAGGTGGGTGTGCCTTCGGAAGCCCCAACTCTGTCGACCACCCCAGTGCCTCCCAGTTAGGAACTCTGCTCCCATCTCCTCCTGCCCCCTTTCCGACCTTCCTTCCCAATTGTATAAGGTCTTATTCCAACAATAAATCCCAATTCCATTGTGGTTGTGTTTCTCTGGTTAAACCTTGACTACCTATATACTCGGGGAGTGAATCCAGACAGGGAAGAGTTTAAGAACGGAGCCCTGGGGCTTTCCAATGTTTGGAAATCAGAGAGAAAAGGAGGAATCAGTGAAGAAAACTAAGTAGGAGTGGACACTGTGGCACCTGAAGTTTATACAGTTGGGGAGGGGGTGTCTTAAAGAAAAAGATTATAAATAAAAATAAAAATTATATATAAAAATAAATATACATTTAGAATGGGCAAAAGAGATCACATCAAATTACATTTTAAAAAGCTGCCAGATATAATAAATCATAGTTTAAATTATTTTACTGTTGATACACTTCTATAATACTTTTATCCCTACATTTTTTGGTTGCACAATATTTGGTCAGCTCTTCATATTACAATTATTTTCTACAGTAATTTCCACTGAGAAAATAGAAAAAGAGTCATTCTTCCTTCTAGCATGACTGATCTCCGTTTTCAATTTATTTTTAGTTTATATGCATAAAATGCATAAAACTGGTGTATTCACAGACTGGCTTCCTTGCTGTTTGTAACCTAGTTAGCAGTCTGAGCTCCACCAACACAAGAATCTTCTAAATTTGGGTTGCAGCCATGCTCTCCGAGTTGCTGTCTCCCTGCCCACGCCGCCCGGATGGCCTCCCAGAACAATGACCCGCTGCTGCCAGTGTGGCCGCGCCCGCAACCGCCGAGGAGCCAAGCCCAGCGGGGTCACTGCCCGGGGCCCTGTGGGCAAGAGGCGACAGGAGGAACTGATGACCCCCATGATATCCGGCGACAAAGGAATTTCTGCCGTCCCTGAACCAGACAACGTTTTAGAATAGGTGGGACGGGTCCACGCAGCAGCGGGCATAGTGCACCAGACCTGAGCTACAGTGAGCCCTCCCTGGAGCCCCGCAACGGCTCCCTTACAGCACGCCCATGGCGAAGTTCCTCACGCCTGCTACCACCCCAGCGCGGACACCCAGGGTAACACCTGCCTGGACATCCTGAAGGGCATCCTGCTGCCCATGCAGGGAACCCAACGCTGATCACCTTTTGCACACACATGCTGCCGAGCTCTGGAAAAACCCCACAGCCTTAAGAAGTGTCTGCAAGAAACCTACTTGAAACAGGTCTCTGGCCAAGAACCCTGACTGTCCAGCCTCTCTGCTTGTGTTGTCTTTTATTTTCTCTGTAGATGGTCTGTCCTTTCCTTCATTTCTGTCTAGGACTCTGTATCTTAAGCTGTGGTGTCACTTTTGTTTTGTTTCTGTTTTTTAAATTAAGTCTCTGGTTGAGCCCTTGTGATGAATATATTAAATAAATACATTGGAATTATTTTTACAAAAAAAAAGTCTTTGATTTTGAACAATCTTTCTTTTTAAAAGGATTTAAAATATGTAGTACATATGTAATTGCATTCTCTTGTATTCCTGATTGGGAGAAAAGTTCCAATTTTGATAAGGTATCAAAGAATTGAATTTCACAGGAAGAACGTATTATTTTACACATCTGGTGATAAGAAGGATTTTTCACACTGCTTTTTAAGCTTTCTCTTTTACTCTCATGTGCTTCTGGTGCTGTGTGCCATGAGACAGATACCTTAATATCACGATTTGATTTCAGAGCAATACTTTTGTGTCTTGATGCCAGTTAAGTCAGCGCACTAGGCAGTAGGAGTATTTTTCAAAGCCAGTCCTGCACCAGGGGGATAGAGATAACTCCACTATACACAAAAGAAACTACAAAAGAACACAAATATATCCCACTAAACCCAAAATAAAGGTATCTCCAACTCAACTTCCTCTAAGCCCCATTTCCAAAGGGCTTATAGCCATTCCAACATTCCATTACCACCAGACACAAAGGGAAAATTTGAACTTTCTAACCTGGAAACTTTCAAACATATACACGAGTAGATGGTATGATGCGGTAAATTCCCTGCAGTCTCAGTAGTTGGGCCAAAGCAGAGCTTCTAGCATGCTCTGTGAACAAGTCTGCTCAATCAGTTTAAATAGCACCCCAAGGCAGGACATCAAGGCCAGTATCCGTCGATGTTTGCTTGGTCTATCACCCATTTTAGAAATGAAGGCGATTCTGAAAGACCATATTCCAAATGAAGCTGTATAAACCTCAGTTTTGTCATTTATTTCCTAAAACATTGCCACCTGTAAAATTGAGATTTCACTGTGTGTATGTGTGGAAATTCATCCATCTGTATGAAGAGTTCTATAGAGAACTTCTCTCTACTAACGGCCCAAACCCTTGTCAAACACCAGTATCTGTGCCCACAGACCAGCCCCTGCGACTATGGATGAACCCTGCGGAGGCTCCTAACTAAGGTGACAACAGAAAGAAGCGAAGCCACTGATGAGAATACGGAGCCACCAAGGCCCTGGCTACTCATCCGACAGAAAACCTCCAGGTCATTTCCACTCCCATGTCTCGCCAAGTCCTGGCTTTGGCCAAATTCGGACAGTTTTTCCTTCACATTTCTCAATCTGCCTTATGCTTCTCCTGGTCCTTTTCTCAAAATAAGGTTTCTTCCAAGAACAATTAAGAAAATACATAATATGGTTAAAACGAGTAATCAGACAGACTCAAAGAAGAATAAGCAAAGCCTCAGAACCATCAGAGCCTAGAGAGGGAGGAAGGAGGAAGAAGAGGAAGACAGTGTGAATCTTGCCTTGCACTGTTGCAGCAGCAGGTGCTAAGGATGGGGAGGGCCTCGCTGGCGGATGGACTGACCTCAGTGTGTCCGCCTGCCCCAGCATCATCTCACTGCCAGCAACACAGTGGCAAGGAAAGGGAACATCTGGGGGACTCGGGATTCCCTACTCTGTCCATACCCACGGTTCACATAATGGCCCTCCTGCAACTGTCCTCATTCTGGCATGGTCCATTCCATACTAGTTGCAGCTGAATTTGTTTGAAATGCTGCAGGCAAAACAGGGTCTTCACCTCTTCCCTGCCAGTCTCTGCCTTAGGCTGGGCTTCCCAGAGGTAGGACCAGGAGCCTACTAAACACTTCCAGGTCCTTCCAGGGAGCACCCTGGAACCCTGGACAATGCTGCTATTCTGGAGTCTACCCAGACTCCTCCCCTTCCCTCAGAAAACCTGCTGTCCCGCATCACTCTCCCATCTCAGGACGTTTCTCCAAAGCTTACCTTCTTGACTAGAACTGACTGCTCACCCCAGCTCCCCACCTGTCCCCTGCCATCAGTCATCAATCTCAAATTCACGCAGGAAGTCTTTTGCCCACAGATTGAACAATGACATTGATTTTCAAGTGCCCATCTCTCTGACATTCTCACTTGCTGCCCAGAGAAAGTGCCTCCCCCTAGTCTTTTTTTTTTTTTTTTTTTTTAAGATTTTTATTTATTTGACAGCGAGAAACACAGCGAGAGAGGGAACACAAGCAGAGGGAATGGTAGCGGGAGAAGCAGGCCCCCTGCCGCACAGAGAGCCCGATGCGGGGCTCGATCCCAGGACGCTGGGATCTGACCTGGGCCGAAGGCAGACGCTTAACGACTGAGCCACCCAGGCGCCCCCCCCTAGTCTTATATGACCCTTTCGACATTGGCCTTTTCTCAGTGGGGCAATAGAAAGGAAGTAGCTTTGCTATTTCACATCCCAGAAGATAGAAGATCAGATCTTTGAAGTCTGTCCCAATAAGAGCTTAAATGTGGAAATAGCCTTGACATCTGGAATGTCATACGGAATTTTTGCCCCAAAATTTGGCTCTGAAAGATAGCTGAGCCACGGAGTTTGTCACAAAGACTCAGTAGGACTGAAGACAGCCTGCAGTTTTTAGTTTTCAATCAGCATTTGGAAATTGTGGCAATATACAATTTTCTCTAATATTTTTCTTATAACAGTAACATGGCAGTAAAATTATTGTAGAAAAATTGAAAAATACAAAATAGTTTACAAAATAAAACCAACTCTAGTCCCACTAAATGGAAACAACTGCTATTGTTGCTTTAGTGTATTACTTGCTTCTGTTTTTCTATTCATAGGTAATGCATCGTTGTAGTTTATTTATATACATATAATATGAATTGCTTATTAACATCAATAGTTTCAATTATATTTTTGAGTATCCTCTGCATCCCTTAGAATGCTAAAAACAGTGTTACACTTCATTATGTAAATACTTCATTTTTTTCCTTCATTTTTTTTTTTAATGAGTTAAGTGCTATCTCACTACTCTTGTGGAAAGGTCTAAGATCAATAGAGCTAAGTACTGATCTACCCTAAACAGCTTTACAACCTTGGGCAAGTTTCTTAAACCTTGTGTGTCTTAGTTTCCTCTCATGTAAAATGAGGATAATCATAGTATCTACGTTGGGGATAACTGATTGGCTTGGTTGGTAGAGCACATGACTCTTGATCTCAAGTCGTGAGTTTGAGCCTGATCTTGGGTATAGAGATTACTTAAAAAAATAAAATAAAATCTTAAAAAAAATAATAGTATCTACTTCAAAGTCCTTATGTGGCAAGTAAAGGGGAAATAACGCGTTAAGTGCTTAGACTGGTGTCTGGCATTCAGTAAGTATTAAATAAAATTAAATATTCTTATCCTCATCATCTTTGTATTACTCCAATACTTTTTAACGAGTCAGTACATTTATAATAAAGTGCTGATCTAATAATATAACTATTCAAAGGTGGATGAGGGTTATAGTTGAACAGCATATTATTCAAGGTTTTAGTGATTTGGAAGTTGAACAGCAAACATTTCCTGAAGGCCATATAGTGTAATAGGCAAGAGACAAGTTTTAGATGAAGACAAAGGTTAATCCCTGATAATTGTGATAAGCATTGATGTAGTTAACAAAAAGGGCCTGTAACTGTTCTCAGAGTTTTGCTTTTATTAGCCTCACAACAACTGAAGACATACCTACTATTATTAGCAGGACACTGAGGCACAAGAAGCTATGACACTTACAGCAACAGGCTAATAAAAGGCACAGCAAGGATGTGAACTCAATTACCTTACTCGAGAGTCTCTGCTGTTAAACACTGCTACCCGATTCCCCCCTTAACCATAAGGGATGGTTCCCAAGACCCCCGGGATACCTGAGACCACAGATAGTAGTGAACCCTGTATCTACCACATTTTTTTCCTATACATACACACCTAGGATAAATCCCAATTTATAAATTAGGCACAGCAAGGGATTAACAACAATAATAATAAGATGAAACAACTGTGACAATATACTGTAATCACAGTTGTGTGAATGTGGTCCATCTCCCAAAATATCTTTCTGTACAGCTGACCCTTGAAAAACACAGGCTTGAACTACGGGGTCAAACCGATAACGTGGATTTTATTTTTTATAAATACAGTACGGTTCTGTGCATGTCTTTTATGATTTCTTGTTTTCCTTCCTCTAGCTTACTTTATTATGCGAGTACAGTATATAATACAGGTGTTAACCGACTGTGTTCTCGGTCAGGCTTCCCGCCAACAGCAGGCTATTAGTAGTTAAATTCTGGGAGTTCAAAGTTACACAGGGATTTTTGACCGGGCGGGTTCAGCGGGTCAGCTGTACGTACTCACCTTCCTTCTTGTGATGACGTGAACTGATAAAATGGCAAGGCACCTGGGTGGCACAGTTAAGTGCGCCACCCTCAATTTCGGCTCAGGTCATAATCTCAGGTCGGGAGATGGAGCCCTGCCTTAGGCTCCGTGCTGGACCGGGCGTGGAGCCTGCTCGGGAATCTCTTTCCCCGTCCTCTGCCCCTCCAACTCCGCCCCATCCTTCTCTCTTAAAAATTAAAAAAAGGGGGCACCTGGGTGGCTCAGTGGGTTAAGCCTCTGCCTTCGGCTCAGGTCACGATCTCGGGGTCCTGGCTCGAGCCCCGCATCCGGCTCTGTCCTCAGCGGGGAGCCTGCTTCCCCCCTTCTCTCTGCCTGCCTCTCTGCCTACTTGTGATCTCTCTCTGTCAAATAAATAAAAATAAAATCTTTAAAAAAAAAAAAATTAAAAAAAAAAGTGCAATGGAGGCCAGATGAGACGAAGGGAAGAGGATGACGTAGCGTGTGACGTAGGGACGTGGCGTCAAACTACCATCTACGCTCTGACGCTGCGTCAGAAGAGGACCTTCTGCTTCCGGCTGCGATTCTTCCGGTAACTGAGATCCCAGAACGAGACTGCAGATAAAAGGGGTCGGTATGTTGTTACGTGTTTGAAAAAGTTATTTAGTATCAGTGAGTCCCTTGTTAACTAGCTTGTGCCCTTTTCCTTGTGGATTTGAAGAAACAGTGTTCTTGGTATAAGCCCTTTGCCAATCACATGTGTTGAAAAGATCTCTCTTTAGTTTCCCTTTTGACTAACATAATGGAATCTTTTTATGAATAGTTCTTAATTTTTTAAATTTTATTTATTTTGACAGAGAAGAGAGAGATCACAAGTAGGCAGAGAGGCGGCGGGGAGAGGGGGGAGCAGGCTCCCCGCTCGAGCCCAGGACCCTGAGATCATTACCTCTGCTGAAGGCAGAGGCTTGAATAGTTTTTAATTTTAATGTAAATCCAAAACATCAGCATTTCCCCCATATCACTGGTGAATTTTGTGCCTATATTATCTTCTAGGAGCACTGTGAATTTACTTTCTCTGTAATTTACTTAGAACTGACTTGTTAAAATATGCTGTAAGGTAGAAGTCAGGACACATTTTTTCCCATATGGATATCCAATTGCTATGACACCGTTTATATTGAAAAACTGCCTTTCTCTCTCACTGCTCTTACAACATCACTATTTCCCATAAAAAAAGGATCTTTATTTATTTGAGTTTATTCCTGAATATTCTTTTCTGTTGTTCTATTGGTTCAGCTTGTGTTAACATTTAAAAATTGTGGCTTTAGGGGCGCCTGGGTGGCTCAGTCGTTAGGCGTCTGCCTTCGGCCCAGGTCAGATCCCAGGGGCCTGGGATCGAGCCCCACATCGGGCTCTCTGCTCTGTAGGAAGCCTGCTTCTCCCGCTACCATTCCCTCTGCTTGTGTTCCCTCTCTCTCTGTGTTTCTCTCTGTCAAATAAATAAAATCTTTAAAAAAAAAAAAAATTGTGGCTTTAGAATAAATTTGCCAGTTTCCTCACTATTGTTGACCCTTTGCATTTCCATATGAAGTTTAGAATCAACTTGCCAATTTCCCTAAAATGACCTGCTGTGATTTTGATTGGAATTGCACTGAACCTATAAATTACTTTAGGAAGAATTACAATTTTACAACATTGTCTCTTTATTCTGTCTTCCAATCCACAAACATGGTAAATCCTATATATTTCAATTTTCTTAGTTTCTTCTAATGATATTACATAGCTTTTATAAAACAATAAAAGAAAAAAACTTCTAACAGGTTTGATCCTAGGCATCTGATGTTTAGAGTTGTTATTGTAAATGGTATTATTTAAGTTTCGTTGTTCTTCCAGTACAATGTTCAATAGAAGTAGAGAAGTCAGTATCAGGCGTTTTTGTCTCCTTCCCAATCACAGGTAGGAAGCCTATAATGTTTCACTACTAAGTGTGTTAGCTGTAGGCTACAGCAATGGATTTTTATGGTTTTTCTCATCTGCTAATTTCCCTTTTCTATCTCACTTTGAGGTACCAGAAGCCACCTTTACCTCAAATGTTTTTCTTTCTCTTTTTAAAAATTTTTACTTATTTTTTTAAGTAATCTCTACACCCAGTGTGGGGCTCGAACTCACAATCACCAGATCAAGAGTCGCATGCTCTATTGACTAAGCCAGCCAGGTGCCCCTCAAATGATTCTCTTTATAAATTGACATTCTGCTTCTCTGCCAAATTCAACTCTGCACTTCCTGGAGAACCTTCTTAGGAATCCCTGAGTAATGACCAATGAGCCTTTGCTTACGTATGTCCTATGCCAAAGAGGTCTAGAGACTCTTTGTTCTATGTCCCGTGTATAGAACCAAATGTTTATCTCAACTTAAAGGAGAATCACTTAGGCGCGCATACTGAAAGAAATGGAGCACCCAACTAAACAATAGCTTAAATAAAGCAGGGGTCATTGTTTTCATATATGAAGGAGTCCAGGGGTGGGTCATCCCGGGCTGGTCTGGTGTCTCCATGGTGCTACGAGTAACTGCCCTATTCCTAGCTGTCTGCTCCTTTACTTCGAGACTGAGCAGGGCCTTCAGCACCACACTTGTAAGAAGTGTCCTCCACCTCCAGGCAGTGCTTCCGAATTCCAGAAGAGGTGAAAGGAAAGCGCAAAAGGCCTGGCCTTTTTATAAGAGCACATTCCCAAAGCCTCACCAGGCAACTTGCTCTTGCATCTCATTGGCCACAAAGACTGAAGTCAGTGTTTCACTGGGCCACCCTGAACAAAAATGAGGTTCATTTCATAATAAAAAAAGGAAAAGATAATTGATACTGGGTCAGCAAACAACAGAGTTCGTTACAAGAGTTTACCTGTTTCTCCTATTGTTTCCCCTTTCCCCCATAAGAGAAGAGCAGTCAGAGCCTTTGATGACAGCTAAAAGCTCAAGAGACCAACTCTGAACTGTCTGGGAAGGAATGGGCATGAGAACATGAAGTCAAGAACAGAGGAATCTCTGAGAACATGCAGAGGAAGCAGAGTGGACTCCTGCTTCCCCTGGGACGGGAAGCTTAACAAGGGCCCCCAGGAGGACGTCCAGCTTCCGGTGGAGCTGGGAGACTGGCAGAGGACAGAGCGAGCTGAAGACCAGAACAGAAACAGCTGTTGGCTGCACTTGCCAGCCCTCAGGGAATCGCTTGTGCGCACATTCAGTGGAACAATTCCATTTGATCCATACACATGTCCAAATCATTGCCTCCTTCACTTTCTAAGTGCTTGGAATTACTCCTTTCTTCTTTAAGCCTTACATTCACTAGGCTCCTCGTGGCTGGGAGCCTGAACTTGCAGAACTACCAACTCGGTACACACAAGCCATATACTGCTTACTCGTTATTCTAGTACTCTCATTTTGGGAGGACTACCACAGACTACCTTGTGCCAGGCCCCAGGCCAAATACATTGCTTTTTCTCACTTGTCCTCAGAATAACCTTAACAGTATTGCAGTTTTTAAGATGAGAAACTTGGGGCTCCAGAGGGAGCAGTAGCAAGGTTCAAATCCACATCTGTTGACTGATTGTGAAAGCAGGTACATATAACAAAAGCCTTGTCCTCATCGCCTTGAAGCCAGAAAAAAGCTAGTCTAACTCCCTGGTTTACAGAAGAAAACACACACAGACACACACACACACACACACACACACACACACACACACAGCCTGAGGTGTCAAGGACCTGGCCCAGAATAACGGTTATACAAGGCATATTGAATATCTGAACCCAGTCAACTCACTTCTCTTTATATATATATTTTTTTTTTTAAATCTTTTTTTTTTTTTAATTTTATTTATTTGACAGAGAGAAACACAGCGAGAGAGGGAACACAAGTAGAGGGAATGGCAGCGGGAGAAGCAGGCCTCCTGCAGAGCAGAGAGCCCGATGCGGGGCTCGATCCCAGGCCCCTGGGATCTGACCTGAGCCGAAGGCAGAGGCTTAACGACTGAGCCACCCAGGCGCCTATATATATATATATATATATATATTTTATTTTTTTTTTTTAAAGATTTGTTTATTTTGAGAAAGAGCGCAGAAGTGGGAGGGGCAGAGGGAGGAAGAGACTCCCCGCTGGGTGCAGAGCCTTGTGCAGGGCTTGATCCCACGACCCTGAGATCATGACCTGAGCTAAAATCAAGAGCTGGACACTCAACCAGCTGTGCCACTCAGACAACCCCGAGTCAGCTCACATCTTGACACGAAGTGAGAGTCCATGTCACTGATGCCTTTAGTGTTTGCAGGGTTTAGTTCCACTTTTTTGCCAGAAATGGAGATCATTTTCAAACTTGAATGTGACTTCAAGACATTTCATTAACCACATTAAAGTTTTTACTTTCCAGACTAACAAAACACATAGCTTAAAAAACAAAAATCATGTCCTGAATATAAAGAGCTAGGGGAACTTGCCAGGAACTAGCTCTAGACACATTTTAGCTTGATGATTTTGCTGAAAACCAAAACCAAGGCAAAATGTCTTTAAATTCATCCAGATAACCTTTTCCTACTTCATCTCAGAGGACCCAGTTAGGAGGCAAAGGAAGGCCCCTTCAGGAGGCCCGGTGACCCACTGCTCCGCTGCTTGACACCCTAGTTACATCTGTTCTCAGGGAAGTCTTCCCTGACCTTCCTTTCTAAAGATTTTTATTTATTTATTTATTTGACAGAGAGAGAGAGAGAGATCACAAGTAGGCGGGGAGTGGGGGGAGCAGGCTCCCCACCGAGCAGAGAGCCTGATGTGGGGCTCCATCCCAGGACCCTGAGATTACGACCTGAGCTGAAGGCAGAGGCCCCAAACCACTGAGCTGCCCAGGTGCCCCTGACCTGCCTTTCCTCATTACAGCGCATTTGGGATTCTGCTGCTGGCCACAGCAGATTAATAGGTATTGGACTAGCCCTCCTACAGCAAACAACTGTCAAGAGTGAACAAAATATATGGAATTACAGTTTTCAGAAGTCAGGCAAAAGGCAGCACAAGACCATGATTTCTAAGAGATAAGTTCCATGATACCCTTTCTGTAGGCACTTTTAGACTATGGCATGAGGGGGAAGCCAAACAGAGCACCAGGGTCTCGCAAAGCTGAGGAGACAAATTGGAAGTTTGGATTAGTAAGACAGTTGGAAAGTGTAGGGCAAGTTACAGAGAGAAGGGAGCTGTACAGGGGGAGCTCCAGATATCTGCGGGGGCTGGGGCGGCCCCCTTGAGGCTTCAGCTACCAGGCTGCTCATCTTAGGACAAGAATCCATGAAGCTGATCAAAGACACTGCAGAAGAGGGGCTCAACAAATACTGGAGCCTGCACAGGTCTGAGACATGTTCAAGGACTGACCATTCAGAGTGGAGAAACATCACTGGCCCCAGGCACTCAATAGAGACCCCAGAGCGGCTGTTGTAGACCTACACTAACTCGGCTCTAAACCAGCCCTTGAACTATTAACGTGATCTGCAAATTTACTACCAGTCAGAACAAAATTCAACACTGTATTGAAGTAAGAGAATCTAAACACTCAACTATGTAGCATCTGTGATTTGTAGCATACAATAAACAATTTCTAGACATGTGAAGAAGCAACAAGATATGCTCCATAACCAGGAGAAAAACAGCTAATTGAAAGACCAAGAAATGACAGAGATGATAGAATTAGCAGATAAAGACTTTAAAACAGCTATCTGTCTGTCTGTCTGTCTGTAGAAAGATATTTTTAAAGATTTTATTTATTTATTTGACAGAGAGAGAGATCACAAGGAGGCAAAGAGGTAGGCAGAGGGAGAGAGGGGAAACAGGCTCCTGCTGAGCAGAGAGCCCGATGTGGGGCTTGATCCCAGGACCCTGAGATCATGACCTGAGCTGAAGGCAGAGGCTTAACCCACTGAGCCACCCAGGCTCTCCTATATATCTATATTTTTAAACAGCTATATTTTTTAATGGACAAAATATTTGAAGAGACACTTCACTGAAGAAGATATAAGAAGATATATGGACATCAGCATAGTGACACATTAGTCATTAGAGAAGTTAAAACCACAGTGAGATACCACTACACACCTATTAGAATGGTTAAATTTATTTTTTTTAAAGATTTATTTATTTGAGAGAAAGACTGTGCGTGGGGGGAGGGGCAGAGTTAGAAAATCTTCAAGCGCTCTCCTCACTGAGCATGGAGCCTGATGCGAGACTTGATCTCACGAACTCATGAGATCATAACCTGAGCTGAAACCAAGAGATGGACACTTAACTGACTGAACCACCCAGGCGCCCCTAGAGTGGTTAAAATTTAAAAAAGACTGATCATGTCACGTGTTGGCAAAGATAAGGAGAACTGGAAGTCTCATACTCTTTTGGTGGGAATATAAAATGTTACAAACATTTTGGAATACAGTTTGAAAATACATTTAAAAAATAAACATATACTTATTATATAATCTAGCCATTCTACTCCAGGTATTTATCCAAGAGGAAAGGAAGTATATGTTCACATGTTCAAAGACTTATTCCAAACTGGAAGAAACCCAAATGCCCATTTAAAGATGGGTAAATAAATGAATTGTGGCATATGTTATGTCAGGAACCATGAAAGCTTTTGAGATCTCATGCTGATTGCAAGCTAACAAGGCATCTCATCATAGCCTCATAGACACAGAGAGACGTAGGACTTCTGAGCCACAGACAAAAGACAGCTTATTACTATGGCAATAATGTAGCCCGAGTAACATAACTGTGTCCTTTCTCTGAGCTTCCATCCCACTGGGTGACATGAAGAGAGCCAAGTGTTGCTTGCACACTCAGTGGGGTACATTGCAGCAGAGGAAACACTGAGATTTGGAAGCTCTGACTTTATTTAGGAGCTACTAGTAAACCAGCCCATTCTCTCCTCTGGAAAGAGGTCCTCCCCCAGGATTGATCAGTGACAGTCTTCGAAAGAAGTAACATGATCAGGGGGCCTGGGTAACTCAGTGGGCTAAAGCCTCTGCCTTCAGCTCAGGTCATGATCTCAGGGTCCTGGGATCGAGCCCCGCATCGGGCTCTCTGTTCGGCGGGGAGCCTGTTTCCCCCTCTCCCTCCACCTGCCTCTCTGCCTACTTGTGATCTCTCTCTCTTTGTCAAATAAATAAAAATCTTTTTTAAAAGAAGAAAAGAAAAGAAGTAACATGATTGATCACCGATCATGATGTGTATCTATTATTTACCTGGTGACCTGGGGACTGAGGAGCTGGACCTGTGAGGTTCACAATTTGTGCCATTACTGTCAATTCAACGAGTCTGGCAAAGATTTCAAATATACTTCCTGCCACTGCCGCTGTCTAAATTCAGTCTCAGTCTCTTACCTAACACTATCGCAATCCCTGCATCTTAAACCCCCCAGGTTAATGACAACTGCCCCAATAAGGCCTACTTTAAATATCACATCTGTGAAATCTCCCCCAATTTTTCCACCTTGTCAGAAGTTATCAGTTTCCCTCTGATCTTGGGACTCCCACCGATCTTGGGACATATATTAGTTATGTCACACAGATCACAAGAGCCCAGTGATGGGTTTATATGTCTCTGTCATTCACTGGAATGTGAGTGGCACACACTAAGAACCCAGTAAATCTTTGTTAAAGGAACAAATAAAAGAATTACACAGAATACCTAGATGATAAGAGATAGTATTCTGGGTTCCAGAAAAGTGACTACTGAGATATAAATGGTTAATGCTATTTTATCCCTTTTCAATAGATCATGTAAAAGTAGGCAGAAAATCAAAACCAAAGGTCTGAGCAGCTAATTTGAACAAGACCCAGAATCATAAACTCTAAAGAACAGTACACACTTAAGCATTCTTAGCTCCCGCTGAATTTCAAAAGCAAGTGAAAATTTCTTTATGTGTCTGATTATTACAGACTTTACTGCCCCAAGAGCTAACAATGACAAATTATACCGATACTGGCATGAGAGCGAAGATAAATAGCCTACAGGCCCCTCTTCAAAAGCCAAACCTTTCAAACTGGAGAGCAATCTACTTTTAAAAATTTCTTGGGTAACTGTAACATGGAGTTCAATGTCTTATAACTTCCCAATGTACACAATATGCTCTCCTCACACGGAGAATCCTTCATAGCTTTGGGCCCGCCACTGCCATTCCTGTCAAAAGACATCCCAGAATGAATTTGCTCTGGGGACTTGCCAGACCCATCAGAAGTTGCCAGAGAAGCAAGGAGGTGACACGTTTGTCATCACAGACCAAATGTGAGACCAAATGACTTCAAGTGTGCAAATCAGGGTGCTTTGAGTAGGGTTTTTTCCCTGAGGCACATGCTTTTAAAAAGACACTAAGATGATAAGTACTTATTTTTACTTAAAATACCCCCCCTTTTTTTCTTCCAACATCACATATTAAATTTCAATATCCTCATTTACACTGTGCTCTCTGGCCACCAGGCTGCTGCTAGCACTGGATTCTATTATCTACACGGAGATCCTGGCAAATTCGCTTTCAACTCTTTCCTCTTGCCCCTAATAACAGTGACGATGAGGCTAAGAATGCCTGACAGGTGTAGGCCTTTAGGGCCTTTATATACCTGCCCCCCCTTCCCCCGGGGGGAGTCTCTCTTTGCCGATTGTTATAGCAGAAACCTACAAGAGCAGCAACATAGCCGAGGGACCACCGACTTTACTCTCCTGAGCCCTTTATCCCTCCACGGTGTCAGCAATTCTGAAACAATGAATCAAGCCATCTTGACAGGCTTAGGCCATTTAGACCTTAGACCGTCTACTCTAAAAAGAAACAGAAGAAATTAAAAGGCTTTAAAAATACCGTAGTTGAAGGAAATGCCACGGTGGAGGTGGCAGTAGCAGGCAAAAATAGTCTCCTTGACAAACTTTCGCTGATTTCCCGGTTACATTTTTTTTTTTTTTTTTAAAGATTTTATTTATTTGACAGAGAGAAACATAGCGAGACAGGGAACACAAGCAGAGGGAATGGTAGCGGGAGAAGCAGGCTTCCTGCCAAGCAGGGAGCCCGATGCGGGGCTCGATCCCAGGACGCTGGGATCATGACCCGAGCCGAAGGCAGACGCTCAACGCCTAAGCCACTCAGGTGCCCCTCCCGGTTACATTTTTGGAAGCAAGTTTCTACTCCTTCAGACTTGTCTATACTGTGATTTTAATTATTCAAAAGGAAAAGCATCGTCCAACAAAGGCTAATAATTCTGAACGGAGTGCCATTCTGAAAATGATCCACATTTTCATGTAGATCAAAGTCATTGGGAGTTTTCCAAGTAACATATGATACTGTTTCTTGTATAGCAACTGTCCAATTCTGTTTTCTCAGCTCCCTAGAATATGGATCTAACAAAGCCAAGGGTTTGGGTGTGCCTCCCAAGTAGGGAAGTTATCATCAGGAAAAAGGAAAAAAAAGTCTTCAGAGATGGCACCACCGCCCTGACTCCCCAAAAGCAATTCCCCGTACTTGTCGTTTGGATCAGTGTGACGAGCATCATTATCTCCCCATGGGAAATGCAGCACCGACATTGTGAGGCCAGAACACAGTGGCTGTAAGCCGAGACCAGGGGAAACTCAAGCACAGCACAGACTCGGGGAAGCCATCGGTGGGGCGATATGGAGGCTGCTGGTCACTTTGGTGAGAGTCACTACCATGAGCCTTCTGCGTCTTTGTCTTCCTCCCACGGAGTTCTCCCAAGGGGTAACACAATTTTGACTGGGACACCAAGAGGGCAGTAAAAAGTGTTGGGAGGAAACAGACCTGTTTCGTTTCTGATGGCTTTACATCACTGCTCATTTTGTCTGCCCTCTTGGGTAAATTGATCCAGAGAACACCTTTGGTCTTTCCCTCTCTGTTTTAATCTTACTCCTGTTAGCTTTTCTGCCCACCTGTGAAGCCTGAGGAGAACAGGACTGTAAAGTCAGTGTTGGGTTTTAACCGTTTTAGGTACCTTCATCCACCCTTCAAGCTGACACACAAGTGCTCAAGGAAAGCTTTTTATAGGGAGACCCGGGTGGTGCTGGGGCGAATGAAGAATGGTTGGGTGGAATGGATGCATCCAAGGAAGGGAACTTTTCTCCTTTGAGGGAGAACACTTATTGTTGACAGCCAGCCGAACTGGCTCAATCTCAAAAAGCAAAATTTGATGAAAAGGGGAATAGGGTATTTGGTATTGGTGACCACTGTACCTCAAGGCCAAAACCTCAAGCTGCCACTCAGAAATGCAGCAGTAAGAGCTAGGAGTGCGTCACTGGGAACAAAGACAGAGAGCAGACAGTTCTCTGCTGGAGGTACCGAATCTCCCGGACCCCAGGCGTCTTCAGTTGCCAGCAAAGCGTCACTGTATCAGGCCGAAGTCCAGGCCTCACCAGCTCTACCCCCGAGGTCAGCCACCTTTGGGGGAGCAGGTCCCACCAGGTAAAACAACGGAAATCAGTAAGCCTCCAGCCACACGAGCTCTCAGATGCAGAGACCTGGGGATGCCTAACGGGCCCTCACCTCATTATCCTCCCATCTTAGACCCCAGTGAGTTTGGTCAGGCTCCGAGGCCCCGGAAGCATTAAGAACAGCAGCTCCAACCATCAGACTGACAGGAGATAAGATCTTATAAACCAGAATGTCAGTTAATGTTACACAAAACTCATACCTTAACAAAGGAAACATCATTTGAAGGCTTCCCTCGAAGGTTCGGGGAATGTTCTTGTAATGGTGCCAGGCCCTGTCACGGGGCCTGTGGTGGCATGTCTAATTTACGCCAAATCTGGATCAAGACCGAGAGGATTTGTGTCCAGGGCTCCTGTGGGAAAATTCCCTCCCGCATTCTGGATTAGGTCATGGATGCCACAGTGTTAAGGAGGGTAAGGCTCCTCTCAAGTAAGCCCGAGGGCAACGGTTTAAAAGACCAAATTTATGACTAGCTTTCAACTTTCTGGTTTCAACTGAATCCAGATGTATAAATACCAAAAATACTGAAGGGAAAAGGAAAGTCTAAAGATCCCTTTACTACTTCCAGAAAAGCATGGCTGAAATGTTCCAGAAAAAATCATCCGCAATCTTGACATTAAAGAGTAATTAATCCCACCTCTAGTTTTATGTGCTGATATCTTTACATTTACATTTTAGGGTGAACTACAGTACTCAAATTCATGATCCAGTAAATCTTATGAGTTAGCCATGCAAATGCTGTGATTCAGTCTGATTCTGTAAGGCTAACCTCCCCAAATGAAGTAGTTTCCTAGGGCTGCCATAATGAATTATCACCAACCGGGTGACTTAAGACAATGAAAATTTATTCTCTCATAGTTCCGGAGGCCAGAACTTATAATTCAAGGTGCTGGCAGGGCCATCCTCCCTCCGAAGGCCTGGAGCAAAGATCCTTCCTCACCTCTCCCAGCTTCTGGTGGCTTCCCTGACTTGTGGCCACATCCCTGTCTCCATGTGGCCTTTTCCTCTTGTCATCTCTTTTGTCATAAGGACACTTTGCTTTTGGATTTATGCCCCCCTCCCCCGGATAATCCAGGATGATTTAATCTCAAAATCCTTAATTATAATTGCAATGACCCATTTTCTAAGTAAGATCACATTAACAGGGCCCAGGGGTTAGGATGTGGACCTATCTCTTGGGGGGCGGGGCACAATTCGACCCACTACAGTAGGCGTACTCTGGACTTCCAGGTCTCTACAAAACTTCAAATGCTTGAAAACAGACAGCAAATAATTCCTTTCCTTCTTTTAATGCTAATTTTAAAAAAAGTGAGGAAACTTGCTCCTTTTGCTTTATATACCATTTGGAAGACAGTTGGCATATGCCTCAAATGTTAAGAATCTGGTACAAGCGAGCCCCATGCCAACTGCACACATGTAGGCAACTTCCAAAGTATGTTTTCCTAATTATACTGTTTACACTTGAGTATACACATGCAACTGAGGAGTCACCTATTTAGTTATAGTGTGCTTTCAGAATCAAAAATATACAAATACTTTTACACAGATTCTAGGATACAATGTTTTGGCAGAAACCATCTGTGGAAAATATAAAAGCAAGTCAGCCAGCCACTCTCACACTAGTTGCAGGATCTTGGGCAAATTATTTATAAATCACCCTGTGTTTCAGTTTTCCCATCTGTAAAATAGTATAATAATATCTACTTCATAGAGTTGTTATGAGGATTAAATAGTTGAGCATTTGTAAAGCATTTAAACCATGCCAGCACATTGTAAGGGCTTTGTAAGTTTTATCACAATTTTTTAAAAAGTCATAATTGGAAATTGCACTAAACAGGGGCGCCTGGGTGGCTCAGTCAGTTAAGCATCTGCCTTTGGCTCAGGTCATGATCTCAGGGTCCTGGGCTGGAGCCCCACGGTGGGCTCCTTGCTCAGCGGGGAGTCTGCTTTTCCCCCTCCTTTTGCCCTTCCCTCCCTGCTCATGCTACTTTATTTCTCAAATAAATAAAATCTTAAAAAAAAAAGAAATTGCACTAAACATTAAGAGGCCATTTACAAACACACTCAAAGCCTGCATATCAATTAAAGTTCTTGGTTGCAAGTAACAGAGAGGTAGACAAATTTTTTTTGGAAATGAATGGGAAGGTTTACAAGATGGCTGGAACCAAGAGAAGCTGGGCAGCAGAGGGCAGAGCCAAAGAGACCTGCAAAGAACTTCACTGAACCATTCTATCCCACTGATTTCCAATTTAGAAAGCAGAAGGTAAAAAGAAGATACAAAACTAAGCATTGTAAGTGATGCTTGGACTTGTCATTATCCACCGTGTCCTTGAAATAATAGTAAAAATAATCCCTCTTCTTATTGGATAAGTAAGCATGGTTACCTATTAGGAGGGATCTAGAGTATCTCAATCCAACCTGGCTGTTATTGAACAACTCCTATTGAACAGGAGTTACTAAGTAACTCCTGAACTTTGAATCTTAGAAAATCTCTCTCCTTTCTAGCTTGAAAATCCTGCAAAGAACTCAGATTGGCCCAGGTTGCATCAGATGTGCACCTCTAAACTAGTCAACTGTGGTGAGGGAAGAGTCATAAAAAAACCACTTGGCTCCTGCCAGAGACACACAGTTAGCAATGGAGGCTCAGTTGCCCCCCCCAAGGGAGAATGCCAGGCAGACAGTGGCCCAGCCAAGCACCATCCACTCACACCCTGTCTACACTGAACATAAGACCTGATGGGAACTAATTCATGAAGAAAATCCATTATGTGTATACACACCGGGTTCTAACATGGCGAAGAGAGAGGAGGGACATGAGTAGAGAAGAGAGAAAACAGGGCAGGAGAGAAATAAGCAAAACAGAAAAAGCAGGGAAGGCATAAAAACTTTAGTAATTGCCTCCTATAGTGACAAATCACAAGAAAACAAGCCAGTATTTACTGTGAATGTATTTTTTTCTGGTAAAGGCTGTAAAACATAAGGTATAAAGACCTAGTTCAAGTTCTTTCAGGGCGATCTGATGGTCTGTGAGGCCTTACATTAGTACGCAAGGGTCCCACGTGGAAGACTAAACGGTCAGAAGGCACAATTTATAAAGAGGCAGGTAAAATTTGAAGTTTTCTCATATTAAGGGTTAAAGTTTTCTCCAGGAAACAGATTTAATTAAACATATAACACCCTTTTCCAAAACAGTGTGACAAACTGAGGTTGTAAGTGTGAAAGTATATGGCGACATTTCTAAAGCATGCTTACCAGTTGGAAGGGAGACTTGAAGGAGGGTCTGCAGCCAAGCAAGTGGAAATTGCTGGCATACCACTGTTTTTTCCCCTTTACATGGAATGTGTAGACCAAGTTAAATTCCCTAAGTACCATAACAAAAACACCTATTTAACTTCGTTTGACTGTTTTCTCAAATATATTTGATCAGAGAACTCTTTTTATGATGACATGTATTTGTATCCTAATGCAAGGAAGGATTCCTTGGAAATCCTAAGGAACCAATGTTCCAAGGGACATACTTTGAGAACTGCTATGTGCCAAATAAATACTGTGGTTCTAAGGGTGATGAATTGAAAAATAGCAATCTGTCTGCGTCTCTAAGGAAGTTAATAAATGATACATTACTTCTCAAATGCTCTTGTTACAGAATGAATATTAAGTGCAGAAATCTCATCTACCTTTTTTACATACCTTGATGCAAAAATGCTACAAGATATTACCATAGTAATAAAAACACACACCGTAACAATCCCACTTCAAAGCATTTTACAAAGGACGAAGAAAACATGGATATATAAAGAATGACTCCGAAAAGGTGAGAAATTACCAAGTTCTCTCTTGTCTCTTAAAGGAGTCCTCGGAACTGCCAAAAGGGGGTCCACTCCAAATGACTGAGTCGATTTAGCTCACAGCGTTCAGCCCCCTGGATCAGACGAAGTTTAGGATGTCTAGGGTTTATCTAGGAGCTCCCAGGTTCTCCCCAGGAGAGCTGGAACACTGCAGAGATGCTGCCTCTGGAGACAGTCCGCTCCCCCTCCACTTTAAGCCTTCCCATTCCCCCCAGGCCAGCTCCATCAGAAATGACATTTTTGATGGTAGAGGTATGTATCAAAGGTGGGGATGGGGAATAAATATGCTCCTGATATGTGAGTTGGCTGAAAATTGGGATGAGTTTTTCATGAGAAACAATATGGTGAGTGATGACTAGATATCTGAGTATGTATTCCAGCTCCATCATTGTTAGATCATTTTGCAGGAATTATTATGAAAATATATTACCATTTATAACATTATTTCCCTGAAAAATAAAAAATCATTTTATGTTCTAAATAGTATACGCTAAATATAATAATACAGAGAACTAAAACATTGATTAATGATGGATAGACTGCAGTTAGTTTCTAAAGTCCTTAGACTATCCTCCAAGATTTATTCATGGTCCATGGCTTTTTTGTTCAGTATTTTCTCAATCTGATACGCACCCTTTAATTATTATAGGAATTCCTAATCTAGGCAAATATGAACCAGCAAATGTCTTAAGTTTTGATTTGGAGATCTGGTATTAACAGAATGAAAAAGTAAATGCCTTAAACAGAAATATTTAAATCATATTTATTTCTTCTGTTATTAATATAAAAATATGCATTTCAAAACACGTCAAGATATTTGACAAGCTGCACAACAGAAAAGGCCCATCTAGCAAACTGTTCCCAAGCGAGTCTGAAGCGCCCAGTAAACAATGCAGCAAGGCCAACCTGTGGCCACAAGTACATATTCCTGTTTTGCAAGCGCACACTGACCCAAAACAATATTAGGAAAAGATGTGCTTCAAAGAACAAAATAAAGCAAAGCACTGAGCACCTTTTACAATGCCATAATAAAACATTCATTAATTCCTCTGTGTGAAAATCTGGGAAAAGACGGAAGGTAAAACTAGATATAAAAGGAGTTAAATGCTAAGTGCTTATAAAGTCAGTTTTCTCTGACTTGTTTAAAAACAGATTAAAAATCCTCTGGGATAAAGTGAAGGAGTTCACGGGTTTTATATCTGCCATTGTCATCACCTGCTAACAGTAGCTTCTTAGTCATTGAATAGAAATTTTATATTACAGACCAATGTATGTTGTCCTGTACTGACATCGATCTCTTTCTTTCTTGGCTACGGTGCTGTCATTGGTGTACCATGAAGTACCATCACACACAAATTATAACCACACTTCATCATAAGCAGAAATTAAGAAAGCACATTTTGCCAAACTGATTTTCAAATCTTCTAAATTGTATTTGTTCACTCACTTGCCAATTTGAAAAATATAGTAATTTGTAGAGGGCTTCTTCATCATTAATACGAGTTAGTGATGCTATAATTTAATTCAAAAGCAATTATTTTTTTTTAAATGGGACTCAGACCAGCAAAGCTTAGCATCAGCCAAAATTGATGGGCACACCGTGGGCAAAAGGCCAACTCTACAGTGATATATAAAGGTCACTTTATGAAAAATCCAAATACAAATTACTCTCAAAATGTTTTGTCCATTAGAATTAGATGGAATTTACAGACGGAAATTCAAATTAAATGAGAGGACTCTAGGTCTTTGGGGTAGAATCTTACAACAGGAAAGATAAGCAATGTTAACAATGATTTCTGTGATAGTGTCAGTTTAATCACTGACTTCAAGAATTCTGTTGAAACAATACATGATAAAAGGTATGGGGGGGTAACAGATACTGAGTCTACAATTAAATATTTTTCCTTGAAAAATTTTTCCCCTGAACTAGACACAAATACCAAGCATTTTCTACCTTTCCATCTCCTGAAATTCCAATGGGAATCCAGAAATGAAAAAAAAAAAAAGGAGCAAAGGTCAAACCTGCAGCTGGCCGGCACACGAGGAACACCCTGGAACAGCGTGAGACCCTCCTGGTGCTCACTAGGAAAACGACAAACGCCTGGCAGCACTGTTCCTACTGAGGCTTCAGGAAGTAACAGATCCTGATTGTCTTACTAGTGTCAGCACTTTGTAGTTAGAACTACTTGCAAAACCAGTGCTGAGAGCTGATAAATATTTAGGGTGCCACCTGGTGACTCCCGTCAAGTTTCGCCATCATGGAATGTGATCAGTACCGTCCCCAGAGGAGCACCCCCTCCTTCACTCAGTTGGTGACCAGGCTGTTAAAGGTGCTCTGAAACATCAGAGAAAAGAGCTGCCAGCTAAAGGAAGAAAATGCAGATGGAGAAAGTTTACCATGCTTTGCCACAGATATAACCACTATTCCACACGTGCAAAACCTAAAGAAAATGGAAGCTCCTTTATTCCGGACAACCTGTAAATTCAGAATTCTATGTATCATTTTCTTTGTAGGAGCAGATTATGCTGTGTATCGATATCCATTTTCTTACTGAATCCTTGATAAAAGTTTGGTTTAAAAGGCGAATGAGAAACAGGATCCAGATGTTGAAGGATGGCGTCAGTAACATCATATGAGGTGGCTCTTGGGTTTGCCACCGAGTTCGAGTTTCTTTGTCGTGAGCAGGTGTGCCAGGCCATTGAGAAACACCAGAACGATGGTCATAGACATGACAATCACGTAGTGGCTGATGCTGCAGGAGGAGAAAAAGAAACATGTTACAGGAAGAGAGAACACATATGGGAAGGAACGTAAGTTACCTCTAAATAATGTTTCTAAATGTATACATAAAATATACAGAATTACAAGATACCAGTGATTTTTCAAGGTTATTTATTTTAGTAAGCTCTACACCCAACATGAGGCTCAAACTCACTACTCCGAGATGAAGAGTCCCATGCTCTTCACACTGAGCCAGCCAGGCATCCCTCACCAATGATTTTGGAATAGATGTCAAATGTTAAAAAAAACAAATTTGTTACACAAGTAGTGATGGACATAAATAATATTTTGAGATTTCTCCAACAACTGTAGTATGTTATGAAAATGTCTGATTGATATTGGCAGCACCTGTGTCTTTGTCACCAATATAAGGTTAATGTCCCCAGGTTAAGTATTATGACATTTTAGAGCAGGCCATTCTATGCTTTGACGGAAGTCAGAAGTACTTTAACAAAACTACACCACACACACACACACACACACACACACAGAACCCAAATTCAAATCCAGGGAAGTAAAAGTTTTATAGCCAAAGCATCTGAACCAAGGAAAAAGGATACATTTCATCATTAATCTCCTAGTCAAAGCTACTGTCTCCCAGATTTTGCTCTTTTAGACCTTTTATCACTTTTAATACTTTAAATTACCTAAAACAGTCTTAACATTTTAAATTATCTTAATATAAATAATATTAAATATGACTTGATTTTTTAATAAGTTTCATAAAACCAGTAGGTAGGTGGCTATCCTCAAATTTAGTGGAAGTCTATCCATAAAAGGTGTCTCACAGATCACTTATCTCTTCATAGTGGCCTGAAATCACAAACTCTGGGCTCATTTAAGTTAACATTATTGGTAGGAAACAGTTGTGAAGTTCATCATCTCCAAGCAATAGAGCCATAACGCGTTCAGCTTGTGATATTTTCCATCAATCATGTCTTGGTATCATCTTAGAGCAGAGTTAAAGGAGCATCCAATTTCAACCTGAAAAGAGCTTAGGTGTTCCCACTCTCTCCCCAGGCTATATGGACATTAGGTATTCTCAGGGTGCACACATGTGATGGTAGAGGGACGGGGTCTCTGTGTGGAGGGGCATATAGAGGCCCCAGGAAGGCCTGTTCGGCCAGTACAAGAGGTGCTAAAAGGCTGACTGTACTTTTCAATCAGGGTAATGGGCAACAGAAGCAGGTCCTCTCTGTCAGATGTAGAAGAAGTCTGAGCATCACTGATTTTAATAAAGCTTAGTATTCATTATAAGAGCAAAGGTATTTTATGGCACTTATTAATTACATTTAGGAGGATATTAAAGTAGTATTGAACATAATGAGAAGTTATCATTATATCTAGAGAGAAATGATCCTTCAGTTGTCATTTGTATTTTAATAAGGTATAACAATAGTGCACGCAGGAAACAAGGTCCAAATGAACACCACCATCAAACCAATCAGACTGATGATGCTAACTCTATTCACCTCCTACCAAATACACTAAATACACTTAGAACATAAATTTAAATATGTTTTTATAGTTATGACAATTACCTCAAAGGAACTTTTTCTCTGGTTTAAGAAATGCACTTCTTTTAGGATGCTATATAAAAGGCAGGACTCTGTGAAGTTTATGACCCACTATGAATGAAGATACAGTGTAAAAGATCAAAAGAAGAAAATACTAAATTGTAGCTCTGTCAGCCCGACTCAGTTTTATGGCCTGAGTAGGATATTTTTCATATGGCTGTTCAAATCACACCTGATGCCACAAGGTTCTCCAGAGAACCACTGAGCTCACAGCCACAGGCTCGGCCGACTCTACTGACTGGAGTATATTCCTTTAAGAGTCTCAATTTAATTCTAGTAAAATCTGCCCTGAAGATGCATTTTTAAACATATTGAACTACACCCATAAACACAAATACTGTCTCATGCCCTAATAATACAATCTTCATTTTTAAAGAAACTAGTACTTCTTTGGTAACCTGAAACTAACAGCTGAGGAATCTCTCAAACCGATTTTGGAAACCCACTGCGATCACCACAATGATACTGTGACCATTACAGACCCGTGCAGACCACGGTCATGGGGCTGGTGAGCTCCTACCCCTCTCTAGAATCCTGGGACATGGTCTCACCATTTCTGTATTCATAAGGCAACCAACCAAGCAGCAAGGACAAAGTGACAACATTCCATTCCTCTATATAATAGGCATGTTATGGCTAAAGTTATTAACTATATTACTAATAAAAAAGGAGTTTAAATTTAAATAAAATTTGCCACAAAGGGAAACCACTGCAGGAGCACAATTCAAATAAGTCTGGATCCCATTACGGAAACCACCAATTAATTTAGTAATATCTACAACATGACAAGAAACATCTTAACTTTTCATGTATACATTCACACAGGAATAATGAGAAACCTAAAATGTAAAAGCAACATCCTCACAAACAGAATGCAGGAAAAATACAATAATGAAGTTTTGATACCGTGAACCCTATTATATGGTTCTTTAGCTTTGAATCTGGAAGCATATTTTCCAGCCATTATCCAAACCTTTTCCTGGCAATAAATTAGATGCTAATGAAGATGCATGAACCACTTGTGCCCATCAGACCTGTCCCACATGGTTCCCCAAGGTGGTACATGCCATCACTGCTACACAGGATACACAGAGAAAATTCTAGAAATCTAACTTAGCGACAGGAGCAGCAGTAAATCAAAAACGTCCTCCTGCAGCCTCAATCCAGGCAATTTCATTTAGAAAGCCTAATTTTTCTCTCTTTTTTTAAATATTTTATTTATTTATTTGATAGAGAGAGGTCACAAGTAGGCAGAGAAGCAGGCAGAGAAAGGGGGGGAAGCAGGCTCCCCACTGAGCAGAGAGCC
>CM053616.1:8228440-8308332 GCA_028646535.1 Procyon lotor | reverse complement strand
GGGTGGCTCAGTCGTTAAGCGTCTGCCTTCGGCCCAGGTCAGATCCCAGCGTCCTGGGATCGAGCCCCGCATCGGGCTCCCTGCTCCGCGGGAAGCCTGCTTCTCCCGCTACCATTCCCTCTGCTTGTGTCCCCTCTCTCGCTGTGTTTCTCGCTGTCAAATAAATAAAATCTTTAAAAAAAAAAAAAAAAAAAGAAATCACACCAGCACAAACTAAAATTCATAGATGCTAAGATAGACAAAAATTAGATAAATGAACCCAATTTCTTTGTTAAGGAATTTTTAAAAGATTTTATTTATTTGACAAAGAGAAGGGAATACAAGCAGGTGGAGTGGGAGAAGGAGAAGCAGGCATTGGCTGAGCAGGGAGCCCAATGCGTGGCTCGATCCCAAGACCCCGGGGATCATGACCAGAGCTGAAGGCAGACACTCTTAACAACCGAGCCACCTAGGCACCCCTTTTTGTCAAGACATTTAAAAATATTTGGAAGTAGGGTCCCTGAGTGGCTCAGTTGGTTAAACAACTGCCTTCGGCTCAGGTCGTGATCCTGGAGTCCCGGGATCGAGTCCCACATCAGGCTCCTTGCTCCGCGGGTAGCCTGCTTCTCCCTCTGACCTCTCCCCTCTCATGCTCTCTCTCCCTCTCTCTCTCTCTGCTTCAAATAAATAAAATAAAAATAAATCTTTAAAAAAAAATATTTGGAAGTAATTTAGTTTTACTTTATATAAAATTAATTAAAAAATTAAGCTGGCTTAATACAGTTTACCCTTGAAAATGCTCTTGCATAAAAGTGATTCAATATAGGTAGAATTCTGATTCAAATTTGAATTCTTAAATATGGGAGCATACTATCCTGAAGATCAAAACATCTAGTAAAACAGAATAGTATATTTAAAATGATAGTGTCAAAACATCTTACATTCATTTCAGTTAGTACAGGGCATGAGAAACTGGCTTTTTGGTTGCTAGATCACACTGCTGACAATCTGACCTCCCCAAATTCTTTTTTCAATCACTACTGTTTATTCATGGTTCTCCTGTATAGTTGAGTATATAATCAAATATAGAACAGAAAATTATCCCTTTTAGGTCTCGTTATTTGGTTGATTGTCAAATACTTCTGTAATCCTAAAACCTTCTTTTCTTTCTCAGCTGTTGCCCGCGCTCTCTTGTGTTTTGTTGCATTCTAAAGGTGAGGAAGCTCCAGGTCATCTCATGCTGTCAAGTGGATAGCCTCAAAATATCTTTCTCAACTGTGACAGGCACTTTGGGTTGTCTGTTTCCCACACCCATTCCAAACCACAACTTCTTGCCTTCTAGTCATCTTCCAGGTTAGAAGGAACATGTGTTTGTTAGAGTTCTGCTCATTCAGACATAATCTGAAATCTGTTGGATGGGGCAGTTGGGAAAGAAACTGTTTCCCTGATGGGAGGGGAAATCTGATGACATATCTCTTTGCTTCTTTCCCTAATGGTCCTTCTTCCTATCTGGATGGCAGATTTGATGCATGGAGGTATGAAGAGAAAGACCAAACCCTAAGAAAGGGGGGGGCAAGAAGGCAGGGGTGCTGATGACATCCCACCAGCTTTGCACTGCCAACCCCTAGACTCCAAGTGGCATGAGACACATAATTCCCTTTTTCTCTTAGCTATTAGTTAGATTTTCATTATTTATAACCAAAGGCATCATTTTTTTTTAAAGTTTTTTTTTTTTTTTAAAGATTTTATTTATTCGAGAGAGAGAAAATAAGTGGGGGGAGGGTAGAAGGAGAAGGAGAAACAAACTTCCCACTGAGCAGGGAGCCCGATACGGGGCTCGATCCCAGGACCCTGAGATCATGACCTGAGCAGAAGGCATATACTTAACCGACTGAGCCACCCAGGCACAGTTTCAAAAGCATTCTTAATGGTTCAATCACTAAGTAATCTTCATGCCCAGATACTTCCTCGTAGGGATCCCTATGCAAAATACACAAGTGTTTGAGATGAGCTAGCTGTCAAGGCTGAGGAACTAGATAAATTGTTGATATTTAGAAAAGTTAATTTTAAAGTCATGCGAAATAAAATAATGTGAACACAACTTTCCTACTTCGCTTTTTCTAATACTAATTTAAGCAATGAGTTGAAAGAAAAGCATTTAGAATCATCTCACTGGTCTGTTATACTGAACTAATTCCTGGCATTATGGATCTAACCAGCCAGTCATTAGTATAAATCCCACCCTCACCTTAACCCCCGGGCTTTCAAAATTGTGTTATAAGAAAATGTTTATCAATATAAATATGAGACTGAAAATGAGGATAAAAAGGAGAGATGCTACCAGTGATATTTAAGCAAGTAGCAAGGTGGGAAGGATAGACTTGGACTTGTGTGTTGAATCAGATAAAGAAAACAAGGTGAGCAGGTTGTCAATAGGAAGACAGGGAATTGACGGGATCAGTATGTGACATATTAAATCTGAGGGGTCATTGTGACATTGCAAGTAACTTGTAAAGGTTTAGAAGTTACAAGAGAAGACATTTATGATGACTTAGTCACCTTTGCCTCAGTTCTCTATGTTGACATTTCATTTTTGGTTGTGTTGGTCTCGGGACATAGTTATCACACTCAGCCCAACACACACCTCTACTTCTCGTTCCACATGTTACCAGTTCCTCTGCGTTAAACCTTAAAATCCCTGCTAAAAAAAATTATCCGCTAACAGAGATGCAAGAAAGTACATGTCATTTACCAGTTTTTTATTTCATCTAAGTATTTTTTATGTGATACTGACAAGGTATAAATGTTTTCACTGTTAAAATTTATGTAAATATCCCACAAAAATACTAAATTAAACTAGAAAGAATTTTCTACTATTTTTAAACAGTGGAAGAAAACCTTTTAAAATTATAATTGGTATTATGGCATATGCATAATAATATGCTAAACCCAGTTCTAGCTTAAACTCATCAAAAAGAACATGCAAATTTATGCTAATATTAGCTATTTCTTTCAGCATTGAATATGCCAGTTTGATTCAAGAATAATAGAACTGCTAAGAAGTTTTGTATTTATCTCAAGTATCTTTCAAAGAGGCTGATCAGTCCTGTGCTGATGAGACAATTTTATTAGTTAAAAAAAGCAAATAGTTTAGTTGATAGCTTCTCTTTCAGAGTTTTGATTGCTTAAGACTGACTGCTCCAGAAATTCCACAAACCTTAGAAAGAATAATTCCCATTCCACTTGTCAAATATGTAAAAAATAAAACTGAGAAGCTATGTAAATTATTGACATGTAGAACAGTTAACTTAAAGTAAAATGAAATAATGTTAGCACATTTATCTCATACATATTTAAGAAATAACCCCAAAGAAAACAGAATGATATCCCTTGTGTTTTGTAAGCAGAGTTATATCTATAATAAACAAGTCATTAACTATAATTCAACATTTATGTTTTACTGTTTTCTAGGGAAGATCTTCACTGGCTTGAATAATACTCTAATAACATTTTATTCTTGAGAAAGCATATTTGTCTGTTAGAGACTTGAATCAACTAATTTCCTCTAATGACAGCTGAACTCTGGCTATAAGGTACAACATTTTCCCTCATTTTTCCCTCATTTTTATAATAAAATAAAAGCCTCTGTTACAGCACTGTAGCAATCACATATCACCCTTTCTGTCTGAACATGGGCAAGTCCAATGCTTCTTTTTTTTTTTTTTTAATTTTTATTAACATATAATGTATTATTTCACTTTACCTTTTTGATGATAACTGGGTAGTTAGCTGAACTGCTTCAAAAGCACACATCACAAGAACAAAGGGGATTAAAATCTGTTTAAAAGGACAAAAAACCATACCATGGGTAGCTGAAACATTTGAAAAACTTAAAAATAAATGCTATTTCTGCTTATAGCAGTATTTCAACTTCTCAAGTAAATTTTATCTCTATTAGTGAAGAGCAAACTCTGAAATAAAACCATGGCATCAATGACATACAGAATATTGATGAAACAATGGATAAAGAAGATGTATATATATATAATATATATATATATATATATAATATATATATATATACACACACAATGGAAGACTATGCAGCCATCAAGAGAAATGAAATCTTGCCATTTGCAACGATGTGGATGGAACTAGAGGGTATTATGCTAAGCAAAATAAGTCAGTCAAAGAAAGACGATTATATGATCTCTCTGATATGAAGAATTTGAGAGGCAGGGTGGGGGGTCGTGAGGGGTTTGGAGAGGGAAACGAAACAAGACAGGATCAGGAAGGAGACAAACCATAAGAGACTCCTAGACTCACATAACAAACTGAGGGTTGATAGGGGGAAGGAGGGTTAGGGATAGGGTGGCTGGGTTATGGACATTGGGGAGAGTATGTGCTATGGTGAGTTCTGTGAAATGTGTAAGCCTGATGATACACAGACATGTATCCTGGGGCAAATAATATATTATATGTTATGTTATGTTATGTTATGTTATGTTATGTTATGTTATAAAATAAAATGAAGAGGAGAAACACTTAAAAAAAAGAATATTGATGAAACAGATTTAAAAATCTACATCAATAGCATATATAGCATAAAAAGATAAATATCAATATTTATTCCAAATAAAATCTAATACAAATTTTTGTTTTAACTCATTATAATAATTAATGACCATGTTCAAATGATTCTGAGAGATTATGAGAGGTATAAAATTCCCAAATCAGATAAATTATAGAGCCTGATAATTTGATTCACAGATCCCTGAATCCATCTGGTCACTTGATACTATATAAACATGATCTCGCTGCTCTGCCATTGCTTTTTGTGCATTTATCTTAATACAACTTTATTTCTGATAATACAATTCATATTCACTATAAAGTATTTATTAAAAAATTGAGAAAAATATATCATAATTTATTTATACTGGTTGAAAACCCATAATCCAGAGCTAATGCTGTTAATTATTTTGAGATACTGCTTTTTAATAAGCAATTATACACACACATACACACACACTTGATGTATAATAAAAAAAAAAGGAAATATGGAAAAGAAATGATGTTCAGGACTGTATAAGATTCCCTCAAGTGAAGGACATAGACTAAAATAGTTTGGGAGAACCTTCACTTCTGGCCACATTAGTCAAAAAAAGCCATCCATTGCATTATGTCAGTAAAGCTCTGAACGAGGCTGGAGAATAAAGATCTAGTATTCTACTTTAAACTTTTGTTTTTCTTTATTTTTTTCTTATTTTTAATGAAAGTCCAATGGTCTCCAGTAGAGTAAGAAAAGAGCAACTATCATTTAAAAATGTAAAAGAAAGTTCAAGAAATAATGCATGTTTTAAAATAACTCAACAGGTAAATATAAAAAATAAAATAACTCAATAGAAATTGGAACATAAGAAAAACATCTTTTTAACATTTCTTAAGGTTACATTTGTATTAATGCAGTAATAAAAAAAGGCTATTAATCCAATTAAGAGAAGCATACTTTTAACAATTAGGACTTATGTGATCTGAACAGAAGGTAATTAGATTTTAGGCAGATATATACCAACTCCATAAAATGTGCCAGGCACTGTGGTAGAGGGAATAAGACAGGCATAATGACCCTTAAGAAGAAAGGAAAGAACGTGAATTACATTCCATGGGAGTCTGAACCTTCAAAGCTGAGGAATGTGCCGTTATCTGGGTATCGTCAGCACCCAGCTGGTGCTTGCTGCATTACTGAATGTAAGCTCTCAGTGACGGATTTGTGGAGTGAATCAATCAATTCCAGGTACATGGATTATGAGAAAAGCTTATGACATGTGGGGAGTCTTGTGAGGAGCATATAGAATCTTTGGGAGCACTGCAGTTCTGATCTGCACTGCTCTTCCCCACAGGCTTTAATCATCTGTGATAGGCCTTCCTAGGAGTTACAAGGAATCTGTACTCTGCAGTTTAAATGGGCGTAAGGATAAAGCAAAAAGGTTAACTGTATTTTGGAGAAAAAGCTAAAGGGTCCCAACTCCCATTCAGCATTGTCTGTAAAGTTATATTCTTTCCATGCTATTTCACATTGTCAGAATGACTTTATAGTCTTAAAGTCATATAATGTTACATAATCTTAATGTCACAATGAATTGATAATATTAATCAGTATCTTAAGAAAATAGGAAAATAAGAAAACTAACCTTCCACATCATCAGGGCTCCCATCATAAAAGGACTAAACACGGTCAGAAAGCAATAGACAGAGGCAAGATCAAAGCTAAGGAACCAACATAAAAGAAAAAAAGATATTAGAATTCACATTGTAACTTTAAAAGAATGTTCTACTAAAAAGGATGTTTAAACTAACTTTCTGAAAACTACCCTTACTAAAATACAAGCATACATTGCATCAAGAGTATCAGGAAGCCACTAAAATGAATGAGGTAGATCTCTATGTGCCAATAACATACCAATCTCCAAAATATATCCTTAAGGATAAAAAAACATGGTACAGAACAAAATCCTAACTTGTATTATATTTCATTATAAATATGCTCTTTGCATTTAAAATTACCTGTTAACGGAAGCTATGTTCCCAGTTCCAAAAAATGCTGTCACTAAGAAGAAAACCTAAATAGAGTGAAGGAAATGCCAAAACAAATCAGAATTCACACAGGTTTCTCCTTCATTTAGAAAAGATATTCCTAGTCTACCATGAGGGTAACTTGGTTTTTACCTTGTACATTTGGCCATAAATTATTGTAAGTGAATGTTCTATTATATCTCCTTGTGAATGCATTTTGAAAGAAGCAGACTGAGAGGCAATGTGCTAAGAACTGGAGGCATGAGAGGTTATCCTCACTTGTCAATAGTATCTTTGGGAGGGCATTTTCCTCTTCTCTAGCAGAAGCAATCAGAGTATTGTATCTGTAGTTGGCCACTGATGATTTTTTTCACAAGAACAGGGATCTAGTGCATCAGATAGATATTTTCAGGAGAAATACTGTTTCAGCTCATATGTACTTGCAGTTTGCCCACTACATGTGAAACGTTCTAGGTTCTTTGGAAAGCTCAGAAAGAAACAAGACACCATGTTCTAAAATAATTCAACGGAGAATGAGACACGAGAAAATGTTAGACATCTTTTTGACACTTTTTAAGCTTATATTTGTTTTAGTGCAATAGTAAAAGGTAAATATTAATCCTATTGGTGTCTTAAGAACTAACTGCTAGGAAAGCACTAGGAAAATCTGCCTGGCCCATTGATAGGATTCAATAAATGTTAGCTACTTTATTATTATAGACAGACAGACAAAAGTGGTAAGGAAACACTGAAGATAACCTTCAGTGAAAAGGTGGCATCTGAGTTGGTGACTTGAACCTCAAATGCATTCATGGATCCATTCATTCGACCAATCAACTAACCAACCAACATTTATTGTCTAGTATATGTCAGAGGCAGAGCTAGACACTAAGAACATAAATATTAATAAAATAGTCTCAAAGTGCTCACATGTTAACTAGGATTATGATGATATATAGAAGTATATGAGAGGCATTTTAAAGTAAACGGGGAAAATAAAATACATAATCAAGAATGATTAAGAGGTGTGATAGAAACTTAGGGTTTACTGAAAGATACAGTGGAAGAAAAAGCAGGAACATAGATTGCTGGCATATCAATAAAAAGCCTTGAACTTTACTGTGGAGACAATGAAAAGCCAGCCAACACTTTAGGTGAGTGATACAAGAAATACCAGCGACAGTGAGATACTCAAATCAGGAAGATAAATAATTACAGGCAGGAAATACAATGGGAAGCTATTATAGTAGTTCACGTCAGGGGCAAGGAAGGTTGAACTGATGAGCTCGGAGCAGAGATAGAGAAGGAGGGGAGACAGTGGGACTTTAGAACTGGATAAGTGGTAGTTAAACATGACAAGTTTGATGGCCTGGGTGATGGGAATGTGGTGATGCCATTCAATGAGATGAGGCCTGTCAGAAAGAGACTTTGGAGAAGGATGGGGGGTTGTCAGTCAGTTTGGGACATATATTTGGTGATGTCCAGCAGAATACTGGCCGTATGGCTTGTGAGGTCAAGAGAGGTCAAGGCTGGAGAAGAAAATCTCGGAGTTGTCTGCACGGAGGTGTCAGTCAAAGCTATAGGAGAAGATGATAATATCCAGGCAGTGTAAGAGGAGAAGGTCAAGGGTAGCACTTGGAGAAGAACACCATTCAAGATCAGACGAACAGAGAGTGTGTTTTAGTGGAGGAGAAGAGAGATGATATAAAAGCTAAGAAGAGAAGCAGGATCATGTCCTGGAGGGAAAGGGAGAAGAAAGAGAAGTCATTAGAGTTGAATGTTATGGTGGTCAAGTAAAACCAAAGCCCGGACTGTGCCATCGGGGAGCCCCTGAAGACCACTGACGGCACAGCCTCAGCAGGGTCATCCGACAGCTGTGCACTGAGCTACTGTGTGCCAGGCACTGCTCAAGGCTTAGAAATACAGTATGTAAGTGGGGAGGAAATGGTAGCAGCAACCACAGATTTTTGTTTTAAGGAGCTTGGTAGTAAACAGAACAGACAAAATGAAATCATACTTTGAGGGACGCAGTGTTCAAGGGAAGAAGTGTTGATTAGTAGAGGGTGTAAAGAGAAGATTAGTAGAGGGTAGAAAGAGAAGTCTGTGAAGAGAGAGAGGCGAAACTGAGGACAGAAGCGAGAGGTAGAGGACAGAAGGACAGCACCAAGGTAAGGTCAAAGGAAATACTTCCCTATGAATTTCTTGAAGCCGGTTAGCCAGCTTTCCCACATGTGACTTTATTCTGCCATATTGTCTTTCAAACTTCTAATACTAACAATTTTCACACAATGTTGCCTCTGATGTGATTCAAAAACCTTGTGAGATCTATGCTATAGAACATGGATACAATATAAAATACACATAGAAAGTACAAACCAAACTCATTATAGTGGTTTCTTCTAGATGAGGGAAATTAGAGTGGAGTCAGGAATTGAAAAAAAAAAACCCAAAACTTTAGCTTTAGCGGTAATGTTTTAATTTTTTAAAAATGTGTGACATGTGTGACAAAATAACTGTTGGTGTCTTGTATGGGAGGAATACACACATATACATTTGCTTGTCATATCATTCTGCATGCTTTTCTACAGTTCCAACATTTTTTAAGATGTGGACTGTATGAAAAAATTATGGTTGAGAGGGGGTTAAATGGCCTCCAAGTGGGCACTATGAAGTGAGCAGGGAAGTACGGCCTCACTCCATTACATGGCAGGTTGCAGCACCTTAAAAGTCCAAACAAACAAAGGATACAAGGAAAAAGGCCCTCCGGACGTCATCCAGATAGAGCTGGCGAAACTGGGTAATATCAGGATTCCAGGTGAACTGGAGGCTGGTGACCTGAGGCAATAAGAAACACATGAGCACACAAGAACTTACTTTTACCCTCAAAAGCCAACTTCAGGCTGGTACCATAGCTAGGAAGTTATCTTGCACTGACAAAATTAACTAACAAAAAAGCCGTTCCTATAGTTTAATTCCATCTTAATACAATCTGCCAAAAGTCAGAATACATTGCTAATGATACACTAAACAGAGCTGTAGTATTGCTAAATGTGCAATAAAAGGGAGAATCAGGCTTTTCTTTATTCTATATAAATGCTTCACTTTTAAATCCCTATTTAACTCTTTCCTTTTCTAAGTCCTGATTTCTCAGTGTCCTGATATTCGAAAACCCAGCTATGGTATCATATTAAAAAAGCATGATAAAATCAAATATTTCTGCTTCTTCGTTCTTCTGTTAGTTATTTTCTCTATATACAAATGCAAAGTATTCTTATTTTGGTAAAATAGAAAGTCAGTCAATTTCAACAAGAAGGATGCACTTTTGCTTAATCACTTTCTCCCCAAACAGAAAAACTCATGGTTGAGTTTAAAGGGAAACTTTCCCCTCCTCCACTGTCCACATAATTTTCCACTAAGTTCTTTGGATGCTTTAAATACTCCTTTCTATAAAAAGAAATATCTGCTTTCCGTTAAAAAACAGAATTTAAAAAATGACAAAGAATCTCATTTTTTGATTTAATATTTATTTAATATTAAAATATTTAATACTTACTATTAAGGGTAGTCTGACCATTTACTAGAATCTGAACAAAACTGTTTTCATGTACTGTTTTAATATTCCAGGGCTGAATGTTAAAAACCAGTAGTTATTTAATATACTTCAATAAAGTTTCCTCATTATTGAAATTAATTATTCTAAATTACCAATTACTCTGTAAACTCAACTGGAACCAGTTATGAATGGATCAATGGATCAATCATGAAGGTATTTTTCTGCAATATTCATTTTATCTGACCTCAGTAAAACTGTAAATATTCCACCACCAATGGTTTATAATTACCTTCAGTTCTAAAACAAAGGCAAGAGACATCAATTTAACTCTATAGCTCAGTATGATAAATGTGTCCTTAAAATTTAGCTGGCTTTTAGCCAATTCAAAGTGTACTGTGTTGAATAAATGGCCTAAGATTTGGACTAAAGCCATAATCGCTAGGGTGGCAGAATAAGCAATTTGGAGGAGGACCACTAGAAAGAGAAAAACAGCACTGCAAACACAAGTGTCACTTTACGATCAAATTCATGCATTGACTTGTGACAACATAAATATTATTGTGACTACAGTAAATTGAGGGAAAGAAAAATTAGATATGAAAAGAGAGGAAAATACGACAGAGCATTGTTTCTCCTCTACTTCTTCTTGTACATCAGGATTCTCAAGTAATCTCTAAGAAAAACCCAACCTATTTAATGCCTATAAAAGAATAAAATCATGCTTTTCTATTGTAAATGAACAATTTTCTTATAAACTGTTTAACTTGATTATTAATCATTAACTTAATTACGACTGCCTTAAATGGTGCATAGTTTTTGGTGAAATAACACTGCAACTTTCTTACAGAATAGAGAATATTTTAATATTCTCAAATAAACTCAACAATGATTTTGACAAGCTACCTTTTGTTTATAGGAAACACTGGGTCGCTGCAGGGTTTCTTGTTCCACCTGTATCCACACAAACATTAAGCATGACAATACTAATGGAAAAAGAGCTTCATACCTAAGGGGTAAGGGGATTTGGGGTGGAAGTGGGAGGAAAAAAAAAAGAAAAAAACATTAAACAAGTAAAAATGCAAATTTATGCAAAATTAAAACAACCTTGACAATACTCCAAAGTCACAATATCACAAAATTTAAATTTCCTGGCTTTCCAGAAAAAGAAAGTGGGAAAGGAAAGGAACATTTAAATATCAACTCCAACACCATCTCTTTCTGAAATTTATTAAATCTTGAGATCATTTTAATTTTTAGAATAGTAGAGATATTTAGAAATCACTCCTAAGGTAAATACACAAAAAAGAAAAGAGAACAGTAAGACAGAGGTAAAAAGACAATGCCTGAGTTAAAATCATTAATATACCTAGAAGAGCAAGACCAATGTTCCAAATTAAAAAAAAAAAAAAAAAAATGGGTGCAATACAGACCTAAATCTCTTAGAATGAAAAAAAAAAGAGCCAATAAACATGAAAATACATTTGACCTTACTGATAATTGATGTGGAAACTAAAACAATAGGAAGATAACACATTCACTTATCACATTTATCCAGTAAAAAAATAATGTCAACAAGAGTATAATGAAAACTAACCCTCATACTCTCTATATAGGAATAAACAATTTCTGGAAGGCAATCCAAACTCTATATCAAGAATCTCAAAAATATTCGTATACCATAATCCAATGATGTCACTTCTAGGAATTTACCCTAAGAAAATAATCCACTATGGGCATTAGAATTCTCATATGAAGATGTTTGTTGTAATACAGTTTACAGAAGGGAAAAAACAAAAACAAAGACAGGAAACAAGCTAGAGAGTGATTAATGCATGGTACATCTCTAGGCTAGTATAATGGGGACATTATAATATGGACAAAGGAGAAATGTTCATGAGATAAGACAGTGACAGAAGTCTTTTCTAATCCTCTTCCAGCCTGCTGAGGGATAAATGTGCCACCTTTGTTATCCCTCAAATATCCTATTAGAGTTCTTCTCCCACCATTTTAATCACACGTTCACTGAAAAGCCTTTCCCACCAGTTTGGAAAAGCTCCGACTGTGTCAGTCTTGTCACCACTGCAGGCCCAGCTAATAAGTATTTGCTGAGTCAGTAACTTAAGTGGAAGTTACAAGACAAAAATCAAACTAAACAAATCAAAACAAAAAAACTTTATTTCTCTCAACTTTTTCACCTATTTTTTTTTTTTTTTAGAGATTTTTATTTATTTATTTGAGAGAGAGACAGAGCACAAGCAGAGGCAGCTGCAAGCTTCCTGCCCAGCAAGGAGCCAGACACGGGACTCCATCCCAGGATCCTGGGATCATGACCAGAGCCGAAGGCAGACGCTTAACCAACTGAGCCACCCAGGCGCCCCTCAACTATTTCACCTATTGAACTCTATTCCATTTGGTGCTACTTCCTAAACATGGGACAACAAAAGAAGCAAAATGCTTTAAATTCTATCACTGATCATAAACATAAAAACTGAAGACCAGGGAGAAGGAAGTATTTGGATTTAAGAAAGCATACACAAATCACTTGGTATATAAGATGTAGAATACCCAATATATCAAAAGACAATATATACATGAGAAAATATCATTAGTCAAACAGGTGCAGAAAATTTATACAAAGCTGTACCATTTTTGACCTATTAAAATAGTCGTTGATGTTCTTAATTTTTTAAGAACATTAAATTTTATTTAATTTTAAAATGAAAATACTAAATACTATGAAGGACAGGACCCCTAATTAGTTGGTGGTGATATTATAAGCTGACACTGTCCTAAAGACAAAAGTAAAAAAATAAAAAATAAAAAATAAATTCATACTCTATGGCCACCTATACTACATGTGAGAAATTAACAAAGGAAGTAATAGAAACTATATATAGAAAGCTTGGCACAAAAACATAAAATATTATAATAAAAATGGAAATAAATAAAATGATCAAAAATAGAGGAATGTTTAAATAAATTACACATTTGTAATAACATGCATCACATCACAGAATATTATCTGTGATAATATCACAGAATATTAAATATATTTTAATCACATCACAGAATATTAAGTATCTATTAAAATGATGGTGAGGAAACCTATGAGCCACCTGGGACAATGCTTCTAAATAATGTTAGGTATGGGGCATCTGAGTGGCATAGTTGGTGAGGCATCCGACTCTTGATTTGACTCAGGTCGTGATCTCAGAGTTGTGAGGCAGAGTTCTGCGCTCAGTGTGGAGTCTGCTTGTGACTCTCTTTCCCTTTCCCTCTACCCCTGCTCCCCTCACTCTCTCTCTCTCAAAGAAAGAAGTAAATAAATTTTAAAATAAAATAATATTATGTAGGAAAAAAAGATAAAATAGTAAGTATATGGACTATGATTAACACTATGTTAAAAAAACAAACAGAGGTAAGACTGGAAGAAATATATCAGAACATCAGCAGGAAGGGTTGGATTAACAGATGATTTTCCCCTTTATTCATACTTTCCAAAACGTGATCAATACTATGTTTACAATGATTTTTAAAAACTAATTGAAAAACAAATGTTGACATAGAATGCCTGTATCCTAGTCATTCTTTAAAAATTTAGTTCAGCTTCCACAGGAGTCCCTAAATGGCACAAATTCAGCTCCCCTACTCAAATTCTTTCTCTAGCCATTCTTTATATCTTACAATTCCCAGTCTAATTAAGTCACAATAACTTAACTGTTGCATTCTGTAAGTGCCTAACACTGTAAAATAAAGTCCTTATTTTATAGCAGCTTACAACTCTATTATACACCTGGGGTAAGCTAATTGTTCTGCCTGTTTGTGTGTCTAGTGTTTAGGACACTGGAGATGGGAAAGAAAAAACTGTTGATTAATTGAATCAAGAAGATGTATACTCTAAGCAAGAGGACTATGATTTTTAAAAATATTTGCATATAATATTTTTATATGAAAGTATTCTTTCCTAATATATGAAAACATAAATTTCATAGTTCTGCAAATAGTGCTACAGATTTATTTTCTTTCAGAAACTATACACTAGAATCTTTTTCATTTGTAAAATGTAGATGAAGAAATCTGATAAAGGCGATCTTCCTATGGGACTTTATTTCTTTAGACAATCAATATCTTGTATAAAGTCTGCATATTTGAATTAATAAACTGAAATACCAATAAAATGTCATCACAGGCTCACAGTGTACACAGTAAAACCTTACAAAATTAGAATCTCCTAGTTTGGTCTCTATGCAAATTCAACAGGGCAGAAAAGGCATTTAGCTTTGTATCATAGTTTGTTAAGCAAAGGGATAATATAAATACAATTTTGGCAAGAAATGTTTAACAAACTTAAGAGAACTCTTTTCAAGCATTTCAATAACTTCCATTTGCATAAAAATAATGAAATGCTGA
Source organism: Procyon lotor (assembly GCA_028646535.1). Classification (NCBI taxonomy): domain Eukaryota; kingdom Metazoa; phylum Chordata; class Mammalia; order Carnivora; family Procyonidae; genus Procyon; species Procyon lotor. Next base: position 8,293,814 of record CM053616.1, on the reverse strand, counting down.
TGAAAATGAATCTTCTTTATTCATTAAATCAAGGATACATTGTTAGAATTTAGGATTACTATTACTGTATTTCTGTAAAGTAATAAAACTGCATTTCTTTTAAATATCTTATAATTCTGACTATTCACTAATTTACATAGAGAATCCTCCAGATTGTCCAAAATAGTGATATACAACAATCAGGTGGACTATAAGTTTTGCAAAACTGATTTGAAATTGAAAACTGTGCTAATTGAAAATGTTAGACTGTGCTATTTCAGGCTATCTCTGTTGCATTTTTCTGCAAAGGTAAATATACTTTCTGATGTTGAATAATATATTTCTTTATACATTCATTAACAAAGTTATACTCATTATTACTGTTTTGTTTTTACACATCAATTTTTGCTTTTCAGATTTTCTTAAAATAAATTAAGTGTGCTTATGATAATATGCTTTAGTATCTTTATGACTATGAAATTGATGATTTAAAATACTATCATAGTTATCCCCAATGTAAGTTACATGATTAACTCATTATATATTCTGAAATATTTTTTCACTCAAAATTCAACTTTAATTATCCTTTCTTCTTTCCTTTCCTTCCTTTTAATCCAATAAACCAGATCCATTTCTAGATTTGTATTTCTCAAATCTCCTACACATTCCTTTAAATGTGTTTACTGCTTTAGAATGTGAAGGCTCAAAAAAGAAAAGGGCTTATTGATTATTAAGTGACTGTGTAGAATTTGGCACATATTTCTGGACCCTCTCAAATATATACTCTCTTAAAGTGACCTTTAGGTAAGATCTCTTAAAGAAATTCATGCACCCCAAAATGGTGAGTTAAAATAGAAATTATTTTGGGGCACCTGAGTGGCTCAGTTAAAGGCTCAGGGTTAAAGCCTCTGCCTTCGGCTCAGGTCATGATCTCAGGGTCCTGGGATCGAGCCCTGCATTGGGCTTTCTGCTCAGTGGGGAGCCTGCTTCCCCTCTCTCTCTGCCTACCTCTGCCTACTTGTGATCTCTCTCTCTCTGTCAAATAAATAAATAAAATCTTTAAAAAAAAAAAAAAGAATCCTTTTCTTCAAAGCAGATGAGGAGATGGTATCACTGCTTCACTGACTTCTAGAGAACCCTTCAGGATCTACCCCAAAGCAAGCTGCTAGTTATTGTTTTGCAAGAAAATTTAAATCTTAAATAAAAATGGATTCTTTAACTTCTGGGAAAATATTCTGAAAGTTTCCGAATCAAAAGGAATATTTGGACTAGATACATGTAAGAGTAAAAATAAAAAGTATATTCAAATAAGAATGAACAAATCAAGGTATAATTTGAAGTGCAGGAAAGGAATGTAAAAATGCTACAGTTATAAGTCATTGTTTGAGACTTCAAATTCCTCCATAATCAATCAGAACATTCTAACATTGCAGTGAAATGACATTTTAGCAACTTCAGGAAATAAACAGAAAGACAAAGACAAGAGGCAATACTATGAAAATGTGAAAAAGAAAACAGAACACTTACAAACAAGTTATATACAGTTCTTATGAAGCAGAAAATATTTATAATTTATTCCTCAAGATTTATACATTTTTCATTTCCAGAGGTAAAATATTCAAAGAGAAATGTCACAATCATTTAAAACTTGCTACTAACAATTAAAATTTAAAAACAGTTCATACCCTGTGCTTAGCAGTAGGTAGGCTGACATCGAGGAAAGAAGTATGCTAAACAACCGCTCAAAGAGGCTTGTAGGGCTCAGCATGGGTAGGACAAAGGAAGAGGCTGCAGTAAAACAAAGCAGGGCAGTGTCAGTATGACAATCACAACAACAAACACAAGGTATGTGAGTTTAAAAGCACCAATTCTAGTATCATTTATAGAGTTTATTATTGTTTCTGAGACCTCTCAAATGCGCTATACTTGTCCTAATCATTTTTGTAAGAAATTTGAAACTTCACATTTTTTAAAAAAGATTTTACTTATTTTAGAGAGAGAGAAGAGAGTGCGCACACTGGCGTGCATGTACGCAGGGAAGGAGAATGGAGGGGAGGAGAGCAGAGGGGAGGGAAGGGGAACAAACAGATTCCTGGCTAAGTGCGGAGCCCTGCAACATGGAGCTTGATCCCGCAACCCGATGATGGAAGATCGTGACTTGAGTGGACATCAAGAGTCAGGGCCCTAACCAAATGAGCCACCAAGGCGCCCTGAAACTTCGCATTTTTACACGTGATCTTAGCCAAAAGGCCTAGAAGCGATGAAACTCCACATTTTTAATTAAAATTACATTTCATTATTTTTACCACATTTTGGCTCAGATTTTCTCAATTTTATTTAGCCCTGCTCACTGTAATATTAACCACTAAATGAGTAATTTGTTATTTGATGATATAAATAATAAAAAACATAATACAACATATTGTTCAAGATTCAACAAATTTTCTTGTAATTAAGCATTTAGTTAAAAGGCAACTTATTCCCCAGAAATTGATTTTTCCTAACCTCTTTCTCCTGCTCCCAAATTTTCCCACTGCAAAGTATATGCCTTGAGAGCGATAGCGTGCCACTCAGAAAACGAAAAACAGGAGAGGACTTCCCCACATGAGAGTTGTAATAAGAGTAATGAAGTAATCTTCCCCTACAGGACAAGAAAGCAAGTATTTCAGTAGAAGGGTAGCAAAACAATAACTCCCCATTTCTATTTTGGGAGAGAAATATGCCTAAGTTCCTCATCATCCTAGTTAGGCAGGAAACATGCATGGAGTTTAACGCTCCAGAGCATAGAGACGGACGACTTGGGATAAAATCCTGGCTGATTAACTTTAACTTTCTAACCATGGGGCAAGTTTATTAACCCATCTAAGCAGTATTCCTATCTGTCAGGTAGTGAGGATATAAATAAATTGTTGTGAGGTTTAAATACAACTTCACCTGTAAAATGCTCCCTGAGCATAGTGCAAGGGATATAATAGGTGCTTAACAACTCTTAGCTGTTATTATCATTACTAATCAACATCTACTAATAAGTTAAATTTAAAGACAATCTCCTTCAAAGTCAAGTCACTTCAGGATATAAGACTCTGAAAGTTATATCGATAGTCCCCTAGACAAATAGCTTCTGATCTTTTTCAGATGCATAGTTCCAATACTGTTATCCTCACCTGATACACATTTTAACAGAAAAAAGAAACATTTTAATATTTCTTATTATAAAAGCCAATTCAAACGAGACCTCTTCTGTAAAACCCTATTTTCTATCCTTGTTTTACTTTTGTCTAAAAAATTGAGAGGTGCTAAAGGGGGAAATGAGAGAGAGAGAGAATAGTCCCCATTCCGAATGACATATGTTAGAACCAGCTTCATATCATACAATCCATTTGGAGATTTCAGCACATTAGCAAAAAATGCTCATTGGAACTAGACTAGGTGAATTAGTGCCTGGAAGAGATCTCTGGAGAATCTGCTGACCTACCTATAAGTCAACTATTTCATGCCTTACAGAACTTGGTAGGCATCCTCTAGGACCAGTTCTCTCAATCTCAAGGACTAAATGTCTTATTTAAAATGTATAGTCAGAGGCACCTGGGTGGCTCAGTCAGTTAAGCATGTGCCTTCAGCTCAGGTCATGATCCCAGGGTCCTGGGATCGAGCCCCACACTGGGCTCCCTGTTCAGCGGGGAGCCTGCCTCTCCTCTGTGCTCTCTCTCTCTCTCTCAAATAAATAAATACTCTCTCTCTCTCTCAAATAAATAAATACAATCATTAAAAAATAAAATAAAATATATGCCCAGCCCAGAAATAAACCCCCACATACATAGTCAACTAATACTTGGCAAGGGAGCCAAGAACACTCAGGGGGAAAGAAAAGCTTCTTCAACAAGTGGTGTTGAGAAAACTAGATAACCACATACAAAAAAGTCAAATTGGACTACTATCTTACACCACTCACAACAATTAATTCAAAATGGATTAAAGACTAAAGCATAAAACTCCTAGAAGAAAATATGAGGATAACATTTAGGATAACATTGTTCTCAGCAATAATTTCTTTTGATATGACATCCAAAGCACAAGCAATAAAAGCAAAAATGAACATGTGGGACTATATCACATGAAAAAGTTTTGCATGTCAAAAGAAACAATCAACAAAATGAAAAGCCAACCTGTGGAATAAGACAAAATATTTGTGTATATATATCAAATAAGGGGTTATCATCCAAAATGTATAAAGAACTCACACAACTCATTAACAATAAAAAATCCAATTAAAAAATGGACAGAGGAACTAGACAGATATTACTCCAAAGACATCCAAATGGCCAACAAGTACATGAAAAGTTGTTCAGTATCACTAACCATCACAGAAATGCAAATGAAAACCACAATGAGATATCACCTAACATGTGGTAGAATGGCCGTTATAAAACAGACAAACAGAAACAGAAAATAACCAAAGTTGACAAGGATATAGAATTGGAAGCCTTGTGCATTGTTGGTGGAATGTAAAACAGTGCATCCACTATGAATATAGTACTCATATTTGAGTCAAAAAATTAAAAGTAGAACTACCATATTATCTAATGATCTCATTTCTGGGTATTTATCGAAAAGAACCAAAAACAAGATCTTGACAAGATATCTGTACACTCATGTTTACTGTAGCATTATGCATGGTAGCCAAGACATGGAAATAATCTAAGTATCTGTCAATGGAAGAACGGATCAAGAAGATATGGTATATACATTGAATGGGATATTATTTAATCATGAGAAAGAAGGAAATCCTGTCATTTGTGACAACCCCAAGGATCATTATGCTTAGTAAGATAAGCCAGGCACAGAAAGACAAATATTGTATGATATCACCAATACGTGGAATCTAAAAAGGCTACACTCAAAAAAACAGAGTAGAATGGTGGTTATCAGGAACTGGGTGGTGGTGGAATTGGAAAGATATTTAAAGTCAGAAACTTAACCATTAGATAAATAAGTCCTAGAGGCCTAAGGCAAAGCAAGGAAATTATAATCAATAATATTGTATTATAAACTTCAAAGTTGCAAAGAGACTAGATCTTAATCGTTTTCACCACAAAAAAGAGATGATAATTATGTGACATGATAGAAGTGTTAGCTAACACTATAGTGGTAATCATGTTGCAATATATAAATGTATCAAATCAACACGTTGTATTCCCATACCTTATACAATGTTATGTGCCAGTTATATCTCAATAATGAAAAATAAATAAATATTCTTTTGAAAAATAAATAAATAAATAAATAAAAATAAAACAAATGCTGAGAGGAACGTTTATGTATTTGGAGAAATGCAGTAGACTGAATCTCACCCTCCCAAAACAATGACAAAATCAATAAGGACAATAAGTAAAATGATAGAGGACAGTCCAAATTTGGAAAGAAGCAGAGGAAGTACAGCACAATATGCATATAGCTACAACATAAGAAAATACTGAGACCAAGCTTAACCATGAATATTTCCACTTAATAGAAAAAAATTCAAATTGGCAGACATAGCAAAACCCAACTCTATGTTGATTAAAAGACAGACTTAAAACACAGTGATTCAAAAAAATAAAAATAAGGAAAGGACTAGGCAAATGTTAAGAGTAAGAAATTCAGGGATGCAATCCTGATACCAGGAAAAGTACATTTCAGGCCCAAAAGCAATAAACAAGACAAAGAGGGGCACCTTGTGATGTTAAAGCCATATTCCACAATACCGATGTAAGTTATGAATTTTGCTACAAAGATCAACTATCTACATAATACAAAATTTATATGAGATACAAAAAGTAGTATGTAGGAACATACTAATAACAGAAAACTGTAACACCCCACTTTCAATATAATAGGATAAATTGACAAAAAACAAGTAAGAATATAAAACCACATAATCAACAAAGTAGATATTCTGGATATATACTGAATAGTACAGTCCTATGATAGAGACTATACTTTCTTCTCAAGTACATATGGAATGTTTACAAAAACTGATCATATACACTAGAACACAAAGAAAATATCAGTAGATTCCATAAATTGGAAATAGTACAAACAATAATCTCAGGCACAACACAATGAAACTAGAAGTTAAAAATAAAACAAAAATTAAAGAGGTAATGAGTAGAAATACAAATTAATAAATCAAAATCCAAACTCTGAGAAAATAAAAAGGACAAACTACTAGCTAATTTAATCAAAGAAAAGGGGAAAAGTGCAAATACAGAAAATAAATGATGAAGGAAATGTCTAATGATACAGAAGGAATTGTTATAAATTGTTAAGAGATTACTTTGCATCCTTCTGTGCAAATAAAGTTTCCCAAACTAACCCCAGCAGAGATAAAAAACTTAAACAAGCCAATTTCATATAAGAAATATAGGAAGTTATCAGGGAACTACCTAACAAAGAACTAGGTTTGGGTAGTTTCAAAGGGTAATTCTTCCAAAACTTTACAGAACAGATAGGCCCAAGTGTTGTTTAAATTATTTCAGAGTATAGAAATCAAAGAGAAACTTATTTTATGAAGAAGTATAACATTGATACCTAAACATGATACATATAGAACAAAAAAATTAAAGGCCAATATCATTTGTGTATGAATACTGATGGAAAAATACTATCAAATGGACTCCAAAACAATGTTAAGAAGATGATACATTTTTTTTAAAGAAGATAACATATTATAACAAAATGTGTCTTAGGGGCTTATATGGAGAGTGAAAGGATGGTTCAATACTTGAAACTCTGTTGATAATATTAATAGGCCAGATTAATAGGGCTAAGAAAAAAAATCACATTATTATTTCCATAGATGATGAAAAGCCTTTGACAAAATTCAACACCGATGCATTCCTAATAATAACTCTAAATAAAACAAGAATGCATGTACTTTCTTTAACATGACAAATATATATACCTCAATCTTAAAGCCAGCATCTACCTTAATGGAGAAATTCCAGAGGCATTCCCACTAAGGTCAAGGGGAAAAAAAAAAAAAATCAAGGAAGTTCACTATCTCCACTTATTTAACATTGTTTTAGAGATACTAGTTAATACAAATGAACTAAAGGAGACAATTAGAGGAATAGGAACAGAAATGGGGGGGGAATATACATCTACATTGTAAATGGCATAGTATACTTGAAAAACCCTAGAGAGTCAACGATAAACCTAAGTCAAGAAATGAAAGAATTCAGTAAAAAAATAGAATATAAAATCAACATGTAAAATCAATAGCAACTTATCTCAGTAATAATTAGTTAGAAGATAAAATGAGAGAGAAAAGCCCATTTACAATAGCAAAAAAAAGCAGATAAAACACTTAGGAACATACTTAACAAATGTTTAAGGCCCATTTGAAGAAAACGATAAAAACTACTCTTAAGAGGCATGAAAGTAGACTGGAGTAAAAGGAAAGACATCCCTTGTTCTTGGTTAGAATGTCTCAGCATTACTCATGATTAAAGTATGTCTTCCCAAAGTTAATTTACATATTTAATATGATCTCAATCAAATTTCCAGTGGCCTTATTTGAAATTTGAGCAAGTAGATCCTAAAGTTCATACTTTATTGAAATATTCTATGAAGTCTCTGTAACTAAAGCAGTATATTATTGGCACATGAATAGACATATAATTAGAATATATAGAAAGTCTAGAAACAGACCAGTGTATCTAGTAGGAGACAGAAGTGTTATCTCAAATCACTGTGGCAAATAAAGTCTTTTTTTTTAACGATTTTATTTATTTATTTGACAGAAAGAGATCACAAGTAGGCAGAGAGACAGGCAGAGAGGAGGAAGCAGGCTCCCTGCTGAGGGGCTCGATCCCAGTACCCTGAGATCATGACCTGAGCCGAAGGCAGAGGCTTTAACCCACTGAGCTACCTAGGTGCCCCGGAAAAAAAGTCTTTATTAATGAATAATACTGGATAGCTATTTGGAAAAAAAAATTAAGTCCTTTTCTTAAACCATATATTTAGAATAATAAATTCTAAATATATCAAGGACTGAAATGTAAAATGTAAAAGTATGCAAGCACAAGAAGGAAATACGAGTGAATTCCTCTATAACCTACATTTCAAGGAAAGCCTTTTTAACTGTGACTAAAAAGCCAGGTGCATTAAAAAAAAGACTGATTACACAAAAAGAAAAATCATTTGCAGGGCAAAAGACATAAGTATAGCCAAAGATTAAGTGACAAACTTGGAAAAAATTTTGTTATATATATCATATAAGTAAAGGACTAATACCCTTAATTTATAAAGAGCTTTTAAAAATGAAAGCAAAGGACCAAAATTTCTATAGAAAATGAGGGAAAGAGATGAATAGATAATTCCTGAGAGAGAGATAAGCATGTGGAATGATGTTTAACTTCACTCATAATAAGAAAACTACAAATGAAAAACAGAACAGAAACAGAAATGCCATTTCTCAAACACAAGATTGGCATCAATTTGTTGACTGGCATAAATTCAAAAGACTTTGGTGAGGCTATGGGGAAATAGGCACTCTTCCTATATTGTTGGCAAAAATGAAAAATGGTATACCTCTGGAGGGAAATTTAGCGATATCTAAAAGTACTATATGTGCATTTACCCATTGCACCAGTAACACAATTTCTAGGAATTTATCCTGAAAATATACTTCTAACAGTATGAACTACGCATACGATCAAGGCTATTTGTTGCAGGATTATTTGTAATTAAAAAAAAAAAGATTACCTACCTAAACACGAAAGCATAGGAGACTGGTTAAAAATAAACAATGGAACACACACACAATGAAAAACTAAATAGCTGGAAAAAGAATAAAGAAGAACTCTATGAATTGATATGAAGTGATTACCAAGAGGTATTACGTGAAAGATGCAAAGTACAAAAGAGGATATGTAAAAATACTACCCCTTTAGGGTAAGAAAGGAGGAAAAATAAGAAAATATACTTATATCTATTTATCATTGCAAAAAGAAACACATAAAGGATAATCAGAAAGTAATGAAGGTTATAGCCCACGAAGGATCAGGGGTACAAGAGAATGGGGTGAAAGTACTACAGGCCACACTTCTTTGAGTTCAACCTTTTGTATAGTTTCTATGTTGGGAAGCATGTGACTATTCTACATGTGCAAAAAATTAAATAAAAAAGAATAATTAAAGAAAACAGCAAACGGAAACAAACAAACCTAGCTGTATTTCAAATGACTATCATAATCACAGTGAACAAAATGGAAGAAGGGATGGAGGGAGGCAGGCAGGCAGGCAAGCAGGCAGGCAAATCCAAATAAATATGACACAATATTTAACACCAACAATAAGGGACAGATAGAGATCATGCACCTCCAAACGTGACCCTAGGAAGGGCACAGCATCACTTATGCAGTATTCTGGCCAATAATGCATAACCTCCATGTAATTACAAGGAAACAGCAGACAAATTCAAACTGAGTAACAGTCCGTTGTGGGGTGTGGGTTGCGGTTGGGTTATATTCCTCAAAAATGTCAATGTCATAAAAGACAAAGGAAGAAAAAAATGCCATGATCATTGCTAGGTCAACTGAAAAATTAATGTAAGAATAGCAGAATAAATAAAAATACTGAATATGGCATCTAAAAAATGTTACCCATACACATATTCATAAACACAGATGAGGGACAAGCACGATGGCTTTCTGTAATTCTGGTAAATGTTCTTTTTTTCTTTTTAAAAGCTTTTTAGAAGTTAGATGTTTATATGTTTAAAAATGAGATATAATGAAATGCGCACAAGTTGTGTTTTCTTTGCCTCTCTTCTTCACTGTCATTTACCCCTAGGTAGGTAAGAAAACTAAGGAGGTGAGCCAGGCTGCACAAGAGCTGCATTGTTACTATGGACATGGGACCTCCTATTTGCCATATATTGTTTATCTGCTGGTGTGTATTGTGTAAGACCGTGCATTTGTGAAGTCATGCACTATGACAGAAAGACTTCCCTTTAATACCACAGTTCCCATTCACAGTTTTTGGGTTTTTTTCTGGGGATTTAAAAACTAACATGCCATGTGAGAGAGATCATTACTAACAGTCACCTCACTAGAAATACTACCCACCCCCCTTCCATGCAGTATATAAGCTCCAAATGGGCAGGGATTTGGTCTATCTTTATTATTCTCAGGGAACAGAAGAGTGCAGTGCCAGAACATAGTACAAACAGAACACATTTTGTTTTTAAACAAAGGAGTGATCATCAATATTGTTCATGCAAAATGAATATAAATAGTAATTGTGTTAAATCAAGATAATTTAATGGGAAGCCCTGCAGAATAGCCTCCATCATTTTTAAGGTAAAGTTCCATCCAAAGATTTTTTTCTTTTTTAACAATGAACAACAAAAATCATTAAAAAAAACCCCAGAGGGGTTAAATTGCATGTCACATTATTCATAGGCATCACAAAATGTCTTTTTTTTTTAAAAGGAAAAACCTAGATTGCCTTGTCTAACTTGTCTTCTAGTTGGAAGGAAAACCCTAGGTCCTTAAAATACTTCTGTTTTCTTCACATGTACATTTCAGGATCCTTAAGTAAAGGTACTATAGAGGAATGTGTTTTGAAACATTAAACTGGCTTTATAAATGTATAATGTGTTGGGAGGTGATTGATCAATGTTATTTTCAGCAAGAGAAATACAGATAAAACTGAACTGTTTCCTAGTCCCTGTGTAAGAATGGAGAATTTATGAATTGACTTGAAGTTTCAACATAAAAATCTCTTCTCTTGGGAAATCCCTTAGAGTTTTACCAGACGTGAATAAATATAGCGTTATTATCAGATAAATAATATTCTATCAAGTAATGCTTATTAGCACTGAATGGTCACAGAAGTTCTAATTTTCTTTGTCAAATCCCAGCATGAGATAGAAATCATAGCTGGTTATTATTTTCATTCAACAAAATTATTTTTCAGTAACAATAATACAGATGTAAATGGATAATTTTAAGATATGACTTGATATAATAACATTAACTCATTTAGTTTGATTGCCCTCTTACCTAATGTCATCCAGCTAATGATCTGGTTAAAAAGAGGCAGTCCTTGTTTCTTGAGCAAACTATCATGGGTCGTATACACAACATACATGGAAAGCACAATGCTCAGCATCTGAAAGTAAATACAAAACACAGCAGTAGAAGAGAAGGTGGTGAGAGACTAATTTATATATAAAAAGAATCCTTCAAAAAGTGCTTGAACAACTGGAATCTAGCCCTAAAGCTACTGAAATTGGACCAGCGCACCATATCACAGGCAAGGCTACAGGATAGAGCTCTGGTAGTAAGCAAAGGCCCTCCTTTACAAACACAAAATAAGGCATTTTCCACTTTCAAGAGTAGTCTGGTATATGTGATCACACCTTATCTATTTGGAAATACTCATTATTAATTTTGAAGATTTCTTAACTCATGGAAAGGCATGGAAAGTGTCTTCTACCTGTGGCTCTCACCCAGTCATATCCATTGATTCAACACATATTTGTGGCCTGAATGTTCACCTGGTACTGGGAACACAAAGAGCACAATATTCTTCAGGGAATATATATAAACATGGAGAACTGGTAAACTATGGCTTGTAGGCTATTGGCCTGTTCCTAGAAATACTGCTTTCTTGAAACAGTCACTTATGCGTAATCTACATTCATTCATTCATGTGTAGTCTACATCTTCCCGAGCTACAGTGGTAGAGCTGAGAATTTACAACAGCTGAAAACAGCTGAGAATTTATAACACACAGCCGAAAATCTTTATAATCTGGCTCTTTAGAAAATTAATTGCCAATCCCTGAACTAGTGGATTATTTGCCATTTTTAAGAAAAGACATAGCTATCTATGGCTATAAATAAAGTAAAATCTCCTAGAGATTAGATTAGCAACCTCATCACCAATCCTTGAGGTACCTTTCTCTTATATTTTCAGTGAATTTAGAAAAAAAATGTTATTGATAAACCTATGACACAGTCCTAGGATCCTTTCAATTATAAGACACATTCTCATGTCAGAGATGTTACTATGACAAAAGATATTTCTCTTGGAATCACCAAAAATATGCTACATACTTGAGAAATTAATCCAAATTAATAAAGTTAATGTAAAAAAAATTCATAACAGATTTACCAACTCAGGGGTGTTTCCAACAAAGACTGTAAGAATTTTAACAAGATATTTGCTCCTACATTGTGGGACCTAGAAACATTCATTTTTGCCAAAGTAGTAATAATAATAGCTGAATTCTGTCAAAGCTACCTATGGGCTTTAGTGTAAAGCCAGTCAGTGCACCACTTAAAATGAAATATACATTTCTTGACAGGACATTTGACAAAATATTTCTTCTCTTTTCATATGTTCTGTGTTGTTCTCCAAGAATAAACTAACATCTTTTAAGGGTTGTTATATTTTTATTTTAGAGTGTTCTTGGCATTACTTTCTATTACCCTAGCTTTGTTCAGAGGAAATTTTTTTGAGAAGACTCCTGTAAGTTTTCTTTTGTCAGTGTTCTAGATGTGTTCTTTTATATTTTTGTTAAAAAAACAAACGAGTAGTTTCCATGCTCACAACTCTATTAGGTATTATCTCTACAGTTTAAATACAAACAGACTGAAGCTATATTACTGAAAATCGCACATCTAATATACAGTATAACTGGGAAGTGACTCAATTTTGAAACCTCAAGTTCAAAGTTCTTTTCATCACACCAAAGCCAGCAACCAAGGTGAAGTCTACTTTCCCTGGCACATCATCTGAAGTCTTAAACTGGCTATCCTTTATATACACATACTCAGAGGCTGCTTTCACTTCAAAGATTACCCTTCCTCTGACTCAAACAAGAACAATACAGAATCTCAGTCGAAAGGAGGCTGTTTACAGCTCAGCTTTATGGTCAATATGGATGCCTCTTTTATCTACTTAACCTCTGCTCTCTTGGCATCTTTGGGCTGCCTCCTGCTGACCTTTTAGCTATTTCACACCTCCTAGAGAATATATTTCCATGTAATATCTTAAACAGAGAACTTTCTTCTCAGCTGGCAGGCACTGAGCAACGTAAATGTGATGGCATCTTAAGAACAATATCATTAAATACCACCATAAGATCCATTTGGTCTATCATTAATATAACATGGTGTTGAAAACCTGTAACTGACCTGAAAGAGATATAACAGCAGCTCTTCATTTATAAAATGATCTTTTCTTTTTAAGAGAGATGTTACAACACACAGGGATAGCAGGAGAACCAGCAAGCCGGCACCCATTCTGTTTTAAAACACAATTCACAATTTCAATTTTTCTTAAGATATTTATTGGAACACATACTATATAAACATGTCAGATATTTTACTCTAATGTAGAACCTATTAGTCATTTGGTTTTATCAAGATGAAGGAGCAAAACAGATATATTGGTATAACAGGAATAAAAATCATACGATGAAGATGCAGTAGGGGGACACCTGGGGGGCTCAGATAGTTAAGCATTTCCCTTTGGCTCAGGTCATGATCCCAGGGGTCCTGGGATGGAGTCCAGTATTGGGCTCCTTGCTCAGCAGGAAGCCTACTTCTCCCTCTGCCTGCCGCTTCCTCTGCTCATGCTCTCGTTCTCTGACAAATAAACAAATAAATAAAACCTTAAAAAAAAAAAAAAAAGATGCAGCAGGGATGGGGTTATTCTTCATTTCTCATAATTTTTTTATGGTATCTTTACCTTATTTCTTTACTTTGATTTTTTTAAACTTTTAGGCGTACCAGCTATCATAATTCTTAGCCTGACTTGGATAAACTTATAGAAAACAACATAAAAAATAGTTATACAAAAATATCATCAGTATCTACAACATAAAGTTTCTGACTAGAGCAGTAACGCCTACAAAAAGGATCAACATTTCTATTCCCTACTATTGTTAGTAGGACAAAATGTTTCTGTCATTGATCTTGGTGCTTTCCTCAGCTGCTCCTGGCCAAAGGAAGGATAGAACAGGGGTCACAAAGGTAGCATGCGGGTGAGGCACTTGTACAGTAAAGAAACAACAAATTAAACTTCTCTCTTTTTTTTTTTTTTTCAAGAGAAGGAGGGAGGCGGGTGCAGAGGGGCAGAGGTAGAGGGAGAGAGAGACTATTTAGCAGGTTTCACACCCAGTGCAGAGTCTAATGTGGGTCGGCTTGATCTCACAATCTGAGACCTGAACCTCAAGATCTGAGCTAATATCAAGACCTGGATGCTTAACAGACTGAGCCACTCAGGCGTCCCGATAAATTACACTTTTTCAAGAACACCAGGTATAGTATGGCTCCTAAAGTTGAAGGAAACTGATACCAAGGAAATGGTATACTAATATTAAGCTATATTTCTCGCCTCCTAAAAATCTGAGTAACAGAGAACTAAAATAAGGTTAAGGACAGAATGTGGAAGCAGGCAATATAAAAACGAAGAGAAAAGAAGTTGGTTAAAGAGAAATAAGAAAGAGCAAAAGGCAGTGCTAAAAATGAATGCAAAGCAGGAATTCCTAGGAAAATATTTGCTTGTTTTTGTTTTGATTCTTTTAATACTCTTTTTGAGAATTTTAAGGGAAAAAAGTAGTTATGCATTCAACATGGATTACCATTAAAACTTAAGAAAATAGCCATCTAGATCAAGATTCTTTGTTTGCTTTTCCTTTAAAAAAATAATTTGGTATTTTAATTCACTGGCAAATATGTTTTGTTTTAGAGACTTAAGTAAGAGTTATTGTTATTTTTTTATTTTTTCCTTTAATTTTACCCTTAAATGTTTCACATATCTGTCTTGGTTAAGTTTCTAAAGAAGGGAGGTGATGTGAGAGATCAAACAGAGTAGAAATTTCTCCATGAACCAGGAGTCAAAATAAAGAAGTTGTAAATATAGCTACTAAAACACCAGCACAAAGTTAAATCACTGAGGAACTTAAATTAAGAAGCAGAGAGGGGAAAAAACATAATTTTTAAAAATACAAATTAGATTTCTCATGTTTTAACACGTTTGCATCTTGAATTCATCTTTAGTAAAATATGCAAGTGGCAAATTTCTATGAAGACAATTTATATAATCTCGCTCGAGTATATAAATTCTGCTCAACTACGTCAACACTGCTTGAGCGGGACAGAAAGGCAGAGACTGACCAAAGTGGGGAAAGGGGCTTTATAAAGACAACAGGAGAGTTCACACAGAAATACCAAGCAAGAAATAAATGAAAATATTTGAATTCATCTTAGATACTATTACAGTTTATGACAGGCACAAAATGTTTTTACTTAGTAACACTAATAAATTATGGGCCCTGCTAATAAACGGACTTTCTGGAATAATTCCTAACTTATTCCATATTAGTAATTCACAGAAATGAGATAAAATGGGTTCACTGATAAATATCACATAAATAAGATAATAAAAATTAACACATTAAAAAATATCATTCCTTCAGTTAAGAAAGATCTACCCTTATCAATTAAAGATTAGGTTAAAACGCTAAAAAAGTTGCTTATACAGAATTCAAAACAAAATAACAAAGATGTTTGCATGATTAGAAAATGAGAGGAAATGTTACACGAAATACAGATCATTTAGCTTGCCAAGCACACACAGGCACACGCCTGTGTGTGTGTGCGCACACACACACACACACACACAGCCAGTGGATTTCTTGATACTAATTTAAAAGTAAAGTCAAAAGCAAAGGTAATCAATTATTTTACAGATGTATTTGGGATACATTGAGAAGAAATAGATGTGACAGCAGCATAGAGAATTAGGTAAGGTATATGGAATTTTCTAACAGTTTAAGTGACATGGTTAAGTTGTTGAGGTACACAGCTTCCTTGCCTAGAGATCATTACATGCAGATTAGAATGGGAGAGAATTTCTTTATTCTAAGATATTTAAAGTGTGGACATGCTCAAAGGCAAAGGCGAAGATTGCATCAATGGCTTATAGATATTCTCATTTTCGGCAAACAGAACACTTTTCCATATGAAACCTTATACTGATTCCTCAATATATAAAAGCTTCTAGACTTTTTGTTTTTTAATTTGGTATTTAAGTTATCAATGTTTGGCCCAATTTCATTTTTTTGAAGGCCCAGAAGCATCTCCAAGAGCTTTAATGTTCCTCAGAGCCTGAGTCAAAATCTGCAACTAATTGTTTGATATTAGTATTTTAACTTTTATTCGCTAGTTTATTTTGAAACTCATGACCAAGATTAGGTTCATATTTCATAGTGTTGATTGAGAAAAACAATTATATTGAAAAGAAAATAAGTTAAAATATTGTTCATACACTAGAAAGATATCTGGCTTTCGTCCTACAACAGGCATCAGTGGGAACACTGCCAGGAGCAAAGAGAAGAAAATCCAACTCAGTGAGATGCTCTAAAATAAATAAAAAAGTTATCTTTAGACAAGTACGGTAAAGAAAACTGTCTTTAGCGTTTCACAGACTGCACGGCTGTGAAGACTACATGCAAAACCTTAGAGCTGGTTAAACTGTAAAATAGTTCCTCTTGGTGGCAGATCTGTCATGTGATAGGTACAGTATTAGGTATAATATGAGCATTATCTGGTTACCTTCCCACAATAACCTCATAAGGTAGGTTATATTACTCACAATATTTCAGATGAGGAAACGGAGCTCACAGATGTTAAAGTATCAGTGGTACCAGGTCTATGACCCATAAATGAAACAGCCAGGATTTAAACCTGGGTCATATTTCACAGCAAGGGCTTCAATCAACTTATGTTACACCATATACTGATGACATCTAAAGGAAAGCTGGCCTGTAATCATAATCAAGTGATTGAGCTCAGGAGGGAAGGAAGTAAAAATACTTTTGCAATTAGATTAAGAAAAAAATTATCGATCACCCCCTTAATTGGAGAATCTTCTAAATTCTCATAGGGTGGAAATAAGATATTTCTATCCTCCTGAAACCTCCATCAAAAAGCATCAAAGTGGAAACATGAGCCAATTCTCAGGGTTAGGAGAAGGGTGACTCCCTCTGACTTGAGTTCTGAGGCTGCCTCCTAAGCCACCACAGTGCTCTAGACAATACCATCTTTTAGATATTTGAGGCTAATGGAATCTAGGAAGCAATTTAGAGAAGGACATACCAGTTCTGCTTTGGAGTATTTCAATCTCTGCATGACCAATTCATTTTGATATGAAAGTCTATGTGAATCACTTAAAGGTAATCTTGGTCCTCCTGTCAAAAGGACCAGGCTCTTTATATAAGGGCACATTCTATCCTTTTCTTTAAAAATGAACAATTCCCTGAGTTAAACACATATCAAAACAAAGTAGCTACTCATCTGTCCAATGTCAAAACAAGTACTTGTACCTTTGCTCGAGTCCATAGCTGAGTGATAAATGGCCAACACGCAAAAGCAATAAGTCCAGCTGTGAGCATGTAGCGGTAGAAAAAACTGAGAACCTAGCAATGCATTCCAAAGAAGAAATGAAAAATGAGGTCATTTAAAAGGAGTTACATATGTATGAAAGAGATCTGAAAATGCTGTAATGCGGTAAATTACTCACTAATACTTCAATTCCCAGGGTAAAGACGGACAGGTATCCAGCCAACTGACTTGGGGGAAAGGTCAACAGTGATCTGACAAAGTATTGAATTACTTGAAACCTGTTTGACAACATTATTTACAAAAAGATTATTTATACTATATATTGAACAAAAATTTAGATAATGTATGGTAAAAAATAAAAACTGGGCAAACCTAGAAATCAGGGACTGACTTTTCAATTCACAGGTTATTTAAAAACTAATATAATCTCTAACAGATTTCTTTCAATGGCTTCTTCACTTAGCTAAATCGTTTTTTTGAAAGCTGTAAGTATTTTAGGAAAAAGTGTAATTTCTGAATTTGATAATGATCACAAAAATTTGTTTTAAAAATAAACATTAATGACAAATGTTTGATATTAGGTTAAACATAAGTACATACAATTACAGACATATGATCAGAAATAAAATACAATGAACCCAAATGGATAAAAACTGGAAAAATTTTTAAATTCACCTTGGCTAATCTTATATTGAAATCTCAAATGTCTTAATAAGCATAGGTTTTCCTAATCAAGGTAGAGAAAAATCTTAATTGCACTTTTTCACTGAACTAAATAACCTTTTCCAAACCCAACTTAAGATGTCACTAATTGTACACTTGTCATTAAATGTGAATCCATAACCATTAAAAATGTATTACATACTTGAGTACCTTTTACATTTTATCACTGGGAAAAATGTTCTTAGCATTTATAGTGATTAAGTGAGTAATTATAAAAGGTCAGTGTCATTTGGTTTATGATCCTTTTTTGACTGAAAACAATGTTCACATAATGTTATCAAAAGTACTAAGTAAATATAACACCAGTCCAAAGGAGAATGCTTCTTTTGTTTTCAACACTGAATAAGCACAGGAAAACAAGAGATGCTTCTGTAAATCATTTAGAAGATTTTATAAGAAAAGTGAATTTTTATGTTTTATTTTCTATATAACCTATCAAAAAGATAAAGAGAACACAACGTACATTCAAAATCACCTTTCCTCTTAAAGTTTAAATATATACATCTTCATAATGAGAACATTTAATAATTCAGGAGAGGTTCTATAGTAGAATAGAATTTTCTGCAAGGATAAAACTTCCATTCTAAAATTTTTAAACGAGAGTAAGTGACATGAGAAAAAATCTGATTTAAGTATGTATATGCAGCATCCCAGTCCTTTCAAATGGAGAAGCAACACTATGTCCTTTTGTTAGTGTCTTTTTGCCTTATATTTTTAAATGTTTAAAATAGTAAATATTTTAATATTAATCTTTATGTTTGATATTTTAATATGTTAATATTTTAAAATAAATGTTTTTAAAGGATAGAAAAATGTGGTCAAAGCTGGAGTTAAACAAAAATTAGAATAAAAATATACATCGTGTCTTTGACAAACATGCCGGCCAACCCTGAAAATACCCTTAAGCCTGGGCTCTTACTCCTTGGTCTGCTCTTGGGGTCTGGTTTGCTCAGGGGATGCCTGGATGCCCAAGACTAAGTTTAAATTCTAGGTTACTGGTACAAATATAGAGGTCAACAAGATATGCAACATGACCCTTGCTGCTTATGAATGTGAACCAGCCCAATATTTGAGTGGTTTTATTTTGAAGTGCTTAAAAACTTGCCTGAGAGCTCTACCTCTGATGTTTTCTATAAAGGTAAGAATCCATCTTACTTACAGATTGTAAGGAGGAGCTTAAAGGAAGAAACCATGGCACATGTGAATAATATCTATCACTCTCTGTATGTATACATTACTGGCCTGGATTTAATTACAAAGTTCCACTTATCTAGGTTTCCATGATAGCTACAAAAGGAAGGGGGAAAATGTGTGGAAAGAAAACATGTACATTTCCTTGTGAAACATGGAAGATACACTGGAATCTCAGATGATGAGACAAATTCAAAATACAAGTTATTCCTGGCATAGTACCATCAATATTAATTATTCTATTTGTAGTCCAGATTTCTCTTATTTATAAAGGATACAAAAAGAAAGGAACAAGGTCAATAGCACCCTAGGGCAATAAAGATGAAGTCAAAAGAGAAAGGCAAGGGGCACCTGGGTGGCTCAGTGGGTTAAAGCCCCTGCCTTCGGCTCAGGTCATAATCTCAGGGTCCTGGGATCAAGACCCACATCCGGCTCTATGCTCAGCAGGGAGCCTGCTGCCCGCCCCCCCCCACTTGTGATCTCTCTGTCAAACAAATAAAATTAAAAAAAAAAAAGAGAAAGGCAAAACAAAAAGGCTGTTTACATTCAACATTTGTGCTGCTATAAATGAAGTGAGAAGGCCCAGAGATTGGAGGGTATCATAAATATCTTTGATGATTTATGCCATAGAAATCTCATGCACTTTAAACACAAATTAAGCTGTCAATGAAGTATAAAATAAGACAGTAAGGTGTGTTACTTACTCTCTCAGCACAGCATACCATATTGGCATTGGCAACAAGCAATATACGTAGTAAGTCCAGGGACAATCTTGAATCATCAGGAAAAATGCGACTAAAACACCAATAGCTATAAAACTACATGGCAGGAGGTGGCTTGGTTTCTGAAAATCAAACAGAGCATTGAAACACTTCTAAATTCATGTTAATTGATAGGTTTTTAAAACCATACTGCTACCTGATTAATTGCAGAACTGCATTAAAAAAAATTCTCTCATTGGAGAAGTATCATGACAGAGGAAAAAAGTTGGATATCCTGGTATTGCTGCAGTTTAAAAGTGACCGTGTCCCTCAAGTTTGTTTGCAAGTAACTTGTTTGGAACTATGAACATATTTCTCCTTAGTAACAATCTTATAAATGTTGATGGAGCTCCCTGACCAATTCACAAAAGCCCATTTAATGCACAATAAACTGTGGGACTTAATCTTCCTTTGAAACAATGCTTCTATCTATTCAAACTCCAACTTGACATGCTGCCCACACTCCTCTCGCCATTGCCCAACCACAGTGTTTTCATTCAGTCATATCTTCTCTTCCCAACCACCTGCCAGACAAGAAAGGAGTTCCTCAAAGTAAGCCACCAGTGATGGCCTCCATGGGCCAAGTGGGCCCATGGGTGCTCTGGGCCACAAGTAAGGAAGCAAGCTTCAGGGACAGACATTCCAGTGACTGGTAAAAGAACGCACCTACGGAAAACTCTGATGTTAGTAACACCACCAGAGGAAAAAAACAGGAATGGAGGGGTATAATACGGCATTATCTTTTGTCTGTCTCTTGTTTTGTCCCTGTTTTCCTCTTGCTTCGCTAGCCAAAGCTAAATAAGGTGAGAATTAAGAATTACTCAATGGAGTTGAGGAATTGCAGAGGAGGGAGACAAGAGATTTTTTTCCTCCTTATAATTCCTCCTTACTGGCATAAAAAATGTCACCACAAAGGAAGGAAGAAACAAGGATAAACTAGGACATAGTTGTAAAAAGGAAGATGAAACACAGAATTGTGATTAAGAGTTTAGAACTACAGATCAGATCTCAAAATCTGGCTCAGTCACTTGCTCTATGTACAACCACATACAACCATGAGCGAAGTACAAAACTATAGTGAGACTTAATTTCATCCCATTTATGAAATGAGAATAATAATTCCCTATCTACTTATCAGGGTTGATAATGTTTAGATTATGCAGAGCTTAGCAAAAGGCCTGGAATGTCATTAATGCATAGTAAACAACAGCTGCTATTATTACCTTCATTTTTACTCTCTCCCCCTATTTCTTTGCATTAATCCCAGAAGGCACTACAGAAATGTGTAAGTGAATAACAGCACTGGGAAGGGAGATGTGTGAGACAGCAAGGGAGGTCCCGTAGCAGAGCGCAGATCTCCAGCAGATGTGGACAGTTGGAAGGTGGCCGAGGCATGTATTCATTTTAAGAGGTGAGACTGGTTTCACATCACTTTGAGAATAGTAAAATAATAACAAAGGAAGTTGAAAAGAGTATCTAAAAAAAATTCCAGAGATTTTTCTGGAGTCAGTACAATATGGTATGATAATCTAACCCTTTGATACCTAAAATAGACATTACCAATGACATCCCCTTTTAGGAAATGAAGTCATAAAGAATTCAGTTCAGCTGAAGTAGAGATTGAAAGGCTTTTTAATAATAAGAGTGGGGGGCACTTTCTCCTCTATCGTAAGTTGACTCCCCACTGCCCCCCGCCCTTCAAAAAACACCTGGTGATAACGAGCCATACTGGGGCATTAGGACCATTCCTTCATCCAACAAGCACTTATTAAGTTGCATACTCTATGCTGTGCCCCGTACTAGGTGCTGGGCTTCAAGGGGTTTGTTCAAATCATACAAGTCGAGATGGAATCATGAGAGTTGGTTTAAGGGATTAATATTTGGGGATTTTTATTAGGTGATAGGAAAATAAAGGCAAGCATATGGCAAGATAAGGGTATTTAGTTCTAAAGCAAGTAACAATTGAACCGGCAAAAAAGCAGAGGTGAAGAGTATGTGGAAGCTACATGCAGAATACAATTAAGAGGAGCTGTAGCAAAATACATTTAAAGAAAAGAAGATATTCACTGCCTGTAATGGTGATAAACTAAAAATGACCTGTATAAATTGGATGACACTGTCATGGAGAACGGACATAAATTTTGGAGTCAGACCTAAATTTAATTCCCATGCTGGCCTCATAGTTGCTCGTCACTTTGACGAACCCATTTACTTAGTCTAAAGCTCTATCTCCTCAGCCGGCAATAAGGACAGTATGGGTTGCAAGCCCACGGCTCCGTCCCCTGCAGGCCCTATGGGGGGCCTCCCCCATAGGCCCCACTGATAGGCCCTCCATATTCGAGCCTATTAGTGACTTAACGCTCTTGCAAGAGGCCATGCTACCCCCCTCCTCATCTGGCCCATGCTGCTCTCTCTGTGCATCGTCTTCCCTTTTTCTGTTGAGCTATTCTAGTCACCCGTAAAGACTTCACTTTGGGGGCACCTGGGTTGTTCAGTTGGTTAAGCGGCCGCCTTTGGCTCAGGTCATGATTGAGGGTGCTGGGATCAAGCCCCATATCGGGATCCCTGCTCAGTGATCTACTTCTCCCTCTCCATTTGCCCCCCACTCTCCCAGCTTGTGCGCTCTCTCTTTCAAATAAATAAATAAAATCGTTAAAAAAAAAAGAAAAAGACTTCACTTTGGCAACAAGGTCCCCTGTGAAACCCCCACCCACCCACCCCGCCGCCAGCGCTGCATTCTAACACGAGCACGGCTGGGCCTCACCTGACCTCCTAAGGGCTCACCAGGCCTGCCTTCAGTTAAGGCTAGGGACCACTGGCATTTTATTCTGCCTTCAGAACTGTCCAGACTGCATCACCTCACTAGGTTATGCACTCTCACTGGAATCAGAACGTTTTTGCAAATAGAACCAAAGGGTTTGGAATATTTTTGATAACCTCAACTGTAACGGTCAGTTTTGTGTATCAACTTGGCCAAGCGACTGTCCTCAGTTCTCCAAACACTGATCTAGGTGTTGCTATGAACGTATCTTGTAGATGTGATTAAAGTCCATAATCAGCCGACTTTAAGTAAGGGAGATTATCCTCCGAATTGAGGTGGGCCTGCTTCAATCAGTTGAAAAGTTTTAAGAGCACAGTGGTGGGGGCGCCTGGGTGGCTCAGTGGGTTAATGCCTCTGCCTTCGGCTCAAGTCATAATCTCAGGGTCCTGGGATCGAGCCCCTCAGCAGGGAGCCTGCTTCCCCTTCTCTCTCTGCCTGCCTCTCTGCCTACTTGTGATCTCTCTCCTCTCTGTCAAATAAATAAATAAAATTAAAAAAAAAAAAAAAAAAAGCCCAGTGGTGGCTTCCCTATAGAAGGAAGTGTAACTAGTGAGTGCGGCTTCGGCTCCCACCTGCCAGGTCCAGTCTGCCCCTCCTGAGGGCCTGACCTGTGGATTTAGGACTCTCCTAACTAGCCCCCACAATCACATAAGCCAATTCCTTACACAAAACCTCCTCGTATATATAGATCCCACTGGTTCTTTCACTCTGGTTTAATTCTAACAAATGTACAAACTCCTCACTAATGGTTTAAAGTCTGTAGTCCACCATTTGAGGCCTTTGATTCTTTCAGCCTAATCTATACTGTTGGTATAATCTTTTACTAGTCCCTTGAACCAACATTCCACATTCTCCCCAAATTGAACTATTTATTTTGAAAGCAGTGTGAAAGAGCCTGAATTTAAGTATCAGAAGATATTAGCTGTTACTTCATACCAGCGAGTCCTTGAAGAAAACATGTATCTCTCTGAGCCTAAATTCCCCCAACCGTATTTATGAGAATCACAACCACCAAAGTGAGAGTAGTGTTAAGCTTAATTGAATAACACATGTAAAGTACCCAGGATAGTCCTGGGATAGTGGGGCTCAATAAATATTACTTATTATCCTAGAATAGTCATATACATTTTCCCAACTCTGCCTCCGTTTATATCAATGTGCTTCAAAACTCATCTGTTCCCTATAGTTGCTAAATTTCCACCAAGACTTACATTTTCCTGCTATCACCGCCCTCGCTAAAGTGAACTTCCCTTTACTTAAAATATCGTGGTCTTTGTATCACAATGTATATTAAAGTTGTTAAATGTTAAAGCTGTCTTTTGCAGTGTTGTGTAGAATAGTGACCTACATCTGATAAGGTGATTGTGTGTGTACATCTCTTACCTATTTTACTTCATTCCAGGCTCCTTGAGGGCAGACTCTGGATTTTATGTTTTCCTGGACAGCCTAGGCAGTAGCTCGCATTCTACTGTACACTCAAACATTCACGCGTTATCAGATGAATGAATACAGGAGAACTATCAGTCATGAAATTGTGTCGATTCATCAATCTAAAGACTTCATATCTTTTCTCAACTATCCTCCGAATATCGTGAGAAACACGAAAAAGCAGTGTCTGGCCCCAGACTGTTCTAGATTCAAATCTCAGTTCCTTCACATCCTAGCTCAGTGGCCTTTTGCAAAATACTTAAACCGCTTTGGTTTCCTCTTCTGTAAAACCAAATTATAATGCCTACTTCCAGCACCGATAGGCGTTTACAGTGACAAATTCCAAGTGCTCAGCAGAATGCCATTGCTAAAACACGGTTGGTTCTG
Source organism: Procyon lotor (assembly GCA_028646535.1). Lineage (NCBI taxonomy): Eukaryota > Metazoa > Chordata > Mammalia > Carnivora > Procyonidae > Procyon > Procyon lotor. The sequence continues at coordinate 8,269,118 of CM053616.1, read as the reverse complement.
TTTCTTTTGCTACTATGTCAAAAATTATTCTTGTCCTCGTCCATTTTACATACATTCAAATAATGAAAATTACTCGACGGAAATTATTTAAGATGCACTAAAGCACTATAAAAAACTGAAATAACTACTGTTCTTCCTTCCCTCATTACAGAAAAATAAAATATAAAATTAGAAAAAGTTACTGCTGAAAATGTTTGCAGACTGTCAGTATTAATAATATATCATCCAGATATATTACTTTATAGAGGATTTGGACATGGTAATAATCATTAGAATGAAGTAAAGGAAATGGCATATTCTCCCTAATACATGATAATTCGCAATATATTTTAAAACAGTAAAGTGTTTTAATGCAGTAAAATCATAGGCTTTTATATTTACTCAGTTATATGAAGTACTATTAAAGCTTTTTTTCTCATTGAAAGTACAGTAAACTAGGGACTAATTCTTAAAATGAGGATAAATAGAAAGTTCTGAGAATTTGCATTAAGAATTTCAGAAAGGTGCAAGAAGATAAGAATAGTTCCAGAAAAGCACATATATTATTTAAAAAGGGGCATTTTTACTAAGTGATTTTATTGCTTTCTAGCTCCTAGACTTTTGATATAAGATAAAGTTAAATATACTGCTTTGAAGTAGTTTTCTGACCACCTGTACTAGAAAGATATGGGCTGCTTATAACATGCTAATTATAAAAAGGAATGGAAAATCAACAGTTAATGCCATAGGATTTAAATTGTAAGTTATCTTTATAGCCCTCTTAAGTTATAGGGCCATTATTATTAATATACCCTTTCCCCAACCAGAGAAATAAAGATAACTGAGGAATAAAAGACCCGATACAACAAAAGCAAGCTTAGTATGACTTGCACATCATATGAACTCGTAACCGCTGATTTGATTCAATTTCTTTCCCCAGTCCTAGTGATTTTACACCATTATCTGAATCTTCATTATATTTTCTGAACATACCTTAACTTCTTTGCTGACCCCTCTAGTAAGGTTGAAATGAGACTTGATGATCAACAAAGAAGCGTAAGATGTCCAGCCCACAAAACCAAGAACAACATTGATACCCAAGAAGAATCTGTCATAAGTGTGATAATAGGACAAGCCTTTCAATGAGAGATGAATCAGCTCCTTGCAAAGGAAGACCTGTGGAGAAAGGAAAACATAACTTGCCACATGGGAAGAATCAGAAAACCTAAGTTTTAAAGGCAGGAAAATTGTTAAAATTAGAGTACAAAACTGTAAATGATGGATCAAGAACAGATTTTAATTCCCCAAGGATCTTCTTGCAAAGTACAAGGAAAATTCCTGAATAGAATGAATTTTGAATCTTGATAAAGAAGGGCATTTTCAATGTAAACTATGATATGTGTAGTGATTTAAAATGATTCACTCTGTGGAAATATCTACAGGTGACATACAAAAGAAAAGAACTGAAGTCTCTCTAATATTGATCCCAAATAGCAGAGATATCCACATTTGAATCACTTTTTATTTTCTCATACCAGATTACCCACGTCAGTTATAAAGCATCATTAAAACAGAAAAACAATAGCTCACTGTTTTAAAACCATAACAAAATTAAGCATTAGAAATGCATGGAAGTTTGCTTAGGCAATCTGAGAAACTGAAACTAGAATTCTCTCCTTCTTTAAAATTATGACCATTTAACAAAAAGAAAATTAATGGAAAACATAGTGGGGTACTTGTTGAGATCTGAAGCTTCAGTATGAATCATGAGACTTCTGATAGTATGAAGATAATGTCAAATTTAATAAACATACGCCATGTTCTAAAATGTTATGCACTTAAGTAGGGTTACAGAAAATTGGAATATACTTTCTCATTATAGAAAATGGCAATTGTTCATTTTTAATGCTAACCTAAAAAAGTTTACCCCTGATAATATCAGAAGCATGTCACGGCTAAAGCAGCTACTTAGAAAATTCAATCCTTCCTTAATGATTTAGGAAAGCTCCCTGTCCTGCCCACTTTGCTCTCCATCGTGTACCTTGCCCCTCCCCATACCCAAAATGACGACTAGCTATTTATACAGATGAGGCCTGCATACTTACTGCTTCATCGTACTTTCTCTGTTTTATGTATGATCTTGCTTTTCTTAAAATGTTTAGCTGTTTAGATTCAGAAAGCAACCTACAAAACAAAAGATTAGGTTTAAGATGTTTCCTCATTTCAGTGACATTTTTTTCTTAATTCAAAAATAAAAGGACAGTGATAGTTGAGAAAATAAAGAAATGAAACAAAACAAAACAAAAAAATAAAGAAACCTAAATAAAGCTAATTGTATTATTGCTCATTATCTGAACTCTCCCAAGAAATAGCTTCGGTTAAACTTGGTTTTCTTGACTCAGAGTTTCAATTCCAAACTAGTTACGAGAGTCATATGGTCCATCATTTAGAAGAGATGGAATACTCTAGATAATGAAGAAATTCTGAATAAATCAATATAATTAATGGAACAGCAAATTGGTGGCATGAATTTCACCGCTCAGCAGTCTTGCACTCATCTACACATGACAGACAAGGCAAATCCATTATGGCCCTCCGTTCCCTGGAACTACACAGGGCCCGAAAATTGTCAAAAACTCCAGGCAGTCCAAACCAACAATCAAAGTTAGAAAATAATTTGAACCTCTTTGTCATTCTTATACTATACCATATGCCTTCTCTGTTCCCTTACCTTTCATTTCTCTTTTTTTTTTTTTTTTTTTAAAGATTTTATTTATTTGACAGAGAGAAACACAGCGAGAGAGGGAACACAAGCAGAGGGAATGGTAGCGGGAGAAGCAGGCTCCCTGCCACGCAGAGAGCCCGATGCGGGGCTCGATCCCAGGACCCTGGGATCTGACCTGGGCCGAAGGCAGACGCTTAACGACTGAGCCACCCAGGCGCCCCACCTTTCATTTCTCTTTATGTCATTTCCTTGTCCTTACTTTTACCATATAACATTTCTTTAAAAAAATTTTTTTTAAGATTTTATTTATTTATTTGACACAGAGAGAGAGAGATCACAAGTAGGCAGAGAGGCAGGCTGAGAGAGAGGGGGAAGCAGGCTCCCCACTGAGCAGAGAGCCCGATACGGGGCTCTATCCCAGGACCCTGGGATCATGACCTGAGCCGAAGGCAGAGGCTTTAACCCGCTGAGTCACCCAGGCGCCCCTACCATATAACATTTCTTAAACCTGCTTTTGTATATAAATATTTTTGTTATATTCTTTATTCTTTTCAGCATGTTTGAAGAGGGATATATATGAAAGTTGTATGAGAAACTGCAACTTTGCCTCCAGGGGAAAAGACTATAAGACTAGAACTCAGAAGAGGTGACATTTTATTATTGCTTGAATAATTTTTATTGTGTATATACATTACTTTTTCATTTATATCTTACTAACTAGGGTGTTTTTTTTTTTTTAAGAAAATAATTAAAACATTAAAGTTTAGCCATAGTTTCTGGTTATGATGGAAAAGCTTGGACACATCACTGCTCCCACCAGGAACAACTAGAGAGCCTAATAAAATTAAAAATCACTTTGAAGGTGCTGGAGAGCCACTGAGACCACCAAGAATTGAAGAGTTAAGATCCTACAGAGAAGCAAACCAGAGAAGTAGTGCAGCATTCTACAAACTGTAACCCTTAGAGCATCCGCCATTCTTATTTTGGGCAAAAGGCTGAGAACTTGGGCATATAGCTGATGCCAGGAGGTAGAGAATCCAAAGAGCCTTTGGCAATCCTATAAGGCTGCAGAGATAAAAAATAAAATTTGTGGCTGCCAATGCAGTCAGGACTTGAGGACCCAAAGGAGGAGACAAATAAGAGAGTAAAATACAATTTTCATCCTGGATTTAAAAAAAAAAAAAAAAAGACATGAATATAAAGCTATCTAGAATTTACTTACACTAATTTAATACAGATTCTGAGGCAAAGTCTTTTTTTTTTTTTTTTAAGATTTTATTTATTTATTTGACAGAGAGAGAGATCACAAGCAGGCAGAGAGGCAGGCAGAGAGAGAGAAGGGGGAAGCACGCTCCCTGCTGAGCAGAGAGCCCCATGCGGGGCTCGATCCCAGGACCCTGAGATCTGAGCTGAAGGCAGAGGCTTTAACCCACTGAGGCACCCAGGCCCCCCCTGAGGTGAAGTCTTAAGGAACTTTTAGAAGCGACACCATCTTTTCTATTCTATATGGAGAATTCAGGTAAAGAAGCAAAGGCCACCTCCTGGTGAGAAGGGGAATGAGCTAGGTACCCAGCGAATTCTTCAGCTGTGCAGAACAAGAGGATAAGAAGCTTTCAAAAAAGCCCCTGAAAGGGAGGACAGAAGTTTTGGCAGCCTCAGGATATAGAAGAGACAAAAACTACTGTTCAGGTGTCACCAGGGAAGGGCTCTGCGTAACACACACTTTCCGCCGAGATCCCTGGGAGGCTCCACTCCCAGAGCAGACACAAAGCAGAGGTCAGAGAAGACAACAGATGCAACATGGCCTGGAGTCAGCTATCATTCTTGGCCTGTCAGAAGAGAAGATGAAACCTCTCTAGACAATGAGATAATCCAGACCTTCCAAAACTTTTAATATACAATGATAAGCATTCATCTAAAAATCACCAGACTCAGCAACAGGACCGAATGAAAAAAGACAGTAGAAGCACACTCACAAATGATGTGGTTATTGGTGGTATTATCAGGTATGCTTTAAAATAATTGTGGTGAATATATTCAATACTAAAAAGCAAAATAGAAAACTGTACTGAAGAACTAGAATCTATTTTTATAATGAGTTGAAAAGGAAATTCCACAACTGAAAAAAATGTAATAACTGAGACTCAGAATTCAGTAGCAGCAAACTGAACAAAGTAGGAAAGAGAGTTGGTGTATTAGAAGATAGGTCAGTAGAAAATGTCCTGCCTGAACTTTGAAAAGTAGAAAGAGTGAAAAATACAGAAAAGACTACTTAAAAACTCCCAAACAACATACAAGTCGTTGTGAATACCCCTAGTAACTAGAATCTTCCTGAAGAAGATAAAGACAGGGAAGGGATAAGGTGTTCCTTTACACTGACCATTGATATAGAATCCTATTTTCATCTTTTAAGTCATAACTGAGTAAATAAACATGTACGTATATGATAAATAAAAGATTTTTTTTAAAAGAAAAATTTCAATTTTGAAAGAGAAAATTACATTTTTGGTAAATAATTGGTAAGCCAGATGGGTGATGTGGTAGAAATATTCACATTAAAATCAGTATGTAAATTTGGTCTAAGGGGGGAAGTTTAATCCACATCAGCTAAAAGAAATAAATATATTAAAAAGAACCAAAATAGCTTTTGCCATTTTGGTAGAAAACATATTAAAATATTTTGTTAAAGCTTAACTGTCCTAAGTTTATATAGTGACTTTTAAGTAAAAGAGAACAGCTATTTTTTGCTTCTATTGGCAAGGTACAATATTTCCTTCCCATTTCATTTTCTTCTGAAATACTCCTTAAGAGATCTTTCTTGTTCTTTTCTCATTTCATGTAATTTTTTTCCTTTAAAGTTATTCTGACCTTACTTTGTCCTCTATAGTCCACAGTTTTCAAATACAAAGTGTATTTCCTCCTTTTTAAGGTACTTTCAGGCTAAACTTTTATGCTTCTCCTAGTCATATAGCGCCACCTGCTGCCCATCCTTTCGCATAGCACAAGGCTTGAGTGTTGAGTTCTACTTGTCAGAATAGGTTATTTCATGACTTCTTTCTTAGAGGTCTTTAAGATATAGAAGATAAAATCTACTTAATTTTTAAAGAACAGGATAATAAAAGATATGCAACTACCATATGGATCCACTGGGCTCTTTTACAAATGTAAGATATGTTAAAGGATGTTAGCAATTAATTTTTCTCACATCTTGAAACATTTGCTATTTCATCACCCCAGGAATTATTAGATTATCCATAAATTATTCATGCTAGACATGACTAAATAAGACAATGGAAGAATGGTGGAGAGATATTCAGTGAAAATCTAGTGATGCTGGTATTTCACCAGCATCATGATCATGTTAAGTAAAATCTCAAAACTACAACTTCAGATGTCAATATCCTAGATAAATTTTCTCAAACTTAAGAAGTGATGAATGAATCATATATTTCCAAGAAGAAAAAGGAAATACGTTACTTATTCAAGAGGGAAGGGCTTCACTGAACAACTGTTTATAACAAGAACTTGAACTGTTTTTGCAAAAAGGATCTGTGACAACTGTATTCTTTCATTTATTATGATGGTTACATTTATATGCCAACATTTACTTGATACAGTTTCTAAGTGGATAATGCTAACATTAAGTGTATATATATAAAGGTGACTGGAAGAAAACTGATGGTATAAACATCAGTAAACTCACTGGATTAGAGAAAAATAGAGAGTCCCTTGTACTCAGATGGCAAATGGCAAAAACTGTTTTTCCTGGTATACTGAACATACGTAATAAAAAAAAGATACTACTCATAACAGAAATAAAAGATGCAGTAATAAAACAATGAAAAATGTATACTATGGGGAAAACTGTAAAATTTTACTTAAGGTTATAATGGAGGATATAAATAAGTAAATGTTGGATAGTAACACTTTATATTATAGAAATGTCAATCCTCACCAAATTACTTCTTAAATATAATAACCAAAGAATTTTTCTAATAACTCAAGACACTGATTCTAATATTTATATGGAAGAATACATTTTTTATTGATGCCCATTATTTTTATGATCTCATCTGATCATTTGTGCCAATGATTAAAATATCTAGTTATCCTTGTTCTTTTTAAAAATATGTGTTTTATCAAAGAAACATCATTTTAAAAAACATAAACAGTACGGAGGACATACGACAGCCAACAAACCCCCATCCCACCCTTCTTATCTCAGTTCCACAACCCAGAGACAAAAATTTTTACACCTGTCTATTTTTGTTATTCTGGTAGTTGTCTCCTCCCCCCTCAATATGGTTATATTACTATTTTTATGTCTTCTGTTGGCTACATTGGTCACTTTATTTTTAAAAAGATTTTATTTATTTGAGAAAGAGAGAGTACAAGCATGGGGAGTGGCAGGCAGAGGTAGAGGAATAAGCAGGATCCCCACTGAGCAGGGAGCCCAAGGTGGGGCTCGATCCCAGGACCCTGAGACTGTGACCTGAGCCAAAGGCAGACACTTAACCTACTGAGCCACCCAGGTGCCCTTAGTCATTTTATTTTTAAGTAAGCTGTACCCCCAATGTGGAGCTCGAATTTACGACCCCTAGATCAAGAGTCACATGCTCTATTGACTAAGCAAGTCAGGCGCCCCTACATTGGTCATTTAAATAATGTAATACCTACACCTCTGTCTTACTTTCTCAACATCCAGAATCTCCACATTCTATTTCATGAGGATAATAGCACCGCTACTATTTCACTTATATTTCTTTGCTCCTCTGCCTTCCAACTTGTAACCTTGTACACTGTCAAGATGGGGAACATTTACATTCTATTCTGTAATCATAATTAAGTCTTCCTTGCTTTGTCTAAGCTTTGACTCTAAAAGCTGAAAACCAGGGGCGCCTGGGTGGCTCAGTCGTTAAGCGTCTGCCTTCGGCTCAGGTGGTGATCCCAGGGTCCTGGGATCGAGCCCTGCATCAGGCTCTCTGATCGGCAGGAAGCCTGCTTCTCCCGCTACCATTCCCTCTGCTTGTGTTCCCTCTCTCACTGTGTTTCTCGCTGTCAAATAAATAAAATCTTTTAAAAAATAAATAAATAAAATAAAAGCTGAAAACCAGTATTTGCTTTACTATGACTATTTAAATACTGTCCACTGCGTAGCTAAGTTTTATGCTATGATTAGATTTTCTTGTCTATTTCATTAAAGCTTTAATCTACATGCCACTGTTCAAATGAATTCTCTTTCTCATCCTCCCAGCAGCTGTTCGAAATCACCTGACATACTAGGTTATTTCATGTTTGAAGCAGGCTTTCTTGTACAGTTGGAAATGTTTTCTTTTCCCTGAAGTTTCCACTTGTCCTTGTTTCGGGGGAGGAAGAAACGTACAACACCCATGTGTGCCATCGTGTTTCATCCTGCTTCTTACTCGATCCATATATTACAATTAATTTCACTGGGCTATTCTAATTTGGAGGGTTTGTCTTCCAGTTGGTCTATTCTGGTACAATGTATTATTCTGTAAATTTTTAGTTGCATTTCTCTTTTTAAAATTTGCACTTTGAACTCTTTCTCTTTTGCAAAGTGTGGGCTTTTTTGTTTTATGGATACAATAGCTTCTTGGATATTTCTGAGAATTTTAACATTTTTAGGTTCTTTTCTGTGCCTTAAATTATTTCCTCAGGAGGCAATTCTTCATGTAATCTTAGGTACTTTTCGGTCATATTGCAGGCTTTTGACAAATGGTGATTTTCAGCCAGACAAGTGCGCAGGCAGGGCTGGTAGCTTTGCTCAGAGTGGGCGAGCCACTGGGGAGGAATCAAGCATGCTGCAGGGCCCCTAGAGGACACGAGGCCAGCATTGGCTCGGCAGGCAGAAGTTGAACATCAGAGCACAGTAAGTTCACGGTCAGCCAGCAGGCCTAAGTGGAAGAAGGTGGGCAGTATGCACCTGAGCCCTGTGCAGAAGAGTACCTCTTCCCTGACCTTCCCAGTCCTTTTAGAGTGGCTGGTCTAAACTAACCCACAGTCTCGCTTTCAATGTCCCATGTATTTTCTTCATACCAGGAATTGATAATATATTTCTTGTTCATTTATTTATTTTGTAATGTTCTGACTGTACCACTACACTGTAGATAAAGAGATGCATAAGACATGTGTCTGAGATAATATGAGGCAAGTTCCAATCAGTAAAGACTTGGCTTATAGTCTTTATAAGCATATGTGAAAATCTTACAATTAGAGACACTCTTCAAAGGTAATTCTACCTTTGATATATATTATATAGGGTAATTAATTTCATATGATCATAAGTTGCAAAACCCTAATTTTGCTTGGTTTTTGCTCATCTGTTTACACAAATACACACACACAAAGTCAGGGATGCAATCACAGTATTCAGAGGGTAATGCAATATTTAAGCCTTTCTAGTTTATGAATACCACACTAGCGCTACAGAAGTTGTCAAAAATAATTCCGATGACGCCATTCAATCGCATTCCTAACACCCATATTTCAAAGAGTTTCTGTTTATTTTGGTCAAGACCAAAATCCTTCCTAATTAAATGTGAATCCTTGCTAATTGAAAATGACCCTTGAGGGGGAGGAACAAAGAAGGCTGAATAAAGCGGCCCACGTCAGATGTGTGGGGCAGGGTTGTGACTCCTATTTCCCCTCTCCTGATTCAAAGAAGAGAGATCTAGGACAGCAAAATCCTGCTGCCCACCAGTCTGCTCTCCTCCTTACCCATTCAGTAGTTATCCAGGTCTCCTAGAATTGTATCATGGGCTTTTTCTTGTCACTTTCCAAGTTCTCCTAGGGCCTCCTACACGAGCAACACATAATACCACCTACAATCTGATGTAGATTGATGCCTACAATCTACACAAACAACTTTGATCTCTATGTTGAGATCCAAGTCCCTAAGTTGCTACACTAATTTTATTTCTAACTAATTTCCAATTAATTCCAACTATTTAATTGATATCTTCACTGTAGGCTAAACTCAGAACCATTCATCCTTGCCCGTCAAACCATCTTGTCTTTCTTTCTACAAGCCATAATGGTAACACCACCTCCCAATTAACCAATCCAGGAGTCCCCACACCTTCCCAGGCAGGCCCTGGTCAATGATCTTAATGTCTCCCACATTTCTCTGGGCCCCTTTATGTTCTTTATCAGCCATTCAAAAGCATCTGGCAACTGGCCCATTATTTACAAAAGCAATAGAAGAGGTTTTTGTTTTGGAGTCTGCACTAATGCAGACAAAAAAGACAAAGTTTCTAAGTAATCTATCCTGTCAGTACTCAAACTCATTAAAAAATTCCCTCCTACAAGTTAATTAAAAATATGAGACTTACTTAAATGGTGTGAAAAAAAACGGTAAAATAGCTTCTTTTTTCTGAGTCATTTTCACCTGGGAACCAGATAGGAAAATATTTTATTATATTATAAATGAGAAAAAATTAATTTCATTTTGAAATACAAACATTAAAATGTCTCTTTGGGGATAGTTTATTACCTTGAAACTAAATGGAATTTTATGTTACTATATTATTCCATAAATATTTAAACATAAATTTCAATTATCATACTATCACAATAAGCTGAGAATTAATCATATCAAGCTTGCAAAATAACATATTATAATGTAATTAAAACTTCTTTTACTCTTAGAAAACAAAATAAGTTAAGCTGCATTAACAGTATTAAGAATAACAAAGTTTCAGTTAAATGGTCACCTCTTTAACTTAGCTTAATGTATATGGTAATGTACATGAAATGACAAAAAATGTTGCAATCTCTAATACTACTTCTATGGGGAAAATTCCAATCAATAGAGTTGGTGTGTAGTCTTTATAAGCATATGTGGTATTCCTAAAATTACAGACACTTATCAAAGGTAATTCTACACCTCAAACTAATTCATGGAATATGCACCTCACAAATGTTAAACTTTATGACACTAGTCAAATACACAAAATTTAAAGATAATAAACAACAGAAAACAATTTCTTAAAACACAGAATCAACTATTTTCACTTAATATATTTGATTTTAAAGTGGTAGTAGTATCCATCTCTGTGTGTGTGTTTATTTTACCTTGAATTGTTCAAGAATCTGCATTGCATTTGTAAACATGCTCTCTGCCTTGAAGAGATCAGTGTTGTTAAGATAACCTATAGGAAGGATACCCTGTAAATAATAAACACTGGTTTAATATTAGTATTAATATCATTAGCATACTATTATTAGTATTAATAGTTCAGGCTATTCTTATGAAACAAAATAGACTTACAAAGGAAGCACTAAAGACAAGACAGGCAGATGAATAAATTACTGAAATAATTAAGCAAAACATCTTTTTTAAAATTGTAACTGAAAAATCTTCTATTATTTTTTCTACAAAGCAGATATATCAAGGTAAATAAAGCAATGGAGATGAAACAGTTTTAATAAAACCTAGTATCTATCAAAAGACTACTGTGTGCTAGGAAGTGAACCAAATGCTTTGCACTCATGAAAAATCACTATGGTGGGCCACAACCAGTATACTTAAGGGGAAAAAAAGGCATAATAAGAAAATTGAGAGTATACCATGCACAATAAGAGTAAAGACTGTTTTGTGAAACTTCTGTTTCAGTTATACACATACACTCATAAGTATGACTATAAGGATCATTTTCTCAGAGTTCTGAGTTAGATGACATATTTTTTTTAAAAGTTTCATTTGACGAGCTAATAAGAATGGCTGGTTGGAATATATTATTTTGGCTTTTCAGCATCTAGTTTCCATTCTTTTACAGCATTACCATTCTATGTTTAGAAATCTCCCCCACTGTGGAATTTAAGAAACAAAACAGATGAAAAGAGGCGAAGGGAAGGAAAAATAAAATAAGATAAAAACAGAGAGAGAAGCAAACCATAAGAGACTTTTGCTTATAGAGAACAAACTAAGGGTTGCTGAAGGGGCAGTGGGGGGAATGGGTTCAATGGGTGATGGGTATTAAGGGCACTTGTGGGGCGTCTGGTTGGCTCAGTTGTTAAGCATCTGCCTTCAGCTCGGGCCATGATCCCAGGGTCCTGGGATCGAGCCCGGCATCGGGCTCCCTGCTCGGCAGGAAGCCTGCTTCTCCCGCTACCATTCCCTCTACTTGTGTTCCCTCTCTTGCTGAGTTTCTTCTGTCAAATAAATAAAATCTTTAAAAAAGGGGGGGGGCACTTGTGATGAGCACTGGATGTTATATGTAAGTGACGAATCATCACTAAATTCTATTCCTGAAACTAATACTACACCATATGTTAACTAACTTGAATTTAAATAAAATCTTGGATGGAAAAAAAAAAAGAAATCTCCCCTCCTTGATATAATATAATAGGTTTCTAATGGAGCTCCACCTTCCCTTACTGGGTAAGCTAGCCCACTCAAATGGTAAGCACTGGAATTTGACTCTTGGGAGCCAAAGAACAAAAGGAACAACAGGTGTAATACTCTTCTCCCCCGTGTTGGTACCCTGGCCGCAACTGTTTGGTTTTCTCCCAAGTCTCTGGTACTCTCTTAGTTCCTGTTCATTTCTAAGCTTGGTTTTTGAGCACCCCTTTGATTCAACAACCCAGCAGTATCTTTTTAATAAATTCCCTTTAAGTGGATTAAGTTTCTGCTGCTTGTAATAAAAATTATTTATATATTTTTACCAATTATAACTGAAATACAAAGATAAATCTGTACACATTTTAGAAAATAAAAAATTTTAAAGAAAAGCTATTACACTAGTGCTCCATGTTGTAGGTTATATAATACACACACTTATGAGATATTATTCTATACTTAGAAAGAGAAGGAAATGCAGTTTTAAATGTAACCAAAGATTATTCAGAAAGACAAAGGAGTAAATTTTACTGTACACTAACTTTTTTTTCTGAGAGTTGATAAAATTTTACTCCTTACCACTGAATTAAGGGGAAAGGGAACTCCAATAAGAGAAGCCATCAATGGTGCAACATCAGCCTACAAACAGAAGAAGTTCAATTCTAATAAGTCTACAGACAACAATAAGAAAATGAAATAATTTAATGCAACTATATTTTGGACTATAATCATGATGTTCATTATAATCCATTACCTTCAAACAATTTAACATACAATAGATACCCACTCTAAAAATATCATTTCTTACAGCTGAATTAATGTATAAAAAAATAAATTTGGAAGAGTCCCACATATAAAACATGCTAGAACAAAAAGTTACCTACCCTGGTAGCTAAGAACTTCACTACCTTATATAGTAGTTTTTCAGTATCACGAAAAGGATGCCTTAACTAGATAGAAAGTAAATAGCAATAAAAGGCTCTAACTGGAGGAATGTATATATTAACTAAAGAAAAAGTATACACCAGAAGGTTTGGCCCGCCACTGAAGTCCAGAAAAGATATAACACGACCCCCCGCCCCCAGCTTCCCGGAGAGTTGCTTGTGCCCCTACCTCTACTTTCCCAACTCCCCATCACTCCTCAGCCCACTCCAACTTCCTTTTTGACCCTTCCCCATCCCATAAACCACTCTTCCTTAGATAGCTAACATCCTCTGCTTTTCTAAATCTGATTAACTGTTTTTATATTAGTCCTTATAATTTTTTAGGCAGTAAAGTGCTTAGATGTCAGAATACCCAGTTCCAATCCTTGCCTGCAATCTCTGAGACCTTGAGCAGTTTAATTAACCTCCCCAGTGCCTTGGTTTCCTTATCAGTTATTTACTTATTTCACTGTCATTTATTTATTTTAAAAAACTCTCCCTTACAGAATTGTGGCATAATTACACGAAGTTAAATTTATAAAGTACGTGGCACATAATAATTATGCAGTAAATGGTAGCTACAAATGCTGCTGAGGTTATTTTAGTTACTTGGCCTCTCGGCAGCACTGTGTAGACCACTCCCCTCATGGCTTCTGTATTGCCACACTCCACTGAGTGTCTTCAATTTCACTGTGGCTCTTTTCCAGATACGATCCTAGTTCCCCATTTAAAGTTGGAGTTTGGTCCCAGGCTCTCAATGCTTCTCACTCTTTACCGTCTGGACTCTCTTTACGAAGCAGCATCTCATAGAAAACTGGAAAACTCTAATGGCCTCTAATCCGCTTTCTCCCTTTCCCCCAGAGTTCGCTGTTGGCCTCCTCCAATCTGTGTTCCATGCTGCAGCCGAGAACTGCTTTCACAAAAAGATTATATCACTCTCTAAGCTTCAAATACTTCAAGGGCTTCCCTAAGCTTTACGATTAAGTCCATAGGCCCATAAAGCCTTGTGAAGTCTAATGCCTACCCAGACATCATACCACAGTTTCAGTTGCTCTGTGCTATGATCTTTAATGTGTCATGTATCCTCTTACCAGAGCCCTGTGTGCATGATGTTGCCTCTGCCTGGAAAGGGAGAGGGAGAATCATATGCCTGACAACTCCTACTTATTCTTCAGTCTCAGCTCAGTCCTCAATGTCTCAAGAAGACTTTGTTGACCATACCGTCTACCAAATACATCCACTCTACACTCTCCTGGCTTCACAGTCCTCTTTTGTAGTACTTAGCACAGCTCTAATTTTACATTTATTTGTATAATGATTTGGTTACTCTCTTTTCTCACCCCAAACTGTAAGCTTCCCAGGGCAGGCATTTTTTCTGCTTTTACTCATCATTATATCCCTCATATATGTTTAATGTTAATGCCTACACAATGTTTAAACACACTGCAGACACATAACAATGTTGGTGGAAGGAATGAATAAAGAAATTCTCATCTAACGTAGATTTGAAGTAGGAGCATTCAGAGAGCAATAGCTGAATCTATATTTAGTTTTAAATTATAATCCAAACTGGCTATACGTAAAACATGTTTTATGATCTTCAAGATAGTCCTTATTCCTCTGATGTTGATTTTTATTGTGAAATTAATTAAGTTGCTGCTCTAATTTTATATACTTCCATTTATTTGGGTGATATGCAGCCATCCTGAGAGAAAAGACCATTCTTCATATGCTGATAGAGAACAGGCTTCTGCAATCATAGGCCTGAAAATGAGATCCTGGACCCTGGACCTTGGTTTATCCACTACAATAAGAAATGCCGGCTTCTGAGGTGACCTGGAGAAGGTAAAATATTCCTACCACCTTGGAGGCCATACACCAATAATGCCATGCCTTCTACAAACAGTGAAAATGGTTGTTTACATAGCATATTTTCAACAATGAAAATTCCATGCTTCATATTTATACATAATGTTACCAGTCTAACTTGATTAGGTTGGCCATGTATTTTCCTGTAATCTCAGGTTTCTAGCTAAGTAATCTATATTTTGTCATCTTTTTTCCGTTGCATTTGTAAGCATCTTGGGTAGAATTAAAATATGTGTTAATAAAAAAGAAATGGTAACTCACATACTAGAAGGAAAAAAACCCATAATAGGGTTTTATTATTTATTAGCTCTGTGCTTAAAGCAACTAAGCAAGGCAACCATGACAAGAAATCATAGAAATTGAATAGGCATGCAGATTTCAATTTACATAATAATTCTTTAATTAGCCAATGTTATTTAGAGGGAGTCTTCTTTCAGTTTTACTTCACGCTTTTTTTATTTTGCCAGAAGAAAGATTAGTTAAAATATTTGCACTAGAAGGATTTCCCTTGGTAATTGTAATGTTTTGAAAAGTCCTTTATCATTATATTACTATTTATACTGTTTCTCAGATTTTTTTTTTTTTTGGTCTAAACTTCTTATAGGAGATAAAATTAAACTTGAAAGTGATTAAATTGAACTGAATACCTGATGGATATCTTGCCTTTTCCAGTTCTCTAATTTCCATTCTGAAACACAATTAGACACAAGAGCTGGTGTTAGGACTTAAAAAAAAATAATAGTTTCATTATTAAAAGAGATCAAGGCATAATGTCAAACGAAAGTATTGGGAAAATCTATTTTAAGTCAACTATGAATAAAAAGGGCACTTAAACAGGCAGAGCTGTATATTTTTAAAACTAGAATTTTAAAAGAATAGCTTTAAAATAAATATTTGGATGTTTTCTGTGATGATTTATTAAACTTTCAAAATGCTCATTTGCAGACAATTGTTTCAAAACATCAAAAGGCAAAGGAAGGGAAGATGGAAGTAAAAGGCACAATGATAACAGCTGTCAGCATGACTACAACTAATGACAGTCCTGCTCAGGGAGTAATTAACGCGATTGATAGTCTGTTAGTCAACCCAAACCTTTTTTTTTCTCTCATGGCAGTTGCTTGCAAAATACTTAAATTGTAGCTGTGATGTTCCTACTGTCACTAATCTAAATGTTAAAATACTACAGTGAGTTACTATTAAAATCACCTTCAGAGATGCCTCATTTCCCTATTTTTCTACATATAAATTCAGAAATTTTATTAGTCATCAAAACAAATGATGAGAGACCATGTCTTGATTTAATGATTTTAAGATATATTACTATATATCTTAAATAAAATACCAAAAGGGTTCTAAGATTTTTTTATGATGAAATTTCCTTTAATAAGCTAATAAAGTTTAAAATTATGTTCCTAGTTCTACTAGTCAGCTGCTAAAAATTCACACTAATCATCTGATGAGGAAAAAATGCACATTCCCTTTCTCTATAATTTATGATTCTAAATATTCATATAAGAAAAAAGTATATTCCTTCCATAATGATTTTTGAAGTTAAGTCATTCTAAACCATTAATTCACTGAGAAATCAAGTGCTAAAATAAAGTTTTATCTCCTAAGTACAAACATACTATTTAATCTAGTTTCTATTAGACACAACCTAATCCATTTACCATAGAGCATAGGAATATAAAATGGCAAAGCTGCTTTAGAAAACAGTGTGACAGTCTGCAAGAAATTAAACACAGAGTTGCACGTGACTCATTTATTCCACCTTAGGTATCTACCCAGGAGAAATGAAAACATATGTCTACACAAAAATTTTTTACACAAATGTTCACAGCAGCACTATAATAGCCATATATGGAAACAACCCAAGTGTCCATAAGATGGTTGAATAAGTAAAATATGGTCTATACATACAATAGAATATTATTCAGCTATTAAAAAAAACTACTTATACATGCTACAATATAGATGAACCTTGAAAAAATTATGCCAAGTGGAAGAAGCCAGACACAAAGACCAGAAGGTGAGTAATTCCACTTATATGAAATGTCCGGAATAAGCAGAGCCAAAGAGAGAGAAAGTAGAGTAATGGTTGCCAAGAGATAGGGAGAGCGAGAAGTAAGGTGTGACTGCTAATGAGTAAGGGGTTTCTTTGGGGGTGCTAATGAAATTTTTGTAATTAGATAGTAGAGGTGATTGTACAGTGTTGTGAATATACTAAAACCCCCGAACTGTACACTTGATATGATATTAAAGTGATAAAACAAATTCAAAGGAATAGTCTAAGGAAATCTTATCACATAAACCAAAAAGAGTCTTCTATGATAGAAATTCTAAACATGGCTGTCCTGGAGAAGGTTTTTAAAAGAAAATTTCTATGCCTCACCCAGACTCACAGAATTAAAATATCTAGTGACAAAGTCTGGAAATCTGTTTGCTTTTTAATCCTTATTTTTAACAAGGGTTTTGGATGAGTTTTATACAACTAATCTGGAGTAAGGCATTTGAAAGGAATTTGTTTTGTCCAATTAATAGAAATTTTGGAACTCTGAAAAAACCTTACCTTACAAAATAAGCAGAGCTCCAGGAAAAAGGAATTCGTTTTCCTCATGGATTAGGAAGAAAGGCTTGAGTAACACAGACAGCCTTCAAAAGTACTAGAGACAGGGCAAAATCAGTCCAGTTGTGAAGTGTCAATTTGTGACATATGTGTGATTTGTCTGAGAGACAGTCTTTGCAGGTAAGATTTGACTCAAGAGTTTAATGTAAATCCTAGCAATAAAAAGCCTTGTGGGAAAAAAATAGGATAATTTATACTTGTGCCTTCATAAAGCAGATAACTAAGACTATATATATATATTTTTTTTTCTGAAAGAGAGAGTGAGAGTGTGTGTGTGTGTGTGTGTGTGCAAGCACATGTGAGCAGGGAGGGGAGGGGGGGAGGGAGAGAGAGAATTTTTTTTTTAAAGATTTTTCTTTATTTGACAGAGAGAAACACAGTGAGAGAGGGAACACAAGCAGAGGGAATGGTAGCAGGAGAAGCAGGCTTCCTGCCCAGCAGGGAGCCCGATGCGGGGCTCGATCCCAGGACCCTGGGATCATGACTGAGCCAAAGGCAGACGCCCAACGACTGAGCCACCCAGACGCCCCTGGAGAGAGAGAATCCTAAGCAGGTTCCAGGCTCAGCACAGGAGTCTGCTGCGGGGCTTGATCTCATGACCCTGAGATCATTACCAGAGCCAAAATAAGAGTTGGGCACTTAACCGATTGAACCATCTAGGCACTCCTAAGACTATATATTTCAATCTGAATATTATAAACCAAATAATATGAACTATACAAAAGTAATACATAAAAATCATAATGATACAAATATCAAAATAGAAACTATAACTTTAAGGGGCGCCTGGGTGGCTCAGTGGGTTAAAGCCTCTGCCTTCCGCTCAGGTCATGATCTCAGATCGAGCCCCGCATCGGGCTCTCTGCTCAGCGGGGAGCCTACTTCCCCCCCTCCCCCCCCGTCTGCCTCTTTGCCTACTTGTGATCTCTCTCTCTCTCTGTCAAATAAATTTAAAAAAAAAAAGAAACTATAACTTTAAAAGTAATCTTTTAAACTTTGGTTTTATTTTAAAATATCTTATTTATAAAAACAATAAAGATAAATGTTTATACCTTTTAAAAATGCATCATCAAATTTCTGAGCTGATACTTTTTGGGGATACTTGATTCCAGCTCCCCAAGTGACAAAAGGAGTTAAAGTCTCTGAAGGATGACCAGCCCCATGGAAACCTACAAATAAGAAACCAAGAGTAAGAAGACAAGTAAGAACTAACTTATACCTAAATATTTTTTTTTAAAAGATTTTATTTATTTATTTGACAGAGAGAGAGATCACAAGTAGGTAGAGAGGCAGGCAGAGAGAGGGGGAAGCAGGCTCCCTGCTGAGCAGAGAGCCCGATGCGGGGCCTGATCCCAGAACCCTGAGATCATGACCTGAGCTGAAGGCAGAGGCTTTAACCGACTGAGCCACCCAGGTGCCCCTATACCTAAATATTTTTTTAAATATTTAATTTTAAAGAGTTGATCCATATGTGATTCTACTTCTAGCCACCACATTCCCAAATGCTTGCAACTCTGCATTAGTTTTAAAATATTCCCAAAGCAAAAAAAAAAAAAAATTCCTAAAGCAAGTCAGAGGCAAAAAGGCAAACAAACAGGCAAAAACAAAACAAAAAGAGTATCTGTTGACAGATAGATTGGTTGAAAGAAGAAGAATATTAACAATAAGATTTGGAGGCGATGCCACCAGAGTAGCTCTGTGTAGGGCCAGATCAAGGGTCAGTCAAGGCCAGATCTGTTCTGGAGAGGACAGTAAAACCTCTTTGATGAAGATTCTTCTAGGCCACTCTGCTTGGGGTAGCCAAAAGGCCTGTATGGAGTGGAACAAGCTCGCTAGAATCCTCTACTGTGATTTGGGGACCCAAATCTCATCTTTGCCTTATTGTGTTCTCTGTGCACACTGTGTTTGCCTTGGGAATCTCACAGGGAGCACAAGCTCATCTAGGGGGGACTTCCAGGAGCCCTAGGGTCCCTACTGATACCACCTTAACCTCACCGTTTGCCATCACTTACAGTTAACTTAAGGAAGATAAATAATAGGATAGATACTTTTTGTTTTCTTCTTCACACTTTAATTTCTCATTTAAATGAGAATATATTCCTTTTATAGCTAGAAGAAAGATTCTTTACATGAGTTTTTTTTTCCATTAACACATTAAGTAGACAATTGTGTGCCAGACACTTTGCATATAGTAAGACATCTAATCCTTTTCAACGTTACGGGATATTGGCAAGCTATATTTACCACTACTTTAATCATAAAGCACATGTTGTTTAAAGACAGACTAACCCCAATCTGTCATCCCATGGTCAGAGGTAAAGATATATGCTGTTTTCCTATCATTTCCATAAAAATGTTCAAGCATGGACACAATTTCTTTTATTCCATCATCAACTACTTTAATGTTGTCCTTATATTCCCTGTTTAAAAAGAAACAGAAAAACAAATTAAATTACAATAATTTGGAAAACTCAAATTTCTTCAACATGAACTAATTACATCTAAGGCTGATAGTTCCTAAAATACTTTTTTTTTACATTTTTTATTTAAGTTCACCAATTAGCCAACATGTAGTACATCACTCCTAAAATATTTTTTTTTAAAGACTTTACTCATTTACTTGTCAGAGAGAGAGGGAGAGAGAGAGCGAGCGAGCACAAGCAGGGGGAGCAGCAGGCAGAGGGAGAAGCAGATTTCCCCCTTGAGCAGGGAGCCCTATGTGGGACTCAATCCCAGGATCCCGGGATCACAACCTGAGCTGAAGGCAGATGCTTAACTGACTGAGCCACCAGATATCCCTCCTAAAATACTTTTAAATTTCATCATTAATATTTTAAAATCAGAGCTCTTTAGATTGTTAAAAATAATATTCTCTCCTTTTAAAGAAGCAAGAGAATATGAAACAGTCTTCAGAAATAGTATAAAAGAATAACCCCCATACTAGCAAATATACTTTAATGAATGCTTCTTACATCTCAAAGGCAGTAATTATGACTTACAAGTTCATGTCTTTCATAATGCAAACTATACTGTTCTTGTATTAATAGGTAAGCATCACTGTTTCAAGTAGAAAATGTTTCTATCCCTTAGAGTGTTTGTGATATAAAACATTAATATAACATTCTAAACAAATTACATTTAAGCATTCTATTCAGTTGAAGAGGTTGGTTTAGTATGAACTCTATCACTTGAAACAGTCCACCATGTTCAAAAAGGGGAGCATGAGGTATTCATTCCTGCAACTAATCAATAGGCTTTACAGTTACTAGATTTATCTAAACCAAATTCTAAGTAAGGAACAGAAGTATAACACGGATTCTTCCTCTTACGGTCTGCAAACTGAGAAAAATATTTGCTGTTCTATACAAGGAGTGCTACTGAAATACAGTTTACAAAATGTTATACATTTGCTAGATACAATACTGATTAAATGGAACACATAAGGATTAGCTAACTACATCTTTTTGTAATATAAATATTAACACCATATAAATGCTTTTTTCCTCCAAATTTTCCTTAAATATTTCTAAAATAGTTTTTTTCTGTCTTGATAAATCAAGAATATGGAATATATGTGATAGCTACAAAAATTATAATACTTTTTAAAAAGATTTTATTTATTTATTTGACAGAGAGAAAGAGCACACGCAGGGGGAACAGCAGGCAGAGGAAGAGGGAGAAGCAGGCTCCCTGCTGAGCAGGGAGTTTGAGGCGAGGCTGATCCCAGAACCCTGGGAGACACCTAACCAACCGAGCCACCTAGGTGCCCCCCCAAAATTATAATACTTTAAAAGTTTAAACAGAATAGCTAAGTCCCTCAAAAACACAAAATTAAACACAGCATTAAAATTACCTCGATGTTGGTCGATGAGCATGTCCATTTGTATCTATTCCTAACAAATGTAAAAAAAAGACTATTTTTTCTTCATTTACTTTAGAAAACAAAGACTGGTTGTTTCTGGCAGCATGAAAGAATTCCTATATGCAACAAATCAGTTAAAGAAATTTAGTTCATTTATTTAAAAAATAATTCTGATGAAAACATTTAATTACATTTATATATAACTATAAAATTAAACTACCATATTTGGTTTAAATTTGTCCTCAGGACCTACCAGTACAAAGTCCTTATCATCAGTTCAGACATCAACATTTGAATAATGAGTGAGATATTTTCTGGGCTATAAGTAGGCCAAGAAAAGGTTATAGAAAGGGGATGTTGATTTCACGAAGATCTCATAAGCACTGAATAAAATATAGCAGGTTGAAGATGACAAGAGCCAAATAAAACAGTAATAGAGACAACATTTTAGGAACATTTTATCATTTTTAATGTTTTCGGAGCTGGACTCCCTACTTGCTGTTCTGTCTAGGTTACAACCCTAGTGCAATGAGTCCAACCATAACTGCTCACTCGGAACATTGTGAATAGCTTCCGAACAATCTCCTTTGCCCAAGACTAGAATCTGTTCTTCACATTGTATGACAGAAAAATGCTCTAACTTAATAAAATATGGGTCAAAAATTATTATATTAGTTTCATAATGATAAGCCAGATTCATAACATCCTAAGACAAAGGATTAAATTTTTACTTACATACACATGAACATGTAAACAAGTACCTGTGGGGAATACTTTCAATTATTTTAGATAAGTCAACAGGCTAGGCCAAGATACATAATTATTGTTCATATAAATGTCTCTAACTATATAGTAGATGATAACTTTAACAAGGGCTATTTAATTGTCCAATAAAAGTCTGAAGTACTTTTTGAACGAATTCTTCATTATTACAAATACTAAAAAATACAAATGGTGCCATTAGAGAAGCCTGCTATTGAAAAATAGAAGTAAATAAAAAAACACAATATGTATCCTGCTACCATCCTCCGTAAAAGCATAAAACTGTCCCCTAGTTTTCACACACATTCTACTTACGCCCTAAGAAGTTTTAAATCTAGATAGAACTGACAAGTTCTTCAAAAGAATGGAGTTAAATTCTAATGATAAAATTGAAAGCTGACAAAACCCCAAAAAACCTTGCAACTTAAGTTAGAATTTGTTCCACAACTGGTAAAAAAATATTCCACTGTATAAAAAGCGCTATTCATTCACATATGGACACAAGATCTGGGAAGCTATGAAATACTAATCTTGTAGAGCTCAACCAGTTAGATTCCTGTTGGCTTTTTAAAAGTTAGTCTTTTGTACACAAGAGGTGAAATATACTCGAAGCTACTTTCCCTTCCATATTTAGTATACTCATGACCATCAGCCCTCACTTTTTCTCATCCCCTTGCAAAGGCACTCATTCAATTCTACACTCAACAAATATTTGTTATGCATCAAGGGAGACTACTAGATGACTACCCCAACATGTGCTCTCTTTCTCTCTCTGAGTAAAAACCTGTGATTTCACAAAACATGGCAATGCTCAACCTTAAAACCTACATATTTCCCAACCTCTCATACTGCTAGATGTGCCTTAGTGCTTGTGGCTAACGAGATATAAATCAAGTTTTTCAGTCAAAAGACTATGAAGACTTAAGGCTCTTTAAAATAAATATAACTTACTAGGAAGGAAGGTCCTTTTTGATTCCTTGCACTGTTGTCCTAAAACACTGAAATAATGGCATCTCTTGGATTATGAAAAAACTTTGAAGATAAAACTCATACTCTGAGGACAGAGACAGAGACTCATTAAGAGACTGGGTCTTAATGACACTGTGGAACCATTACGGCAGTCACATACTGCATCAATCCTGGGCTGCCTATTTCTGGCATTATCTTTACTGAGATAAAAGTAAACTTTTAAGCTGAAATTTTTTCCCCTATTACACAGAACTGAACCTAATCTAAGCTAACACTTGTATCTCTGTAGCAGACAATTACTTGACAAGAATTGAGTTAACAGGGACACCTGGGTGGCTCAGTCGGCTAAGCATCTGCCTTCAGCTCGGGTCATGATCCTGGGGTCCTGGGATCGAGTCCCACATCGGGCTCCTTGCTCAGCGGGAAGCCTGCTTCTCCCTCTGCCTGCTGCTCCCCCTACTTGTGCTCACTTGCTCTCTTTCTGACAAATAAAGAAATAAGATCTTTAAAAAAAAAAAAGAATTGAGTTAACGATGAGAAAAAGTCAGTATCTCTACCAACAAGATGTATATGGGCTTGAAGGGGGATATGCCAATGTATCGACAATTATGGTATGGCATAATAAAGTAGTTAAGATAGAGGTACCAAGGGAATATAGAAGAGGGTTATCTAAGTTGAATGGGAAGCTAAGTGAAGCAAAGAGAAGTCACGGAAACCTTAATAAAGGAGATGGTGCACAAACAGCATTTTATTTATTTTTAAAGATTTTTATTTATTTATTTGAGAGAGAGTGTGTGAGTGAGAGAGCACAAGTCAGGGGGGAGAGACAGAGGGAGAAGCAGACTCCCTGCACAGGGGCTCCATCCCAGGACCCCAGGATCATGATCCAAGAAAAAGGCAGATACTTACTTGAGTCACGCAGGCCCCCCTGCACAGAGTTTTAAAAAGCAAATAGATTCAACACAAATGAAGCTTAATCAACACGAATGAAGCTTAAGGACATTATGCTAGTGAAATAAACCATTCACAAAGGACAAATACAGTATGGTTCCATTTATATGAATTATCTAGGTACAAAACATAGATATATAGGTACAAATGCAAAGAAACAGAAAGTAGAATAGTAGTTGCCAGAGGCTAGGAGGGGGGTAAATGGGGAATTGTTTAATGAGCACAGACTTCCAGTTTTGCAAGATGAAAAAGTTCTGGAGATTGGATGCACAATGATGTGAACATACTTAACACTATTTTTTTTTAAAGAAATAAATTTTAATTTTTTAATTTTTTTTTAAATTTCTTTATTTGACAGAGAGAGAGAGATCACAAGTAGGCAGAGAGACAGGCAGAGAGAGAGGGGGAAGCAGGCTCCCTGCTGAGCAGAAAGCCCGATGCGGGGCCTGATCCCAGGACCCTGAGATCATGACCTGAGCCGAAGGCAGAGGCTTTAATCCACTGAGCCACCCAGGCACCCCAGTATACTTAACACTATTGAACCTGTACACTTAAAATTGGCTAAAATGGCAAATTTTATGTTATAGGTATTTTACTGCATTAAAATAACAACAACAAAAAGTGAGTAGACATTTACATGGATTTGTTTTGCTTGTATTAAGCATGAGTCTCTGGCCTGGGCACAAGTCCAGATATGACCCCTGACTCCTTCTCTAGCCTCACCTCAGATCTTGCTTCCAGTGAATATTCCTGTCCCCTTATCTGCCTTCAGTTCCTCAAATCTATCATGCTGGCTCTTCCTGCAGTGCCCAGCATTTACATATATTGCTGTTAGCCTGAAATACTCTTTTTCACGTGCAATCCAGGTCCATTCAACTTTGTCTCCTACACTTCTGAGATCACCTCAAAACTCTCATAAACGCCTTCCCCTGTCTAGGAAACAATTTTCTAAAGGTATATTCTTAGTCTCTGTATTTTTCCTTCATACTATTTCTCACTGCTGATGATTTCGTATTACTGTTATTACTATACATATAAACCATATTTTATGAAGTCATAGGCAAATCATTTTTTCTGATGACTAGCAGTGTTGAAATAAAAAAAGGAAAAAAAGACATAAAATCAGGCCAGCCATAAGCTGTATTTGCCCATACACAAGGAATCAAACCATGAATCCGGAGCATTTTTAGCGATGTATATAAACTTAGAAGCCAAATGCTTTTCAGCAGATGCTAACATAAGTAGATTATATTAAGAAGTGATAATTAGCAAAGTAAAATTTGCCAATTATTTTCTTAAAAAGATTTTATTTAACTTCAAGTTTTCCCTGTTGACAAAAGTATATGATAAATGAAAAAAGAAAATTTCAAGAAGAAAAATCCTGATAAAGGAAATAGGCCTTATCAAAGAATGAATTGAACACTTAATTCCTGCTAAGTAAATACAAAGAAAAATGCAGACACATACTGAGGAATATATTTACAAACTAACTAACAAAAATGACTATCATGGAGAAGTCTACAATGTCAGTTCAAAAGATACTACTGGTAAAAAACAAAACAAACAAACAAACAAAAAAACACTACTGGTAAAAAGAAGAACCATTAAGCATCAATCAATGAATGTTTCTTACAACAGACAAATTGTAAGTTGTAATATGTAAATGAGAAACAATGGACAGGGAGAAAAGAAGTCATTATCCACCAGAGAGATTTTCACAAAATTTTTCAAAATGTAAATTTTATTGGATTCTTTATAAGAAATAAAGTCCAAACAACTTTATTTCTTAGAGAAACCATGGATATTTTGTTATGACTAATTTGCTAATTTGTTTTTATCTTTCTCTAAAGTACAATTTTTAAAAAATCCTGTCATAAATGCATTACATTTGAATAGCATTTTCAAAAGCATTTTTCATACATCTTACTTGATCTCACCACTATAAGAGACTATTGTATGGTCAAAGAATGATCAAGGTTTACCTAGGATTATTTAGCAAATAGGGATGAAATGCCAAGTTCCCTGAATTCCAATCTATGGAGTCCATTTAACTGTCAGAAACATGGAATTTAAAAAAGTTATCTTTTTCAGATTACTTTTTAAAAACTTCCATTAATTGTTTATTGTAGAATATGTAATTTCTTAGAATCTAGTCTTTGTAAAATAGTATGCTACAAATATAGAACTTTCATGTTTATGCAAGGAGGAAAAAATTAAGATGTATTTACAACAAATCAGTTTCTAGTACTTAGGATAAAAATACATGTGCTGAAGATGATCAACTCAATAGCACTGACCTTCACATTATCAAAAACCCAAGTATCCAGTTTTGTTACATCATGGGCACCAAAATCCTCACTCTCAGCATCATAGCTATATGTATAAATATGGTCTCCACCAACACCTGAAAAGGAAATTTGGGGGATAATTTTTTTTAACAATTATAATAAAACTATAATGGGGAAGAGAAAGACAGTAGGAATAATGATCATTTATTTCGTGTGCCATGGACCATGACTTATACTTTAACATATTATTGTTTTTTGTTCTCACCAGTAACATTCTTAATTTTAAAGATATACTACATGTAAGTTAATTAATTTAGTCAAAGTCACAGTGCTAAGACACAACACCACAAAAATAAACACCAAAGTCTGTCTCCCTGTACAGATTAAACTCTTCAAAAATTTGTCTGTCTTGGAACACTACAACCTAAAATAGATGAAGTCATTTGGTACTTCTTAAAGCAAGAAGAAAATTCAAAAATTTCCCTTATCTTATTCATTAAATGTGTATTTTTCTCAACATAAGGGAATAAATATTGTCTTTTGTTAAATTCTTTGAAGGTCAACAAGTATATTAATCTTGCACATTTACAAGATTTAATTAAGAATCTAATCAACTGGGGCGCCTGGGTAGCTCAGTTGTTAAGCGTCTGCCTTCGGCTCAGGTCACGATCCCAGGGTCCTGGGATCGAGCCCCACATTGGGCTCTCTGCTCGGCAGGAAGCCTGCTTCTCCCGCTACCATTTCCTCTGCTTGTGTTCCCTCTCTTGCTGTGTTTCTCGCTGTCAAATAAATAAAATCTTAAAAAAGAATCTAATCAACTTAGTGAATTGCTGAGATAGGCTCTTACAGGTCATGAGGAAGAGATATAACAAGTAATAATAATCACTTATAATAGCAATGCAGTTCCAATGACACTGCTCAGCCATTCCACTTCCCACATCCTAAGTACAGATCTGAGTGAGTTTGTTGGTTACCATAATGGAACACTCCTATGGGGTTGTTTCTGATTTAGGGGTTAGTCTTACATCTTATCAGCTATAGCCAGAAGCAGGAAGGTAAGCCTGGTGAGTCATAGCAACTTAATCCACCCTTATCGCCACCAGTCCCCCCAAAAGCTAAACTGCTTTCCCATATATATATATATATATATATATATATATATATATATATATATATATGTATATATCAAATAGTTTGAGGTTTTTTACCGTGACCCACATTACTATGTTCTATGAATATCATATGTAAAATTCTGAATGTATATTTTGCTTTCAGGACATACGATAATATTCAATAATGTCAATTATTAAGATTACACCTATGGCTAAGTATAATGTTACAAAATCTTTTTATTAAGTGAAATGATCAGTCATTCTGCTCTCACTAAAAAGCATTTAATGATACAAAATTCAAATGGAATCCAATAATTTCAGAAAAATTATATTAATGAATTTTCTAATCAGTGCACAGAAACAAACAGAACAAATCCAAACGGCATGATCTTGAACATATGAAAATGGGAATTATAAGTTATAGCATTTAAATCTTTATGTGAATATCTACAAACTTAATAAATTATCAAAGTAAAATGAACCAGACATCAACATCATCATAATGAAAAATTACATAAGCACATAGCTAAATATTTCACAGGAATTATCTAATTTGCCTAAAAACAAATCTATGAGATAGAAATTACAATCATCACATTTTACAAAAGGCAAACTGAAGTTCAGAGAAGTCATCTAACTTGTCCAAGATTACAAAGCCATTAAATGTGAGAGCCATATACCACTTCATTGAATCCAAGATACTAACGACTATATGATGTGCCAATATTTCAAGTACAACTAAAAGAAAAAATCAAATGGACATGTCTATCCACTGTAATATACATTCCTATGTCAGAGATGTTAAATATGTAAAAATAAGTATCTCAAAAATCAATAAAATGCAGTATAGTAATACACAAAAATTACCATATTGATTTACTACATATACCATCTGAGGAAACTATAATCAATGACTCTTACCTTTGGCAAACATGGTCAAGATATCTGGGCTTCCCCAGCTCCATGTATACTTGCTTTCATTAATAAGAGAATCAAATCCCACAGGATTTTCCTTCCATCCTTCAGATCATTGAAAAAAAAGCAAACAGTAACAACAGTAACATATATATGGTGAAGTATTAGTATAGCTCCTAAAGAAGTATTCTTCAAATAGTAATAATGAGAATTAATTACAGAACAAATGCAAAAACTAATAATAGATTTTATGCTACATGTATTATACCACTTTTTTTTTTTAAAAAAAGCTTACAATAGATAATTGACTTCTTACTAAACCACAGAATCACTTTTGAACTTTTGAGAGTTAACATTTAGGAAAACCATGGCTCCATCCAGATTGTTTCAGTAGCACAGAAGGATAAAAGACCAAAGCTTAATTCTTGAATCAACACCAAGCGTGTATTTATGAGTAAAGCAAGCTAAAATACTTGCCAGAAGTATG
The DNA here is from genome assembly GCA_028646535.1 of Procyon lotor. Taxonomy (NCBI): domain Eukaryota; kingdom Metazoa; phylum Chordata; class Mammalia; order Carnivora; family Procyonidae; genus Procyon; species Procyon lotor. The sequence goes on along the minus strand of CM053616.1, from coordinate 8,240,289 downwards.
CCAAAACACACTTCACTTTGTGTCATAATTCAGGGTTAAAGAAGTGATATATATGCAATATATTTTTCCATATAATAGAGTCATCCATATAGATAATACCTTTGGCAACTGCACTGACATCTTCATAAAATCCAGCTATCAGGGCTACGTGACCTGGCCGAGATTCAGTTGGCACACGTGTATGAGATATCCCCCAGCTGCCTTCATGCATTATGATATTCCTAAAAGATATTATAGATCAATAGCACAGACTCTGATTAAATCCTGTTAGAGCTTTAGAAAAATAAGATTATTACAGAAGGAATCAAAACCGAGAGTCAAAATTTAACAAGGAGAGGAATCTTTCTGATCCCAGCTGAGCCCAGTCCTAGCCCTCTGACTAGCTGGATTCAGCAGCAATGTATGTATTGTTGACATACATGTATGTATGTCATGTACATACAGCATGTACAACAGCATGTACTGTTGTACATGTACAACAGCAAAGTAATGAATTAGCAATTCATTAATATTTCTGAGCTTAGGCAAAACAAAGAACCATCTGGCCACACCACAGAACTATGAGTCAAAATACATGATTTTTGTATGAAGCCACAAAATATTCAGATGGTTTGTTACATGAGAAATAACTGATGCACACAATATTGTTCTATAAATATCAAATTTCACCAAATGTGATGTGGTATTGCAGTCATGTAGGAGAAAAGTCCTTGTTTTTAAGTTATACACACTGAAATGTTTAATGGTCATGACATGAGAAGTGTCATGAGATCTTTCCTTCAAATTATTCAGAAAAAGAATAATTAAAAATTTAAGCATGTGTGGGTAAGTGTGCATGTGTATGGAGAGGATGCAAATATAAAAACAATTAAAATTGTTCAAACTAGGATAAGGTGTACAGATTTCATCACATAATCTTTCAGTTTCTCTGTGTTGAAAAATTCTCAAAATAAAAAATTACAGGTAGGGGAAATGGCTAGACTCCCAATTAAGAGTTAAATTATATTCCTAAATTTGAGACTAAAACAGGCAAAAGGTTTCTTTTGCTAAAATGTATCAATATCCTTTGCAATGAAAGCAAAGGGCTCACTAGCAATGCCAATGTGGGTGAAAGAGCAGCAGAGCAACAAGTTATAAAACACTGACTGCACTGGTCATAGTTCTGGAGATGAATGCTTGTTGCCCCAAAGAGTAACTGTAAATACTGGCTTAGGTCCTCTTTATTACTGACTTACCTCATCCTAAAACCAATTTTGGTAAGATGCATGCATAATAACTAAAAGTTTGAAAACCAGTGAACCACTTATTACGGGAGAAATATTTTTTAACTTCTTCCGTTATTTAATGAAAACCGAACTTCAACAAGAAGAAAGTATAAAGAAATTTGGATATCTCTGTTTAAAAACATTTTGGTCGGTTCAGATTATATTTTTTAAAGACCGAAGTGAAGAACACATAAAACCTTTCACAAACCGGTTTAAAAGAAACTAGATTATTTCTGAAATTTCTGAAATTGTAACATGATGGCATACAGCACAAGGCACATCGACTATGCAAGCTCTTGGCCTGCTACCCACCAGTTGAAGGAGAAGTAAGTGCTACCAGGAAAGTTCACCTTTTCTCTAACAACCGATACACTTTTTTCTAATTTGCAATGAGCTATATTTCTCTCCTTTCTGTAACAACTAAGAAATTCATCCAAATACATCACCTCAATTTTAAACTATTTGTAGAAATTGATGTGACATATTTTTGTGACCCGAACTTAACCCTGGTTTGATCTTATTTCCCTACTCATATTTGCCCACTGCCCTGTGTTGCTCACTTAATTACTTTTATCCTTTAAAATGGTATGCATTTCTTTGAGCCACCACAAATTTCTGAAAATTCAACAGAATTCCAAGTTCATTCATTCTTCTAGCAGTCAACAAATATGTAATTGCCTACTATGTTCTAAGAACTGGAAAAAAAAGTAGTATACAAAACAAGAGGCTCAGCTTACATAGAAGCTGCTCGTGCTAAGTACTACAAAGAAAACTAAAACAAAGTAAAGAGATAAAAGTAATGATGGCAGGTGAGAACTGGAGAAATTAAATAAATTTCCACTTGAATTTGAGTTTTAATCTCTCTATACCAGAATGAGGAAGGGCTTTTGAGAGACTTGTCACTAATCAGAAAAATAAGAATTATTTGTAGGAGAATCCCATAAGTTTAAAAAATTAAACATTTCCTTTCAAGGCCACTTTATAAAATCTGAAATCACAATTAACAGTGACATAAACTTAGAGGGGCTTTATATATTTTATAAGCATATTTTCAATTGAACCCTGTATTTTCTAGTTAAACAGCACTATAATTAGCAATTCATTAATATTTATGCTTGTCATTATTTTAAAAATGTAACAAGTTTATTTTATTAAAATAAAACATTATTTTTTTTATTTTTTTATTTTTATTTATTTTTATTTATTTATTATTTTTATTTATTTTTATTCATTTTATATATTTTATATATATTATATATATTTATTTATTTATTTAATTATTTATTTATTATTTATTTTTATTTATTTTTATTTATTTATTATTTTTATTTTTTTAAAATAAAACATTATTTAATTATAAAAATTAAAAAAGGTAATATATTGGGGTGCCTGGGTGGCAGTCGTTAAGCATCTGCCTTCGGCTCAGGTCATGATCCCAGGGTCCTGGGATCAGGCCCCGCATCGGGCTCCCTGCTCGGCAGGAAGCCTGCTTCTCTCGCTACCATTCCCTCTGCTTATGTTCCCTCTCTCGCTGTGTTTCTCTCTGTCAAATAAATAAAATCTTTAAAAAAAAAAAAAAGGTAATATATTGAGTTGTAAGCCAGGTTTGGGAAATTAGGACAAGTTAAGCCAAGTAGCTAAGGTCATACCTAACTCCTAGGAGGAAATAAATTTGTTAATCTGTAAGACAAAGGTGGAGGTATATGTGCCCTATTCTCTTTCTCATCATCACTTCTGTGTCCAACATGAGATAAAAGTGTCAAGATAACACCTTCCACAAAGGTCTTTGTATCAGTTGATGCTTACCTAATAAATGGCGCTCTAGGATTTCCATTTTCGTCAAATTCATAAAGTGTATCTGCACGCAGGCCATCAGCAACAAATAGTACTAATCTTTTTGCTGGAGGAGGCAATGGTGTAAACTGAGGAGTCATTCCATGAACCAAAGGAGATGTAAAATAAATATCAAAGATGGAGCCGAAGAACACAAAATGTACAAGCAATCCCAAAATAAAGAAGAGCAGCATATCCAATGTAACTAATTAATCTTCAAGAAAAACTGAAAGAGAGAACAAAATTAAATTTGGGTAAACTTTATTGCAATTATACATATTTTCACATATTCTGATGACTGCATATAGGCTGAATATATATTTTAAAATATTACCTAATTAAAAACTTCACTTTCATTTGTGGTCACAACAATAAATATTATTTAATAATGAGGTAATACTGAAATAAAATACATGATAAAAATACATTCACACAAAAAAGAGAAAGTTCAAGTATAACACCAAATTAATACAACTAAAATATTTATAATAAATTTAAATATATACTAAGCTCATAAAAACTAATATAGGATCAAAAACAAATACATAAATAAGTCCTAAAATGGATCAAGGTTTAGTCAAATCAAATCCTATATAAAATAGAAAATATAATTCATGGTGGTCTTAGTTGCCCACATGACCACCATTGATACTCCTGGAATTTAACATTACTTAAAGTTTGAGGATTTTTTTTTTTTTTTTTACTTTTGGTTATCAGCTCAGGAGACTTGTAGATTGTCCCGACAGATTAAATGCATTTTTGTCCATTTCAATAAATTACAGGAAGGAAAAAGTAGTTAAATCCCATGTGTTTCAGAAAATGTACACTCATTAAAGGAAGACTCTTAGTTCCCTGAACCAATAAAAAAAAAGTGGAAGTTATATTCATAAATTCAATTAAAATGCTCTTGTACATATTCTGTATATAATTGTGTGTAGGGTACAAGAGAGAACACCGGGAAGACATAGTCACAGATCTGATAAGCTTACACATACTTACAAAAGGAAAACTAAGCAACATGAAACATTTAAATAATACTGTAAGACAGTATGCCATTAACTGCCAAGATCAAGTCCATGGGAATGCTTTTCAAGCCATTCTATAATTTACTTTTGTTGGTGAATCTCCCTGCAGATTAAAAACAACAAAGTACTCTTAACTTGCAACTAACATTGGTTACGCACAGTGACCCTTGGCTGAAAAACACCAAAAATGAAGTAATTTTAATTACAGACACATCTTCTTCTTCCTGGCCTGAAGAATTACATCAGGAAAGGGTGGCCAAAAACAAAATAAAAACAAAAACAAAAACCAAACCCTTGTCAAAGTCAAACACATCATAAAAAGAATATAAAATAAATGGTCAAATTATGGGCTACTTTTTTCCTGAGAGATTTAAGAGTCAAATTAAGTATCAAAGATATTCCACAAAATATAAAAGTCCCTTAGTGAGTAGATGCTCTTCTGCAACCCAAGGCAAAACTCTCAGAATAAATATTCTGCTTTTTCTAATATACATGAACTTCAACTACACAGCAAGCACTACTTAATAACAGTATTCTGAATATAAAAATAAAAACAATCACAGTGTGCCTCGGTGGCAAAGTCGGTTGAGTGTCTGACTCTTGGTTTCAGTTCAGGTTGTGATCTCGGGGTTGCAGAATTGAGCCTCACATTGGACTCCAAGCTCCATGCACAGAGGTTGATTGAGACTCTCTCTCTCTCCCTCTGCCCTTACCCCTGTATTCTTTCTCTAAAATAAATGAATAAATCTTTAAAAAATAAAAAAAGTTAAACAGTGTGGTAAGTTTGGAAATATAGAAAAATTACTTATGATTTTACCACCTAAAGAAAAATCTGTTACATTCCTTAGTTTTTATGTAATCTACATTTTTATAAAGGCTCACAATTTCATGTACTGATTTTCATGTACTGATTTTTTTCTTTATCATACATTAACATTTCTTTGTTGTTTTTTTTTTAAAAACTCTCCTCACATATCATTTACCATCACCATGCTCTATTCAATGAGCATACCTTGATTTTCCTGATCACCTCCACACTGGTAAACACAGAGTTGCTTTCCATTTTTTCTTATTAAAAATGTCAACATGATTATTTTAAATTTAAATTTAATTCTTATGCTAACTTTTAGACATTTCATATTATGTGTTTAAAATACTGCCTATACAAAGAATCTGTACAGAAAACTGTAAAGTACTCATGAAAGAAATTGGGTGGCTCAGTGTGTTAAAGCCTCTGCCTTCAGCTCAGGTCATGAGCTCAGGGTCCTGGGATCAACCCCCGCATCGGGCTCCCTGCTCAGCGGGGAGCCTGCTTCTCTTCCTCTCTCTCTGCCTGCCTCTCTGCCTACTTGTGATCTCTCTCTGTCTGTCAAATAAATAAATAAAATCTTAAAAAAAAAAAAAAGAAATTAAGGAAGACACAAAGAAATGGAAAAACGTTCCATGCTCATGGGTTGGAAGAACAAATATTGTGAAAATGTCTATGCTACCTAAAGCAATCTACACATTTAATGCAATCTCTATCAAAATACCATCCATTTTTTTCAAAGAAATGGAACAAATAATCCTAAGATTTATATGGAACCAGAAAAGACCATGAATAGCCAGAGGAATGTTGAAAAGGAAAATCAAAGTTGGTGGCATCACAATTCCAGACTTCAAACTCTACTATAAAGCTCTAATTATCAAGACATTATGGTACTGGTACAGACAAATAGATCAATGGGACAGGATACAGAGCCCAGAAATGGACCCTCAACTCTATGGTCAACTAATCTTCAACAAGGCAGGAAAGAATATCTAATGGAAAAAAGTCTCTTCAACAAATGGTGTTGGGAAAATTGGACAGCCACATGCAGAAGAATGAAACTGGACCATTTCCTTATACCACACACAAAAGTAGACTCAAAATGGATGAAAGGCCTCAATGTGAGACAGGAATCCATCAAAACCTTGAGGAGAATACAGGCAGAAACTTATTTGACCTCAGCCACAGCAACTTCTTCCTAGAAACATCATCAAAGGCAAGGGAAGCAAGGGCAAAAATGACCTACTGGGACTTCATCAAGATCAAAAGCTTTTGCACAGCAAAGGAAACAGCCAACAAGAACAAAGGACAACTGACAGAATGGGAGAAGATACTCTCAAATGACATATCAGATAAAGGGCTAGTATCCAAAATCTATAAAGAACTTATCAAACTCAACACCCAAACAACAAATAATCCAATTAAGAAATGGGCAGAAGACATGAACAGACATTTTGGCAAAGAAGACATCCAAATGGCCAACAGACACATGAAAAAGTGCTCAACATCACTCGGCATCAGGGAAATACAAATCAAAACCACAGTGAGATACCACCTCACACCAGTCAGAATGGCTAAAATTAACAAGTTAGGAAACAACAGAGGTTGGCAAGGATACGGAGAAAGGGAACCCTCCTACACTGTTGGTGGGAATGCAAGCTGGTGCAGCCACTCTGGAAAACAGTACGAAGTTTCCTCAAAAAGTTGAAAATAGAGCTACCCTACCACCCAGCAATCACACTACCGGGTATTTACCCTAAAGATATAAATGTAGTGATCCGAAGGGGCACATGCACCCAAATATTTATAGCAGCAATGTCCCCAACAGCCAAACTATGGAAAGAACCTAGATGTCCATCAACAGATGAATGGATAAAGAAGATGTGGTGTACGTGTACACACACACACACACACACACACACACACACACACACACACAATGGAATACTATGCAGCCATCCAGAGAAAACGAAATCTTGTCATTTGGAACGATGTGGATGGAACTAGAGGGTATCGTGCTAAGCAAAATAAGACAATCAGAGAAAGATAATTATCATATGATCTCTCTGATATGCAGAATTTGAGAGGCAGGGCAGGGGGTCATGAAGGGTAGGGAAGGAAAAAATGAAACAAGATGGGATCAGGAGGGAGACAGACTATAAGAGACTCTTAATCTCACAAAACAAACTAAGGGGCGCTGGGCGGTGGGGGTTAGAGATAGGGTGGCTAGGTTAGACATTGGGGAGGGTATGTTCTAAAGTGAGTGCTATGAAATGTGTAAGCCTGATGATTCACAGACCTGTACCCCTGGGGGGCAAATAATACATTATATACTAATAAAGAAAAAAAGAAACCAAAAAATTAAATTAATTAAAATAAAATAAAATAAAATAAAATAAAATAAAATAAAATAAAACACTGCCTATAGGGGTACCTGCGTGACTCAGTTGTTAAGCATCTGCCTTTAGTTCAGGTCATGATCTCAGGATCATGAAATGGTCATCCACCATCAGGCTCCCTGCTCAGTGGAAGGTCTGTTTCTCCCTCCCCCTCTGCCTCTGCCTCATGATTGTGCTCACTCTCTCTGTCTCAAACAAAATCTTTAAAAAAAAAAAAAAATTGAGGTAATATGTGTAAAATATGCAGAAGAGTGGCTACTATAACCAGTACTCATTAACTATTGGCTAATACTATTGTTTCTATTGTACATGAAGTTGGATTGATCATGTGAGAAAAACTTGTTTCATCCTTGTTGACTTTAAAAATCAAATCTATACCAAAGTATCGACTTTAGCGTAATTGCTCTACTGCTATTTTCATTATCTATATGGATATATATATTTTTTATTTCTGGTAAGAACATTTAACATGGGAGATCTACCCTTTATATATTTTTAAGTGTACAATACAGTATTGCTAACTATGGGCATAATGTTGTACAGCAGATGTCTAGAACTTACTCATCTTGAGTACCCGAGATTTTATAGCTGCTGAACAAGTCCCATTTCTCCTGCCCCCTAGACCCATTCTACTCTCTGCTTCTGTGAGTCTGACTCTCAAGTATCTCGTGTAAGAAGAATCATGCAATATTTATCTTTCTCTGACTAGATTATTTCAGCTAGTATAATGTTCTCCAAGCCAGAAATGTCTGATAGCCTCAGTTGCTCCATATATTTGCCAAAAATATTTGGTATTGTAGCCTGTTTAATTTTGCTTTTTCTGTATGTGGGAGTATACCTGTAACCTACTGCGGCTTTAATTTACATTTCTCTGATAACCAATGATGTCAATAACTTCTCATGTGTTTAATGGACATTTTTTTAATACACTTTTTTTCCCCCTCCTTTTCATTTTTCAGTATTTTTCAAAGAGCAGTACTTTTCAATTTTGGTTAAGTTTAATTAATTTTTCTTTTGGTTACCTATTTTGTGCCCTACATAAGGAATTTTTGTAAATGATAGCACTTTCTTTAATACAAATTTTTAATACTTGTTATTTGAAAATAATTTCAAGCTGAGAAAAAAGTTGCAGGCATAATGGTACAAAAACCCACATACCCTTTAGCCACATATACCTATGTTAACATTTCTGTTTGCTTTGTCATTTTGCCTCTTGCCTCTCCTGTCCCTGCTTTGTTTATCTTACCCCTCATGAGTGTACACACACACACACACACACACACACACACACACACAGTGTGTGTGTATAAAATCACACGATACTGTTCAGAACCATTTGAAGATAAATTACATACACTATGGCCCTTAACCACTAAATACTTCAGTGTTTATTTCTTGAGAACAATGATATTCTCTTATATACAGACAGCAACTGCCAACCTCAATAAGTTCAGTGTCAGTATTTTATCTCACCTACCATCTGTACTCCACAATTTTTTGAAATGTCCCAATAATATTCTTTATAGCATTTTTATAGCTCTACTGAAGCATAACTGGTCTATAACAGACTGTACAGATTTAAAATGTACAATAAACACTGTCAAGATAATGAACATACCCATAACCCTCAAAACTTTCCTTGTGCTTGTGTAATTCACCCCTACATATTTTATATTTTTCTATATTCTTGAAAACACTATTTTATATCTCAATTTCCCCTTGTTCTTAAATCACCAATTTTTATACATTAACCTTGTATCCTGCAACACTGTCAAACTATTATATAATAGCTTTTATGTAGATACCTTTTGATTTTCTATAGAGATAATTATATCACCTATGAATGAAGGACTTCTTCCTTGTCATTATAAATGTCTTTTATCTTTGTATCATGCTTACTGTACTGTCTAGGACCTGTAGTATGATGTTGAACAGAAGTGGTAACAACAAAAATCCTTGCCTTCCAATCCTAGTGTGAAAGTTGTCAGTTTTCCAGGTTTATGGAACTTCCTTTATTAAATTAAAGAAGTTTGCTTTCACTCCTATATGTGGAGTTTAAAATCATGAATGGATGCTGGATGTTGTCAAATGCTTTCTGTTGGATCTATTGAGATGATCGTGATCATTTGGTTTTTCTATTTCAGTCTCTTAATGTGGTGAGTTACACTGATTGAATCACAAATGTTAAACCAAGCTTGCATTCCCAGAATAAACTCCACTTGGTCAATAAGTGTTATTCTTTCTATGGACTGTTAGATTTCATTTGCTAAAATATAATTTAACATTTCATTTTATTTTATTTTTTTATCTTTTTTTTTAATTTAACATTTTAAAGCAACGTTTATGAAAAGATATTAGACTCTAATGTCTTTCTCTGGTCTTGGTATCAGACAATGAGTTGGGAAGTGTTGCTACCTCTTTTATTTTTTGGAAGAATTTGTGTAGAATTTGCATTATTTCTTCCTTTACTGTATAACAGAATTCATTGGTGAAACTACTGGCTTGCAGTTTTCTTTGTGGGAAGGTTTTTAACTATAGATGCAATTTCTTCATATATATGTAGGGATATTCAGATTATTTACTAATTGTTGACTGAGCTTTGGTAGTTATACCTTTTAAGAAATTGGTCGATTTCATCCAAATTATTAAATTTACTGTTCTAAAATTATTCATAATATTATATTCAATTATTATCCTTTTTTTCTATCTTCCATTCCAGAATACAGTCTACCAGGTATCATATTCAGTTGTTCAAAGTAAGTCGCTTTTTAAGTACTTAATTCAGTTAGATCTTAAATTCTAGTCAGAGCTAAAGTACATATGGTATAGTTGGATGTACAGAAGCACACACTGATTTATGTATTCTTTTAAAAAGATTTTATTTATTCATTTGACAGAGAGAAAGAGAGAGAGGGAGGGAGGGAGAGCGTGCATGCGTGCAAGCAGGGGGAGGGGCAGAAGAAAAGGGAAAACAGGCTCTTTGCTGAACGGGGAGCCAGATGCAGGGCTCCATCCCAGGGTCTTGGGATCATGACCTGAGCCAAAGGCAGCCACTTAACCGACTGAGCCACCTAGGCTTCCCAAGCTCACAATGATTTAAAGATCTCCTCTTTATCATAGGAACGCTAGTACTTTCTAGTACTTTCTATCACGGTTATAAATAAACAAACATCTATGTCATTTCCCACTTTCATTTGCATTTACAAGTAACTCCCTGGACTTAATGTTCTTTCTTTTTTTCCCCATTGCTCTTACATAGCTTTTCTGAATAAAGTATCAAACATAGTCTATATGTTAAAGGAACATATAAATTTTCCACTACCCAAAAGCTTACTGAAGTTATCAAACAAAAATTTTATTTGAGAACTTTGACCTTCCTAGAGCTGTAAGAGCTAAAGTAAAAATCACACTCTGTTATGTAAGAACAGCAGGATCCCAATCAAGTCACTCCCTGTCTTAGTTTCCTTATCCATAAAAAGATACTATCAGCCTTATTCCATGGCAGGAGTCTAGTGCGAAGTAACTAAGACATGGCACCATACAAATGCAAAGCACTAGGAATAGTCTAAACTAGACTACAAAGCACTCGATTTTTGTTATTTTTTAAATCAAACTCTAAATAGCTGAGTTTACATTATTTTAAAAGAAAGCAATAAAAAAGAAAAAGGTATATTGTATTTTCCTGTTCCAGTCAAATTGATTTTATAACTTGATTAAGCTTGTAATATTCATTACCACCAAATATTAATGATACAAACACTAAATATTTAATATTTCTCAGTGTTCAGTTGGGCTCTCTTTTTCTCTTTCTTTCTTTCATTCTTTCTTGAGAGAGAGAGTGCGAGTGGAGGGGAGGGACAGAGAGGAAAAAGAAAGACTCTTAAGTAGGCTCCATACCCAGCACAGAGCCCTATATGGGGCTGGATCCCACAACACGGAGATCACGCCCCCAACCGAAATCAAGAGTTGGTTGCTCAACTGAATGAGCCACCCGGGAACCTCTGAGTTCTATTTTCAAAAGGGCTTTTGTTTCTTACTTGTCCACATTCACAACCACCACATAAGTTCTTCAGGTCCTCACATGGACCATGTCAACAACCTACAAATGGGTTTCCCTACTAAACTACATGCTACAAGTTCTTCCCTTCCTCAAAGTAATGTTCTTATATATTGCACTCTACAAATCATACTAAATTTCACTAGTCATTATATTTTATTCTAATGGGTCTTTAGGAGTTTTATACATAGGCCTTAACCCTAAAACTCATGTACTTTCTATAGTTTTAAATAACTTATTTCAATATAAGAAAGATAAGGTGAAATGAGAATATCTAAAAGAATTCCAGGAAGGAAAATCAAATGAGAATATAGTTGAGATTTTTCCTCAAAAATCATGTTAGAGATAATTACTTTATCAGGTAATAACCTAAGGATCTCCACCAGAATGTAATGAGATATTAATGACCTTGGAATCTCACACCTCTTTTCCACAGAATTCCAATTAATAAAGGAGAAGGAA
>CM053616.1:8213930-8227940 GCA_028646535.1 Procyon lotor | reverse complement strand
TGGTTAAACAGCTCTACTCTACGCTTATATGTATGATTAAACATGAAGAGGAAGAGGAAGAAAAAAACCCAGAAAACTAGCAGTAGATGAATACTTAATAAAAAATATTTATCTGAAATCAACAACCAACATCATCCTTAACATTTTATGAAATCAGGAATAAGGTGGTGAGGACTAATGTCACAATACCAGAATATTGGTTGATAAAAGTTGATGCTGTTGGGTGCACATGTTTTTTTCGGTTTTTTTTCAACAACATATATTTTTTTTTATTTTTATTTATTTATTTGACACAGAGAGAGAGATCACAAGTAAGCAGAGAGGCAGGCAGAGAGAGAGGGGGAAGCAGGGTCCCTGCCAAGCAGAGAGCCCAATGTGGGCCTCGATCTCAGGACCTTGAGATCATGACCTGAGCCGAAGGCAGAGGCTTTAACCCACTGAGCCACCCAGGCGCCCCAGGTGTACATGTTTTAATACACACGTTGGAAACATCAGAATGAGCTAAGACATGTGACAAAGAGTAGAGAATGTAGTTCTTAAGTTGAGTTTCTGGTTAGGGCAATAATGGCCAGATAAGCTAATATATCAGGAAAATCTAGATGTTAGCTATATGGTCAAAGAATGTGAATTAAAAATTCACACACACTTATATTTCAAAGACTGTTCAAGTTTACCAGCAATCAAAGATGCATAATTAAGCAAGATACAGTTTTATAGTGGGTTAAATTGGTGAGATTAAAAATAATACCAAAATGGTATTATTTTCCATCAGTAAGCTGATGGAACTTAGATTGTTATATATACTTATTTTGGAAAGCAGTTCAAGCAATATATATCAATAGCCTTAATGATCTGGCAAATTCTTACCACATAAGCCTCAATTTCAAACAGAGGGAAAACATTTAAAAAATTTTTTGTCATTTAAGATGATAATAGTAGCTATTTCCAGTATTACAGCTTTAATTATTAAAATCTAGGAGTAAGTGGATCCTATCAATGTTTAACTTAACAAGTTTTATTTTTTTCCACATTTTGAGAATTTCAAACTTAAAGAAAAGTTTAGAGAATTTTAATACCAATATACCCACCACTAGATTACACAATTCACATTCTACTCTACTTTCTTTGGCTCATACCTAGATATTTCTCCAACCCTCTATTCATCCAAAAATCCATCTTATTTTTTTATGCATTTCAAATTAAGCTGCAGATGTCATTATACTTTCTTTTAAAATCTCTAGTATGCATGTCATTACTAGGAGCTCAATATTTAGAATCTTTTATTTTTCTTTTGAGGTAAAATTTAAAGACAATAAGATATGTAAGTTGGGGCGCCTGGGTGGCTCAGTGGGTTAAACCCTCTGCCTTCGGCTCAGGTCATGATCTCAGGGTCCTGGGATTGAGCCCATCATCCGGCTCTCTGCTCAGCGGGGAGCCTGCTTCCCCCTCTCTCTCTGCCTGCCTCTCTGCCTACTTGTGATCTCTCTCTGTCAAATAAATAAATAAAATCTTTAAAAAAAAAAAAAAAAGTACACATTGTACAAGTTCATTTAAGTGGTGTTTTAGGCCAGACAATAGTAATTTATAGCAGAAAAAAAATCATAATAATGGTTCTTGGAGTGGGGGGCTAACTGGGAAGGAGTATGAGGGAAATTTTGGGGGGAGATATATATTAATAGGAGTTTGGGTTATCACAGGTGCATTCATTTGTCAAAAGTCATCAAATGATACACTTAAAACTTACAAATTTTATTTTTTTTTTAAAAGATTTTATTTATTTATTTATTTGACAGAGAGAAGGCAGAGAGGCAGGCAGAGGGGGCGGGGGAAAGCAGGCTCCCCCTGAGCAGAGAGCCCGATGCAGGGCTCCATCCCAAGACCCTGAGATCATGACCCGAGCCAAAGGCAGAGGCTTTAACCCACTGAGCCACCCAGGCACCCCACAGTGTGTACTCTTGTGTAAGGCTTCTTTCTTTCAGCATTGAGATTCACTCATGTTGTATGTATCATAGTGGTTTTTTTGTTTTTTTTTAATTGCTGAGTAATGTTCCTGAGTTCAACCCATTTTTAATGTGATCTTTTTTTTTTTTTTTAAGTAATCTCTCCGCCCAGTGTAGGGTCAAACTCAAGAACCTGAGATTAAAAGTTGCATACTCTACTGACTGAGCCAGCCCCTTTAATGTGAACTTTTGATACTTCTGTGGTTCCTATTGTTATTTGATATCTCTTGGCTTGTGCTTAAAAGAAATTATGCTATGAGGTATTATGAGGAATACTGTAATACTTGTTTTTTGTCATTTTTGCTTATGCTGTCTTAAAACTTAATAGCAAATTATTATTTATCAGATACAATTAAATTGCAAGAAAATTAAATCCTTCCCTGAATAGTTCTTTTTTAAAAAAATTATTTATTTATTTGAGAGAGAGAGAGAGAGAGAGAGAGAGAAAGCACAAGCAGGGAGAGGGAGAAAGCAGGCTCCCTGCAATTTCAGGGAGCAGGGCTCAACCTCAGGACCTTGGGATCATGACCTGAGCCGAACAAAGGCAGACGCTCAACCAGCTGAGCCACCCAGGTACCCCGAAACTCAGTGTTCTAAGAGTGCTATATATAGAATTTCACTTAGTTTACCTTAAGAGGAATTTAAAGATAAGGTACATTGATAATGACATAGTTCTATTTGAAGTCAATCATTTCAGTTATTGACATGTACTAATTGTTTTAAAAGAGGATGGTGGGGGGCACCTGGCTGACTCAGTCGGAGGAGCATGCAACTCTTGATCTCAGGGTCATGAGTTCGAGCCCCACATTAGGTATAGAGATTACTTAAATAAATAAACTTACCAAAAAAAAAAAAAAGGAAGGTGGGCTTATATATGCTTATTTATGCTATAAGGAAAGTGATCTGCAGAGAGACCAATTAAGTTAGTGGTCTAACTTAGTTAGTTAGGGTCCAAATGAGGTCCAAATCTATGTTTCTATAATTTGCATTCATTTGTTCTGATTCTGCTTTCTGAACAGAGATAATCTATTTCCTTAGATCAATATATAAATAGGTACTTTATAAAGTAGTATTTTAATTTAAAAAAAGGTGACTTAGCCTCTAATTTGTCCTTTTTTTGCATTAGCTAGTTAGGTCACCTTAATAAATATCCACTTTGATTTCTTCGCCCAAGTGAGAATATTTACATAGTGCTTTCTGTTTAGGGACACTTAAAAATCTGGTGTAACGTAAGGATTCTCTGCATCACCACAGTGTACTTGAAACCCTATTCACCTTTTGTATCTTACAGTACAAATTCAGTAAATGAAGTCTTTAGGAATATTTTGTTTTCTTTTACTTAAACCCACATCCATTGTATTAGCAGGACACGTAATTCTACATTATAGGCATAACCTGAATCTGACTACTACTCACATTTCTACTGCCACTATTCGTTTAAATTTAATTGTCTCTTACCCACATGACTATAATAGCCTCTTTTTTTTATAATTGAAGTTTTTATTTCAATTCCAGTTAACATACACTGTAATATTAGTTTCAGGTGTACAATATAGTGATTCATCATTTCCAAACAACTCCTGGTGCTCCTCAGGATAAGTACCCTCTTTAATCCCCGTCACCTGATTAACCCATTCTCCCCCCACCTCTCATCTAGTAACCCACAGTTTATTCTCTAGAGTTGAAAGTCTGTTTCTTGGTTTTGTCTTTCCCTCACTTTTTTGTTTTTGCCTTTGCTCTTTTGTTTTGTTTTTTAAATTCCACATCTGAGTAAAATCATAGGGTATTTGTCTTTCTCAGACTCACTTATTTCACTTAGCATAATACTGTCTAACTTAATTGGTCTCTCTGCAGATCACTTTCCTTAGAGCATAAATAAACATGTATAAGCCAAAATGACTTTGATTAAAAATTGGTTAAATGATTAAAAATTGTGTGCTTTATTGTTTCCCTTTGTACGTGAAATAGAATTCAAACTATTTACAGTGGTTTTCAGATTATTTACACTAACTCTGTTGTTGCTGACTCAGGTGTGCCTGAAACACTTTTACCTATTCTCCCCTCTTCAGAAGGGCTTTTCTAAGTACACTAATATACCCTAACCTATAACTACTTACTGCCCTGGCCTTGCCTTTTTTTTTTTTTTAAGAGTTTATTTATTTAGTTGAGAGAGAGAGACAGAAAGACACAGAGAGCATGAGCAGGGGGAGGGACAGAGGGAGAATCAGACTTCCCACTGAGCAGGGAGCCTAACATGGACTCTTGATCCCAGGACTCAGAGATCATGACCTGAGCTGAAAGCAGACGCTTAAGTGACTGAGCCACCCAGGCTCCTCTGGCCTTGTCTTGTTTGATTTTCTTTTCTTTCTTTTTTTTTTTTTTAAAGACTTTATTTATTAATTTGACAGAGAGATCACAAGGAGGCAGAGAGGCAGGCAGGCAGAGAGAGGTGGGGGGGAAGCAGGTTCCCTGCTGAGCAGAGAGCCCTATGCAGGGCTTGATCCCAGGACCCTGAGATAATGACCTGAACCAAAGGCAGGGGCTTTGATCCACTGAGCCACCCAGGTGCCCCTTGTTTGATTTTCTTTATACCATTTTGATCATCTGAATTAATTAAATTTCTTTTTTTAACTTTCGTACTGTTCTCTTCCCCACTTCTAAGAACAGGGACCTTGTCAGTCTTTCTGACACAGAATGCTCTGCACTTAAGAGGGTGCCTGACAAATTATAATAGGATATGAAGTATTCTCAAGTATTAAGTGCAGTTCAATAAGTCTTTCCCTAAGTTGAATACCTGAGTCTATATTTCTTCTGTTTCCTATATAGTAAAACAGCAGTGTTTTTTTTTATAATAATGACACCAAAACTTCCAAAATTCTACCATATCTTCTGACTAAGAATGCTAGGCAGTAATGTACTATCTCAGAAAGAGTAGAAAGCTGAGCTAGTTTTTTAATTTTCCCTTTTCTACTGTTTTGCTTTTCCGCATAGTATCTTTTGGCATACTATTTCTTTATCTGTTTTTTCACTGCTATGTACCCCAAATCTGCAACGGTACCTGGAACAGATTAGGTGTTCCATAAATGTTTAGTAAATGAATAAGTGATAACAACCTTTTAAAAACATTAAAGCCGCCCTTGGCTTGGGGATCATATAAAAAAAACAGGCTTCAGGCCACATTTGGCTCAGGCTTTAGCTGGCAGACTCCTGTTCTAATGCATTGTTTCCCTTGACAAATGAAAATTTTTAATTATAGAAAATAGGGAAAGCAGTTTAACATTTTTCAAAATGTGTTCTGAATAACATTATTTCCTTATGATAATAAATAGATATTACTCAAAAAAGGAATGTGGTAGACAAATGATTTTGGGAAATGTTACCTTATTTTGCTTTAACTCAGGACTTCTGTGGATCTTTGTTATACTGGTGGGCACTATAAAACCTGACCTATCACATACCCACCCAACTATATTTTTTTCTTTCTTTTTTTAAAACTCTTCTTAAGAGCATCTTGAGGCACAAGGACCTTTGTGGAAAATAGGGAACTGATTAAGTTTATCTTGCCTTCATTTTGGAAGGATATTTTTGTTGAATACAGAATTGGAATTACATTTTTTCTCATTGCACTCCAAAGCTGTCGTACCTTTTTTAAATTAATAGTTTTATTTAGACGAATTACGTATCTTAAAAATCACCTGGTTAGAGTGTATGGTTCAGTTGTTATTAGAATATTTATTGAGTTGTGCAACTATCACCTAATCTAATTTTAGATCATATCCATCACCCCAAAAAGAAATTTCTCACCCATTATCACACATCGTATTCACCCTCACCCTCCAGCCCTAGGAAATTACTTAATTTACTTTCTACCGCTATAGATTTGCCTATTTTGTACATTTCTTACTTGTAAGATGTGGTTCTTTTATGACTGACTTCTTTCACTTAGCATATATTCAAGCTTCATTGTGTTGTAACATGTATCAGTATTTCAGTCCTTTTTATTGGGAAATAACATTCAGTTGTATGGATGTATATACTATGTTTTATTTCTCCATTCATCAGTTAATAGGCATTTTGTTGTTTCTACTTTTTTGCCATTGTGTATAATGCTGCTATAAATGATCATGTACAAGATTTTGTGTGGACATATGTTTTCATTTGTTTTGGATAGAAGAGGAATTGCTTGGGTCATATGGTAACTCAAATGTTTAGCCTTCTGAAGAATTGCCAACTGTTTTCCAAAGTACCATTTTACATTCCCACCAGCAATATATGAGGGTTCCAATTTCTCTGCATCTTGGCCAACACTTGAAAAGTAGGTTTAATTCATATACTCAAAATTCACCATTTTAAAGTATACAATTAAGTAGTTTTAGTGTATTTACCAAATTGTGCAATCATCATTATTCCGTGTTCCAGAACATTTTCATCACCCTGAAAGAAATCCTGTACCCATTAGTAGTCACTGCTCACTCTTCTGTATCAACAGTGCCTGGCAAATCACTAATCTATTTTGAGTTTTATGGATTTGCCTATTCTAGACATGTCATATGAGTGAAATCATATAATATATGATCTTATGTGTCTAGCTTCTTTCACTTAGGATTTTTTTCTGGGTTTATATATGTTGTAGAATGTGTGAATAATACTTTATTGTATGGTTATACCACATTTTATTTATTCATTCATCAGTGATGGACATTTGATTCATTTGTGTTTTGTTGCCATTGTAAATATTGTTAATGAACATTCTTGAACAAGTTTTTGTATGAATATAGATTTCCAATTCTCTTGGGTATATATTGAGAGTATATATACTGTATGGAAATTCTATGTTTAACTTGTTGAGGAACTGCCAAACTTTTCCTAAACGGTCAAGCCATTTTACATTCCAACCAGGAAAGTATATGGGTTTTACTTTTTCCACATCTTCTGAAACACTAGTTAATGTCTGTCTTTTATAGCCATCTAGTGGGTTTGAAGTGGTAACTCATTGTGGTTTGGTTTTCATTTCCCTAATGACTAATGATGTTGAACATCCGTCAGTGTACTCATTAGCCATTTGCGTATCTTCTTTGGAAAAATGGCTGCTTAAATCCTTTGCCTATTTTGAAGTTGTGCTCTTTTTTTTATTAAGTTATAAGAGTGCTCTATGCTTGTAGATGGAAGTTCTTTATCAGATGCTTGATTTGCAAATACTTCCTCGCATTCTGTGGGTTGTTTTCACTTTCTAAATGGTGATTTTTTTTTTCATTCCAGTATAGTTAACATGAAGTGTTATATTAGTTTCAAGTGTACAGTATGTGATTCAACAGTTCTATATATTACTCACTGCTCAACAAAATAAGTATACACTTAATCCCTTTCACCTGTTTCATTCATCCCACCACCTATCTCCTCTCTGGTAACTATCTATTGTCTGTAATGAAAGAGTTTTTTTGGTTTGTCTCTTTTTTTTTTCCTTTGTTCATTTGTTTCTTAAATTCCAGATATGAATGAAATCATACAGTATTTGTCTTTCTCTGCCTTATTTCACTTAACGTTATACTCTCTAGATCTACCCATGTTGTTGCAAATGGCAAGATTTCATTCTTTATGGTTGAATAATATTCCGTTGTACATATGTATATATGTATATGATCATATATACGATGTACATATATATCTATTTGATACATATAGATATATATCACCTCTTCTTTATCCATTAAAGCGCAAATATTTTTCATTTTGATGAAATCCAGTTTAACAGTTCATTTGTTTATCACTTGTATTAGTTTCCTATGGCTGCTATACAAAACAAATGTGTTATCTTAGAACAACACAAATTTATTATTTTTATTATTAATATCTTGCAGTTCTGTAGTTCAGAAATCCAAAATACGTCTTGTGATAGGCTAAATGGACTGAAATTAAAGTGTTGGCAGGCCTGTGTTTTTTCAGGAGGTTCTAGGGGAAGCCTTTAAAATAGCTTCTAGAGGCTTCCTATATTCCTTGGCTTATGGCCCTTTTCCACTTTTAAAGAAAGATCTTTGCTATTACAGTGGCCTAACCTGAATAATCCAAGATGATCTCTTTATTTTAATGTCAGCTGATTAGCAATCTTAATTCCATTTATATGTAAGATAACACACAGATAATCAGGGATTAGGATTTTTCTGCCTATCACATTGCATATGCTTTTGTGTTATATCTAAGAAATCATTGCCTAAGACATTGCCACAAAGATTTCCCTCCACATTTCCTACTAAAAGTTTTATAGTGTTCACTGTTATAGTTAGGTCTGTAATCCATTTTTAGTTTTCACTTATGGTATGCAATAATGGTCCATTTGCCTTCTTTGGCATGTGACTCTCT
Source organism: Procyon lotor (assembly GCA_028646535.1). Taxonomy (NCBI): domain Eukaryota; kingdom Metazoa; phylum Chordata; class Mammalia; order Carnivora; family Procyonidae; genus Procyon; species Procyon lotor. The sequence continues at coordinate 8,219,583 of CM053616.1, read as the reverse complement.
GCTTATCCCAATACCATTCGTTGAAAAATGCTCTAAGTCTGAAATCAAGAAGTATGATTCTTCTATCCTTATTCTTTTTCAAGAGCCTGGCTTTGGGGAGCCTGGCTCACTCAGTCAGAAGAGCCTGCACTCTTGGTCTTGGGTCATGAGTTCGAGCCCCACATTGGATATAGAGATTACTTAACTAAATAAACTTTTTTAAAAAATTGACTTTTCTGAGACTTTTCCATATCCATGTTTTGAGATCAGTTTCTCAATATTTACAAAGAAGTGGGAAAAAGTCAGCAGAAATTTTTTTTTTTTTTTAGTAAGGATTGAAGGGTTTCCATTGAATCTGTGTATTGTGGATTTTTGCTGTCTTAACATGGATATTCTCATCTATAAGCTTGGAGTGTCCTTCTTTTTTTTTAAAGATTTTATTTATTTATTTGACAGAGAGAAATCACAAGTAGGCAGAGAGGCAGGCAGAGAGAGGAGGAAGCAGACTCCCTGCTGAGCAGAGAGCCTGATACAGGGCTTGATCCCAGGACCCTGAGATCATGACCTGAGCCAAAGACAGAGGCTTTAACCCACTGAGCCACCCAGGCGCGCTTGGGGTGTCTTTCTTAAGTATTTTATTCTTTTGGAAGTTATTAGAAATCAGTTTTTTTTTTTTAAATTTGCCTTAGGATTGTTCACTGCTAGTGTATAAAAATTTGAATTTTGTATGTTAATCTTGTGTTCTGCAGCTTTGATAAACTTATTTCTTAGGTCTGTTTATCTTTTAGTGGATTCCTTACTTCTTTTATATTTAAAACAGGAATAGTTTTAGTTCTTTCTTTCCAATCTGAATGCCTTTGATTTCATGGAGTTTATATGAGAAATCAGCTGTCATCAAATCACTGTTCCCGTATATGTAAAATATTGTTTTTCTCTGGCTGCTTTTAATATTTTCTTTTCATTTTTGATTTTCAGCAATTTGATTATGTGCCTAAACTTCTGTTCTCTTTATCTTCATTTGTTATTTGATCTTCTTGAATTTGTATCTGTCCCACCTTTTGCCTTACCTATTGTTGACTCCAATTTCACATATGTCAGATCTTTTGCTATTGTTCCATGGGTTCCTGAGGCTCTTTTAATTTTTTTTCAGTCTTTTTTTTCTCTCTGTTCTTGAGTTCGGTTAATTTCTATTAATTTTTCTTGAAAGTCACTGACTCCTTCCTCAATTACTTCCATTTTGTTTTTAAACTGTTTAGAGAATTTTAAATTTCAGATAACTTTCTCTTTTAGAGTTTTCATTAGTATTTTTATAGTCTCTATTTTTATGCTAAGATTTTCTCCTTTCATTGTGTGCACATATTCCTTTACTGAGCATAATTTTAGTAGTTATTTTATTTTGTTTTTAAAGATTTTATTTATTTGACAGAGAGAGGGAGGGAGGGAGAAAGAGAGAGAGAGAGCAAGTAGAGGGAGCAGGAGGAGAAGGAGGCTCTCTATCGATCAGGGAGCCCAATGCGGGACTTGATTCCAGGACCCCAGGAACGTGACCAGAGCCGAAGGCAGACGCTTAACCACTGACCCACCCAGGCACCCCTTAGTAGTTATTTTAAAATCTTAGTCTTCTAAGCACAGTTTTAGTAGGTATTTTAAAAACTTGGTCCACTAATTCCAACATCTAGATTATCTTCAAATTGTTTCTGATTTGATTGTGTTTAGTCTTGAGACTGGGTTGCATTTTACTGGTTCTTGTGTTTCACGTAGTTTGGACTGTATGGTGGACAAATGTGTGTTATGTTGTGGAGATAGTATTCTGTTCTATTTTTTCAAACAGTGTTGTGTTTTTTCATAAATATTTTCTTGAATTCAGTCTGCAAACTCTCATACAGTAGCTCAAATTTCATTTCAGGTTGATTTTGGTTTTTTTGTTTTTTGGGTTTTTTCATCTTTAGCTGGACTGGTTGTAGTCTGCTCTGTGTGTGCATTGTTGAGAAGTTAGCCAGAGATGTGGGCAGGGAAACTTGTATTGTTTTAAAGTAGCTTAGTTGATGTGAGCATTTCTTAGTTTATTGTTTTAGTAGAATTTAGAATCATAGTTTTATAAGATGAAAGTAATCATAGGTAAATGATTTCCAATGTTTTATCTTGACAATTAAAAATAAGTTTCTTTTATTTTTCTCATTATTACAGATCGAGCTGGAAGCATCAGTACTCTTGATTCTTTAGACTTTGCAAGATACTCAGATGATGGTAACAGGGAAACAGATGAAAGAGTGGCAGGTGAGTAACATTGTAAAGACACATTTGGATTCTTTGACATTCAAGAAATAATAAAGTGGCTTGAGGAATTTCTTCCTTCTACGATTTGGTATGTGAATATAATTATGTAGTTCTTACACCAAGTTATATTACTGATTTATTGGCTACAGGGAACATCTGAACCCTCAACTTCCTCTTATAGTTGTGCTGTGAGTTTCTGGTTATGCATACCTAAAATTAGCTGAGTTCTGCTTGTGACCAACAGTTTACAACTATGTAGTTCTCTAATTGGTGTAAAGCAGGTTTAAATTAGCTATAGTGCAGTACAAAGTTAGTTGGGCCTTGTCTTCCTCATTCCTTTGATCTTCCAAATCAGGGCTGATATTTTGGTGTTGTATATCAACACAACTCTACTGATTGTAAAAATGGGTTGAAATACTTCTGTGCTGGCTGGTGAATAAAACTTTGTCTTGAGACCTCTGGGTGCTCCCTAGCCATTACAGCATCTCTCAAAAAATTTCCCTTAACTTTCCTGTAAGCCAAAAATAAAGGGTTAATACTTGCTACAATGGGGGCCTCCACGACCTTGTTTATTCCAATTAGAAGACAGACATTCTTTCTAAATGCTTGATTACTCATACCAATCTCCTTCTCTTCTCCTCCTCTTTCTACCTTCTCACCTGTTCTGCCTACATCTATGAAGCCAAGTAGATTCTGGTCCAGGTCCACCCTTGAAATTATTAGTGTAGCAGCCATGGCTCCTTTAGTGTCAAATGTTTAGTACCTGTCAGTTGCCTCAAAGCTGTGGCTCTCTGTAATTGAAGACATTCTTGAGTGCTTTGCAGGAATTGTAGGTTTCATAGTAGGACATTGGCTTTTAGATGGGGAAAGCAGACCAACATCAGTTAGGTAGTTTGATCTCCACCAGAATGGTGGGCATTCCTGGAGCAAAAGGGATGCCATGTGGGACAGATGAGACCCGTGGGGGCAGTGTGATTATCAGGGAGTACCCATAATATGGATTACTTTCTTGACCATGAATTTTTCTTCCAATTTTAGTATATGTGCTACCGAAGCGAGCATGAATTTTTCTTCCATTTACTGGGACAAGTTTGTTACAGTCTACCAAATGTTTTCCTGTCATGGTCATTATGAATAAAAGTGAATACTAATTTTTATGTAGCACTTGCTCTATTCTAATCACCCTTCTAAATGTGTATTAACTCATTGATTTACAGAGTTGTCATCATCCTCTCCTCCCCAGGAGACTGAGACACTCAGAAGGATTATTTAAGACTTTAATGGCAAGGCTAGAATTCAAATTCAAATTCAGATGACCCAGCAACAGAGCCCACAACTGACTATGCCATATAGTATGTCTTAGCAGGAAGAACGAGATTTGACCTGATTAAAAATGACATTTCAATATATGATTTTCACTCATTGCTCAAGAATAGAAATATTGAATAATTTTAAATCTGAGATGGTATTGTATTAGTTAGAAAAAAAATGATGTGACTTTTTATTTCAGCAGAAGAGAGGGTTCGGTAGTGTAAATAGTAGTGGTATCAGTTGAATGGGGAAATCATTGGAAGAGTTTAATGTGGCTCCCAATATTAAATCATGATTTAGTCAGAAGCATTATTTATTGACTTGTATCAAAACAGTAAATCAGATCAGTTTTATCTAAAAATTAACAAATCAAATGGAGATTATTTGTATAATTTTAGGACACTTTTATCCTACTTATTTTATCATTTGTTAAGTTACATTATGTTATATAATTATGTTGTATATGTTAGATATTAGATATTTTATGTTATATATTAAATATTAAATATATGGTAGTTATTAGACTAACCAAATATATCTGGATTTTTATATTTGTTTTACTGTTCAAATGGTTATATAATTAGAAAGTAATTCCTACCCAAAAATAGATCACACAATTGTTTTTTCCTTTAATTTCATTTGAAAACCTAAATTTTAGATTTAGTCATATTTAAGAGGTTCATTATTCTTGTTATGTAGGTATTTTAGTGTTTCTAATTAGGGGAAACATTATTGATGTAAAAGCAAAATGTTATAACCAAGCATACCTAAGAATGAAATGTTATAAATACGTGGTTGTTTTGACCTTTTTTTTTTTTAAAGATTTTATTTACTTATTTATTTGACAGAGAGAGAGATCACAAGTAGGCAGAGGGGCAGGCCCAGAGTGAGCGGGGAAGCAGGCTCCCCACTGAGCAGAGAGCCAGATGCGGGGCTGGATCCCAGGACCCTGAGATCACGATCCGAGGCAAAGGCAGAGGCTTTAACCCACTGAGCCACCCAGTCGCCCCTGACCTGATATTTTTAATCTAAAAACTATACTCTGTCTCTAGGTTTGGGGAGCTAAAGTACTTTCTAATCACTATACAGTGCTAATAGGTAAATAAACCTTTTATCTTCATTGGAAAAGGGAGGAAAAACATGTTACTACAAGAGAATTACTTTCAGACTTATGGCACTCTTATATAAATCAAATGTGTGATATGTGGTGAAACTTTATGAAAAAGTTTCAATTCACAATTTCCGTTTCTAGAAAGATTTGTGGTTTTTTGCTAACCTTTGGTAGTAACTTAAAGGCTTATCTAAAGGACCAGTAATCCAGAAGAGATCCTGTCATCTGTGATTGGATCACATGTAAACCTCACTAGGAAAGAACAGAAATTTCTTTATTAAATTTTTCTTTACCTGTCTTGGGCAGAGGGAGATTATAAGTAACACAGGTGTTGAGTCCGTTGTCCCACCATGTAAATGTTGGGTCTTCTCCGACCTTTATTCAAGGGCTGCTGTTTATAAAAGAAATAGATATCTATTATGTTTTTTTCAGCATCATTCTTACCATCTTTTTCCTAAATTTAAAATTCTGGTTCTTTTATCAAGTCTATCTAGGTTTTCCTTCAAAGAGGAAAATATCTCTAAATGAACTAGTATTTATTGAGCATCTGCTCTGTGTCAGGCACTGTGCTGCGGTGCTTTGTATAAAATATTTACTTAATCTTGTTAACAGTTCTGAAGAATAGGTCATTATATCCTTATTTTATAGATCAGGACACTGAGGCTCACCATGATTGACAGATTTGCCCAGCAGCCTCCAAATGATAAGGGATTAGGATGTGGACACATAAGTTTTATTCTAGAGCCCACAATATATCTTTTACTATCAGTCTGTAGCTTTCACCCATCTGTACATTCCTGTGGGTAGGTAGCCAAATTGTGTATTTCCCATACATGACTGTTTCAACATAGCCATTTTCTTTTAAAAGAAGTAAATTTTTAAAAAAGCTTTTTATTTAAAAAAAATAAAAAGTTTTTTATTTTAAATATTTTCCATTTCTGAATTTACAAGTGTATATTTTCACATAAAAATGAT
>CM053616.1:8125727-8213830 GCA_028646535.1 Procyon lotor | reverse complement strand
AAAAAAAAAAAAAAAAGATTTAAAAAGTAGTAGACATCAGACCAAATGGAGCTTAACCTAATTGAGCTTTCTGTACGTTATTAAAGAAATCTAGTGTTACTTTGCATGTACAATGCACCTCTTAAATTTTCAAGTTTTCTTAAAGATAGCAGGGGACATGCATATTCTAAATATTGAGATTGCCATTTGAAAATTTATTTTAGACATTCTGAGCATCTGCTATGTGTTAGGTACTAGATATAGAAACATGAAATAAAGTTTCCACTCTCAAGGAATTTGTCATGAAAAATGTCTATATCCGTAGTATAAAGAAATGTTCAGTACTTTAGAAACGGTGTTAAGGGCCTTGTTAATTTTGGGACCACCTAACCCTGTCTCTGTTATACATGATCTTTTAGCATCAGAGTCTCTGAATATCCATTTATTCAACTAATACTTGTTGAGTGCTTATTGAATACTCAAGATATTAAGCTCTTCTGATAACAATAATCAACAAACTAGACATTTGAAACCTCTATAAAGCTTACATAAACTAGTAGATTTTCTAAAATGACTTTCAGATTTTTGCCTGGGAAATAACCTGGCCTGTCCACTGATTAAGAAGCAGCATCAGGGGGCGCCTGGGTGGCTTAGTGGGTTAAAGCCTCTGGGTCAGCTCAGGTCATGATCTCAGGGTCCTGGGATCGAGCCCCGCATCCGGGCTCAGTGGGGAGCCTGCTTCCCCCACCCCCCCCCACCTAATTGTGATCTCTCTCCTCTCTGTCAAATAAATAAATAAAAAATCTTTAAAGAAGCAGCATCAGTAGTCCTCTGTCTGTAGCTATTGGCCTGCAACATACATATTCAGATTTACCAGATTAAATAAGCCTATTTGTTTCCTGATGTATTTCTCCCCTACTACAGATATTTATACTTCCTATTAGTAGTACTTTTTGTTTTTCTTATTTTGAGCCCTACTTAAGTCTTTATGATTTTAAATGCAGTAGATACTCAAGCAAGGCTTTAACGGTAACAAGTTTTTAATATGACTGAAGCCTATTTGTTGAGAGGTGTTACAATTTATGTGATAAGTCACAAATGTCTAAACTAGGTTAATTGCAGAGACAGTTGAGATGAATGGTTTTTTAGGAGGGGTTACTCAAGGGTTAGAATTAATATGGCTTGGACATTTGATTAATGTGGACTGAGTAAGCACAAGGGATAAGTGACGAGTAATTCCAGGTTTCCTGTTCTAGTATCTGCATTGATAGTGGTGCCATTAATGGAGAGAGGAAAGCCGATGTGAGAGGAAGATGATGAAATTCATATAGATAGAGCAAATTCAAAACTTATGACACATTCAGGTGGGCATGTCGTAGAGGTAATTAGGTAGATCTGTATCTTCTCGAAAAGTTCTGAAGATTTTTGAATCTTCAGCATACTTGTCAAAGTTAAAACCATAAGACTGGATATCATCCCGGTGGGATATGTAGGGTAAGAAAAGGGCCAAGATGGTACCCTGAAAAACACCGGCTTTGAGATGAGTGATAGAGGAATCTGTAAGAGAACTTGAGCAGGAAGGACAGTAATAACAAGATTTTGTTTTTCTTTTAAGGCTTGGAGAAGAGGATTTTTCCCCCCACTAAGATGAATGTAGAAAACTAAATATCTGTAAACTATAAAGATTGCTTCCTGCTTCCATTCATTTATTTTTCACTATCTATTAACATGCCTAACAGTACCCTTCCTTTCTGAAGTCTATAACAGGCAGAGAGAATTCTCTAATCCCAGGAGGGGAGGTAATGGTACTTTCTTAGGATTTTCGTATCATTTTTAGGAATAGATTTCTATTCTAATTCACAGTCTTAAAATAATTTTCCTATTTCTTAGAACTGTTCCTGGGATAATAAAATACATATTAAAAAATGGGGAAGTGGTATTTTTTTTATGAAGTCAAATCACTTTATAGTCAAAAACAAAAAAATCCAGGAAATTCTGACTTGAAGGAAGATGGTTTCATGTCTGCTATGGCAAGGACCTTGACTCAGCCCTGTTAATCTGAACTCTTCAACAGTGAACAGGAATGGGAATGAAAAAGTACTTTAATCAGAGTCATGTGAGAGTCACGGAAAAATTTTTCCAAAATAATGTTTTGAGTTTCATGCCAAGATGATCCAAGACTAGCAAATATTTCAAAATAATATAGTGATATATTGATTGGGGCCACAGGGGACTGATATTTTTTTTCTGCTTTGAGATTTAACACTTTACCTTTCATGTAAAGTCATGAGAACATGATCTTTAAACACTCAGGTACCTCTGATAGAATACCAGTATTCCACCCCCTGCTGGAAGATAATAATTTCAACTAATCTAGAGATGCTTATACTGAAAATCATTAAATATTTTGGTAAGATTATAATATGTAATATTGGAATATATCTACATCTTTGCAGTTATTAGTTTAATTCCAATGAAATTGCTGTCAGTAGGGTTGGATTAGTAAAAGAGGATTGAGATAGTAGAGTGAGCAGGTGGGTAGTTGGTTCCTACAGTGTTTTGTTGTTTTTTGGTTTCTTTTTCCAAACATACACATCCTCAAACATTTTTATGAAGAATTAAAATATTTAAAAAATATTTGGAGATTGTTTGGTACAATGCATCTCTTTACAGGATAATTAATTTTGAACTTTAACCCAATATTTTTTAATAAAGACGAGACAAATTCATATATATGTGAATATAGCTGTTCAGGCCTTTCTTGTGAAACTTTCTCATGTAATTGTAATTATTTGATCATACTGTGCCTTTATAGAGATGTGCTATATAGCTTCAAAGATATGCCTTTGTCTTTTAAAGTCTATATTGTATATTAAGAAACATGCAGCAGAGTGAATTCATTTTGATAAGCACTATCTTCTGAAAGCATTGGTAATTTTTAGTGACATTTGGCAATGTATTTGTATATGTGCATAAAAATATAAATTCTTGCCGTCTGACATGGGTTTTTCTGGCTTTCTGTGCCTTGATCATTGAATGTTTTGCTCTTAGTCACCTAAACTTTTCACCAATTGAATTTGAATTTTTCAGTTTGTGTTTTAACCCTTTTTTTTATTTATTTATTTTCATATTTCTATCATTCTGGTGCAGGCATTTCTGATCTGCAATTGTTCTGTAACATGTCTTAGTAAATTATAAGTGATACTGAAAGCATTATGTGTAAGCTGATTTTACCTAAAATATAGTTAAGTATTTTTAGATCAAAATCAGTTACCTAGAGCTTTGAAATTAAAAAAAAAAACAAAACCTATTTTGTACTTACACACTGAATGTGTGCAGTCTGACTTTAAAGACAAACTCTGTTTCCAAATGTTTTAACTTTGTTGCACAGAAATGTTTGCAGATCAGCATTGCTAACTACCAAAAAGGAAGTAGTAACATACATGTCTTCTGACTTTTGGTTGTGCCTTCATGTTGCTGCAGTGAAATTCTGTGCATCAAAATAATTGGCCTTCATGTACTAGATGTGATTCAATTACATCTTAAGTTTTTAATGAAAATATGCAAACTGAGTGAATCCTAATTTTTCCATATACTTTTATAGCTTTGTTGTCTCTGATAGCATCTCATTTGCCATCTTCTTTTTTCTGTTTATTAATTAATCAGGAAAAAAATTGCCATCTTTAAATTTTTTAATTTGCTAGTTTTTATGCAGAACTATTTAAATACCATAATTTTGTTTAATATCCGGCTACGACAAAGGTCACTTTATTTTCCCAGAGCTTTACTTCATGGAAATGGCTTTTTTCCCCACAGCTAAGCTTGCTTTTTCTTCAGAGCAATATTTATATATTTTAAAGTTCCCAGTTAAGACCCATTTAGTTAAATTTTGCTCGTGATGAAACATTTTAAAGAGCTTTGAAAATGTTTCCTCAGTATTCATGTTTATCTTAGCAGTAACAGAAGTCTTTGAGTTTCTTTGGTTAACGTCTCTTAACACGAAGAGATTCCTATTTGGAGAGTTATCAGAAACTTTGAAATCCTATTTAATTTTACTTAGCAGCCTTAGGTACTATACTTTTAGAATTGTACACAATCATTTACTTTAGGATGGTGTTAAATAGAAATGAAAAAACAGTTTCAACCCTTTGGCTTTAAATAAAACCTAAAGCCATAGGAACATTTTTTTAAGATGTCTGTTTAACATATCTATGCTTGTTTGTAGATAACAACTTTGTAGAAAAACTTAAAGCCATCCCAACATTTATTAAATATTTAAACCATGTTTCTTAATGGTTTGGGATATAGTCACTAATGTTTCTATATATTGATTTATAACATTATTCTAGATAATGCATTTAAAGATACCTTTTTCTTTCTTAATACTAAGGCCTTCTTTAAGTATATTTGCTTGGACTTGATCTGAATTTTTTTCTTTTCCCTTAAAATTATGTCACCTGAAAATATTCCATTGCATTTTCTTACCTACACTGAGTGAAGTACAAGCACCCAGATTATCAGTATTTTTATTTACCTAACTGAGAGTATGCCATAGATTTTATTTTTAAATAGAGCTATTCCTTGTCAGACAGCTAGAACATTTGATAAGTAGTCCCCTGAATTCAAAAACTATGGAAAACATTCACCAGTTTGCTTGCAAACCAACTCTGCTGCATGCGTTCACAAATTTCATAAAGATTGCATGCTTTCTGTTTTCAATACAAATTGTATTTTTTTTTCATACCCATCCTTGCTTTTTATTTTTTAATTTTGTTTCCCTTTTCTTGGTTGGATGCCTGTGTGTGTTTATTCCAAATCCCTGTCCAGTCCTGGAGTTTGAACTACGGAAAGCCAAGGAGACCATTCAGGCCCTCCGAGCCAACCTGACAAAGGCTGCAGGTGGTGTACATAAAACTTTTTTGAGACTTTTTCTACTTTGACAATGTAGAAGTAGCTAAGATATTTTCAGATGTAAAATAGTAAAGTATTATTTATATTTTCTTCCACCAGAACACGAAGTTCCTTTACAGGAACGAAAAAATTACAAATCAAGTCCTGAAATTCAGGTGGGTGAATGACAGACCTAAAAGTATCTTCCACATGAAATGGTAGCACAAGTTTTGAAGGAAGGAAACTTATAATATTGTATCTTTTATTTTGCTTGTAGGAACCAATCAAACCTCTTGAAAAGAGAGCTCTAAACTTCTTAGTCAATGAATTTTTATTGAAGAACAACTACAAGCTTACATCAATAACCTTTTCAGATGAAAATGATGATCAGGTACAATTACTATTTTTTTTTTTTTGACAGTGATTTGTTTCCTTTTTAACTTATAATACGTTGGTTTTCTCTTTTATCTAGTCTCTTTAATTTTTTAAGTCATACATATGGTAAAATTCTCTAATGCTAGTTACCAGACACTTCTCTGCCCACGTAGTCTGGTATTCTTTTGGCCATGCTCTCATTGCGACGCTCAACTTTGTCACTGTCTTGCTCCCACTACATCTTTATCTCTGCCTTCTAAATCTCTCCGTTTTCATGTCAGTCATCATCTGTCCTACCTTCTGCTTTAACTTCTTCCTTACCAATTCTAAATTTATAAGCACTCTCAACTTTCTTTTTAGCTTATCCTCTACCTGCCTCTCCAGTATTATCTTTTCCTATTCATTATAATCTTGCCAAACAGAAGAGCTTGCATCCCCCTCAACATATCTGGTTCCCTCAGGGTTTTGTGCTTTTGTTCATTCTTACTCTTGTCTCTGAAATAATTAGTTCCCTTATCCCTTCATTGCCATGTGCCTTGTAAATACCTAAACCTTTTCCAGAAGAGTGCACACAGGTCATCACCTTTCCAAAACTTTTCCTTCTACGTCAAGACAGAAATTGACTCCTTTCTCTGAATTCTTGACAGCTCTGTAATTGTAATATCTATAATACTAAAGAGTATACCTGTTTATGGCCTCCCTCTTGAATTGTGAAAGCCCCTGAGTGGAGACAATATATATTCCTTTTTCTAAGCATATGGTAGATATCGAATAAATGTTTGATGAATATAGATGGATAAATGGACATTTGAATAATTTGTGTAATAGTAATTTAATAACTTTTAAAAAGCTTAAGTTTGTTTAGTTCTTGTTGTAGGCCAAGTACTGTGTTAAGATCTTAATATACATTTTATTTTATCCTTACAAAACCCTAAGAGGTGAGTATTATATCCATTTTACAGATGACCTGTTTAAGTTTCAAATTAATTTATAACAATGGTAAACAGAGACAGATATGAATTTCACCTTAGGTCCGATTTCTCCAAAGCCCCCACTTTTAATACTTGCCTTATATTTGCCTCAGATTTAAGCCTCAATAATGGCTATTTTCATTATTGAAATAAAGCTTCACAGGAATAAGAAGGTCACATTTAGTACATTCGAATGAATGTGCCATAGTTTCTCAAAGGGGACTTCCCAATATAAATTACAAATAAGTAAGTTACAAGATATCAAATTAATACTAAAATTTAATGTATTAGAGAAAGAGAGACTGGTAGGACAATATATTTGCATTAATTAATTACTGTGATTAATCTCAAATTTTATAAAACTCTTCAAAAAATCTCTGCTCGTAGAATGCTTAAGGTGCTAGGCCTTTTTGAACTTTAGTCATAAAATTGTATTAGATTGAATTCAAGAGAATGTTTTATATACAACAGATAGAAGGACAGCTATTCTGGATTCTGAAAATTGTCAGAACCAAAGCAGATTAAGTTGCTTGCTTACCTACCAGAGATTCCACTAAATATATAGAGGTTAGAATAATAAAGGAAGACAAAATTAATGCTGTTGATTAGTTTATTTTTAAATAATGGGTATAACTTATGAACTAAGATTTTTCTTAATACAGACATGTTGTATAACTTCATGCAAATATTTAACTATGTTTTACAAGCTTGAAACTTAGCACAATCTTGAAAGTTACGAGTTTACGTTTTTGAGAGATTTAATGACAAGATTATATGTGCAACATTTTGACATCAAGACAGTTAAACCTATTTACCTAGAATATCAGGAAACTTACAAGAATAATACTAGACAGTGGAAGATATAAAGCAAGTTTAAAAATGATGTTTTCCCGCTTGGAACATACACTTCTGACATTACAACAAAATTGTGATTATGTTGGGTTCTCAAGATATTACCTATAAGGAATAAAATGAATCTCAAAAATTCAGGATAGGGGCACCTGGGTGGCTCAGTGGGTCAAAGCCTCTGCCTTCAGCTCAGGTCATGATCCCAGGGTCCTGGGATCAAGCCCCGAGTCGGGCTCTCTGCTGAGCAGGGAGCCTGCTTCCCCCTCTCTCTCTGCCTGCCTGTCTGCCTACTTGCCATCTCTCTCTGTCAAATAAATAAATAAAATCTTTAAAAAAAAAAAAAATTCAGGATAAAATTTCTTAAAGTTTTTTTAAAATATTATTATTATTTATCTTTTAGGATTTTGAACTCTGGGATGATGTAGGATTAAACATTCCAAAACCTCCAGACTTACTGCAACTCTACCGAGATTTTGGAAATCATCAAGTGACTGGGAAAGATCTTGTGGATGTGGCCAGTGGTGTAGAAGAAGATGAATTAGAGGCTCTTACACCAGTTTTAGGCAGCCTTCCTCCAAGCCTTGAAATTCCTCAGACTATAGAGGTGAGCAGAATTAACTAGTCAAATCCATGAAAAGTATTTATTTATTTATTTTTTTTTTTTTTTTTTCATGAAAAGTATTTAAATTGTGTAAAAGTATGCTATGAGATCTTGAGTTTCTGTTTTTCTCCCATTTTGATTTTAGAACTCCTTGCTAGTACAGAAATTAGAAGATAAAATTAGTTTATTAAATAGTGAGAAATGGTCTTTGATGGAGCAAATCAGAAGACTTGAAAGGTTAGTACTTAATTATCATTTCTTAAAAAAACTTCTGAAAGTTTTTAAAGAAGTTGACAGATTATATAAATATATAAAATAATATTTCAGTTGTAAGACATAATTTTTCATATTCTGATACTTCTGAAAGTCTTATAATTATTTTATATATTTAATATGCTCTTTTTCCCCCAAAAAAAGTTAAGTCATTGTAGTAATCATGTAATTGGTTTCCCATGATTGTGGGGATTCCCAATCATGGGAATCCCATGATTCCCAGCATTAATAAAATAACTCCTTCGTACTAATGTTGTAAATAATTTCCCACTGATTATTTCATTTAATTCTTATTATAATCCTGTGGGTTAGATGGAATTATTCCCATTTTGCAAATACAGAAAGGAAGGTTAAATGCCAATTCAATACAGAGTTTATAAGGCCATTTTTATGCTTTATTGGTAAGAGTTTGTAGTTACACTTTTAGGTATATGAAGCATTCCTTTATATAGTACAGAAAGCTTAATCAGTTGCCAAACAATTTTCTATCAATATGTTATACTTTAAATACATGAAACCTATATGAGATTTATGATATTGCCAAAGTTTTAAGAATATAGTTGTTCTCTGATAATTTCTCTTTCTTTCTATAGTGAAATGGACATCCTCAAAAATGAACACTTTGCTATCCCAGTAGTTTGTGACTCTATTCAACCTTCTTTGGATCATAAAGACTCTGAAGACAGTGGGCAGAATCCAGTTATAAGTAGCTCAGACAAGCAAAAAGACAAAGATACCCATCTTTCAAAGGCAGATGAAGTTGATTCCACTATTCCTAAGGAGAATTTCCCAAATTCTGTCCCCAGAAGAGAAAAAGAAGAAATGCCATCTTCTTCCCCAGCAAGTAAAAACACAGTCCATTTTGATAAACCTAATAGGTTAGTATGCAACCTATGTTTTGAAATGCATCTTTCAATTATTTAATACCTTGCAAAACTGGAAGAGCTTCATTTCTTATTTCGCAGGTCAGATGTATGAATTTTTACATTTGGCATGAATTTAACACAGCAAGATGCATGTCTCAGAAACACATATCACAAAGTAATTACTAAATTCAATTACATTAAAGAGGATTAAAATGTAAATGGGGTAACTTCTATCTTAGCAGAGTATTTATACCCATAAAGTAATATGTATGTTCTAAGTGCTATAAACTCAGCCAACGATTTTTTTTTTTTAAGATTTATTTATTTATTCGAGAGAGAGAAGAGAGCATGCATGTGTGCACAAGCGGGAGGGGCAGAGGAATAGGAGAGAGAATATGAAGCAGACTCCCTGCTGAGCGCAAAGCCAATAGAGGGCTCCATCTCACAATCCTGAAATCACGACCTGAGCCGAAACCAAGAGTAGGACACTGAACCAGCTGAGCCACCCAGGCACCCTTGTAGCCAGTGATTTTCACCTTTTCTCTGTTCAGTCATTAACAGACTCAGTAGAAGGTTTTGGTACTGCGTAGTTACCAGTATAAATAGAGGAATTGTTTCTGCTCCAAGTCCTTTTTCCTGTGTCTGCTTCAATTACTAATACTGTATTATTCGTCTTCTCTGGATTCATTTACTTAAATTTTATGGATCTCAGTGATTGAAACCAGAGGAGATAACAGTGGTACCTGCCCTTTACAATCAGGTTTTCTAAAGGAGGATACAAAATAGGATTTAAAAATTTTTTAGGTTGTAATATGAAAAAATCATTTTAAGAGAGGAATATTTACCTTGCTCTTTTCTTATATTTTAGCACAGTTCTAAATTCTTTCTGTATCCTACCTTATTTCATCTTCACAAATATCCTGTGGTGCGATTCTGAGCCACAAGTCACGCTTCCTCCTTCTATTAAATAGACAGGTATTACACCTGGTGTTGGGAGATTTGAAAGTATGATTGATTTCTTTTAGAGGTACTCATCATTGGTAAGAAGTCTTTGATTTATTTTTTTTTAATTTTTTTTTTTAAAGATTTTATTTATTTATTTGACAGAGAGAGATTACAAGGAGGCAGAGAGGCAGAGAGAGAGGAGGAAGCAGGCTTCCCGCTGAGCAGAGAGCCCGATGTGGGGCTTGATCCCAGGACCCTGAGATCATGACCTGAGAGCTGAAGGCAGAGGCTTTAACCACTGAGCCACCCAGGTGCTCCAGAAGTCTTTGATTTTTTTTAAAGCAAATCTTTCCACTTATGAGGCACAACTTTTTGTATACCTACTAGCCATATTTTTCTTTAAGTATTAGAGAGGTTACAGAGTTGAAATACATACGGCCCAGGCTTCAAATTGCATTTTTTCTAGTATGGGTAAGATAGAGTCAAAAATTTATGTTATAATACTCAACAATCATGGCATTTGTAGTAGTTCTTTAGTGTTTAGGAGTACCTCCATATATCTCTTTTGATGTGCGGAGCCACTTTCTGGAGAAAGACGGTTGTTAAATTTGTTCAACTAATTTTTTTAGCTCTTAACTCTGTGCTAGGTAGTGTTAACAAGGAATATAAGGGAAGGCAAAACATCTGGTAACCCCTTCAATCATGAACATTATAGTATGAGAGAGCCAACAATCAGACAATCATAATAAAGTATGAAAAATAGTAACGTAACAGAAGTTCAGCTTGCTTTGGGAACACACAATCAAGGCACCTAACCTAGTCATCAGAACAAGGACATTTTCAGGGAAGAAGTGTCTAACCTGATGCCTGACGACTATAAATAGGAGTTAACCAAACAAAGAGGTAGGAGGAAGAGTGTTCCCACCAAGGAAGGATAGCATGTGCTAGGAGAATACCACACATTTTGGGGAACTAAGAAGAATTTAGTAAGGTTAAGCAAAGACTAAGTCATATAAGTCATGTTAACTCATTTTAGAGAGCTGGGACATGATGGTATGTATCTAAGTTTTTAGAACTTGGAGGGTAGCAAGATGGGAGGAAAGAAGACTAATGGGACATCTCTTAGAAGCAGGTAAGAAATTATTGAGACCTGACTTGTATTAGAAAGAAGTAGGTGGAATTTAAGATAGTTAGAAGGTAAAAGCTTAATTGAATTTGGGGTTAAATGAAAGGGAAAGATAAAGACTGATTTGTGGTTTCTGGGTTGGTTGATTAGATGGATCATGGCTGTTCCACTGAAACTGTGGAAGAACCAACATAGATGAGCAAATAGACTTAACCTTTGGTACATTACTCTCTGTGATCATAGAAATTACTGAATCACTTTGTGGTGTGTATACTAAATAACCTCTATTTTGTAGCTTTTAGGGTTAGACCTTTTCTTTGTGGATTGAACATAGAAAGCATAGTTCAGTCATATTTTATGAATACTACTACATAGAAACTAGTGTTTTAGAGATACAAATGTTTTAACCTTGTTTTTAAACATTAATAAGTTAATATTTTCAATTATAAAAAAATACTTTCGGGGCGCCTGGGTGGCTCGGTCGTTAAGCGTCAGCCTTCAGCTCAGGTCATGATCCCAGGGTCCTGGGATTGAGCCCGGCATCGGGCTCCCTGCTCGGCGGGAAGCCTGCTTCTCCCGCTGCCATTCCCTCTGCTTGTGTTCCCTCTCTCTCTGTGTTTCTCGCTGTCAAATAAATAAAAAATCTTAAAAAAAAAAAAAAAAACTTTCTTTACAATATACCGTGAATGTTTGCTTAGTCTCTCTGCTTCATTTATCTCTGATTTTTACCTGTTTTATGTGGGTTTCTAATATTAAGGGTTATCATTATCATTAGAGAGGTCTGTAAAACTTTAATTCCTGCCAGCACCTTTGTATCCACTGTTTACCTTTCTGGGACCAGAGAGAATTAGGGAGAAAAAAGTCCTCATTTCAGATTTTGCAAATACTTTCTGTAATCATTGACTTGTTCTACATTTCAGGTTTGATCTGTTGACATTTACGGCTGTTCATTCACATAATATCAAACTTTCTAAAAATCAATTACTGCTAATTTTTTCCCCTGTGTAGTTCTCTAGTGAAGTGTCCTTCAAGTCATTGGTAGCTGAAAAATCCAGTTAGTGTGTGGGGGGCAGTGTTAATGCAGGTTTAGGAGTTATAACATGTAACTTACCTTCTCCTACATGCCAATGGTAACTGTTTGGTATTGTCCCCCTTTCATCCAATTTTTCTTCTAGGAAATTGTCTCCTGCTTTCCACCAAGCTCTACTCTCTTTTTGTCGAATGTCAGCAGATAGTCGTTTAGGATCAGAGGTAAATTATATCATACATTCTTGGAACCGTCTTAAATATTTGGTTTTTCTTCTCAGTAATCTCATCCAAAAACAGCTGTGATAGGACTCCATTTCAAAAAATATCTACTTTTTAAAATAATGCTCTAAGAAATAATTCCTAAAATTTTAAACTTTTAAGAAAGGTAATTAATTATTTCTGTCCTTTGGATTAAAGTTTTGTTTAGTATTTAAGTGACCTTCGTAGTCTATTTTTTTTTAATTTTATTTATTTTTTTTTCAGTGTTAAAAGATTTATTGTTTTGCACTACACCCAGTGCTCCATGCAGTACGTGCCCTCCTCAATACCCACCACCAGGCTCGCCCAACCCCCACCTCCCTCCCCTCCAAAACCCTCAGTTTGTTGCTCATAGTCCACAGTCTCTCATGTAGTCTATTTTTAATTTGGTATGTCTGGCATATGGTAATATGCCTCTTTTGGGTATAATTTGGAAACCAGGGTAAGCGTACATATTGTTTATATTTCAGTTGTTTTTAGATTACTCCATTATTTCATTAGGAGTGGTTATCTTTTTTTTTTATCTTTTTTTTTTTTTAAGATTTAATTTATTTGAAAGAGAGAGTGAGCAAAGCACAAATGGGGTGGAGGAGCAGAGGGAGACGAAGCAGACTCCCCACTGAGCAGAGAGCCCCACAACGCTAGACGACTCTAGGCTCGATCCCGGGGCCCTGAGATCCTGACCTGGGCTGAAGGCAGACACTTAACTGACTGAGCCACCCAGGTGCCCCAGGAGTGGTTATCTCTGATTGCTGAGTTTGTTAGCTCTCAGATTAGTTTTCCTCGAAAGTTTTGTAATTAATTGTTGGAGGCTCATCTTGACAGGGTATTTTATTATTTTTTTCTATCTTTATACTCACTCCTCCCCTTTTTGTCGTTGTTTTGTGATTGATTCCAGTCCATCTCTTGTGGGCTTCAGTTTCACAATGTCATTGCTAATATGAAAGAGCTAGAGGATGAATTTGGTTACATTTCCGCCAATCTTCACAGCAAGACTGGGTTGGCCTCCGGGGCCTCCTCTTGTATGCAGCTTCACTCTACCAACTATCACCGTAGGCATAGATCCGGGCTATGTAGGGCATCTTTTCAAGAATAAAAGAAAAACAGGGGCGCCTGGGTGGCTCAGTGCGTTAAGAATAAAAGAAAAACTGCTGAAGCTACATCTGTTCTATGTTATCTGTAGTTGTTCCCAGAACTGCAGCCTAGTAGGACTCCTTGGATTCACGCTTGCTTCTTCCTGGTGTTTTCAACCCATTTCATGCTTACAGAAATGTTTATCCTATGTGGGAATACAGTTGTTGATGGGAATGTCCTTGGTATTGCCATTACCATCAGAAGATGGAATTTTGGATGTGTGCTTGGAGCAGAGGGGGCAGGGTCTAAAGCAGAACTTCAAAAACCATCATTCAGGGAAGTTCTACACCATCATCATTTATTGATTCTTTGGTTTTCTAGGTGTCTCGGATTGCAGACAGTGAGAAAAGTGTTATGTTAATGCTGGGGCGCTGCCTGCCACACATCGTTCCTAATGTGCTGTTGGCAAAGAGAGAGGTGAGACACAGAGAAGTGTTTTCATCCCAATAATCTCATCATGTTGTCCATTTTCTGTCATTTTGAAGTTTAGTGTTATATTTTTATTTTGTTAAAGTCTATTACTTGCAATCATATTCTTACTTTTGTGCATGCATCTCTGCTCCTAGAGAATGGTTTTACACCTCTGTCAGGTGAGTTCAGTAAAACTGCATGGTATTCATGTTTTTCCAATTTTGCTTAAAGCATCATTAGCTTCTGCAACACTATTACTGTAGGTCCATTTATGTGCCATGAATATTGTTCGTTTTTTACATTGCCAGTTAACTAATTTATCTCTGCTCTTGATATGATATGCTTGATATGTATACAAAAATAGACCCTCTTTGTATTGAAAATTAACTGGAACTAATAATGTAACTTTTTTCCTAAATGTACTTGAAATGATCCATTATAAATGTTAGTTTTATTATATTTGTTTGTCAGTAATCACACTTGTCTTACAATGATAGGATAGTTATAGTATTGACAGTAACTTTTGACAGTACCTTCTTTTTCTTTTCTTATAGTTAACTTTGTTACTGACAGATGCTTAAAATATCCAAAATACAGTAGCCAATATCTTTTAGTAAAAATAGCCTCTGTTATTAGCCATACTGTAAGGAATTATCTTTAGAGTTATATTTAGCCAAAAAAAGAGTTATAAAAAGTTATCTATAATCTAATTTTAATGACAGTGGATTATTTATTTGTAACCAAGTTTAATAATTTATTTGGATTATTCCATTTTTAAAAATGACTTCCAGTTCACAAAATTTTTTTATAAAAAATGGGTTAAGAATATTTTAGAATATATCCTATAAGTCTTTTGTTATCCTCTTAATATTTACTACTGATTTCAATCATAATTCTTGGGACCTACAGTATGATAGGTACACAATGCATTGGCAAAACCCATATAAAGCTTATCCTTTATCCTTAATTATCCGTTTAGCACAAGAAATTTGTACTGATCCTCAAGAAAACTTACATGTAGAAACTTACATGTAAAACTTACATTAAAAATGTTTATTCCTATAGGTGTTTTGAATTTAAAAAAAGATTTAAAAGACTGTTTTCTTACTGGTGGTTTTATTTTACCTAATATATAAAAATAGTTGTGAGATATTAATAAGTGTAGAAGATTCCTGTATCTTGAAGGATCAGTGTCCAATTTCAGATTGTTTTGCAGTTCTGCCTGGCAGAATGGTGTTTGAGCTTCTTTTCCTTTTTTAGCTTGTAACATAATCCATGCAATGCATTAATGTTTGCATCCCTTTTACTGTTTCCTTAATATAATCTTTAAAACAGCAGAGATACCTAATTGTTATGAGATGCAGTTTAAGCCTTATTTTAATTTTCCCTTTTTTTATCATAAAAGATTCTACCACTAAAATCTGATTGTACTGCATGAAGTATTTATAAATTTGCATCATCAGTAATCAGATACATTATATATATAAATATATATGTGACTATATATATTTATACATATACACATTTTGTTTGTGGTATGATGTTTACTTTTATGGCTGATTTAAGTTTTTTGTATTTAAAAAATATATACTTATAAATTCATGAAGGAAGTGATCGTTTATCTTTATTTATGTGTACATTATTCTGTTTTATCAGAAACTTTACCATTTATAATATATCAGAGTTTTATTCTCTTGAAATTAAATTGATAAATAATGAAGTTTATCTTGGTTTGGTTTGAAACCAATCCCAGGTCATGAAAAGACAAAACTTTTATTTCATTTCATGCTTTGATATTAGATTACCTTTATTTAATATTTCACCTTAATTCCTTAAATTGTATTTTTTAAAATGTCTTGGGATTAAAGGATTAATATTTTGATTTTTTTCTTATTTCTCAAAGTTTATATAATCTTTTATCAGGATAAGCCTTTTTATTAATATGTAAATTCAGTTAAATTAAAATGTCCTTCAGTAAACTGGTCATAGTAATGTCCTAGCTGGTTATATAAATAAATCATTAGAAACATGATTTAAGGTTTTGATTAAGTAACATGTTTACATGGTTTAACTTCTTTTTAAATATAAAAAGATAAACAACAAAAACTCTTCCCCTGTCCCTGAGCCACCATTCCACATGCGATAAATGTTATTAGTTTCTGGTATATTCTGTTAAGTCCTTTGCCCATTTTTAATTAGATTGTTTGTCTTGGTTTTTGAGTTGTAAGCGTTCTTACAATTCTGGATATTAAGCCCTTATTTTATATATGATTTGCAAGTATCCCCTTCCTTTTGGTAGATTATCTTTTCACATTTTTTATAAGATCCTTTGATAGACATTTAAATGTTTTTCTTTTGTTGCTTGTGTTTTTGGTGTCAAATCTAAGAATCTCTTGCCAAGTCTGAGGCTGAGAAGATTTATCCCCTACACTTCCTGCTAATGGTTTTATAGCTTTAGCTCTTATATTTAGGTCATTGGTCCATTTTGTATTTGTATATGGAATAAGGCAGGGATGTAGTGTTATTCTTTTCATGTGATTGTCCAGTTGCTCCAGAACCAGTTGCTGAAGTGTTTCCCCATTGAATAGTCATAGTACCTTTGTCAAAAATCAGTTTACTACAGATGTTTGGATTTATTTTTATACTGTCAGTCCTGTTCTCTTGTTCTTTACATTTATCCCTACGCCTGTACCAACCATACTATTTTGATTATACTATAGCTTTGTACTAAGTTTTGAAATTGGGAAATATGACTTCTCTAATTTTTTTTTCTTTTCTTGATACTGTTTACCTTTCCAAGGCCCCTTGCAGTTCCATAGGAATTTGATACTATACTTTCATTCTACTGTATACATCATTGGAATTTTGATAGAAATTGCCTTGAATTTTATAGAGCACTTGAGGGAGTACTGCCATCCTTTTGTTGTTGTTGTTGTTTTTTAAGATTTTATTTATTTATTTGAGAGAGAGAGTGAGAGAGGAGGCAAGGGACTGAGGGAGAAGCAGACTCCCCACTGAGCAGGGAGCCTAATGTGGGGCACAGTCCCAGACTCTGGGATCATGACCTGACTGGAGCTGAAGGCAGACACCTGACTGAGCCACCCAGACACCCAAGGAGTATTGCCATTCAAATGGCAATAATTCTTCTAATTCATGAACTTGGGATTCTTTTCATTTATTTATGTCTTTAATTTTTTTTTTAGCAGTGTTTTCTAGTTTTCTGTGTATAAGTCCTTCACTTCCTTTATTTTAGTTTTTTTTAAGCTTGCTTTATTTATTTATTTCTTTGTTTATTTATTTATTTGTTTGTTTGTTTGTTTGTTTGTTTTAGAGAGAAAGAGGGTGCATGCATGGGTGGGGAGAGGAGCAAAGGGAGAGGGTCTTTCAGGCAGACTTCTTGCTGAGCACAGAGCCCGACACTGGGCTCCCCCCATTGACCCATGAGATTACAGCCTGAGCCCAAACCAAGAGTCTGATGTTTAACCTACTGAGCCACCTACGTGCTCCTTTTGTTACTTTTTTTCTTCACTTCCTTGTTTTCCTTTATTCTTAGGTATTTCATTGTTTTGGATGGTATTGTAAATGGAATTTTCCCCTTAATTTCCTTTCAGATTGTTCGTTGCTAATTTATAGAAACAGAACTGATACCTGTGTGGTGATCTCTTACCTTGCAACTTTGTTGAATTAGTTTATTAGTTCTAGTAGTTTTTTTGTGGATTCTAATGTGATTTTCTTAATCTGGAGTAACATCTGTAAATAGAGTTTTGCTTCTTCCTTTCAATTTTGAATAGCTTTTATTACTTTCTCTTGCTTAATTTCTCTGGCTAGCACTTATAGTACAAAGTTGAATAGCATTGTTTTGAGAAAGCAGACATTTTTGTCTTATTCCTGATTTTATAGGGAAAGCTTTCAGTTTTTCACCATTGAGTATGATACTAAGTATGGGTTTTTCATAATAAATGCCTTTTATCATATTAAGGAAGTTTTCTTCTATTCATAGTTTGCAGTGTTTTTATCATGAAAGGATGTTGAATTCTGTCAGATGCTTTTTCTGCATCGAATGAGATGATAGTTATTTTCCCTTTGTTCCATTAATATATTATAATATGTTATTGATTTTTCATATATTGAACCACCCTTGCATTCCTAGGATAAATCCCACTTGGTCTCAGTGTATAATCCTTTTAATGTGTTGTTGGATATGGTGTTAGTATTTTTTTGCACATTTTTGTATCTAAAAATTCGTAGTATATATTGGTCTGTAGTTTTAACACTAACTGAGAATTGTCTGGCCTAACATCTGGTCTGTTCTTGAGAATGTTTTATGTACACTTGAGAAAAATATATCTTTTGCTCTTGTCAGGGTGTTTTATATATGTCTATTAGATTTAATTATTTTATAGTGTGCGGTCCTCTGTTTCCTTACATTGATCTGTTTGAGTTGCTTATGCATTATTGAAACTAGGGTATTGAAGTCTCCAAATACTATAGAACTGCATTGTATTTTTTCAGAAATATTTTGTGCGTGTAAGCAAACTCAAATATATTATCTTTCTTCCATGACTTACACAAATGGTACTACACTTCTATGTACTCTTCTTTACTTTGCTTTTTTTCCATGTAACATTATATTTTTGTATCACTCTATGTCAGTATATAAAGAACTTTCTTGTCCTTAAGGCTGCATAATATCTAGTCTTTTTATAGTCTTTTAAATGTGTTTTAAATTAGTGTTTTTCAAACTTTATTGGCCACACTTAGTAAGACATTTTATGTGATGTGCCAGTATATAATACATATATAATTAAAATGAAAGTTTGACAAACCAGTATTGCCTTTACTAATTATGAAAAGTTAAAATAGAAGACAATCAATATCAAACATAATTTTATAAATGTATTTAAACAGTAATACCTGAATAAACAATAAGAAAGAGTGCTCTTCATGATCCATTTAATTGGTTTTTTTTTTTAATTAATTTTTATTAATATATAATGTATTATTTGCCCCAGGGTACATGTCTGTGAATCTTCCATTTAATTGGTTTTTGACCCATTGTTTTAAAGGGAATGACAAAATTTAATTAAAGCTATCTAATAGATTAAACTTTTTATTTTTTATAAAAGTGGAAAGCACAGTGAATATAGATGTTAGTATTATTTGTTTTGTTTTTTAAAAGAAAAGTAATCTCATTCAATCTTTAGGTCACAATTATTGCATTTTTTAAATTTAATATACCATAATATTTCAAATCTAAGATGCCATTAATTTTAACAATTATGCACCTTTAAGAAGGAAGTCCCATGAAATTATAACATTTTCCTTTATAAGGTGCACCCTAATTTCAGAGATAATATAAAAGTGAAAAAAAAATTTCCTCCTATCTACTGTTAAGTAATGGTAATCTTTTTTTAAAAGTATTTTAAAAGACCTATTTCCCTGTTGATTTGGGGAGAAAAAAAAAATCATGAACAAATTTTCTATTTGTGGCTTATGTAGCAGTTCATCTTAATGGGTTCATTGAAGAACTTGAATCTTTCAAACCAAATTACAGAATAAATGTATGTATATAGGCTAAAGAAGTTGATTTTTCAGTCTCTGCTTTAAATGCATTTGAAGGGAAAATTCTGTAATTTAAAAATAAGATTTCATAACAGATTACTTCTAAAAGCATTTTTAAATAATATATCTAAATTTAATTTTTATTTTCATTCTATGCCAAGGAAAGCTGACTCGGAAAAGCAAAGGAGAAGTCTGGGCCTGGAATGGGGAATGAGCAAGTGGAAATGGGGAATGAGTCCAAGCTTTCTTTTTGAGATGTTGAAATTGTTCCAAAATTAGATTGGTGGTAGTTACACGACTCTGCATATACTAAAAACCACTGATGTACATTTGAATTTTTATAATATATAAAATATGTCTCATTAAAGCTAGGGGGAAAAAAAGAGGCAAAGGAGAGAACCAATTCCCTAAAAGTTTTCTTTTTTATTTTTATTTATTTATTTTTGAGAATGAGAGTGCCGCATAAGCAGGGAGAGGTACAGAAGGAGAGGGAGACTGAGGGAGATAATCTCAGCAGACTATGCACTGAGCACAGAGCTTGTCAAGGGGCTTGATCCTGTGACCCTGAGACCATGACCCAAGCTGAAACCAAGAATCCAACACTTAATTGACACTTAATTGACTGAGCCACCCTGGTTCCCCTCCCTAAAAGTTTTAAAGGTAGTAGTATCTCTAAAGATCTGCCTATCTTCTGAGAAACCCAACTTTGCTCTTTTATATTGCATTCATGTTAGCTTCATGATGCATTTTTAACTTATGAGTGATAATAGCCCAGGTAATTATAACTATATAACTGTGGTAGGGAGGAAGAAGTTTGACTTCTACCCTTCTAAGTTCTTTAGCTAGTCTAATAATGAAATTAACATAGGACACATTCATAGGAGAAAAATAAATTCAATTACCTATGTATATGGGGGCCCCATAGCAATATAAGACCCAAGGACAAGCTGGGCAATTAGGCTTACATGCTATCTTGAGCTAATGGTGTAAGAACAGGGAAGAGGATGATTCACAGGACAATAAGAAGAGCAGATGTTTGGTAATTAGGTCTTTGTCCTTTCATATAGATAAGTCCTTCAAATAAAATACCTATTTCTTGGAATTAACTCTCTTTCTGGGCCAGGCCCCCTATCTAAATTGTTTTTGGTAGTTTAAAGAGGAGGTGAAAGTTTTTCCTGGGTCTACTGTATCTTGTATCTTGATTGCTTTAAGCTCAAAATAGTCCACATGCCAAAATGGCATATTTTGGGAAGACTTGTTCTGAACTCCTTCAAGAATGATACAAGAATAAAGGCTTTAAAAAAAAAAAAAAAAGAATGATAGAAAAGAATAGTAGATAAGTGAAGTAAAATAGAAAGTATGGTGAAGTAGATAAGATTTGTCCATCTCCTTTACCTATTTAATATGTGTGTGTATGTTAATTTTAGAAGTAAATCACATGCTATGTAGCAGTATTACTTTTTGGGGGGTTTTTTTTGAGATTTATTTTGGAGAAGTAGGGGAAGTTGACTCTCTGCTGAACGCGCAGGGAGCCTGATTCGTGGCTTGATTTCAGGACCCTGAGATCATGACCTGAGCTGAAGGCAGATGCTTAACCAACCGAGCCCAGGCGCCCTGGCAGTATCAGGGTTTTAAAATCATTCAGGTAAATAGGCTTCCTGAAGGTTGAACCTTAGGAATAATTCTAAGATAGATAATAATAAGCCTTAGATAATAATTCTGAGGATAGATACTTTAGGAACCCTTGAAGTATAGAACCTTTCCGGAGGTGAGTAATCTTTTTTTTTCTTATGTGAGTCTTTGTAATGTCCTTCTTTACTCATTCCTTCCCTCCTTCCTTCCTTCCTTTCTTTATTTCTTTATTTCTTTTTTATTTTTTTTTAAGTAAGCTCTATGCCCATCATGCGGCTTGAACTCAGAACCCAGAGATCAGAGTCTCATGCTCTACCGACTGAGTCAGCCAGGAGCCCCTCTTTCTTTTTTAAATGGATTACTGTCAACACCCTGACAAGTTTCAACTGATAATCTAAATCAGAGGGTGTACTAGTCATTATTGAATTTAAATTGTAATTGGTATTGCTTAATATCTAGGCAAAAGACCAAATGGAAAATTTTAAGATAACAGCTACCTAAAATTTTTAAATGAAGCTTGGCTTATAGGAAATAATGTAATGGAAAAATGAAGGCAAGCAGGCACACATTTAAAAATGTGCCATGTGAAAAAGCATAGTTTACTGGACTAATATGTTACCTTTCTGGGACCGTAGACTCTTTCATCTTGACCTGAAGCACTCAAAGATTTCCTCATTGGTATCTGATCTAAATGTAATGCTTCCTTTTCTATTTTAGAGTTCTTTCAGGTCTTGAAGCCATTGTCTTATCAACATTTCCAGGCTTTTTTTTTTTAATGTTAAAATTTGCCTTCATTTCCCCCACCCAACTTCTAATCCCTCAGATTGTTTTAGATCCTTTTTAGGTACTTCCTCTCCCTCCCCCGCCTTTTTGTAGTCTAAACACACTAATCTTCGTAAGACTAAGAAAGTTAAGGGAAAATACCCATAAAATCAAATGTAAAATTCTCTAAAGACATTTCCTACCTCTAAAGCAATTTCTTTGTTATCATTAGGAGCTATTTTGTTTTAGTTGTAAAACTGAACTATTCAATGCCCTATAAAGCCCCTTTGGGAACCTAAGATTTGGGAGATGGGAGATCCTTCATATAGAAAGAACTAGCTTTGTTATTAAAATTGAAAAAAGGTATTTACTTGAGTAAAATGTAAATTACTAAGCCTTTTAGATTAACGAATTCTAAAGGCCTTGCAAATATCTTTTCCAAAATGACAATAAAGTAATGGTATATGTTCTGCAATAGGATTACTGCACTAATTTCTTCTCTAGTGTTTAGTAGGACATCCGTTTTATATTTCACTTCAATACACATTTATTGAGTACTACCAATTGCTAAAGCATGTTTTAAATAAAATATTTAAGATTTCTGTTGCCTTGAAGTATAGACACAGTAACTTTTTGTGTGTGGGTAGGAGGCCACTACCTTTTGAATATAATGTTACCAAAGCCATAGGTATTTTCTTACCATAGTTTTTTTTTTAATCAATATGCAGTATTAAATCTTACTTGCTTAAGGATCTTTTCATATGAAAAATTCTTTCTTTTTTTAAGATTTTTTATTTATATGAGAACAAGAGAGTGAGAGAGAGCACAAGCAGGGGTAGGAGAGAGGGAGAATCAGGCTCCCCACTGAGCAGGGAGCTCATGATGCAATGATGGGCTCAATCCCAGGACCCCAGGATCATGACCTGAGCCTAAGGTAGATGCTTAACGGACCAAGCCACCCATGCACCCCATGTGAAAAATTCTTAGCTTTAGATATGATGTCTGACATTGCTCTCCTATTCTCAATACATTTTTTTGTATATAATCATTTAAAGTCATTTTTAAACCATTATCACCTTCAGAAAAAAAAAAACAAAAAACGCTACCATCTTGCCTCCTGAAGGAAATTTAGCTATCACTTTTTAAATGTTTCATTCAAGAATTATAAGAAAGTTTTTAAAACATTAGACCTCTTCGTTGGAGAGATGATACCAAAGAGAGAATATTGATTCATATCTATAAATTTATGAATAGTGTGAAAATGGTAAATACAGACTTAATAAATTCTGATGTGGATATTTTAATACTTCAGAGGCTTAAGACATGAATTCACAGTAAATAAATGTGAATATACAACAGCAGATACATATGTACAGAATTCTTTATTTCAAGGGTGGTACAAATAAAACGTTTGAATAAATGAATGAATTTGTTGTACAAATAGAACTTGTGAACAAATAAGATATTTGGAGCCAGCCATAACTTGGCAGTTAAAATCCTTGATGATCCTGTGAGAAACAAACTACTCTTTCCACTTTTTTCTGCCATCAGTTACTGGGCCTCTTCTCAGCTCTATATTTCTTTAAGAGGAAGAGACTGACCTACATTATACACTAAGTTATAACTGTTTGAGCCATTAATGTGCCAAGATGTACTCAATTCTCCTTGGCATGGAATATCCAAAAATGATTGGCGGTGACTTCCCATACATTGTTAATTTTGCCAGCAAGAAATAAAAGCAAATGGCAATATAACTTATTGCTGTGATTCAGAAAAGTGGAAAGTATTTTCCTTCAAATTCCTAAATTCATAGAATTTTAGGGTCTAAGGATACAAAAAGTGACAGGTTTCCCTCCCATGTGTCAGTTCAGATTGGTTGGTAATAACTGCTGTGTCGAGAAGTGCTTTGGTAAGTGCTTGGGCTTTGTGAGGCCAACTTTGATCTCAGAAGGAAAAATTAATAATTCTACATTAGCAATAGAGAAGGAAATTGCAGATTGTATATGAAATATTTCCCATTTCTGCCCTGATCTTAATTTTAATGTTTTACTTGAAGAAACTAAAAGAGAAGTTTGTGATTTTTCATTAGGTTTTCAGTTTGGCATATCTACAGCCATATTTCAGTTAAAAGATTCTTTATATTAATATAGGATATAAGCTTCCTCTTTGGTTAAGGATCACTAAGCCTCATGAGTTAAAAAAAAAAAAGAAAATGAAAGACACAAAGCATAAATAGTAACAATTATTTTGTTATGCTTGTTTTTGAGATTAAAAAGCGAAATAATTATACTTTATATTTTCAACAGCGTATATGTATGTATTTGCAATTATAGCAAATAGCTACATTGCAAAACTTTAAAGAGAATGGAGGAGTACATATGTAGAGAATGGAAACAGGAAGAAGGTTGAGCAGGAAGCAAGAAAACTCAGGAAAGAAGGATCTGACATGATGGGAGAATACGAATAAAATAAAATATTTTCTTGATTTTCATGCATTAATATTTTTTTCTCCTTTTGTTAGTGCCTTCTAGAATAACTGCTTTTTCATCTTTAAGGTTCTCCTCTCAGTGGGATATGCTGATGCAATGTCTCAGTCCTTTCATGAGTATCATTGGCTCTTAGTAGTCTAAATGGAATCCTCTAAGGATTAGGATAGTTCTTGTTATTAATGATCTCATACTCTAGTATTTCATAAAAGGTTGTTTATTTTTCTCCTACAAAGTCAAGACTAATACATCAAGCATCATATTAAATCTCTGGTGAAAACATTACTTAACAATATAAGATCTATCTGTCTTCCATTCCCAGAACAAAATTATTTTCCCTAATTTTTATTAGTTTTGCTTTTCATTTTCTCACTAATGTAAAACCTACAGAGGTACCCAAATACAAAGATGACAGAATAAATGTTTTAAATTTGTTTTTACTTCTCAGATTTATTCTTAGCTCTTATCTATATCTTTGTACCTTCAATTAAAGATTTATACCAGGTAATTATAATTTTAAAATAATACATAAAGACTTTAGAAATAATGGAAAGGGACTTGTAGTCATTCCTCTAAGCTGTAGTTTCAACACTGCTAAAAATTGTATCATTTTTATGATTTTTTACCTTTTTACATTTTACCTTTTCTAAGGGAGCATCTTCAGAATGAGAAGATACTTCTACAGTGTAGACTTTTCTACAGGATATTGTATATTATTACATAGTGATCAGTTTCTTTTTTATTTTTTTTTTAAGATTTTATTTATTCGAGAGAGAGCACTAGTGGGGTGGAGGGGTAGCAGGAGAGGGAGAAGTCGACTCCCCACCAAGCAGGGAGCCTTATGCTGGGCTCTGTTCCAGGACCCTGGGATCATGACCTGAGCCAAAGGCAGATGCTTAACCCACTGAGTCACCCAGTCGCCCCAGTCATTTTCTGTTTTAAATCTACTAGCACTTTTTGGTGGGTAGGATGATAGATGGGAAAAAGAAATGGTGGGAGTAATCATTCTGTTCTTACTACATCACACGGGTTTCCTTAAAATAACTGTAAAATATTTTTTTTACAATTTAGAAAGTTTTCCTCCAAAAATATTTAATACTTTTGGACTTTTATTCTCATTAGATTTGAAACTCTATTCCAAAATGAAAAACATTAATATCTTTTGAATGTATTTTAGAATTTTGTGTTAGTTTATTTAAAATGTGAAACAACTTTGATTTACATATTTCTTTGGAAGAGAAAAATAAACTTTTGTTATTACTTTCCTACAAAATATTGAATGTTAAATGTGCAACATTTAACTGCATGTTAAATGTGCAACAAATATTACTAAAATTTCCATTTGAACATAAAACATTTCTACTGATACTTCTATAGCAGTGCTGAGAGCATTCAGCACCCATGGAAATGGTCTTCTTTTTAATTTGCCATGGGGTTAGGTGGGAAGGGTACAAAATTTTTAATTACAAGTAGTCTTTTTTTTTTTTTTTTTTTTTTTTAAGATTTTATTTATTTGACAGAGAGAAACACAGCGAGAGAGGGAACACAAGCAGAGGGAATGGTAGCGGGAGAAGCAGGCTTCCTGCAGAGCAGGGAGCCCGATGCGGGGCTCGATCCCAGGCCCCTGGGATCTGACCTGGGCCGAAGGCAGACGCTTAACGACTGAGCCACCCAGGCACCCCTACAAGTAGTCTTAATTAAGACATGATACTGTATTGGTGGAAGTGGGATGAGTTGTCTTGATTTTCTGTTAGCTTCCTAAATTTTAAAATCTAGTCAGCTTCTGCAAGTATTTTTTAAACACTTTCAAATTTAAAATTACTTGAATCAGCTTAAAGTAAGATAGAATGTTATTTAGTGTAAAAGCTCGTAGACCATTAGAAAGGACTGAGTAAGGAAATAAAGTTAGTTGAATCTTTAGTAACTTTATTACATTGTGATTCACACCCTTTCTATAGCCAACACATATGTTTTGTGTTTTCTCTTGAATTACTTATTTTATAAGATTAGATTTCGCTCTTTTGTATGTTGAGGTTTATTTCATTTTAAATGTCCATTTAAGAACACTCTAGGGGGAAAAATAGGAATATTCTGCAACGCATTTTTACTTTGAATTTTTTCCACCTTCATATTTCTTTAGGAGTTGATCCCCCTCATATTGTGTACAGCATGCCTGCATCCTGAGCCTAAAGAAAGAGATCAGCTTCTCCATATACTTTTCAATTTGATCAAGAGGCCAGATGATGAGCAAAGGTAGGTATGACTACTTCTTTGGGAAATAAATAGATTGATTTATTAATTTTACTAACTTGGCATCGTGATTAGCATTTTAATCTAAATGCCTTCTTTCTGTCCCAGTATTTATTTTAATGAGCAGAGGAAACACTGGCCCCATTTACAAAGTTCTGCAGTGTTTCCATTCTTGTTATTCCAGTTACTCATGTTGGATTTGTACAATTTTATATTAGTTACCTTTAGACTTCTAATTCAAATATCTCTTTGCCATTGTCTTTCACTTTTAATTTCAAAGAACTGCTAAATATTCTTCCTATTTCCCCACAGATGAACTAGATATATCATGACTTCTTAACAGGCTCTACCAAAGTTAAATATTTAATATGTGAATTTCTGCATCACTGGGCTATTTTTAAGCCAGTTACTATGTGGCTAGAGAAATATAGTATTTTGTTTTGTTAGTTGTGACTCAAATACTCACAACTATTGATACCTGAGTAAAGAAATGAGTTATATCTGAAGGTAGTAAAGGGACACACACATCAGGGGGACCTTACAGAAGAATGGGGAATAGGTCTTGGTCAAGCAACAATGATGTCTACCTCAGAGAATAAAACCTTTAAGTAAAGGTGAAACTTTTAAGTGAAGCTGTGCAAATGTGAACATGAACAAAACATCTTTGTGGGTCAGAAGGTAAGCAAAGCAAACTTTACCGATGGGTAAAATTGGGCAGTTGAAATGTTTTTCTATGTTATAATTTTCTATTTTAATGAAGAAAATTTTACATATACTTTTATAAAACAGTAGTATTGTACCTTATGATTAGGTAACTTTATATATTCAATACTCGTTTCACTGATAGCCAGAATTTTTACCTCATCTGAAAATGTTGGAAAATCATAAGAGTAAACCATAGAACAAGTAAAGCTCAAAATTTTAAATACAAAATATCTCTCAACTCTGAGAATAAAAACAGTAATACAGACTTTAAAACTTTATGAGTAATATCTCTTTCCCCTTCTTACCAAAATATACCAAAATATACAAAATATACTGGGCAAGTGGAGAAACATGTCCTTTCAGGATCCAGTCAAGATGAATCTGCACCAGCAGTCCTCACATGCTAGTCAAATAGAAAGAAGGCAAATTAAATCACTATTCATTGCACCTGAAAATTTTCTAGAACAATTTGAGGGTGCTGTATAGGAAAATTAATATTCTACTTCTGCGTTGAAAAATACTATTCCCAGACTGTTAACCCTAGGAAACAAACCGAGGGTTGGCGGATGGTGGGGGTGGAGGGAGGAGGTAACTGGGTGATGGGCATTAAAGGAACGTGATTTAATGAGCACTGGATTTAATATGCAACTGATGAATAACTAAAGTACGTCTGAAATTGATACACTATATGTCAATTAATTGAATTTAAATAAAATAAGATAAAAATACTATTCCCTATCTTCATGGCTTAATAATTAAATACCATTTATTACATTGTTATTTTTAAATTTATAAGGCAAAAGCCTTTAGATCTCTATCTAGCCTGTTTTCATAGACTCCACATGTAAAGCTAATAACTGCCACCTGGTGGCCAAAAGTACCTATTAGCCTAACTTCAGGGTTGGACTTAGTCTTAATAGATTTGAAAATCTGTTCCAAAATGAAAAACATTAATATCTTTTTAATATATTTTAGAATTTTGTCTTATTTTATTTAAATTTGAAACAGCTTTGGTTTACATGTTTCTTTGGAAGAGAGAAGTAAACTTCTGTTATTACTTTCCTACAAAATAATGAATTTACCTGCTATGTCAGGAATTCAGCACTCATGTTCACATTTAAGTTTTTCATCTTTCAGATATACAGGTATTCATTAAAATATACCTTTCAGTTGACTCACTGTATATAATGTGAATAACAAATTAATAAAGCAAAATGTTTTGATCTCTCTGATATGAAGAACTTGAGAGGCAAGGCAGGAGTTTGGGGGGGTGGGGGAGAGAAATGAAACAGGAAGGGATGGGGAGGGAGACAAACCATAAGAGACTCCTAGACTCAAGAAATGAACTAAGGGTGGCCGGGGGGGGTGGGGGCGGTAGGGATAGGGTGACTGGGTTGTGGACATTGGGGAGGGTATGTGCTGTTAAGTGCTGTGAAATGTGTAAGCCCGAAGATTCACAGACATGTACCCTGGGGCAAATAATACATTATATGTTAATAAAAATTAATAAAAAAAAAAAAAGCAAAATGTTTGACTTAGCATAACATATTTATCATATAATTAGTTATTACTTTTCCTTAGTTAATAAATCTCAGGCTTCTTTGATTATATCTTGTGAAAAATTTAGTTCTTTGGTTAGTATTGATGTTTTTTTGCCTGTTCTTTGCTAACAACTGTAATTGACACCATATTTCTATCTGCATCAAGTACTAGTCAAATAGTCCCTGTCTTGTGATTTTTCTACAAGTAGGAACATGAACTTTTTATTTAAAAACTTATTTATTTATTTTAGAGAGAAAGAGAGAGTGTGTGTGAGTGGGGGGACGGGTGGAGCAAAAGGGAGAGAGAATCTCAAGCAGAATCCCTGCTGAGCGTGGAGCTCAACACGGGGCTTAATCTTAGCACTCTGAGATCATGACCTGAGCGGAAGTCAGTAGTTGGATGCTTAACCGACTGAGCCACCCAGGTGCCCCAAGTGAACATTAATTTTTATTATAACAGAAGCCTGTTTCCAGTGCTGTTAATAATCTGTTAACAGGCCATCTGACCTTTTCTGTTTTCAACCTGTATTTCAAAACTGTCATACTTTTTTTTTTAAGATTTTATTTATTTGACAAACAGAAAAAGATCACAAGTAGGCAGAGAGAGAAAGAGAACAGAGAGGGAGGGAGGAAGCAGAGCTGAACAGAGAGCCCGATTTGGGGCTCGATCCCAGGACCCTGAGATCTTGACCCGAGCCGAAGACAGAGGCTTTAACCCACTGAGCCACCCAGGTGCCCCAAAACTGTCATACTTTTTAAAATTAACTCTGCTGCGTAAGAAGTTTGCCTTGGGGGGCCTAACATTTTTCAACAAGTTTGTACATCTTTAGTATGTAGATGGTGGCTCGTGATTTAAAGTTATTTCACATGAAGGTTTCATACAAGTGTATACTTCTTGCAAGTGTTTGAAATGCCTACATTTTACCTAAGTTCTTTTATTACACAAGTCCAGCATTTGTGGAACCAATGTATATGCCTTTTCACTATTTTAAGATATTAGTGGGGAAAAAACAATGTTCAGATACTAGGAAGTTTTCACTGGGGAACAGATAGTTAAAATGCTGTCTGTAAATCTTGGAATTTCTTTTCCTATTTTCTTTTATTCACTTTACTTGCCTCCTCAAAGTAGAAGGAAATAGAAAAGCAAAGGGAAAGTTGAGTTGAGAAATAGGCATAGAAGACAATAATATACATATAAAGGGGAATCAGATAGATAAAAATACAAGGTTGTGGTCAGAATAAGCTGCAGTATACAATGAAGATATATGATGGCTCAACATTTTCCTCATTGTTGTCCAGATACTCTTTGCCATTATTATTCCCTTAGAGAACAGTTATTTAAAAACTTAAGGCCAGGGACCCCTGGGTGGCTCAATGGGTTAAAGCCTCTGCCTTCGGCTCAGGTCATGATCTCAGGGTCCTGGAATCGAGCCCCGCATCAGGGAGCCTGCTTCCCCTTCTCTCTGCCTGCCTTTCTGCCAACTTGTGATCTCTCTCTCTGTCAAATAAATAAATAAAATCTTTAAAAAAAAACTTAAGGCCATTTTGCAGTTTTAGTTGAGTTGACTTATTTTGAGAAGTAGCAATGAGCAATGCCTGGGCTTCAAGTGTTGTTTCTGTAATTAATATGAATTAAACATTCTAATTTGTTTTTCTTAGAAGCTGGCTTCTTTCTTTTTTTCTTTCTTTCTTCCTTTCTTTCTTTCTTTCTTTCTTTCTTTCTTTCTTTCTTTCTTTCTTTCTTTCTTTCTTTCTTTCTTTCTTTCTTTCTTTCGGGTTTTATTTCTTTGACAGAGAGAAGTAGGCAGAGAGGCAGGCAGAGAGAGGGGAAGCAGGCTATGCGCTGAGCAGAGAGCCCGATGCGGGGCTCGATCCCAGGACTCTGAGATCATGACCTGAGCTGAAGGCAGAGACTTTAACCCGCTAAGCCACCCAGGCACCCCAGAAGCTGGCTACTTTAAAACATGTATGGAAAACATACTTTTTTTTTCCCATCAGGTTTTACTGTTGTGAACTAGATAAAAGAGGAAAAATTTGTAATTCTGCATTTTAAAGTGATTTAAAATGAACTTCATTCTGAAGAATGAAAAATCATGTTTAAAGTTTTATACTCTTAAGTTTCGAATCTATTGATTCAAGTGAAGTCACTATATTATTTATATACTGATTCTGTAACAAATTACCCCAGAAGAAAGTGGTTTAAAATAACATTTATTTTTATATGACAGTTTATGTGAGTCACTTAATCTGGGTCCTCTGCTTCAGGGTTTCTTATATGGCAATAATCAAGGTGTTGGCTGAGGCTGTGGTTCTGTCAAGCCTCAGTTTGAAAAGATTTGCTTCTGAGCTTACTCAAATAGTTGATCATTGACAGGATTCAGTTTCTCATGTGTTTGTGAACTGAGGGCCTCAGTTTTTTAGCAGCTTTTGGCCAGAGTTTCCTTAAGTTCCTTGCCATATAGGCCTCACCAGCATGGCCACATATTTCATCAAAGCATGCCAGCTGAGAAGGCAGTAGAGAGGGTCCCAAAGATGGACATCACAGACTTTTGTAACCTAATCTCAGAAGGGACATCCTATCACTTTGGCCATTATTCTGTTCATTGGAAGCAAATCATTAGGTCCAGTCTACACTCAAGGATATGGAATGACATAAGAGCATGACTATCAGGAGATAGACAACATTGGGAGCCATGTCAGAAGCTGCCTACCACATTTATCTTGTGTATAAAATTCT
Organism: Procyon lotor; assembly: GCA_028646535.1. Classification (NCBI taxonomy): domain Eukaryota; kingdom Metazoa; phylum Chordata; class Mammalia; order Carnivora; family Procyonidae; genus Procyon; species Procyon lotor. The sequence goes on along the minus strand of CM053616.1, from coordinate 8,182,448 downwards.
GATTTAAGAAATATCATTTTACTATTGTGACACCATAGTTTTAAATTATAGAAACTTTGGGGAATAATCACTGGCTGTTTTAGTGTCTAGAAGCTGAAATTCAGTAGAAGCTGAACCATTAGACATAGTCTCTCAGAATGCATGTATGGGAAGTTAATTTAGGAGGTTATGAGATTAGGCTTCACACCAACAGAGAATCCCTTCACAGTGTCTCACAAATGATGTCACTGCTGGAGGAAGGAGTCTCAACTAACTCGTTTTCTTGGTGGCAGCCTAGTCCACTATTGGAAAAGTCTACTTTGATTGTACAAGAATGTTACATGTTATGTGAATTACAGAACTGGCTCTTTTTAACCCTAGCAAGTTGTGCTTTGTAATACAATTACAAATGTTTATTAGTTTATGTTATTTTTCAGGCAAATGATACTGACGGGTTGTGTGGCATTTGCACGTCATGTTGGACCAACACGCGTAGAGGCTGAACTTTTACCACAGTGTTGGGAACAGGTAAATAACTATATTGGCTTTTCCCCTAGCTATTATGTTCTAACCTGTTGTATGTGTTCTTATTTTCTCTTTTAAATGCCAATAGGAAATATGCGGGATCTAAATTCCGCTACTGTTTCTATAGTCCAGCACAGTGATTTAACAGCACTTAAGAATGCCCTGGGATGCTTTGCTTTCTTCACTCTTCCAGCAAATAGTTAAGAAACACTAGTTTCATTGCCAGGTACTGCTGCATTCATTACATACAGTGGTGACCAAAAGGCAAAGACCTTTTAGTGGGGAGATAAGAGTAAAATAAATGGTGTGTCTTGTATTATAAATTATGAAGAAAAATAAAGCAGGATAAGGGTTAGAGAGTGATGGAGAATGCTATTTTAGAAAGGGTGGTTAGAAAAAAAAAAAGAAAGTGTGGTTAGAGCAGGAATCTGAGAAAGGGAGGTTTAGGCAAGGATCTGAATGAATGAGTTACTATAAATACAGAGGCCCTGAGGTGGGTTCAAGGGAGAGTGAAGCCATGTGTGTTGGGGCTGGGGGCGGGAGGGTAATATAAATAATATACGTATTATATACTTGTATATGTTGCAAAAATATATGTAGAATATAAAGTATAAACTGTTGTTCTGGGAGGTTTTTGTATTTATAATCTAATTCACCCATTTACTCACAGTACTTTGGTTTTATATCAAATTTTAATATTCCAGTCCCGTAGAGAACTCACAATCATTGACTTTCTAGAATTGGTGTTTAGGTCATTAAGTAGCTTACTTATCCATCGTTTTTAAAAATATGGATTTCTTACTTATAAAGACAGATTTCATGCCCTTATTTATAATAGCATAGTCACTCATTCTTAAAACTGGAATACTGGAATATCACTAAAGCATCTGGCCCTTTAGAATTCTATTCCTAATTTCTTTGAGTATTCATTTTTTTTCTTTAAAATTTCATGGAGTTATATCTAGATTAAATATGTAAACTAAACCTTATGTATGGTCCTCTTGTCTCGGATAGTCTCCTTATGTCACCTGGATTATAGTGCATGCTAATTTAGAGTGTGAGGCTCTTATCATTGAAAGTCAAACTTGTGAACAGCATATACAATTTTAAATTTACAATTCTGTAGTTATTCATATGTACATACAATTTCTAACTTTTTTCCATTTCCTTTTTTTTTCATTAAGCACTATTGAGAGAGATACTATATACCCATTTAAGGTGTATAATCGGTGTTTTTTAGTATATCCACAGAGTTGTACAACCATCATCACAATCAATTTCTTTTTTAAGATTTTATTTATTTATTTAAGAGAGAGAACGTGACAGAAAGAGAACATAAGCAGGGGAGGGACAGAGGGAGAAGGAGACTCCTGCTGAGCAGGGAGCCCGACGTGGGGCTTGATCCCAGGACCTCAGGATCACAACCTGAACCGAAGGCAGCTGCTTAACCAACTGCACCACATAGGCGTCCCCACCACAATCAATTTTAGAACAGTTTTATCACTCCAAAAAGAAACTCCAACCCTTTGAACATAGTTCTCTTACTTCAAGTTTGTTTTGGCTATTCTGGGTACCTTGAATTTCCACGTAAATTTTAGGGTGAACTTACCAATTTCTACAAATAAGCCATCTGGAATTTTCATAAGGATTGCATTGTATCTGTAGATCAGTGTGGAGAATATCTCACCATCCTAACAATAGTGAGCCATCTAACCCATGAATTTAGGATGTCTTTCCATCTATTAAGTTCTTTTAAATTTTCTTTTAACAGTGTCTTACTGTTTTCAGAATACAATTTTTGTACTTGTTTTGTTTAATTTATTCCTAAATATTTTATTCTTTTTGATACTATTGTAAATAGAATTTTCTTAATTTTATTTTGTATTTGTTGCAATATGGAGAAATACAATTAATTTTTGTATGTACATTTAATTTTAAGACTCATTGAGCTAGACTAAAGAAAAGCAAAATGAAAGTTTACATATAACATACTTTGACATTCAAACCATCCTGCTTTGAGGTTACTATTTCTGGAAAATTTATTTTACAGATATTAGTTATAAACATCTTTACCACCATCTCTTTTATTACTTGAATAAACACGAATATCGGGGATCTCTCTAGCCAACTACCTCCTGTTTGCTGCCCAGTAGATTGCTATGTAATTTCTTTTCTTAATTTTAGGCATCCAATACATTAATGAATTATGTCACCTTTTCATATGGGAATATGAGAACAGATATACTTCTTTTCCAGTCAAGGAAAGATTTATATTCTATGAAGAAGACATATGGGAACAAAACCCAGTATGTGTCATTTTTTTTGTTATTTTTTGTTATGGTTCAGTGTAGTCATTGCAACAGCAAAACTCCATCATCTTGCACATACAAACAGGAATGGATTGAAGTCTCCTTACTTTAAAAACAAAATCATATCACTAGTCAAGGACTCTGGTTAAATCCTTGATTAACTTACTTCCTAATCCCTTAGTTAAAAAAGAGAACTGATGAGTCACTCCTAGCACATGTTATAAGCCATATCTATAATATCCAGAAGCTGAGTTTTTCAAATTTAAAAATAAACTAACGTTGTTAGGGTTGGAGAACGGTGCTTCTGACATCCTAAGGAAAGCCTAGTTGTAGGTAAGCCCACGGTCTCCTGACACCTTGCCACATTTTCATCTTTGCTTTATCCTTTTTTCTTTAACAGATAACCCCTGTGACCTCATTTTTTAGGCTCTCTCTGATTCCCTTATTCCTGATCCACTTATAGGCATACAGGGATTCCCAGAAGTGGGGAAAAAAAGGGCTTTATTGCATTCTTAACAGGATTTATTGTAAGAAGTAATTCCCCGTTGGAGAAAACGAGTTTATGTTGTTTATGCTTGATTTGTGTGTTTTTTACTCTAGATTAACCACAAATACCCAGAAAGACGACTACTCGTGGCAGAATCCTGTGGAGCATTGGCACCTTACCTTCCTGTAAGAATTGTCATTTTTTCCTTAAAAACTTTTTTCCTTATTAATAATAAAGAAACCTTTTTTCAAGTGACTTACACATTTTAATTCAAATTCTCCCAGGGCATGCTATCCTAATAAAGGAAGAAGATGGGCCAAAAAGATAAGGCTCACATTGATATAATATGGCAATGCAAACAGATAGTTATATTAACCATTTTCCATGAGCCTTAAATATATTAAATTATCAGCAGTTCTCAAAGTTTGTGGTTCAAGGACCCTGGGAGATTCTTTGACATACTTTCAAAGAGTTCCAGGAGGTGAAAATTATTTTCATAACATTAAAATATTTTCATCTTTTTCTCTGTGTTTGCATTTACATGATTGGTTCCAAAACTGTAATGGACAACAGTGCCAGTGCATTGGCCCTGATCAAGGCAGTGACCTCCATATATACTAATAATGACGTATTCTTCACTGCCACATGCTCAGAAGAAGCCAGTTTCACTTAAAAATAAGCTTGATGAATCAATAAAATTATTAATTCTACTAAATTTTGACCCTTGAGTGTGTTTCTTTTTAATATTTTGTGTGACAGAATGGAAAATACTAATATCAATCCCTTTTGCTGTATCCTGAGGTATAATGGCTCTTTCAGGAAAAGCATTTCAAATAGCTTGAGTTGTGAATTGAACACAATTCACAATTTTTTTTCATGAGATGCTGATTTTACTTGACCAAGCACTAACACACAAGCTCTGGTGATTCAGACATAGGTATTTAACAGACATTTTTATGGAAATGAGTGAAATGAGCCCATCACTTTAAGGAAAAACAAGTAGATGGTCTTTATTGTCAATGATAAAATTGGAACTTTTAAGTGAGAACAAGAGTTTTGGAAAGTTTATTATCTGCCACCATGGACTTGACAGCTTCTAAGTATATAAACACATTTCTGAAATCAGTGGTGATATTAACAAATGTGATTTTTGAGATTATAATAAAACATGTCAATATTGAAGAGCATCTGAGTGTGTGGTACAATGTTTCCCAAATGACCAATGTATACTGCTCAAAATTACACATGGATAAAAATAGAGGCAAAGTCCAAGATGGACTAGTGGAATTTTTTTAAAAAATTTCATTTATTTGAAAGAATAAATTTCTTTATTTGAGAGAGAGAGAGAGAGCAGGGGACAAGTAGGGGGTGCACAGGCGGAGGAAGAGGGAGAAGCAGACTCCCTGCTAAGCAGGGAGTCCAATGTGGGACCCAATCCCAGGACCCTGAGATCATGACCTGAGCCGAAAGCAGACACTTAATAGATTGAGCCACCCAGGTGCCCCGACCAGTGGAATTTAATATGCCAGAATTTAGAGTTAATTAGCAAGGAACAACATCATGGTTTCAGATTCTATATTGCATCTAACCTTTAAAAAACTACCACTTGTCTAGTTTTGGTGTAGAATTAAAATATATATTCTTATCAGAAAAGGCTATTAAAATACTTCTTTTTTTCAATTACATGTCTTTGTGGGGCCAGATTTTCTTAAAATCTTCAACTGAAATAATATGTCATATCAGTTGAATGCAGAGCAGAGAATCTACCTGTCTTCTTTTAAGTCAGACATTGAAGTGATTTGCAACAAAATATAAAGCACCATCTTCTCACCACCTTTTTTGTTTTACAAATTTATTTTCTTTAAATTGTTATATGTGTTACTAACCTTAAATGATTTTGTTTTTAAATTTCTCAGTTTAATTTCTTATATGATAAATGTCAGTAAATGTTACCCACCCAAATAAAAGCAGTTTGCAGTACTTATTAATTTTTAAATGACTAAAGAAACCCTTCCACAAAAAAGATGAGGACCTTGGTCTATTATGCTCTTTTAGATATAGGTCCAAGGCTTAGAGTAGGTAGAGGAATAAAGTGACATCACAGTTATTTTACTTGAAACAACTATAGTTTAAAGGAGGACTTGACAGAGTACAGCCTGGAGACCAAATCTAGTCCATAGCTTGTTTTTGTAAATAAAGTTTGATCAGAACACATACCCATTTGTTTATGTATTGTCTATGTCTGCTTTCATACTATAACAGCAGAGTTGAGTAATAGCAACAGAGACCTCATAGCCCCCAATTCCAAAAGCATGTACCATCTGGCCTTTCACAGAGTTTGCTGGTCCTTACCTCATTTTTGTAAGATTGTTCTTAAAAATGATATTAAAAAAATGAAATTGTATGATAATGCATGAGCTGTTTATGTTATACTTTGGTGAAGAGTGAGAAACCAAGGTGACTCGGTTGTCTTTTTTAAAAGTAAAATTTATCATTTTTTTCAATTCAGAAAAATATAAAGAAAAAAGACTAGTCCATAGTTTTACTTCCAGTAATAATATTTCTTTTTATTTTGTTAAAAATAAATTTTCATACAGTATAGAAAAGAACAAAATGAAAATCAAAAACTTTGCTTCTGTGGCCTACCTAGTCATTCTCTCCAAAGATATTCATCTACTGTTAATAGTTTTTAGTCAGTTCTTAGAGAAAATAAAAATTTATGCATATATCAGTTTGCATTTTTACATTTGAATTTTTCTTACCCAAAATTAATCATACTATATATAATAATATTCTGTATCCCTGACAGTAAACACTATTGGTAGGTTCTTGTGCGGGTAACTTGTATTTTTAAATTTCTCATCTTGTTAATACCTCCGCATTTTGCTTCTTTCAGCATTTGCATTTTTTAAATTTTGACAGTGTTAAGTTGGCTCCAACACAGACTGCACAGATTTATATTCCTGTCACCAATTCACTGGAGTTTTTATTTTCCCATCCCTCCTCCAGGAACTGGACATAAAAAAATCTTTTTTAATATTTTCCTATCTTATAGGAGAAAACTGGTATCTTATTGTCATGATAAATCATATAGATAGATATACATGAGTCAGTTTCGAGTATCCTTTTATTTGCTACTCCAAGCAGGGATGAACATCACATGCACAAAGGGGATAAATAAGCTGTTCTACACTGCCTCTGATACTAGAATATTAAGCAGTATTAATAATAGACTTAATGTTTCCTCTGTGGATCTTCCCTTGCCTTATAACCCACCACAGTTGCTAGCAGTAAAATCTCAGCATGGTCATGGCTTAAATGGAGTAATGCCTCCTGACTTGTCCTATGGGTTCCCTATGACATGCTGAAGCTAACTGCTGCACTTGACCTCAGCCCAGACCAATGTGAAGCAAATACCCAGCCGAAGTTTGCTTACCTCCATCCTGCTGCTGGGGCTGATACCAATCCAGAAGCCCTTTTAAGATCTTCAAGATAGTTTTTAGGGCAGTTTTTATCCTAAAGGATAAGTATACAAGGCTGTACTAAAAGACATATTCACCAATCTAAATGTGACCAAAATTTGGTAAAACTATATATATTTTAGTTTCTAGGAAGTCAAAGCAAAAACTAGGTCATTTAAAAACTCTGAAAGCTCTTCTCTGAGTTAAAGACAGGTATTAGTAGAAGAGTCATTTCCCATTTATAGCAGTGTTGACTTTGTTGATTTGCCAAAAGTGCCTGCTACTATGTGCTGTAGGATTTGAAGGATTTGCAGATATTTAATAGATAGGAAAACATGTTGGAAGATGATTAATACCAAATTCAAGGTAGATATTATCTTTAGGGAGGGTGGAGAAAGGAGGAGAGGGCGAAGAGAGTCAGACAAGCTATATCAGTAATGTCTTATGTCTTTGAAAAATGAAGACAAAAACAGCGAAATATGAATGTATTTAATCTGGATTTTGAATATGTGGATGTCTCGTTATTTTCTATGCTTTTCTGCTGCTAGTGTAAAGTAAATAGTAAAAACATGTTTTTGTTTACTTTCAGAAAGAAATACGTAGCTCCTTGGTTCTCTCGATGTTGCAACAAATGTTAATGGAAGATAAGGCAGATTTAGTAAGAGAAGCTGTAATCAAAAGCCTTGGTATCATTATGGGATACATTGATGATCCAGACAAATATCAACAGGTATGTTTTTCAGAATGAACCCCATTTATTCCATTATAAAATTCCAAGTAAGTTAATATTCCAAAACTCTGATTCAGCTACCCAATAATATGTACTAGGAATGTCAGGTATGTCAGCTTATGCTGCCTTGTTTTACTTCTTCAATTCAGAAGAAAGAGCACTAGGATTCATTTACAATCTCTGTCATAGTTTTGTGGCAGGAAATTGGCAACAAGCATGCCTTGTTTACCACCTTTTCTCTTTGGTTTCTGCATCAATGGATACATGACATTTTCTTTCAAGAAAATGGGAGCGATAGGATTATGGATGGCTTGCTTTCTTGCTTATAATGCTTTCTAAATGTACTGCAGTATATGCTTAATGCTTTTTATTGAGGGGCTATTTTTTTTTTTTTTTTTTGGAAGTTTATTCTTTTAAAAATCTAAATTTTACCTGTGTCTTTTTGGCAGGGTTTTGAATTGTTGCTGTCAGCTTTGGGCGATCCCTCAGAAAGAGTAGTTAGTGCAACACATCAAGTATTTTTACCGGCCTATGCTGCCTGGACTACAGAACTTGGAAATTTACAGTGTCATCTTATACCTACATTGCTGAACAAGATAGAAAAACTTCTCAGGGTAAATGCTTTCTTTATGTATACGGTTTAGAGAAATGTACAAGGTGTGTTCTAAGTCATGTTGAAAGAATGCTGGGGAGCAAAGACAGAAAGTACCACGTACTGAACATTCTAATAATTTACCAGTTAAAGATTTTTATTGGACTGAAGCCAAGAGAGATTTGAGGAAGTTCTGCTTTGCTAAAGCCAGATGTAAAAGGGCATAAAGTACCACCTTTGTGGAACTCACTTGTACATTATTCAGAAAGCTAACTCTACCTTGTCTTTTCTGAAGATTTAAAGATTTCGGGTAACATATCAGCTCCAGTTCCTGAAATGCAGAGATAACTAAAATACGAGTCTCTAAAGCTTTCTAACATGATGTCAAAATGTTTTAACTCTGTTTACCTCTCTGCAGTAATTCATTTAGGCCTTTTTTTTTCCCAAGTAAAAGAAAGAAAGAAATGTTGAAAAAAAGATAGTAACTCCTTGATTTAATTTTTGCATTAAAGGTCCCTTTTAGGGTCTAGAAGTTAAACTAACATTTCTTTAATGCCTCTTATGTGCATTGGAGTAGATACCTTATGAATAAAACATTATTTCATTCTTATAACTCTTTGAATTGTATTTTGGTTTCACTATGGAAACTGAGCATTTAGGGAACCTGCCCAAGACCTTACAGACGTCCAATGACAAGTATGAGTCACTCATACCAAACTCTTAACCATTCTACCCCCAAATTTTAAAGAATCTATAAGGCTCTTGCATTGCAACAAATGTAGCTACTCTGTAGACAGTCTTATATGTATCCACACTTACTTAATTTTAGAAGTTGAGCTATTTTTTCTATAAATTTAAAAATGGGTATTAAAAAATATAAATAGACAACTAGACTGAAGTACTCCTTTTTATGAAATCTAGGAAATTTTTTGAAGTACTTTAATGTTTGCATTCCTTCTACCTGAAAATTATCCATATCTTCGTTTTTCTTGTTCCATTTCATAACATGGTTAATTCCATTTTGCTGTTAAACATATCGGCAGTATTCAGCATAGGTAGTAATTCTTCCCTGAAGAGATTAACTAATTTAGAAGTTGACAGTATGTAATTCATGTATCTGGTATCTCTGACACAGTTGTTATTTTACAACATAGTAATGACATCTCAAGTGGATTTGAATAGCAGTAAACACTTTTGTCTCTAATGATTCTATTTTCCACTTTAACATTTGGTTTCTGTGTACCATATCGATCCTTTTACTCTTTTTTTTTCTTTCTGTTATCTCTTTCCATTGTTTCCTTTTGAAATTTTTTCTCCTACATTTCATCTGCGTGTTGAATTATTTTAAAGTGCTTTCAGTGCTGGCAAATATAGATGCCACCAAATCTGTAAAAGGAGATCAGAAGTAAGAGAAGGGAAGTAGCAAGTACTGCTGCTGGTCTAGCAGTTGAACATTTGAAATGATTCCTGTGGCTTACTTTAATTTCTTTATCCTGACTTATAAAATTTCAAAGGATAAGATCCTCTTAAAAGGAGAAAAGGCCTGTAAAAGAAGTTTCATACAAATGGAAATGACTGATGCTCACCATAAAGTTTTTCATATAAAAAATTATATTACTTATATAGTGCCTTCGTGCTTCTTCACATTTTCATGTACTTAGAGAAATTAAGAAAAGATTCACGGACCTCTCCTTCAGGTGCTATGCTATGAGTCTGCCATACAGATCCTTGAATGTTTTATTCATTGCCACAGAAGAGAAGAGCATTATAAATACCTAATTTCAGAAAACTAAAACTAGCTTCCACCTCCTTATGTTTCAGGAAGGAGAGCACGGGCTGGATGAACATAAGCTCCACATGTATCTTTCTGCTTTGCAGTCCTTGATCCCATCTCTCTTTGCATTAGTGCTGCAGAATGCACCTTTCTCCAGCAAAGCCAAGCTTCATGGTGAAGTGCCACAGATAGAAGGTACCGAACTTAAATTGTGGAAGGAAGATGTAGAATATTAGCAGCTTAGATTCCCAAAGAATTGTTTTTATTTACACTTCTAAAAATTACTTTATATGACAGCATAATTTTAAGATATATGTGTGGAATCTTGCGGTGATAGATCATGTGATAGCCAAATTAAACTGTGGCTTCATCTTTTATGAAGAAGCCTCATGGTATTATTTTGTAATATTTGTACTTTCTTTCCATTCCTAATCTATAGTCTTTTTATAACCTTCTTTTCCAGTAGCTGAAGTAAGTTTTCTTTCATTAATAGAGCTGAACCAATGAAAAGATCACCGAATAGTTACTAGTGCCACTTTATGAAGCTTGCCATTTCCACTTTCTTTATATTTTTTTCTGCCCTGTTTCATCTTACTTTCAGTAGGGAAAGATAAATGTAATTACTCTTTTCTACTTGTCCTTGACAGGAATATAAGCATTGGTAGCAGATTGTTTTTTCTCCAAAGAAGGAATATATCTTAGCTTCAGAAATTGTCACACTGATAGCCAAAGCCAGTCTTCCCTTCTCTCAGTGTCCACCCAACTAATAAGTGACCTTTGATCCGTGGCACTTAGTAACCTCAATCCCCAGGATAAATGGCTCTAGACCAGCTAGTACTTTGTAGGAGATCCCTTTGCAACTTCTTCAGATTTGTGAAGTTGTCCATGTCTCCTACTGGCTTCTGTAGACAAAAGAATGATGATATTGAGAACATCAGCAGACACTTAATGTTTTTAAGAATTGCAGTTTTCCTGTAAACCGTAGGCTACTCTTTAATCTTTGGGATATGATGCTGTGTCCAAGAATACACGAAGCACAGAATAAAAATGGTATATATTGTTGGAATGTCTGTTTTACTGGGAAAAATGAGAATGGATGGAGTAGAGTTAATTTAACATTTTTAAAATATTATTGAGGAGAAGGAAAATTCAGACTTTTAAGAAAAGTCTTCCTCAAGCATTCACAGCCATCTGCTTCGGGTTCTGCCCCTTCACGTCTTAAGGTTCCTTGTCTGCCTAGGGGCTTTCCTCTTTTTAATTCCCTCTTTCTCTTTCTGTCTTGCCATATTGGTTTGCTAGGGCTGCGATAACAAAATACGACAAACTGGAATGTATCCTCTCACAGTTCTGAAGGCTAGAGGTTTCAGATCAAGGCGTCAGCAGGGTTGGTTCCTTCTGATGGCTCTGAGGAAAAAGCTATTCCATGCCTCCCTCCCTGCTTCTGGTGGTTTGCTGGCAATCTTTGTCATTCCTTGGCTTATAGATGCATCACCCCAATCTCTGCCCTCATTTCCACATTCCATGCTCCCTCTGTGTATGTCTGTCTCTGTGTCCAAATGTTCCCCTTTCATAAGATCAGTCATATTGGACTAAAGGTCCACCTGACTCCAGTATGACTTTATCTTATCTAATTCTATCTGCAACAACACTATTTCCATACAAGGTCGCATTCTGAGGTTCTAGGGATTAGGACTTCAACATAGGAATTCTTAGGGGGAGCACATAGTTCAACCTATAACATTTACTATCATCCATTCATCCATGTATTTAACAAATGATTCTTGAATGTTACCTGTTGCCAACCACATGCTGGAGAATAGATGAAAATTGTCAAAACAACTGCTTTAACATCCTGAACATAGCATCTATGTGACCTTTTCTTGTGATTATGTCTTCATCATACCAAAAATAATCTTTTCTTCTAACCCACACAAATATTTTTCTTACCAATTTATTCTACAGCCTTAGCTAATATTTATGTCAGACACTATTTCAAACACTTGGGATCATTCATGAATAAAATAGACACAACTTTCTGCCTTCATTGAACTTACATTCTAGTGAGAGGAAAACACATTAAAGAGTCATAACAACTGTTATGTTGCTGGATAATTGTGGTTATTTTGTTGACAATAAAATGCTGGCATTTTGCCAGCCTATTAAAATGGCATTCTGGGGACCTTTCTATATCGTTAAAAGTTAGATGCTCATTTTTAAAAAAATCCTATTAAATAGAATCATGTTTTGAGACTCTTGAACCATTCTGATTACTTACCTATAATAACTGAGTTATCCAAGTAATTGCTTATTTCTTGACATGATTTTGCTCCTGTTGGACCTACCTTTAAATCTTTTTAGAACTCACTTTCTCTGTAGTTAATTTTGACGTGTTTATTTTACTTTAAACTGTTTCATTATTTTTCAATAATTTGTTAGTATTTTTGAAGAATGACATTCATTCTATCATAGTATAGCAGATTGTGACAAGTGTGATATAATCCTGTTTGAAATTATATCAGATATGCTTCGACATATTTCTGTATGAAGTATAATATCCCTTGCAATTCAAATCTATATGACTCATGGGTTGAGATACAGTGAGAATTCAAGCAGAATCCCCAGATAGTGAGAAATCCCATGTTACCCAAACTCATTTATTTGTTGGTTGGTATATTGTGATAGCAAATAGGGAGAGTTTGGCTAGTAAGGGATGACCTTTATCTGTCCTTAATATATTGTTAAAAGCCTTGGGCAGCATAGAAAGACAATAACATGTTAATTTTGTCTCTGAGCATTTTTTAAATTATGTATATTTCATATTTTCTTAAGCTTACTAATAATTATTAAGCCATTAATATATTTTGAGACAATTCTGTATATTTTTTTTTGTTTTTTTAGGATGTTAGGCTCTATACAGGAGTTTTTGGGCAATTAGGAGTTTCTTAACAGTTAATGAACTGTTGGCATGCATTATTCATTTAATAACCATCAAAAGGTGTTCTCTTATTAACCTGGAATCTATTATGATCTGTAGGATCATAAATTTTATTGATATGTTTACAAATATAAAATATGGTGGTTATATCTTCATGTTTTATTTACATAATTTTATAAATTCTTTAGTTTTCCTCCCAAATTTTTAAAGTATATTCTTGGAACCCTGGTTATAATATTTATAGTATATTTTTGCCTTATCTTCCTGGTCACTGGTTTTTATACTTTATATTAAGTTAATATTTATCAAACTGGAAATTTTTTTAAATTAAGTATTTAATGTTGGAGATTAAATACTTAAGAAACCTGTTCAGCTCAAGCTTTCATGTATTTTATATCATTATTCTCTGGTATTCCTTATTTCCCCACTATTAATCTATTAGTTTCTTACTCTCTGAAGGAAACATATTTATCATATTTACTATTTCATTGTTATAAACAGAATGGTAGAATTAACAAGTATTTCTTTTTATTTTTTATTCAGATTCAAATACGTATTTTAGCTAACATCTTTGGACCAATTTTAATTTAACCTAAATGAAATTTTACTCTTCATTAGAAAACTATTTCATTACAGTATTTGTTTATTAACTATTTAGTCTTATAAAAAATTTTTGAGATTTGTGTAATTCGTTCACATGTGACAAGAATTTGTTTCATTTTTTTCTTAGAAAAGATAAAGTTTATAATAAGCTAATTAAATATCAGGAGGCAGAATCTTAGTTTCCTTTTGATAGAGCAGTTAATTTCACAAACTGCTATTTTTCACATGATTTATTTTGCTTCTATTATTTATAGTGACTAGGTTCCCCCGGCCTATGTCGCCTCTTCAAGATGTGTCTACAATAATTGGAAGTCGTGAGCAATTGGCAGTGCTACTACAACTTTATGATTACCAGCTGGAACACGAGGGTACAACAGGCTGGGAGACTTTACTATGGGTTGTCAATCAATTGTAAGTAACTCCCTCCATATTCGTTTGGTACACCTATCAGTTGAATGGAAGAGAGCTCACTGTGTTTAGCCTTGGCACTAAGGGACAAAATATAAAAAATATAACAACATAATTGGCATTATCTGTGGTAAACTTCTGTAGGAGAGAAGATTTATACCACTGGATATGTAGTTACTTATCTTTGCAGATAGTCCTGCTGAACTATGTCAAAACGACCTATCTGCTACCTTGTTGTTGTCTAATAGTGGTGATGGATTTTAAACTACATCCAGATTCTCATTGTTAAAGCTAAATTGGATGCCACGTTAGCCAAGCTCTTATGTGAAGCATCAAATCCAGTAATTTGTGTCTTATTAACTCCATAGTTAGAAGACTACCATTTAGGTTCCGTATATTTTATGGCAAGCAGTTAAAATATAGAAGCAGTTTATAGAATAGAATATAAGCTTAAAACCTTTCAAAGCATCTCAGACCACTCCTTTGATTTGCAATTTTGCTGGCTATGAAAAGCAAAATAGTGGGCACCTGGGTGGCTCTATCAGGTCTTGATCTCAGGATTGTGAGTTCAAGCCCTGTGTTGGGCTCCACACTGGGCATAGAAAAAAAAGAAAACAAAAGCAAAACAAGAGGTTGTTAGATTTGCATTGTTTCAGAAATTGGCAAGGAAACAGTAATTTATATGTATCCCCTGCCTATTTTTCTTTCCTTTCACATTTAGGTTACCACAACTTATAGAAATAGTTGGCAAAATTAATGTTACTTCAACTGCCTGTGTCCATGAATTCTCCAGATTTTTCTGGCGCCTTTGCCGGACATTTGGCAAAATTTTTACAAACACTAAGGTAAAAACTTGTATTCCATGTTTTCTTATGTGCAAGAGATATAGAAATGTAATGTGTTAATTAATGCTATAACAGAGTAAATAAAAGCATGAGCCTTTCCTTTAGTCTAATTATCTTTTAATATCTTAGAAAATTATGATAGGAAAAGAAAATTCTAGTCAGTAGTATTCTTATCTTTACTGGTTTTCAGATGATTCAGCCTAAAACTTAGTTTGTATCTGGATTTGGATGTAAGATCTACTCACTGTGAAGATTTCCAGCACAGGCAGTATCAGGGAACTCAGCTGCAATTCTCTGATGTGCTCCTCCTGCTTTGCCTTCCACCCCAGATTCAGGGGGGCAGCTCTTTGCTCAGCACGCTTTGGTCAAAACCTCAGGCGATGGTGGAACCAAACAAAGTAGCTTATACAGAGGACTTGCTACCAGGATACCAGCTCTTAAACTAGCATGGACACTTGAGATTAATGCTGCATCTTTCAGTCACTACCAGAAAGAAGTATTGTTTGTCACATTTGCATATCCAGGTTATTTTGTAGTTTTAGACAATTAAAACTGGAATGTCCTTAGATCCCAATTTCCTCTTTAATCCATTTGTCTTGCTGGCATATTGTCAAGCCAGTTCTTTAGAGACCTGATAAAAACATAAAAAGATACAGTTGCTATAATCAGATGCTAAACAAGACATTTAAAAGGTAAGAATTTTCTGCAGCTCTTTACTACTATTACTTTACTCTGTAGTTATTGAAACATTTAAAGTAAAATAGTTTGGCATAGCAGACTGGGCAAAATTCAGAAAATGGGTTATAATGTTATTATATTTATGACCCATAATAATGAAGTTGCTTGGGCATGTGTGAAATGAAGAGGTCACATCCATGTGTGAAATGAAGACATCACTTCAGTGTCTTTGTTCTATGATTCTGTAGATTAATCTTTTAACAGGGGGCTCCACCTCAGCTTAAGTTGGATGTGTAACTTGTTACGCCAGCTTGCTGATAGAAGGGCAGAAACCAGACCTTGAGGCCACTGTAGAAAAAACGGGATCATTTTACATTTTTTGCTAACATCTAGTTATTAAATATAATTTGATCTTATGGTTGTCAACATTGGCAAGCAAATTGTTTGACATCTCTGAAAGAAGTAGCTATTGTTAAAAAAAAAAGAAAAAGAAGTAGGAGTCTGCTTTAGCACTTAGCAGTTAAGTGGTTGGCTTCAGTGGCTTGAAATCTGAAATTTGTGATAATGTTAATAATAAAAAATTGAGATAAGCGTTTACTCTAACTTAAAAATTTATAATTAAATTCTGTATTTGATATTTAAATTTGTATTTTAAGGAAGTTAAAATCTAAGCAGATATTACATGATGAACATGTTACTTATTGAATACATAAATGAATGGAATTTCCTTTTCATTTCTTTTAAATAAACAAATTTTTTTAAAATAAATCTAATCATGTAATAATATTTACCTAAATAATCTTTCTATCATCAAGTTCTATCATCTTTTAGGAGATAGTAATTTCAAACCCTGAAAATCGTCTTGGAAATTATTTTAATTTAGTAAAGGAAACCAAAGGCTCTTGAGAAAATACTGACTTGACTTGATTTTGAAAATACTTTTTCTCTAAAGGTGTTGTTTTCAGTAACTTACCTCTTATTTTATTGAAGCCTCTTAAAAATTATTATATTTCTGACCACTCCAATGATCTGTAAAGCAAAACAAATAAATAGTAGCAGTAATAGTAAACATTTTATTTATTTAATCATCAGTTGATCATTGGACCTAAAACTTTGTATCTTTTCTTTGGATTGCTTAGGTAAAACCTCAGTTCCAGGAGATTTTAAGACTGTCTGAAGAAAACATTGGTAAGTTCATTGTTATTACTTGTTATTACTAAAACCAATTGAATCTCTTCACTCAGGAAAAATACTATATTCATTATATGCAAATTTAAGCTAGCAAGTACACATGAAAAGGAAATTTATTTCTTGGTTTTATAGCTGTGTCACATCTAATCTCTTTCCTATGAGGTTGTGGTGAGATTAATCTTTTAATTTTATTTAATTTGAATTTAAATTTGAATATAAATATCTACCTTCTTTGTAATCAAACTGACCCAAGGCTAAGTTTCTCAAACTGAGTATTTGTACCCTTATAGGTTTGAATTCAAGATGCAGAAAATTATAAAATAAAGGGCGTCTACATCATAATTATTTAAAACTTTTAAAATTGAAACAAATAGTAGAAGAAAATATATAGTATGCATATACATTTTCAAAATGAAACTTCATGCTTAAATGTGGAGTTCTAGCCCTTCTGTTGATAGTTTTCACTCATCTGTCTTAGGAAGTCTAGTTATAGCACCATTGGCCTAAGAACTCATTTCTTTATGGATCTTATGTCCCTGTGTATTTTTCTAGTTTCTAGGAATTGAAAATGTTAGAAAGGAAAATGTATAGCCTCCCTCTTTTTTTTTTTTTAACTTGGTTGATTTGGGATATGTAGATAATTCTTATCTCAGTTTAGTCCTACCTTAGTGATTTGATTTGAGTGATCTACAAAACTCCATCTTGGGCTGTCCTCAGAGAGAATGAATAAAACATGAGATTTTTTTTTTTTGACAAATGCCTCCCAAAATTCGTATTTTATATTTTAAAGGGTTAATATTTGGAATGCCTAATAGTTGGTATTATCTATCTGTTCGGTTATTAATTCTGATTATAAATTAGTGAAGAATTTTACATGTTTTAGAAACTGACAGCTTTTAGAATTATTCAGTTATCTCTGAATGTTTAGCTGTTCATGTGGGAAGAGATTATTAATCCCTGTATATACAGTCTGAATCTATGAATCCAATTTAGACTTATGTTCCTAACCTCAGATTTAACTCTCAAATACCATATCAGTATTCCCCCCAAAGAAAAAAAATTACTCTTACCAAGAGTATAAGCAAACCTCAAATACTAATTGATGTGAAAATGAAACTTTCTTCTTTATTATAATTCTTTAAGGGCAGTTAGTTATATTTCTTTATGTACTACTTTCTAAAAAAAATTTGGAACAATATAAAAAAAGAAAAAAGTAATAAATAATTTGGGGGGACATAAAAGCAAATATAAAGCACCTAAAATAGTGCCAAAGGAGCAATAAGCAAGAGGTGTTGTTACAACAAATAATGTTATATCATCTCTAGAATTGCTTTTTTGAAATCATCTACAGGTGATTTTATCTTCTCTTAAAATAGTCACAGGGTACTCTCGTAGGGTTAAATGCTTTCCTCTCTTCTGCCACTTTACTTAGCCTGAATTTTCCCAGTGAAAATAATCAGGGTTATCTGGCTGAAAATCACTATAGAGAATGCAGCTCTGGAACTAGACTAATCCTAGGAAAGTAGGTAGCATCTCAGATCTAGAAACAGATTAAATAACATATATCTAGGTGCCTCCTTTTACCTAAGTGCCTTTACGTTTTACTATAAGTTGAAAAATTTAAGAAGACCTGTTTATATGGATTGGCACTTGGGAGACTTCTGGAATGCTCTGACTTCTGAGTATGGAAATGGAAGTATAGCATCTCATTTTGATTATTAAAGTTCTTTCCCATCTATCAAAAATGTTTATGTGAACGGCTTTATAAAAAGTGCTAAGTTGTATTTTTACAACAACCATTGCATATATGTTTTAATCAAAATCATTTTCCAAAGTAATGATTATATTTATGTGTAAAACTTCTAGCCAGTTGGCATTTTAAGTATAATTTGTATTGTGACTTTTTGCTTTACATTTAAAATATACTCAGATTTTTTAAATTATTTTAATGATTTTAGATTCCTCAGCAGGAAATGGGGTGCTCACTAAAGCTACTGTCCCCATTTATGCAACAGGAGTCCTTACGTGTTATATTCAGGTAAGGGAAAAATTCTCTTACTAGAAAATGTAAAAGCACTTTCTGTTTAGAAAGATACTTAACATTATGCCTTTTTAATGTATGTACAAATAAAAATGGTACTCATAAAGGAAAACAAAATTTTGTATTTGTCTTATTCGATAAGTAATTTATAGTGAAGAGCGTATTTGATTAAGTCTCTGAGTAAAATCTCCTTTGAACAAATACATTTAGAGACGGTGTATTTCTTGATATTTTGCTGGGATGTTAGACTGCATTTAATTAGCAAAATTTCATTGTGTTTCATAATTAATTTTTCATAAATGAACAACAAACGAAGCACATGTATTAGGTGGAAGAAACTATGAAATGCTGTAGAATACCATATCATCATCATTTTTAGCAAGGTATCATTAATAATACTTTTTCTTAATTGTTATTACATAATAAATTACCTGAAAACATACTGGCTTTTTATAACCCTTTTATTTGCTCATGGGCTTAGCTCAGCTTGGCCTCTCTTTTGTGGACTTGCTGGTGGTCATTCATGTTGTTGCATTCAACTTTTTGGTTGGAAGGGAGCTCAGCTAGGGTGACCAAGCTTCAGTCTCCATGGAACCTTAGGGCTTCTCTCTTTCCATGGGACTTCTGGAGCAGCAGAGCCAGACCTACTAACATGGTGGCTCAGGGCTCCTAAGAGCGCAAAAGCAGCATCTACTAGGCTAAGGCTTTGGCCTGGAATCAGCAAGTCACTTCTATTGCTTTCTCTTGATTATAGCAAATTATAGGCCAGAATTGAAGAGGAGGTAACTAAACAAGGACACGAACCAGGAGGTGTGGTTCATTGCGGGTTACCGGTATAACAGACTACCACACTCCACTTAACCTTGTTTTAAGAAAATAATATGATACCATATTAAGGTATATCAGTCATTTTTTAGTGTGAGGCAGTCTCACCAGTAAGGTGAAAGTATGCATTCAGGATAAAGCATTTTTAGAAATTAGAATGTGAGGGGCACCTGACTGGCTCAGTCAGTACAGCTTGTGACTCTTGATCTAAGGGTCATGAGTTTGAGTCCCACATTGGATGTAGAGATTACTTTTTTAAAAATTCAAAAAAAAATCAATAGAAATCAGAGTAAACCACTTTTTCTGATTTTTCCCCCTATTAATACCTAAGGTTTCTTTTGCCCTTTGAATTCAAAGTATAACAATTCATATTTATTGTACTCTTCTTCCAAAACAGATTTGAGCCATCTTACAATTTTAAAATATAGTCCTACAGTATCAGATACCTTGCAATAGAAGCTCCAATTCTGTTAAAGTAGCACAGTATTCCTTTTCTGCACTAGTTTCAAAGACTGCCTCATAATATGAATATATACGGAATATCCCTGTGTGTAGGATGTTTTAAGTCCTGTAACATTAATAGGTTATCTGTATTGTTATTCTTAAACTCATGGAGATTAAATCCCAGCATATTGCCAGGCACACTAGTATGAATACCATTTTCTACTCTTTTTAATTTTGAAAGCTGTACCAGCGTAATAGCAAGTGTGAGGTCAGTTTTTTCCTCTCTTTAACCTCTGGAAGTTTGGTTACTATGTTGATTTTGACAATAAATAATATTTTAAAGCATCATAAGGTACCAAATACAAAGTTTGCCTTATAGTAAGCCCACAGATTTGTCAAATAAATGAAAAGGTCTGTGAGTCACTGTGTAAAGTTCAGATACCTAAAGAGATAAAAACTTCTCAACTAGTTACAAAATGTGAATTGAGTTAACTATCATAGATTGCCAGTGTTACTTGTTCTAGGAAGCGCATACCAGCAGTTAATATTTTCATACTAAATAAAGTTTTCTGTTACGGCAAATCACCATTCTGTTTGCTTTGGTAAACTAAAGCTATTTTGAATCAAGCACATTTTTTTGTCTTGAGATTCTAAAAATGAGAAATAGGATTACACTAAAATTTCAGGTTATTTAGAAGTGTATTTCATAGCTCTTATTTCACACTTCAGGTTTTTCAGATTTAGAGTTTGTTTTCAAATTTTTTGTATACTTTGTGTTTGATATAGTAGGCAACTAAAATTGGATTAAATCTCTATTCCAGTGTTGCTCTGATACGGATGTGTCAGTGTCCTAAGCTTTATATTAAATACATTATCATGTTCTGAAACTGCTCTGTCATTCTTCGTGCTGATCATTACTTTTGTCAATCCTTTCTAATCCAATTCATTCTAAATGAACCTTATTATGTAGGGAAAAAAGTGGGTGGCAATCCAGTATGCTTCATAGATCTATTAATTAATATTCAGAAGCTATTTATTATTGACCTAATATATCCCTAATAACAAAAAACTTGACTCTAGTTTATTATATATTTACTTCCTGATAGAATGTCAGATTCTCTTCCATTATAGATTCAGGTTAATTTAACATACACAGTTATTTTTTTAATATTCCTAATTTAGCAGACATTTTCTTAATAAGTTTCTTTAATAAAGTTTATTTTATTCACATATTCTTAATAGAACACAATACAAGAAAAAAGGAAATAGTATTTTCTGATTATGAAAATAATGGTTTATTAAAGTTTGAAAATATAGATTACTCTTTAATCAAGGATGTGACTATTTCTTTTAAGAACACAGTAGTCTATATTTCAACAAATATGTAGCTTCTCACCAGTAAGACACTGCAAATAATTTTTCAGAAATGGATTTTCTGTTAGGGGAATAACTTTTATTAGTTTGTATTTAAGTATTTAGTGTCAAAATTAATGAGAACTAAAATGGGTAAAATAAACTTTAATTTAAAAATATTCCTTATTATGTTCTAAACCAGGACTGTCTAATAAAACTTTCTGCAATAGCAGATATAATCTATATCTGAGCTGTCCAGTAAGGCACTAGCCACACGTGGCTGTTAAGCACTTGAATAGTGCTAAGGAGTGGAATCTTTTATTATACTCAATTTTTTTTAAGATTTATTTATTTATTCATTTGACAGAGAGAGACAGTGAGAGAGGGAACACAAGCAGAGGGAGAGGAAGAGGGAGAAGCAGGCTCCCCACTGAGCAGGGAGCCTGACGCAGCGCTCCATCTTAGGACCCTGGGATCATGACCTGAGCCCAAAATAGATGCTTAACGACTGAGCCACCCAGGCACCGCTGTTGTACTTAATTTTTAATCTAAATTTAAATATTATAAATAATCACATATGGTGAGTGGCTACCATATTGGACAGCACAGGTCTAAATCTTTGAATCACGATAGTCTTTGTCTTCATACCATTGTGGTCATAGATATGCTTAATAAATATCTTTAATTAAAATTCTTCTAAGACTGGATATTTCCCCATATTTGATACAATTTTCTAATTATATGTAGGAAATTGTTTATAATTCTACTTAATTGGTTAGATATTCATTATCAGTCTTTATCCTCTGTAGGAAGAAGACCGAAAACTGTTAGTTGGATTCTTAGAAGATGTAATGACCCTGCTTTCCTTATCTCATGCTCCTCTTGATAGCCTGAAGGCTTCTTTTGTGGAACTGGGGTAAAAATAATAGCTTATAGTTGTTTTTGTTTTTTTTTTTAAATAAGGTTTTTAAAATTAGATTTATGGAGTATTTAAGAGTCTAAAAATATTGGCAAACACACCAAATCTTTTGGTTTTGTGGGCCTAAGATTTTTTTATTTTTATTTTTTTTTGGTTTTGGTTTTTGGTTTTGCTTATTTGTACATTCTTAATATTTTGTAACCAATACACTGTAATAAAAGAATGGGGGAAAGAGTACAAACGTTTTCTTTGAAGTGGTTGGAGAAATAAAGTTCAGATTTGAAGCAAATTTAGTTCTCCAAAACTGAAAAAGGAGCCCCAAGTAAAAGCCAGTCCATTAAGGTCCTTTTTCTGTCCCATTTGATTTCCTTAATCCTGCTCATAATCACATCATCTAACTGCTATTGTAGTTTTATCTCTCACTTACTAGCAATACAGTCTTATATTTAGATAGGCTTCACAACCAACTTACCCTTCCCTATACATGATTTGAGTTTATCTGATTTGATCCTACAGTAAACATATGACATAAGTAAGGACATGTGTTTCTTCCGCAATTTTTATAGATATAGAAATTAAGCCTCTCAGAGGTTTAACTTACCCATCTGACTCAGTCCAGTGCTCTTTCTTTTTTTCCTCCTAGGTAAATTTTCTTTTTCTTTATTTTTTTTAATAATTTTAACTTTTATGCTTTTAAAGAGTTGAAATTTCTATCATAATTGCAAATGTTTATAGAACCTAAAAGTATAATTCCTGAATATGCTAAAAGTTTGTGGCTTTATAAGGTGACTTCCTTTTTTAAAGAATCTTGGATGTAACCTATTAAACCTATACAGAGTAATTTCATATGATTTGCCAATATTTTTGTCATTAATATTACTTATAAATGTAGTATTTTTCAATATCCAGTAAGGCACTGTGGCTCTCACTTTTAACACCGAGTTTTTCCTTTCAGTGCAAATCCAGCATACCATGAGTTACTGTTAACTGTTTTATGGTATGGTGTTGTCCATACTTCAGCACTCGTGAGATGCACTGCTGCTAGAATGTTTGAGGTATGTAAACAAATGCTTCTCTCAGTTCAGATTACAGTGATTTTCTTTGGAAGAAGGAAAAGGGAATGTTTTTTTTAAAAAGGCTTTGCATACTATGTTATGTTGATGTGTATTTTTTAGCAATAAACAGTATCTAGTTGTGTACTGTGTGATGGGGCAGAAATTTAGCTTTGATATATTTAAGAATGTTTTCTAGCCTTATTGGTTCCTTGGATGTTATTCTATTATCAGTTCTATTTCTCATATTTTCTTTTAAATCTTATTTAATTTCCATCCTATATAAATCTTTCTGATTATACTTCTCTATTTATAGAGATAAGACAGCTACTAAAATAAACTAAAACAATATAAGATATATTTAAAGTTGTAAATTATAGTTGGATTCATGAATCACATTAAAAAATCAGTTATTGCAAATATGGAAGTATTTACTTTATTGATTACTTCTACTTGATTATTTTCTCACATCATATCTAGAATAACATCCCTATATATTAACTGCCCATAGACTTATTAAGAGAGAAGAGACTGTTTAACTAGATTTTCTTAAATTGCCACCTACCCAAGTTAAGTATGAAAACTGAAATGCCCATCTTTTGAAAATTGCAACATTCATCAGAAAGAAAATGATGGCATAACCTACTTTATTGTTTCATTCGTTTATTGATTGATTTATATCTCTAGAACTTGTATTTGAAACTAAAATTGGTTTAGAGTGTTTCTTATTCCTACGGAGTCTTGCCATAGAGCCTGACTTCCTGGGTTCAGTGTCTTTCTCTGCCACTTAGCAAGTTCAGACTTCTCTGTGCCTTAGTTTCCTCATCTTCCCAATGAAGATGATAACATAAGTGTCCATCTCAAAGGATTTTTGTTAATATGAAATGAATTAATACTTGTAAAGCCCTTAAAACAGTGTCTGGCACATAATAAAAACTAAGTAAATGTTAACTATCATTACCATTATTCTTTTTTTCTTATTGTGCTATTTCACAAAGTAACATATAGTTTAGGGAACATATATCTATCCAAGCTAAAATTATCCCTAATATGCATGTGATTCTTAAAATATCTTAAAGCATTTATTTCCATAAAGAGAATTGGTTAATTCAGTGCTTTGAATAATTTTTCCTGAATATCAGAATTTTTCCACAATTTAAGATAAATTTTCATTTGAAGAATAGAGCACTGGTATGTTTAAAATATGTATCTTCTCAAACTTTTAAATATAGAAAATAGATTTGTGAAATCTAAAGAAAATCCCAGTCTTGCCAGGAGATTGAACATCCTCTGTCCATATTACCCCTTCCATTATTATACATGTTTGGTCAAAAAAACTATAATCAAGTGTTCTTTGTTAAGTTGAATGCCAAATTAAAAATTCAGTTTGCTCTATAGTAAAATTTCCTTGTGAGTATAAATAATTTTTGATTATTCAGTATGCTGGAAAAAAGTCATCCATGAAAGAAAAAAAGCATCCTTTTATATAAAGAACTGTCTTTAATACACTCTTCTCATAGGATTTTATTCTAAGACCCTAAAAGGTACTTCTTTCTCTTAAACCATTTGTTTTTCAAATTATGTATGCACTAGTAAAGTATGCCATATAAACGAAAATAATTTAAATAAAATGAAACATCCTCTCTTTTTATTTATTTTTGAGTTCTTTCTGTCTTATTTCGCATATGTGGCTTTTGCCTTGCTTTGGTTTCTATGTTTGCAGTCAGTGCTGGGTTGGAAACTATACCTGTGCTCCAGCAGTTTTCAGTGTTCTTTCAGGTTAATGATGAACTTCTGAGTCAAATTTGAGAAATTTATTTCAATATTTTTTCAAACTCATTTATGATAAAAAAAAATTTTCAGTGATCATGCCAGTAAAAGTCATCAGTAAAAAAAAATAAAGTTACTTTTTTGGGGTAGCCTGAATGGCTCAATTGGTTGATTTCAGCTCAGATCATGATCTCAGTGTCCACCCTCCGCAGGGAGTCTGCTTAAGGATTCTTTCTTATTCTCCCTCTGCCCTTCCCCCTGTTCACTCTCCCTTTCTAAAATAAATAAATAAATCTTAAAAAAAATAGTTACTTTTTTGTCAACGAACCTTATTTTGAACAAAACAAAACCAATACTGAAAGAATAAGTATGTTTCATTAGGGTTTTTTTGTACTAATACTTTATAATTTACAATTGTGCCTGCTTAAAAACATAAAAAGCAGGACATAAAAGAACATTTTTAATGTGAGACCAGAAACTGTTGAAAAGAAAACAAGAAATGGATATGCCAGGGACATAATAGGGGATACGTAGTGAAATTGGATGCTGAATGTAGCTCAAAGTTTTCAGACAGCAGGACAAAAAGAGGAAACCCAGTCAGTCATATTATTCTCATTGTTTTGGTTTTTTTTTTAAGATTTTATTTATTTACTTGACAGAGAGAAATCACAAGTAGGCAGAGAGGCAGGCTGAGAGAGGAGGAGGCAGGCTCCCTGCTGAGCAGAGAGCCGGATGCGGGGCTTGATCCCAGGACCCTGAGATCATGACCTGAGCGGAAGGCAGAGGCTTTAACCCACTGAGCCACCTAGGTGCCCCCATATTATTCTCATTGTTAAATAAGAAGCAATATGTTACTTTTTGAAGTTATTGAAATTGATTTATAAGGAAACTTTATCATGTGACATAATGGATTTCCCAAAAGATGCAGAAAAGAACTTTATGTATTGATTCCTCATACCAGCTAAGCATCTAACAGTAGCCAGCTTAAATACTGCTGGGGCTTGTGGCTGAGTCCATTTTCTAACTGCCAGTTGCCTCCAAAACCCTGGACAAGTTACTCAACTTCTTCCCTAAGGCTCCATTTCTTCATATGTTAAAACACTGATACTAGTAATCGTACTTAGCTCATCAGGTTTAAAGATCAAATGAAGGGGGCTTGGGTAGCTCAGGTGGTTAAGCAGCTGCCTTCGACTCAGGCCATGATCCCAGGGTCATGGGATCAAGCTCTGTATGAGGCTCCCTGCTCAGCGGGGAGCCTGCTTCTCCCTCTCCCTATGCCACTCCCCCTGCTTGTGCTCTCTGTCAAAAAATAAATAAAATAAAATAAAAAAAGATTAAACAATACATTGTATATAAATGTATAACAATTGATAGCTCTTAAGTTTTGCTTTTTGATTTTCTAGCTTAACAAAGAAATTACACTGAAAACTGCAGAGCAATAAAAAATTTTGTCCCCTAGATTATCTACCCCCTTTTTTTTAAATGCTTTTTGGCTGGCACAAGATAGCAGACACTTTAAGATACACTTTACTGATTCAAATCCAAGCTATCTTATTTATAAAGTACAGAGAAGATAATACAAATAAAAATAGTTTTATTTAACAGTATTTGAACTTCTATCCCCTAATTCTTTCTGCTTGATATCTATTACATTTAAGATAGTAGCAAAAGTTCTTTTGTAATTTTATTCCAGCCTAATTATCCATGTATTTTTATAAAAATTATTTCAGAATATGGAAGTAGATTTTAAAGTTAATCAGTTGTTAAATAGTAATAGATTATTGTAAACTTAAGAACCCCACGTAAAGTGAGTTCTGCTATCTCTGATATGGTGTATAGGAGGAAAGTGTTAACATGCACACAGTGTTAGGTTTTGTTGCTGAAAATTCCACAGCATCTTCCATCTTCCATGAGGCCTAGATCCCGTACAAGGTGAACAGATTGATTAGCATTTAGGATTCATTTGTTTTTAAATTCTGAAATTGAGAATGTAGAGTTAGGATGTCACCCTTATAAAAACAAAATGTAATGTGTAAGCCCGATGATTCACAGACATGTACCCCTGGGGCAAATAATACATTATATGTTAATAAAAAATAAAAACAAAATGTATACTGCTCAATATTGTCCTCTTCTAAATTTAGGGTTGGTTGCTAAATGGATTATTTTATCATTAGATTATAGAAATAGGTTGGTCTAATTGCACTTATCATATTTTTCTTATTCATTTGAGCTTTTAGGGAAATGTAAAATAACAAACTGTAAATGTTAACTACTTGGACAAGCCAAAACAATTTTTTAATTAATAATTTCTTCATTCAAATATATCATAAATCTTATATCTTGGAGTACTCAATTAAACTCACATTTCTTGAATGCCTAATATTCGTCAGATGCAACATTTAGATATATTATGTGCGGTTAGTAGCACAATGATCCTTTAAGATAAATAACAATATCACCATGTTCAGATGAGAAAACTGAGTTTCAAGAGATTATATAACATATCTAAGGCCACATGGCTAGTAAGTGGAGAGGTAGAGTCTGAACCCAGATCCGATTCCCACACGTAGTACTTTCTACTTAGGCTTCATTGTGTCTCTCTACCTCAAAAGAGAGAACTATGTGATGTAAAAGGTTGGGAATTGTCCTGGATTTTTATTTGACTTGTCATAGAACAATCAGAAGCAGTTTAATGGTGTCTGCTAGCCATTTGAGTTTGGTTTAAAAACAGTCCAGTTTGTACCTTGTTGGTCATAATAAAATGACACCAGATTTACTTCAATTTTAACCATAGAATCCAGTATATATCTTCTTTTTAGTTAAAATAAGAAACAAAGAAAGAAATGCTTTATTTTTAATGCATTTAATTGAACACAGAAATCGCATGGATACTTTGACCAAAAGTACAAACTGCCATTGAATTGGTGACAAATTCTGTTTTCCTGGACTGCTAGGCTATTTAAGCTTTATTCTCTTCCTAATAAGCATTCTCTGCCTTTATAAAGCACTCTAGTAGCAATATTTGCTTAGCTTCTAATTTTGGTTTTGCTTTTGTGTTTTCTCTCTTTCTCTTGGTTGTTCCTTTCTTCTTCCCGTGGCACTGTGTTTGCTATGTCCATGCATCACCTGTGAATACCCCCTGTGCTGACCAATCAGCTGTTGGTGAAGGGGGTGAATGAAACTCTGGTAGCTCAGAGGGTTGTTCCTGCTCTCATTACTCTCTCCAGTGACCCTGAAATGTAAGTGTCATCCCTGCCTTTTACATTCAGCATCCCTTTCAAAATGTGCCTGTCAAGAAATAACCATCAGCTTTTAAATCCATTAAAGAATATATTTATCTCTTTAAAATAATAATATTGGATTATATTCACTTGATTTTAAACTTTATTATACTGTTCGTTTATCTTTTTTTTGAATGTCAACCGTCCCATTTGGAGGCCGTATTTGAAAAGAATACATTAATAATCACTCTCAATAAACATTTCCAAAACTTAGAATATGCTGATGGACTATTTCTTCCAAGCCAAGAAAGGATGCTCTGCTAATCACACTAACATGTTGTTACCAGTAAGTATAGTGGCATGAACCAAAGGCTTAACATTTTAATGTCTCATGTGGGTGACTAAACCAAGAAAGACCAATGAGTCTGCCTGCCCATCCTCAGTCACAGCTAACCCAGTTCTCATTCCAGTTTACCAAACCATTTTTTATTGCATGTTGACTGGTTTACAGCTGACTCTTCGAGGCATGAGTGAAGCGTTAGTTGACAAGCGGGTTGCTCCGGCCCTTGTTACCTTGTCCAGTGATCCTGAATTGTGAGTTCCACAGACTGCGACCTTAAGTTACCCTGTCTTTTTGAGCATTCTTCTTGGTCTGCTTTTTTTTAATTTAATTTGTCATTGCTAGAGACTAATACAGTATATTTACCTTGTACTTACTTTGATATACATTTTAATAATCAGTTTTTCATCTCAAAGAAAGTTTCAGTTTCTTTTTTTTTTTAATTCTAACAGCTCTGTCAGAATTGCTACAATTCCGGCCTTTGGCACTATTATGGAAACAGTTATTCAGAGAGAGGTAGGAAATTATTGAAATTTAATATCTATGTACTGTTGAGGTGATGATACATTACATACATGCATCCAGTGGTAGGGGGCAGGGAGCATTACACCTTTTAGTTTATCTTTTAGTTGGTTATGGGCTAGAGGAATATCTCCGTATTGAAAACATGAGAGCCTTACCCAAAGTATATTTTCATATCCTAAGGAAATCTCTATCTTCCTTCTCAATTAGAAAATTAAATATAAGCCAACTCTTAGATGTTCCATTTTAAGCCTAGCTGAGTATTGCAGTTTTGAATAACCTTCAGAGCAGATCTAGTTCCAAAGCCTTCTGTTATCCAGTAGATTTCTAGGTAGTCGACATAATTCCTAATTACCAGTTTGTACAGATTTGAAGACAATTTTGCCAGATAACTTTAGAGCACAACCCTATTTCAGTTTCACAAATGGAGGCTAGAGGGCACCTCTCTTCTCATAACTGTGTCATTGATACCAAGGTGCAAGTCTAGTAGGCTGGTATCATGTCACTGCGATGCCTAGGACTGTGACACCCCTCTGTTAAGCCTGCTTTAGGAGATTATCAAGGTCTTTCTCCCTAACAGTGTACTTTGATTTAGAAACTTGTGATTTAATTTCAAGTATGTTAGATTCTGTCTACAACATTAACTCCAAGATACTTCTTAAAATTAGTATCAGAATTTCATTCTTTATTATCAATTGGACATGTCTTATACCAATGAAAAACCCTACAGATAGAAAATAAATCATTTGTGAACATACTACATAGCCACTTAAATGGAAACAGACATTCTGCTCCCCGCCAAAAAAAGGAAACACTATTTTATGAAGTTCCTTTATCATAAAGATTTTTTAATAACAGATTAAACAACTTAGTTATGGAGGGGAAACGTTTTCCATTTTTTCCTTATATATTTCACTGGTGAAGCAACATTAAAAAGTATCATTCTGCAAAGCTTGCAGTCTTGGCAGAATTTCAACATGTTCTTAAATCCTAAAATAAAAATGTCTTTTAGGGAAATGTGAGTAAGATGTAAGTCATTAATGACTCATTGCTTTCAGAAGGTGAATAATTGGGTAACTTATACTGTGATTGGTTTTAAGAATTAAAATGTAGATACAAAATCATTATACATTTATCTGTTTTTCCCTAAATACTGTGGATGTTTTTGTTTTCACAATTTGTTAGGGAATATTTATTTTCAAAAAATAAAAAAAGAATTAAGCATAAACAAAAATGTAGAAACTTTCTGAACCAAAAAACTAAATAAGTACTTATTTAATTGCAAATTTCTACTGTCATGTTTTTAATTTGACTTAATTTGAACCCATGCCTGCAAGCCATGTTTAATGTGTAACATTCTTTTAACAACTCTACTCAGTTTTTAATATTCTGTGAAATAACTGTACAATATCCAATTTTAAGTTGCTGGAAAGGGTGAAAATGCAGTTGGCTTCTTTTCTGGAAGATCCTCAGTACCAAGACCAGTATTCTTTGCATACAGAGATCATAAAAACATTTGGTAGAGTTGGGCCTAATGCAGAACCAAGGTTCCGAGATGAGTGTAAGTTTCATTTTTCTACCTTTTTTTCCTGAATTGTAATGTAAGATCAAAGCCAGAAGCTTCTCTCAGGATTTGTCCTATGTTAAAGCCCTTTTCCACTTTATCTTTCATATACTGAAAGCTAAAAGTGAACCAAATTTGACTGTTGTGAACTGATCGGTAATACTATTATTAGATAGTTTTTATACTATATACTGACAGCTGTAACACATATGAAAAGTAACTCATAAACAATTTCAAGTTATTTTTAAGACATTTTTAAATAACTGTAAATTTCAAAATACTATGCTGTGTTCTATTTAAAGCTTACCATTGAATTCTCATTTTTAAGGAAATTTTTGTGTTTCTAGACGTGTTATGAAAAATATGCTTTACTTCCGCTTACCATGCCATTCAGCTATGATCAGTGATTTTGTTTTAATGCACAGCTTGTTCATCTACTAAATCACTTGCATAATTATCTGCTAAAGCATTTTCTCTAGTTTCTGTAGTATCTCTTTTACTGTAGGCCTCAGCCTTTATGACAGGAATTTCTTTTAGTGGCATCAAAGTGTCCAGTAATTATTACTGAAAAGCATATGTCAGTTATCACTGCTATACTTCAGGCCTTTAATTTTTAGCAATTTGACATGCCCTAGAAAGGACCACAAGTTTGGCTTCTTAAAGTCATTTTGGTTTCTAGAACAAAATTGGATTCTCCCACGGTCTAGTTGTTATGTATCTGGCCTGGTATTTTTAATGTAAGTGTCATCATCAAAAAATATTGTTAG
This sequence comes from Procyon lotor, assembly GCA_028646535.1. NCBI lineage: Eukaryota > Metazoa > Chordata > Mammalia > Carnivora > Procyonidae > Procyon > Procyon lotor. The sequence continues at coordinate 8,151,110 of CM053616.1, read as the reverse complement.
GAATTGGACAGCATTGTCCAAAAGGTCTTTCAAAGGCGTAACACTTACTGAGCTACAGGAACATAATCACGAAATTATTATTTAGTGGATAATGTTGGTAACATGAGAAAATAGCAATATTTCACAGTTTGTTAACAGGAAAAGATTTGGCATATTAGCTAGCAATAGGGATAGTTCCACATACTGTAATATCAGATTTATAGGTGATTCTAATAAAAAGTTTAAAGGTACTTTGACCAGCCTTGTTGAGGGTGTCATCGTTCTGAAGTGGAGAAACTTAAGTTTTGGCTCTTAGATCAAGGAACTGGCTAAGTAAGCAATGAGTCTTTGGTATGTGCCATGTTGTCAAGTTAGTAACTCTCTAGAACATGATCTAACCTTTTTCTTCTAACCTTTTTCTATGCATTCAAAAGAAAGATTTATGCATCACAAAGGAGAAAGACATTTTCTTTTCATAATGGTCCCAAAATAACAAAGGTTGTCTTGGGAAAAGATTGACGATAGATGTTCCATTGCTTGAATAGGTGTAATAAACCAGTTGTTATACCTGTGGCCTTCTACAATTCAATATATACCCACAGATGTGTCTTACACAATCTTCTTTCACATTCTAGTACAACCAGGCTTTTTTTCCCCCCCTTTAAGACAAAAAACTTTTTTTTTCTTTAGTACTTATTGCCCAATCAACTGGCTCTCCTTTTACTTTAAAACTTCACTCTGGGGGCACCTGGGTGGCTCAGTGGGTTAAAGCCTCTGCCTTCGGCTCAGGTCATGATCTCAGGGTCCTGGGATCGAGCCCGGCATTGGCCTCTCTGCTCGGCGGGGAGCCTGCCTCTCCCTCTCTCTCTGCCTACTTGTATCTCTCTCTCTCTCTCTCTCTCTCTCTCTCTGTCAAATAAGTAAATAAATAAATCTTAAAAAAAAACTTCACTCTGAAGACCTTAATGTACTATGTTAATAATTTTAATGGTAGAGTAGAAGTCATATTGACAAGATTTCATACTATTATCCATCTTTATTTATAGACAGTTGCTTTTTAGGAGTTTAGAAGAAGGACAGAGAATTGTTGAATTGAAGTATCTTCCTCAGAGTGGCATTTTGGATATTTGTCATTCTGTTTCTTAGAGAATAGAGGCCATTGATTCATCCAGTGGACTTTTTTCTTTCCTAACTCTTCATTATTATGGGACCTTTTGGTCTTAATTTTTTTTTTTCAGATGCCATTGGTTTTATCTGGAACACAATTCAGTGTTTTGTTGTTGTTTCTTTTCAGTTTTTTTACTTTATAAAGCCCTCTGAAAATGTTCAGTCATATGCTGGAGATCTTCTAACATGGCAATTTTACATTTCAGATTAGTTTGTTGGGTTTTTTTTAGAAGTTCTTTATTTCAGTTCTGAGCCCACTTACAAAAAGGAAGGCTAAGATTCCCTTTACTTTGGCTGTTGGATCTACCCCAGATATTTTTTGAAAGTTTATTGAAATCAATTTTTATGAAGTGTCCTATTGAATGATTTTGTTTGTAGTGTAGACTCTGTCCAATCTGCCCTTAAGCAAAAAGCTTCTGCAATGGCCTTATGTTATACGTTTCCTACCTTCCTTGCCTACTAAAGGTCAGTTATAAAATTATGTGTATCTTGGTTAGTAAATCTTTTAACCATTTATTTCCATTTGAGGAGTTATCAATTAACAAATTAATTGCTACAGATGCGGTAGCTAGGATTATATGTATGTAATGAAATGTTGAATTCTGTAGTACATTTTTGTCTATCTTTTGAGATTTAGGAGGCTCTTAGATCAAGAGCCTTTAATTCACTCTAGAGTTTAAAGTAACTTCTATAGATTTGTTTTCTAGTTAAGCAGTTTTAAGGGGTTATTGTGCAATATGGTTATTGAGTTTCTGAGGAAAACATTAAGGAAAGGATTACTTGTTTAGGCGGTCAGAAAAGGAGCAGAAGGAATAAAGAGGCCTTATGTCAATAGAAAAAGAAGTTTGAGGAACATTATAAAGGTTTGAGTGGAAGTGAATCTCAGAGATTCTCTAGAGAGACTGTCTCAGAGCGACCATTTTGTTGAGGCCTAAGCTTGCCAGTTAGTAATTTGGAGTTTCAGTAAATTCAATGGGAAATCAAGGAATGTTTGGAGTTTTTATCTCCCAGTTTTTTCCTAGAGCTCCTCTTAAGTATGTTGTCATTAATTTTGACAAGTCAAAATACCCTAAAAATGGCCATTGTCATTCTAAGTTTTCATGCTTTGTTTTTTGTGGGGTTTTTGGCCATTTACTAACATAAGTATGAAAGTTGTGATTATAGTGTTGGTTAATTGGGAAGCAGGAGTTTTTTCTAGGATGAGATAGTGGCTTTCACATACATAAGCTCAATGCAAACATGAAAGAAGTCACTACAGTTAGTGACAGTTAGTGACTTATTACTTATTACAGTTAGTGTGCTTATTAGTGATGTTTTGGGTTCCCCACCCAAGCAGAGATTAGAAAGGGGCCCTGTAAGCAATACTTTAATAGTCTCTGACCCTGGAACCATTTCTCCAAGGAGCCCTGGTTTTACTGGGAACTTGTATTTAGGAAACATAGTCTTGGGCCCTAAAGGTGCTCATTGCTACTGCATTGGATACTGTTTCTTGGGCCAATCATTATACTTTAGCACTAGGATGTCTATGTTTTTGAAATTTTATATTATTCATTGAGACAAAAGATGATATCGAGCCCTTTGAGTGACTTAAACTAAACCACCAGTGCTATTTGACATTGATCTTGCTAAGAATTTGAGAAACTAAAGCTGAGAATTGTTTTATGGAGTGAAATAATGTGATACTGAAAAAGAATAAGTATACTGTATTTGTCTTTTGTTCAGTAGCAGTGGTTAATACCTGATTTTTATAAAGAAACTTATTTGTAAAGATAATAATAACACAAGAAGTAGATTGTTTACATTTGTTTATTTGGTTTTCATCTTTCAAATTGGGAAATTTAAATTCAGTGAGGCCAAATGACCTGTAGACATCCTTATATTTAGGTTATAGTGACAGTGCTATGGTCTGTTCCTTCCAAATGTTTTATTCTGAAAAACATGCTTTCCTCTCTAGTAAGAAAAAGCAAGTAAAGGATTTGAAATCATCTAAAATTAAAATGAAATTTTATAAATTTTAAAATGAAAAAAATTTTTTGTTTAATGTATGAGTGTAGTGTGTGCAGTGTTTTAGATAAAAATCTAACAATTTCTTTTTCTTTTTTCAGTTGTTATACCTCACTTGCATAAGTTAGCCTTGGTGAACAATTTACAAATTGTGGATTCTAAAAGACTGGATATTGCTACCCATCTCTTTGAAGCCTACAGTGCACTTTCCTGCTGTTGTATCCTTGCTTTATTAATGTGTATCTATATTTATATAACCAACCTTACAGTGAACCTCAGTTGTTAAAGTTTGAAAGGTAGTATCTTTTTTCTTCAGCTTACGTACATAATGGTTATAGAAAATTAAAATTTGGTTTGACTAGCTCCAGTGCGTATTCTAATCATCTCATAATTTTAAAAGATGATTTTAAATCCTCTATGCTTATATGTTCTATAATTTTGAAACACTGACTTAAGTTTTATCTATGTTAATTGGCTATGTAACTGAGCAAGAAATGAGTTTTGGCTGAAGCTTCTCTTAATCAAAAGGAAGAAAGTGTTGTATGTGTTCTGGCATTTAGGTTTTTCAATGAATGCTTAACCTTCTGTATCCAGCGGAATGCTGCGCAAAGAGATCACTCATTGAGGAAGTATAGTGCCAACATGGCTGATACCTCCAGTGATGGTAGAACTGAAGGAAAACTCAAAGATCATCTAACCCATGTCAACCACTATACTTTATAAATGATTAAACTTAAGTGATTAACTAAAGCTTAAAGGCATTAATGATTTCTTCTGTTTTTTATAGTTGAAAGCAAAACTGTGACTAGAACAAAGAACTTTAGCTGTCCTGTTACATGTTCTCTTTACTATCCTTGACCTAGTAAAATAAAATGAAGAAGGAAGTAAAGATAAAGATGGGCAGAGTGAGCTCCAGCTTCTCTGCCCCATTAAAAGGCAGGCGAGGTTAAAAAAGAGGAAATAAGAGATTGAAAAAGGAGTGAAAGGCTGAATATGCAACCAGAACTATAAAAGTACATTCTAGACATCATAAACAGAGACTTCTGATTATAATAGAAAAAAATGACAGTAGAGAGAGGTTCCTAGGAGAAAAGAGAGGACATAGGAAGTTTCAGGATTAATATTTATTGTTCCATATTATTATAAACCATGAAGTGATAAGTCAAGTGAACAAGTAATTTTAAATAAGATAAATATGTTCTGAAATACCACTGATCGGTATTTTGGTATATACCAATTCATTGGCACTGGATTCTTGACTGGAACATTCTAGTGAGAGGTTTTGTTTTGAATAAATCAAATAGAGAAAGTAGAAACGAGCCGTAAAGGAGCTATTTGTCCTTTGGGATATGTTAAAACTTGAGTTTGGATGAGTAGTTGAGAGCATTTTATTTTTAGGAAACTACTATAGATTACCTGTTATAGATGTGGATGATGTAAGCCATGTTTTTTATAATAGAGATGATAAAATGGCAGAGACACCATACTTTAGTAATTTTGTACTTCAGCTATCCATATATCTTCTCCAAGTTTATTTCTACTAAAAGGAGAACTTACTATTATTCTTGATTTATCTTGTTGGCATTTTCTACTTAGGGAAGATAGAGGAAGCAAAAAGAGGAAGTGATATTCCGAATTGGCAAGGAAGAGCTCTTTACTAATGGAGAAGTAACAGGACTCTTTCAAGAAAGTAATAATGGCATGTCAAAGTTTGTATTCCAGAGCAAGAAAATATTACTATGTTTATACCTTCCCTAGACTTTGTGAAAATAGATGTTTAGAAACTTAAGCAAAAAGTTATGTATAACCTTATATAACAGAGAGTTTCTAAAGGAGTATGCCTCAAGGGAAACTGGGAAGTCAAAAGATCAAAAATTGTAGCTATATTAAACCAAATATTCCAAGTAGGCAAGCCAGTGGCTTCTAAAGCACATAGAATCTGTATATAAAGAACATTATTGTGTGTTTAAGTGTGCACACAATATAGAGCAAATATAATAAAGTCTTTACACCAATACAGTAAGAGGAAGAACATCTTAACAATAGACCCACTTCAGTTACTTAAAGTGTTAGTTCTATATGAGTCATAACTTGTACTTTTGTCAACAGAGTGGAGTATGGCCGCAATAAAATTACATTGTTCTGTGATCCAAATCTGAGGTTCCACTGCATTCTGAGCTGATAGAACACAAGAATATTCCTTTTAGCACTGACATCATATTTTAATAAGGACATGGGAAAACTATAGCTTTTAACATTAAGTATAGTAATAAGTCAAAAAATCATGTCTTAAAATTCAAAGGAATTTAGAAATGTTTAACCTGAAGAAGGGCTAGTGTGGGGATAAAAAAGTAATTGAAAAATTATTTAAAGGTTGTTACGTAGAAATAAGTTTAGGTGCCCTGAGTAGCTCAGGTGTAGGGCTAACACTAACAAGAAGGCTACAAGGAGTCTGATTTTTTAAGAAAAACTTTCTGGGGGCGCCTGTGTGGCTCAGTCAGTTAGGCATCCACCTCTTGATTTCAGCTTGGGTCATGATCTCCTGGGTCACGGAAGCCTCGTTGAGCTCTGCACTCAGCAGGGAGTCTGCTTCTCTCCTTCTCCCTCTTCTTCTGTCCCTCTGTGCACTTTCTCTAGAATAAATAAATAAACCTTTTAAAAAATCTTAAGAAAAACTTTCTAATTTAGCTATTTAAAAATGGAGTGATCTCAAAAAAAAAAAATGGAGTGATCTCTCTTATAAAACTATGAATGTCCTGTCATTATTAGCAGTTAGAGGGTTTATGGCCATCATTCACAGATGCAATAGAGGTGATTCCTATTATCAGATAGGATAAAATGACCTCTAAGTTTCTAGCCCTTAAGAAAGATCGTGTGATTCCATAGGGAAAACGTATAACCAGTGAGTAGAAAGAGGAGGCAGTGTAACTGTTTACCTCCAATTAAGGCCATCTTCAACTTCTTAATCCATCCCTATATTTCTCTAGATCAGACTCTTTTTTTTTTTTTTTTGAGAATGTGAGCCAGATAGGGGAGGGGTGTAGAGGGAAAAGGAGAGAGAATCTTAAGGAGGCCCCACACCCAGCGGGGAGCCCAATGCAGGGCTTGGTTTCATAACCCTGAGATCACAACCTGAGCTGAAGTCAAGAGTCAGTGGCTTAACTGACTAAGCCACCCAGGCACCCCGATCAGACTCTTGAGTACTAATTGAAAGGTCACTCACAGTTACTTTTGGTGGGATCAGACTCTTGAGTACTAATTGAAAGGTCACTCACAGTTACGTTTTGGTGGTACTTTCCCCGTATCTAGAGAACAAGACTACACAGCCATTATGTTGCAGCCCTCTCTATGACTATAGGGATTAGTGCAACCAAATGATGTCTATATATTTTTAGTACTTCTAAATATAAGTCACTCACTTTGGAGTCTTATTTACAAATAATATTTATTCAAAATTATTTTTTTAATTTCATTTAGGTAATAATGTATTTTTTTTTTAAGATTTTATTTATTTATTTGACAGAGAGAGTGAGAGAGAGCAAGTGAGCACAGGCTAGGAGGCAGAGAAGCAGAAGCAAACTCCCCATTGAGCAGGGATCCTGATGCGGGGTTTGATCCCAGGACCTAGGATCATGACCTGAGCCAAAGGCAGACACTTAACTGAGTGAGCCATCTAGGTGCCCTGGTCATAACTGTGTTTTTAAGGCAAAAGTTATACATTATACTGATTTTTTTTTTAATTAATGAAATTCATTATAATTTTTTTCCAAAAAGACTAGTTAACTCGCCTTTATAAGGGAACTCATTTACCTGCATTTTTCACTTTAATATGGTATATATAATATTAAATAAGAACTTTTTTTTTTTTTTAAGATTTTATTTATTTGACAGAGAAACACAGCGAGGGAGGGAACACAAGCAGAGGGAATGGTAGCGGGAGAAGCAGGTTTCCTGCCAAGCAGGGAGCCCAATGCGGGGCTCAGTCCCAGGACCCTGGGATCATGACCTGAGCCGAAGGCAGACGCTTAACGACTGAGCCACCCAGGCACCCCAAATAAGAACTATTTTTAAATGTTATATATAATATAACATTTATATAATAATAATCTAAGAACGTGCTGTGAATAAACAAAGGGAATTGTTTTCCTGAGAAGTACACCTGCTTTCTTGATCCCTTTGAATGTCAGGATAATCAACTAAAACTCAAAAGTGATCAAATATAACTAAACTTGTTATTATAGTAAAAGTTCTCTTACCCAATTCAATTATAAGTTATAACAAGTACTAAACTTGTTATTATAGTAAAAGTTCTCTTACCCAATTCAATTAAGACCAATAGTAGGCCAGTTTAATAGGATGGTTAAAGCAGGAAATCAAAAAAAATGGTTTATATAACTTATTTTAACTTAAAATACATAATATTTTCTTTTCCAGTCTTTTGATGTAGGACTGAGGTCTTTGTTTTCTGTGAATCTGCTTAGTAGACTTAAATATCATCTTTATTAGATAAACCACATCCATAATGTAATTGTGATTTTCAGTTTAAGTTTCTTTAAAGAGGATCCAGAAACATTTCTGATACTGGGTATAGACCCTTTTTAGTTTTTTATCTTTTTCCTAATTTTTTTTTTTTAAGATTTTATTTATTTGACAGAGAGAGAGTGAGATGGTGCACACACATAAGCAGGGGGAGCAGCAGAGGGAGAGGGAGAAGCAGGCTCTCCACTGAGCAGGGAGCCCGATGTGGGGCTCGATCCTAGGACCCTAGGATCATGACCTGAGCCGGAGGCAGACGTTTAACCGGCTGAACCACCCAGGCTTCCTTTTTCCTAATCGTTTACCATTGTTTCCCCCTAGACATAATTAAACAGCACTATTTTAAGCAATTGGCCTTTACCAGTTCTTTTAAACTTTTCAACTTAGCTGTCATGGAAACATTAATTTTCTTACTTTTCATATTCATTTAAGCATCCAACTAAATTACATGATTTAATTTTACACTTACCGCATGTGTTTACATAACATGTAATTAAATTATGTAGTGTTGCAATAATGAAGACCACTAACATAAAGGGATTTGTGGAGATAAACACAGTTGACTCTTTCTAGGTAAGTGACTAACTCAACAAATGAGAATCATGCTTGAGGGAAGCTTGTTTGCTCTAAGTGATCTGTATGCCTTAGGCATAATTTTTATTATTCTATTGTTCTGTCCGACATATCAGTTTGGTTTTTAATTCCCTTAACTGCCTTGTCTCAAGTCATTTCAGAGGATTTAATGGTTAATCACTTTTTACCTGGTCTCAGATGTTTACGGACTGACATGGAACATCTTTCTCCAGAGCATGAGGTGAGCCATCATGATGGTAAAGCCACCGTGATTATCTGTGCCGTGTTCATGTGTTTTAATATCTCCTCTAGAGACTTGCATTCTTTTTGTGAGGCACAATTATGATATACTGTGCTTAATTCTTTTAAATCTTGTGTAGGGTCATTTTACTCCTTTAACATCTTTGATTCTCGGGGCGCCTGGGTGGCTCAGTGGGTTAAAGCCTCTGCCTTTGGCTCAGGTTATGATCTCAGGGTCCTGGAATCAAGTCCCACATCAGGCTTTCTGCTCAGCAGGGAGCCTGGTTCCCCCTCACTCTCTGCCTGCCTTTCTGCCTGCTTGTGATACCTCTCTCTCTCTATCTCTCTCTCTCTCTCTCTCTCCGTCAAGTAAATAAAATCTTAAAAAATAAAAAAATTTTAAAAATAACATCTTTGATTCTCTGTTTAATCCTGTATAGTTGGGATTACATGCTTTCATTCACTGAATGTAATTAGAATTTAATGAGCTAATGTACATGAAATGCTTTTTAATCTATAAAATGCTATGCAATTTTAATCTCTGACCGTTAACTTTCTTAGAAGCCAAGTTTGCATTTTCTGTCTCCCATTTCCTTATAACTCTTTTTTTTTTTTTTAAGATTTTATTTATTTGACAGAGAGAGAGAGCTCACAAGCAGGCAGAGAGGCAGGCAGAGAGAGGGGGGAAGCAGACTCCCCGCTGAGCAGAGAGCCTGATGCGGGGCTCAATCCCAGGACCCTGAGATCATGACCTGAGCTGAAGGCAGAGAGGCTTTAACCCACTGAGCCACCCAGGCACCTCTCCTTATAACTCTTTTATTCTATTTGTCTTCCTGTTTCCTCCAAAACCATTTATTTCCTAGTCTGTATTTTCAGTCTGTTTATCTACCCATTATCATGGTAGGTTTGATTTTTTTTTTTTTTTCTATTTTTCCAGCTTTTTACAGAGGAAACTTAGATTTACTTTTAAACTTTTCTTTTCGGATACATGAATTTAAGGCTCTGGCTCTGCATATTTCTTTAGCCACATCCTATGCATTTGCTACATTGTATCTTCATTATCATTCAGTTCAAATTGGATTCTCATTTCTATTATTAATTGATCAATGGGTTTTGTTTAATAAGGTAAATGAAGATTTAATTCTGTTTTTATCAGTTTTTTGTAGTCTGCTTCTTCTGTTAGCTCTTGAAACACATTAAAATTAGGATTGAGAATTATCTCTTTCTCCTTATAGTTTTTTCAGTCTTTGCTTGGTATGTTTTGTAGGTGTCCTCTATCAGGTTGAGGTTCCCTTTTATTTTTAGCTGGTTGACTTTTTATCTTGAAGGAGTCTAGAATATTGTCAGATGTTTTTTCTGCCTTAGTTGAGAAGATCATGTGGTTTTTTTCTTTTAATCTCTTTATTCATTGCTCTACACTAATGGATTTTTGGACATTAAATCAAACTTTGTATTCTTACAATAAATCCTGCTTAGTTATGGTGCATAATTCCTTTTATATGAAGCTGAATTTGGTTTGCTAGCATTTTGTTGAGGATTTTTGCATCCAAGATGAAGGCTAAGCCTGCAGGAGAGAAGAAACGATATTATAAGCCATATTTCACCACTCCATTAGGGTAGATTGGACTGAAAATAAGAGTGGTTAAAAGTTTTTCAAAGGGTCAGACTCTCAGATTCCCTTTCCAAGCTTGGTAGAATTCTGGAGCTTTACTTTGTAAACTTGGGCTATCACTTGTAGCTGAGAATAGGAATGAGTGCTATACTGAGAAGGGGGAAATTAAGTGAGGACATAATGATTGGAAACTATTACCTTTCCGCTTCTTGGATCCAAAAATGCTAGCAGTCAAGATTATACCCACAGAGGGAAAAGATTGACAGAAAGTTTGGTTTCTGCCCAATTTACCTTAAAGTGAAGTTACTCATGCATGAAGAGATTTTAATCAGCAGTTTAGTGCCCCATTCTTTAGTGGACATCCCAGGATCATCAACCATTTGAGAAAAACCTCTAACATCAAAGGCAGAGATGAATACATACATGCAAGAAAGAAGGTACTAGAGGAAACAGAGACAATTCAGGGAGCAGAAGAAAAAGTACCAAAAAAAATCCCCCAAACACAAGAAAGCAAAAACTAGCTAAACAAACAAAATCTATAATCTGTGAGACGAGAGTGGAAAATCAGAAAATATTCAAAAAGGATTCATCTAGATCCAACATGCATGTGATAAAAGTCTCATTTAATAACCTAAGTCCTTACCGTAATCTTCAAGGCACTCTTAAGATCTGGCTCCCTCCTCCTTCACATTTCAGACCTCATCTTCTACCCTTTCGTTTGCTCACTGTGCACCCACCAGTCTGGCCTCCTTGCTTAGAATGTGATAGACGTACTCTCACCTAGATGGAGCGTTTGCTCAGCCTTTTGCTGGTGTCTAAAACACTTGCTCCTCCATCTCACTCAGGCTTTTCCTTAAATGTCATCTCCATGAAGACTGCTTGGGATACCTCCATGTAAATTGTAACATTCTTCACCTTGGTCTCTGGTCTCTAGTACCCTATATTTCACTCGATACTCTTTCCAAAGCCCTATCACGTTCTGATATACTACATAACTTACCTATTTTTTATATTTATAGTCAATAATATAAGTTCTCCCTAAGGAGAGAATGCTGTTTGTGCATTTTTTGTATCTAAAAAAGTGCTTGGCACATAGTAGATGACAGTAAATATTTGTTGTTTAATGACCTCCATGCCTGAACATGGGCTGAGAATATTCAGGAAGACCATTCAGTTTCTGGTATGGTCACCAGCAATTGGAGGAGCAGCCTAGATCCCTCCACCCTTTCCATCACTCACTCATTCAGTCTCCTTGAAAAAAAAGATGTTAACTCTTAGATGCCCATTGTATTCCCAATTACATTTTAGTAACCACAGATCTATACCTGGTCCCTGCTTTAGACATTAAAATAGAGCATCTTGCTATTTGTAACCTAGAGAAAGCAAAGGGGCTTGGGACAAAATAGCTTCTACTGGGAAAATATGTGTGATCATGGAATGTGTATATGTTAAATGTATATATGTATACAAATTTTATTTTTAACATTAGATGGTAGGAAAAACTAAGGGAGAATTGAAGTCAGAGTTAGGAAGGTTAGTGAAAATCAAAATCAGTTACTAGGTTATATGACTGAGGTCTTTTTTTTTTTAAGATACTATTTATTAGAGAGAGAGAGAGAGATCACAAGTAGATAGGCAGGCAGGGGGCAGAGGCGGGGGCGGGAAGCCGACTCCCTCCTGAGCAGAGAGCCTGATGCGGGCTCGATCCCAGGACCCTGAGGTCATGATCTGAGCTGAAGGCAGAGGCTGAAGCCACTGAGCCACCCAGGCGCCCCTGATTGAGGTCTTTTAAAACTATTTTTGCACGTAGTGTAGCAATCTAATGTGAATTTCTTTAACAAAGTAACTGCTAAAACTTGATACTTTTAATTTACATTAGTTTGTGGTAATATTAAAAATTAAAAACTTTAGATTAAGTAATAGTATTTCACTAAAGTCATTTTTTTTTTAAATCAGGTCATTTTAAGTTCCATGATAAAAGAATGTGAACAAAAAGTAGAGAACAAGACCGTCCAAGAGCCTCAAGGGTAAGACATTAATTCTCTTTTTAAGGCTTCATATTAACCTTAATTTCTCTATCTAAATTTTCTATAGATGGGTGTGGTGTTTCATTTTGTGTCACTTTTTAGTCATTTATTTGGAAGGTAAGAAAATTATTTAAATCAGTGGTTATCAAATGCTGGTTTATAAACCATCTGTATCAGAGTTATCTGGGGAGTTTAAAATTTAGATCTCTACCCCGTGCTCTGTGCCATCCTCTCAACAGTCTGATTCAGCTGAGGGATCTGTATGTTTAAAAGCTAAAGATAGTGTAATAGGTAGCTGGATTTGGGAGTCACAGGCCAAAGTGGTTTCTTAGAAATTTGTGACAGGAATTATAAGGCGTAACTTAATTCACTGCATAAAGGACTGTAAACTTGTGAATGTTCTATTCACATGCTCTTAACCAAACTAATGAGAATTCAAAGATTCATTGAAGTTAAAATATAAGCAAAGATGTGGAAGAATAGAGATGGGCATTCAGGAGAGGAAGTAATTTACAAATAGACCGTGTGTACTCTTACCTCTTATTGCTGTAACCTTGAGCAGTTAATCTTAAATAGACTCTGTTAGGCATAAAAAGCTCAAAGGTTTTTCCTTTATAAAGGCGACTACTAGAAATAAGTGTGTCATCCTATCAGGCTAGGTACCCAGACACACACTTACCTCTCCACACCCCCAACCTCTTCCACACACTCACGTACACTTAGAACTTTTTACTTCTTACTGTAAGTCAGAGCCCTTTCTTGAGCCTCCTGGGATGATAGGAACTTTCCTACCATTGTAGCCATGGAAAGTTAAAACGGTAAAAGTACTTTGATAGACTTTAATTCTGAACACATAATCCGTAAAATTACTGCCAAAGCAAATGCTTCTGTTCATTTGTCATACATTTAGTGGTAAGATTATTTGGTGCCTTATCAGTTAAAAATGTAAGAAGTTTGGGGACAAAATTAAGAAGAAGTATATGTGAAATGCATTCTAAATGAAATTTCATTAATTGGCATTCAGGAATTAAGAAAGAGAAAATACCTTTGTAACTTCCCAAGATTGCTTCAGTTATATGAACTTCCTTTAAAAAAGTTTATTTCTATAATCATATTTTCCCATGTTATTCAAATCTTCTATATTATTTTTTTAAACTTTTAGATAATTTCAAATAAGCACAAAATAAATAATGTAGTGAATTCCCATGTACTCATCACTCAACCTCAATAATTATCAACTCATGGTCAATTTATTTCATCCATCCCCCTCCTGTATTCTGGTATGTATTTCTAAAAGACAAATGCTATTTTTTAAAACATAAACATAATGTCATTAACACCAAAATAACAACTTCTTAATATTATTGGTTATCTGGCCTGTGTGTCCACATTTCTAATTGTTTTTATAAATGTCATTAGTGATTTGTTGTTTTTTTTCCTTAAAATCTGTTTCTTTGAGTCAGTATCCAGAGTTCCATTCATTGTAATTAATTGACATGTCTCTTCAGTCTCTTTTAATCAACAGGTTCCCCCTCTATCTCGTTTTTTTCTTCATGTACTTATTGAAGAAATTGAGTCTTTGTTCTATAGAGGTTCCCATAGTCTGAATTTGGCTGATTGCATTTCCCTCTTGTTTTTACATGGTTCTCTGTATTTCCTATATAAATTTGGTGGTTGGGTCTAGATCTAGAAACTTCATCACACTCAGGATATGTTTCTTCATTTTGCAAGACTGCTTCATAGGAGAAAGTGTGTTTTCATTAATAGGGAGACAGTGTCTGCCTCTCTCTTTTTTTGGTGGTATTAGCATCTGTTCATAATCAGTACCTAGTTCTACTAATTTGTCAGCTATTACTAACTACATTACTCTAATTCTGTCATTCCTTCTTCATTTGTGAGCTAGAATACTTCAGGGAAGAAACCTTCCCCCATATGTACTACAATTATCCAAAACTGATAGAGTTTTTTATAGTAAAGTCAAGGTAAATGTTCAGTTCTTTCTCTTTACTTACCAGTTTTCTAAAATAATGAATTGATTCATCCTCTGATGGTGACTAGTTAGGTGTTTTGTTTTGCTCAAGTATCATAAACTCATGTATTTTCAAATTTGATATAATTCAGTGCATTGCATTTACTATCTTTTGATACTCAAATTATCCCATCTTTGGCCATTGTAAGGCTTTTCAAGTTGACTCCCCAAGTCCTTTTGACATTAATTTGCAAAATGGAATGGTATGGAGGGAGAGAGAAACATTCTAGGATATAAATAGTTTTGAAGAAGATCAGTCAGGTATAAGAGGTTCTGCACATGCAGAATAAGAAATCGCAACTGGTTTGATACGAGTTGCAAAAGAAAGATCTGAGATTTCCTTGAAAACTTGCAGAAAAAAGACAGTATTACCTTACAAGGCAGCCCATTTCTTTTTTAACAACTCTATTTTTTACAGATTACTCTTATACTGAGTTAAAATCTCCCTTCCTATTATGTTTCCTCTCTAAAATAGGTTTCATCATCTGGCAGAGAGATGGGGGATTGTTACAGACCCCTTTGTAAAGCTAATAAAAATGTAAACTTTCTCTTCAGAAAAAAATATTGTAATGGTTCTTTGTTCAAAAGCTTTGTGTAAAATAGATACCTGGGTCCTTTCTACTATATGGAAAGAATCAAAATAACTGGGGTTAGGCCAAGGCATCTGTATTTTCAGTAGATTCTCCAGGTGATTGTGATGTATGTTAGTAGAGTTATACAAATATATACAGCTATGCAGATATATATTTATAACTAATTTTTTACATGTGACATTGGTATCTCTTAAGTCTTCTGAATCTTCTCTTCTCCGGACTAACGTCTCAGACGCTTTAACATCTTTGTTGCCCTCATTAGACTATCATTAAAACTTGATAATACTCAAGTATTACCTGAACCATGTATCCTGTTTTTCTCAATGCAAACTAAAATCATACTTACCTTTCAGCTTACAGTATTGTTCTAGAGAAAGAAAACAAAACTGTAAACTTGGAACATTAAGGAAAGGCATTAGAGAAAACTAGGACTTGAACTGAGATTTGAAGGCTGTTTAGACACCAGATAGAAAGGAAGAGCTAAGTTAAAAATGTTGTGAACACAAACTCGGCAAGCTTGACTCAGCGGCGTCTAGAAATTGAGCGTTAATTATTGGTTAAACACACAAGAATTAGGTTGCATTGTTTCTTGAATGCCAGGCACAATTTATTTTGAGGTAGTAAGTAGCCATTGAAGATTTTTGAGAAGGGATAGGATATGAAGAAGTGATTATTTCAGAAGTTATTCTGATCATGCAAGGAGACCAGATCTGAGACTATTGGAATAATTCAGTTGGAAGGTATCGTCAGTGGAAATAAAAATAAATGATAGGTGTTTCATAGAATAAAATCAGAGGATTTGGTGATTGGTTTTATTATTTTTTAAATTTAATTTATTTAAGTAATCTCTGCGTCCAGTTTGGGGTTCCAACTCATGACCCCAAGACCAAGAGTCACATGCTCTTTTGACTGAGCCAGCCAGGCACTCCTCGTGATTTGTTTTGAATCGAAGAGAGGGAGCCATTATATTCACTGTTGGGAGGAGAGGAAAATGGTAAAACCACTAACAAATAAGGAAATTAAAATGGTGGATCATTTCTAAAGTTAGGAGGTAAAAAAAAGCTTGCTGTTAGCTTATCTAACAAACAATAGTAATAGGACACTTTTTCCAATTATGGAGATGATATTTGAAACTTCAAGAGAAAGTTTCAATAGTAAGTTTTATAATTGGGAACCAGGAGCCGAACACTGAACCTTATGGAGGATCACTTTGTGGGAAGAGAAGAAGCAGAAGACAAGTAGTCAGAGATGAGGGAGAGGCCAGGTTGGTGCACTGGCAGAAGAGCTGGGGGAAGAAGAGATTTTCAAGATGGGAGTCGTGATCTGGCTTTTAACTTAGTAATTCATAGCGCATACCTTTAAGGACTACAGAAAACCAGAAGTTCTTGGTGGCAGCACTTGCTTCATCTGTAGTTTCACTGGACATCTCCTGAGCTCCTGCGCCTCACCATTCACTGCGCTTGACATAGTCAAACATATATTCTCTCCTTTAGTCCCGCAAATACAGTCTGCAAATACAGATTGCAGTAGTAATTGCAATTTTCAGTTGAGGAAATTGAATCAAAGTAACCTAAAACATATTGGCCAAAGCTACAGGCCAATAAACTGGGTTTATTGTTGGATCGCTGAAAAATTGTACTTGATCAGTGTTCTGTTTGGTATTATGGTAAATTAGCAATCTTTAGTTATTATTTAGATTGTGTTTGCTCCCTACACAGAAGGTTGTTCAAAAAGAAAGAAGAAATGGATTTTAAATTGTCAATTGAGACTAAAGCAAGTGGCAGTTGAGGACATTCTGTGCTGTCCTCCCAAAAGTAAGATATCACAGGATTGTTATCAAACAGTTTATAAAACCTCACTGTGATTTAATTTACTCATTTGTGAAAATAGGGATACTATCTATCTTCTTCCTTGCTGTAAGAATTAAACGAAGTGATAATGATGATGATAAGAAGAGTAACTACTAATACTTGCAGCATGCTATTACATGCCTGGCACTGCTGATAAGCACTATATACACTTACATAATTCTTAATAGACCTATGAGGAAGGTAATAGACTTATCTCCATTTCACAGATGAGGATTACATTGCAGATAAGATCAAATAACTCGCCCAGGGTCACACGGCTGCCAGATGACAGAGCCTAGATTCAGTCTCATTGCAGACTTGCTTCTAACCTCCACACCATACTGTTTCCTTTAATATAAACGGTGAACATGAAGCTCCTAACCTAGTGTGGTCCATAAAAACTCCTGTCTGTAAATATTAGCTTCCCTTTTGTGATGCCAGTTCAGAATGTATTTATTAATATTATTACTACTGAAGAAATGAAAAAATGGATATCCTAGTTTTTTAATTGCTTTACTTGAATTTTAAAATTTCTTTCCTAGCTCAATGTCAATTGCTGCAAGCTTAGTGAGTGAAGACACAAAGACCAAGTTTTTGAACAAAATGGGCCAGTTGACAACATCAGGTGCCATGTTGGCCAATGTGTTTCAGAGAAAGAAGTAAAAGCAGGAAGGAAGCTCCCAGTAAACACTAAGATGGACTCAAGCAGACTGGTTCCTTGTACTTGAAGTACTTGCCTTTTTTATTTCCTTGTTTTATGTTCTTGCATTACAATTTTATCCTAACCTCCAAAGATATTTGCACTGCTTTTGATTATTGCTGTATATCTGTTAATTTTGGAGTTATAACTGTGGTGATAGAAAATTGAGTTTATAGTCTGTACCAAGTCCCTCTTCTATGTTCTTATCTTTCAGAATAATTTTTTTTACATATATATATATATATATAGTGAAGAGTTGTTTTGTTTTTTTTTTAATTTTTGGATGGGATATTAGCAAATATCTGTATTATACACTAAGCTATTACAATGGTACTTAAAATAATGTAAATTTGAAGTCATTGTTATAAAGTAATAAAAGTGGAGATTACTTAAGTATTTAAATTATGAAAGAATAATGCAGACTTTTTATTGTTTCTTAATCGACTAGAAAGAGCCACCAGCATTACTCTGTGCCTTTTGGACTTCAGTTTGTGTGTCTGTAGGAATTGTGTGCATTCCATTCACACAGTATTTTGTAATGCTGTGATGAATTTGAGTTACAGATCCTACAGTAAGTAGATAATAATGAAACCTTCCACATTTCAGAGTTCTCATGAATATTCTTTAAGTGCTATTCAAACCTCCCCAGCACTTACATGCATATAATGGATTTACCTGAGGAAAGACAGCACATAAACACGGGGAGTGGTAACCAAGGTGAATTTTGCAAACTGAAATGTAGTAGATTTAAATACTCAAAAGTAAATGTAAGTAAGAAGAGCTAATAATTGTGAAATTCTTTCCCAAATTTAAGTACACAGGAAAATACGGCTTGAATTTGAAACGTAACACTTATTTATATAAAATACTTTATTTAAGATATTTTCTAATGATTTTGATTTCAGAAATTATCTTTTCATTCTGTGTATTACAGAGAAGTACCGAAAAGTTAAGGACATTTGGGGGCTGCTTTTTTCCCTCTAAACTGAATCTGGCACTGGCTAAAGTACTATTGGTTAGTTACCACCTTGTCCCTTGCAGTCAGTGACTATTCTTGTGTTTGATAGATATTACATAGAGTCTTAGGTCAGTGTACAGCTCCACTGGGCTTGGACAGTTGTCTCTGCAGTAATGCGACTTGGAGTAGAAAAGAGGGGGACTGGACATAGACGGGGACCGTTGGTTTGAGGGGGTAATGTGAGGCCTTTTTGAAAAATGAATATTTTGATAAAGAGAATTCTTGTTTGAGCACAGTTGATGCCCAAAGGTGATGCTCACCTTTGTTGTATAAACTGATTTAATACACTTGGAACATAGTTGAATTACATTCGCTTCCTGGGAAAGCTAGCTTACCACCCAGTCAGGCCTATAAAATGAGTTGCCATAAACAAAGCCATTTTAAAAGTTCATTCTGAAATCATTTCTTTTACCTATGGTGACATAATTGTTAAAATTAACTAGTCTTTCAGAAACTGTTGGATTCTAGGCATTCCTGAGAAATTGAAAGTGGCTACCTTTCATGTCAAAAATGTTGATCTATTATAAATAAAATGTTTTTGCATATTTGTTTTTGTTTTGTTTCGGCTATGTGTATTTATTTTCATTTTGAAACACTATATATTCTATATCCAAGCAAAAGGAAATGAGAAAGAATGTATTCATTAAAATGTACTATGTTACTTAAGGAATATAATTTATATAAATTACCCATTTAGTTTACTTTTACTAAAAAAAAGGTTGTTGCTATAAAATGGATATATTTCAGAGACAGTTTAAAGAAACTGTTATGGCTCTCATTGCTTTGAAATGCAGTAAAATAAATATATTCGTTAGCAGATGAATGAATATAAATATTCTTATTGTGATAATTTTTATCAGTTTGTGAATCCTTTTGTCTAAATGTCTAAAGTTGTTTCTTTAAAAGGCAACATCTAGGAAGATGCACAGTATATTTCAAGGGAGTCTCCCTTATTATGCTGTTAAGTGTCTTAATGTCAATAAGACTTCACGTTTATTTTCACAGTGATTTTTAAGGCAAACTATGGATTCTTTAAAGACAAGACAGACTAATCATACTAATCACTGAAACTGAGTGTGTTCTTCCAAAACAGGCCATAAAACTCCAATACTCACTCTTTTTAAACAGAAACAAAAACAGCACAGGTTTAAATATTTGACTTAACAAAAAACTAATTTTGCAAAGTAAACTTAATTTAAAGCTAATTTGAAATTATGCCTGTGTTTCTAAAGCAAACCGGAAATTAAAATTTTTCAGAAACCCAGAAATGCCATAGCTAGCAATTTTGCTGAGTTACTCCAAGAACTATGCTTGAATGGTAGCAGTATCCAACTTTAAACATGGATGTCCTTGACTTAATTTGTTTGCACCAGTCACCCCTTTTGAAAGATTACTTTGCTAAACATCAAACAGACTTGCAACCTGAATGAAATTATAAATAATGAGTCTCAATTCAAGTTGCTATCAAATTCCTTTTTTAACAGGAAAAAAATACTGGTTCAAATAAATAGTCTCTGATAAAGTTTGGGGAGATGAAATGGCTATGTGTTGAATTGTCTTGTCATGATCCCAACTTTTAAGATAACCTATTTTAGACAATTATTTGAACTTTAAGGACAGAACTATCTCTAGACACCACCTTGTTGACCTTTGAACTATTAGAGCTAACTACAGTGAACATTTTGTGCTAGTTACCAATTCCTTAACTATTTTTGTATAAAAATTGTTATATTTGAAGAGTTTGTAATTAGCAATTCTAATTCCTAAAATTCTCCAGATTGGCTAGGTAACAAAATTCCAACTTTGTCTTGGATGTTAACTCTTTTATAAGCAAACTATGAAATAAATTTAGCTTTTCATATGAATAGATATGTGTTTGAAAGTTCTCATGTAACTTTACAGAATGCTTGTTTTCATTACTATTTTATTTCAGTACGTTTAAAAAATAATAGATTAAAGGTATTTGCTAGTAATAAAAAATAACATATCTGGTAGATTTCTGCATCTTGGCAAAATAATTATATTTTAGGCTATTTTCATACTACAAATGGATGTTCTGCATGCATTTCGTCTGTGGAATTTGCACTCCAATCACAATCTCTGAGTGGCACATCAGTCTTTCATACTTTCCCGGCAGAACTAACTGCAGGAAACTGCCTTCTTTAAAGTTTACTTTGTTTGCATACTTAAGAAAAATCTTAAAATAAAAAATCCCTATTCACTACAGGACCACACCAATCATAAAGTACATGACAGTTAATGCAAACTTAACACAATATAAAAAGGTTTATTATGTTTTTTTGATAGTATATAAATAATTCCTTTGGTTCAGTGTGGTGACAGATGTAAATTAGTTACTTTCCTTAAGAGTCTTCAGTAATAGCTGGAAAATTCTGTCCAAAGCATATCTATATAGAAAAGTATACTATTTTAATATCCTTTTATTACATTAAAGACTAAGCCATTATATTTATTTCAGTTAGGTCATTGTGTGAATAGATTTCTTGAGGGACTTCAATGTGGTAAAATTTATGTTGTCTGTAAACTGGCATTTTGTGCTATATGTAATAGATATTAAATTTTTTTGTCAGTGATGTTATTTAGGGTTATCATTTGTTGATATTCTACTTTTAAAATTGTTTAGGGGCAACTGGGTGGCTCAGATGGTTAAGCTTCTGCCTTTGGCTCCAGATTCTGGGATCAAGCCCCATGTCAAGACTCCCAGCTCAGCAAGGAGTCGCCTTCTCCTTCTGCCTCTGCCTCTTCCTCCTGCTCATGCTCTCTCCCTCTCTGTCTCTCTCAAATGAATAAATAAACTCTTAAAATAAATAAAATAAAATGAAATTTTTAAAAAACTATTATTACTGGAAAAACAACCCCTTTTTTAATTGTTGCCATTTCCAACATTAGATATTTTTAGGATATGCATTTTCAATGAAGCTGAAAATGTTATAAGTTTCTTATGTATCATATACATTGCTGAGTAAATTTAATGATTTCTCATTGACTTTACAGTTTTATAGATGCTTTATCTTGCAACCTGAATGAAATTATAAATAATGTTAATGGAGTCTCAATTCAAGTTGCTATCAACTTCTTCATTTCTGATAATTACTTGACAATTCTTTAAATTTTTAGCTTCCTCTGTTTATAAATCTGCTTGTCATATATTAAGTATTAAACCTAAGGTGAATGCTTTTCATAATGTATATCATTTCCTAATTTCTTTTTTATATGAATTTGATAAATATAGTTTCCTTTCTAGCAAATTCTTTTTTGTCTTACAGTCAAAAAGCATGGAAATAATAACATGCTCTCTATTCTTTATAGGACTTAATGAAAATTACATAATAGTAGACCTGAAAGTGTGTTAGCACTTAGAGAGTATCAGGAGAGTCCAAAGTAGAATTAAAATAAGCCCCTGAATAACTAAAGCATTGGTAACTGTGGATAACCTCCTCCCCCACACTTTTGTTTTCTGGTAAGTGTATAGGTTACCAAGACATGCATCACTTACCTAAAACTGCAGTAGAAGGCAGAAACCGCTTTTGATTGTTACTTTTGCCTACTTTAACCACTCCCAGAGTTTCTTCACTTAGTGAAGACTGGTAAGGTAATTTTACTTTCTGTTTACCAAAACTTGAAATTAATTTTTTTCAAAAGCCTAATAAGTAAATCAGCTCAATAAATTAATTTTCATTACATAATTTATTTAGATTTTATAAAATATTTTACTTACCCTTTGCAACTTCACTCATGTCTTTTAGTATATATTTGATTCTTAAAGTACTTTACAGCTTTCTTTGGTATTTAGTTTGGACTTCCTTATAAGTGAACTTTTCATACTAATGGAAGAAGAATAAGAACTGCCATTTCTTGAAAAGAATTGGTTCCTAGTGTTATGTAAGAGAAGGAAACTCTTCAGTTAACCATTAACCAATGATTTTAAGTTAGAATCCTTGTTTCTTGAAGACACTACAAAAGTATTCAGATCTTAGGAGGTAAATGCTACATACCAACCAAATTTGGAGACCATTTTGTTGTGTCACACTATTGAAACACAGTGTTGTAGTGTAATAATCCTTGAGAAAATCATGGAGAGGAGACAAACTAGAAATGGATAAATGTCCTGATTTTCAAAAATGAGAAGCCAATAGATATGACAAAATTTGGTTACCATTCTAAATCTATATAAAGCCTCTTCAGGTTGACCTTTTCTGGCTACTGAATCCCGAGTAACCCCTGTAATTCCCTAAGATCTCCCTGTTGTTTTTTGGTGGGTTTGTTTTTTGTTTTTTGGGTTTTTTTTTTTCATAATTACTCTTCTCAATACTCATTGTCTTGTTTTTTATTGTCTGTCTCTTTCACTAGACTCAGCTCCATGAGAGAGAATGTTGTCTATCTTTTTCAACCAGTATGTCTCCGGTATTTGAAGAATGCCTGGTGTATGATAAGTACTCAACATTAATTGAATGAATTAATTTCGAGCTTGATACCAATTCCATGCAAGTTTGCCAATTACCTTAAAAGGAGGAATCCCCCAGAACAGGATGAATTTACTGAGACTACATGCCAAACTAACCTACAGTCCTTTTCATAGAGCTATTATATGTCGTTGATCAGGAGAATTGTGTAGTCATGTGCATTTTGACCTCAGCAAAGTATTTGACTTTGTTTCTCATAATGTCCTTATTTACACCCAAGGTAGAATATATGGAATAAATAAAAATATGAAAAAGTTGTGCCATGTGTGTATGGACTAAAAAGCTCTACAGAGTTTATTTTCATATGTGGCTCTCTGGACAGCACCTCTTATCAATAAACCTCACCAAGTCTTCCAAGTGATCTGTCATTGTAGAGAAGCCATCCCTTTCTAAAGTTTGTAAAGTCATTCACCATTCAACACACATTTATGGAGGACCTACTTTGTGCTAAGCGTGAATGAGACTGACAGGACACAGCTTACTGCCAGGCAGGGAAACAAACAGGTTGAGAAAGTAGAGCTGAGGAAGACATACTTTAATTAGGGGGATTATCTTTATGGTTTGCTTTGAAAACATCTGTGAGGTAACATTTTACCTGAAAACCAGAAAGAATAGGCTTTAAACATGTTTTCACATAAAAGAGAAAAAAGAGCAGTATGTGCATAGGCAATGAGATGAGAAACAAGTGTTGTGTTCAAGGAACTGGAAACAAAAATGACCAATATGGTTGAGACACTATCAGAAGATGAAATCAGAGATGGATATAGCCAGATCATATAGAGCTTTGTACACTATGGTTAGAAATTAGAAAGGGAAGCCTTTGAATAGTTGTAGTAGAATGGCTTAATCCAATTTATATTGGCTATACTTGTGCCCTGTAAGAATGCTTTTGAAAAGGAGATGAGTAGAGGCTGAAGGCAGAAGCTATTGAATGCAGTAGTCTAAGCAAGAGAGGATGGCAACCCGGACAAAGATGGAGGGAAAGGATCAGATCTGCAACCTAGTTGGAAGTAGAACTGGCATGACGGTTTGGGTGTGAAGAGTGAAGGAAAGGGATAAACCAAACATGCCGCTGAGATTTCTGACTAAAATAATGGGTGCTGACAACAGGAAGTAAAAAACAAGTTTGGGGTGTTAATCTACATTTTTGTTCTAGATATAATAATTCAAGATATCTGAGAGCTATGTATGGAAATGTTAAGTAAGAAGTTATCTGAATCTCAGGCTAGACTGTGGAGTCATCAGTATTTGGATAAAGCTATGGGGACTAAATGCGATGGCCTGGGGAGAGAGGATCCAACTCTGAACCCTGGGACACTCGCCAAACTTCAAAATCCAGCAGAGCAAGAACAACTACTAAAAGCATCGGAAGGAGCGTATAGTGAGATAAGAGGGAAAGCAAGAGGGTGGTTTCCTGGAAGCAAAGAGCCTTCTAAGGGGGGTCAGTTTCTACTCAGGTCGAGATGAGGATTTCATCTCCCGCTGGGAGATTAAAGTCATTGATAACCTCAGTAGTAGTTTCAGTGGATTGATGGAAATGCAAACCTGATTGGAGTGGATGAAAGAGAGAAGTGACTAGAGATGACAGCTCTTTCAAGACATTGTGCCGTGAAGGGGAGCGGCAGCACTGGCAGCTAGAAAATAACAGGAGGTCACAGGAGGGTTTTGTGTAGTCTTATTTTGTAGTAGAACAAATCAGATCATGCTCATAAGCGAATGAGAATAAGCCAGTAAAATGAAAGAAGATGATGATGCAGCAACAGTAATAAGCAAAAATTGTGCGAGCAAAGTCCTTGGGAAGGCAAGAGAGGTTGAGATTCAGAGAACATATGGAGGGACTGGCCTCCGTTAGATGCACCTGGAGGTGATTTGGTAGATTTAGTGGCGGGAAGATTAGAGGGTTTCCATTTAATTCCTTCCATTTTCTCAGTGAAGTACGAAGCACGGAAATTAACTTGGCTGTCACATGGAAAGTGTTAGAGGTTTGAGGAGAAAGAAGGTAGAAGTGGTTGTCTCTGAGAGTGGCAGGATGAATTAATGAGGGGATTGCAGGATTGCCAAGCAATTTTGAAAGCCCATTTGAGAATAGTCATTGTGAATTTAGAGAGAGCTAGTTACAAGTGAGCTTTTTGCTCCAGCCAGGATCAGCTGGTGTGAAGTATCAGAGAATGAAGTCTAAACAGGCCTGGGTTTTTCTAGATGCTTAAGAGGAGGAGAAAGGACAAGGACTTTAAAGCTACTTGTGAAGGAATGATTACAGTGATGGGCCATGGAATCTAAACCGGAGAAAGAGAGAGAGGAAATATTGGAGTGAGGGGGGGAAATAAATAATCTGAGGGATGGGTCCCAATTAAACTTTAAAAATACGTTCTAGGGGCGCCTGGGTGGCTCAGTCGTTAAGCGTCTGCCTTCGGCCCAGGTCAGATCCCAGCGTCCTGGGATCGAGCCCCGCATCGGGCTCCCCGCTCCGCGGGAAGCCTGCTTCTCCCGCTACCATTCCCTCTGCTTGTGTCCCCTCTCTCGCTGTGTTTCTCGCTGTCAAATAAATAAAATCTTTAAAAAAAAAAAAAA
>CM053616.1:8100327-8125227 GCA_028646535.1 Procyon lotor | reverse complement strand
GGGCGCCTGGGTGGCTCAGTCGTTAAGCGTCTGCCTTCGGCCCAGGTCAGATCCCAGCGTCCTGGGATCGAGCCCCGCATCGGGCTCCCCGCTCCGCGGGAAGCCTGCTTCTCCCGCTACCATTCCCTCTGCTTGTGTCCCCTCTCTCGCTGTGTTTCTCGCTGTCAAATAAATAAAATCTTTAAAAAAAAAAAAAAAATACGTTCTAATGAAAATATTCAAGTAAGTGAGTTGGAAAGGTAGTTCCTTTGGGAGTAAAAATGAAAAGCAAATAAGATACCTGTCCTACCTCCAGGCTATAAGGTACAGAAGTCTGTTAGAACAAAAATGAAAAGCCACTTCGAAGCTTAGCAGGGAAGGTGGTGTCTTAGGGCTAGAGGATTCAATGACAGTTGGCCCTTGCACAAGATGGGCTTGAACTGCACAAGTCCACTTACACATGGATTTCTTTTACAGACTAGTACTGTAAATGTATTTTTTCTTCCTTATGATTTCTTAATAACATTGTCTTTTCTCTAGCTTACTATATTATAAAATATGGCATATTATACATACAACATACAAAATATGTATTAGTTAACTGTTTATGTTATTGGTAAGGCTTTCAGTCAATAGGCTGTTAGTTAACTTTCAGGGAAGTCAAAAGTTATATGCAGAGTTTTGACTGTGTGGGGTCTGTTCATGAGAAATATTGGTCTGTAGTTTTCTTGAAATATCTGCATCTGGTTTTAATATTAGGGTAATGCTGGCCTCATAGAATGAGTTAAGTATTCCTTCAGTTTCTATCTTCTGAAAGACTGCAGAAAATTGTTGTAATATCGTTCTTAAATTTTTTTTTCCCTTAAATTTTGATAAGAATTCATGAGTGAACACATCTGGACCTAGTGCTTTCTGTTTCTGAAAAGTTCTTAATATTTTGGTACAATTTCTTTTAAGAAATAGGCCTATTCTGATTCTGAGTTTTGGCAGATTGTATCAAGGAATTGATTAGTTTCTTTTCTTTTTTTTTTAAGTAATCTCTACACCCAACATGGGACTTGAACTCACCACCCCAAGATCAAGAGTCACATGCTATACCAACTGAGCCAGCCAGGCCCCCTGGAATTGGTCCATTTCATCTAAATTGTCAAACGTTCATGGTATTTGACAAATGTTCACGGTATATTAAACAACTCAATAGAGTTGTTCACAGTATTCCTTTATTATTACCCTTTTAATGTCCATGGACTCTATAGTGATGTCCATATCCTCTTTCATTTCTGATGGTAATAATTTGTGTCTTCCCTCTCTCTGTTTTTCTTAGTTAGCCTGGCTAGTGGCTTATTGGTTTTATTGGTCTTTTCAAAGAACCAGCTTTTGTTTATGTTTATTTTTTCTGTTGATTTCCCGTTTTCAATTTCATTGTTTTTTGTTTGTTTTTGGTTCTAACTCTTATTGTTTCTTTTCTTCTTTTTACTTTGTATTTAATTTGTTCTTTTTCTAGTTTCTTAAGGTAGAAGCTTAGGTGTCTGATTTTAGATCTTCCTTTTCTGATCTATTTATTCAGAGCTTTAAGTTTCCCACTAAGTACTGTTTTGCTGCCTCCCACAAATTTTAATAAGCTGTGTTTTCATTTTCATTTTCATTTAGTTTAAAATATTTTGTACTTTCTCTTGAGATTTCTTCTTTGACCCATGCATTATGTAGTTTTTTTAGTCTTCACATATTATGGGATATTCCATTTATCTTTCTGTTATTGATTTCTAGTTTAATTCCATTGTGATCTGAAAGCTGACATTTTCTGATTTCCATTCTTTTGAATTTGTTAAGATGTGTTTTATGGCCTAGAAAGTGGTCTATCTTGGTGAATGTTCCATGTGAGCTTGTGAAGAATGTGTTTTCCGCTGTCACTGGATGAAGTAGTTTACAGATGTCAATTATATCCAGTTGACAGATTATGTTATTGATTTCAACTATGTCCTTACTGATTTTATGTCCATTTTTGAGAGAGTTGAGTTCTCCAACTATTACAATGATTCATCTATTTCTCCTTGCAGTTCTATCAGCTTATGCCTCACGTATTTTGACACTCAGTTGTTAGGCACATACCATCTTAGGATTGTTATGTCTTCTTAAAGAATTTACCCCTTTATCATTACATAATGTCCCTCTTTATCCCTGATAACTTTCCTTTGTCTGAAGTCTGGTCTGTCTGAAATTAATACAGCTACTCTTGCTCTTTTTTTTTCTTATTAGTGTTAGCATGGTATATCTTTCTCCATCCATTTACTTTTAATCTATATGTGTCTTTAAATAGGTTTCTGGTAGATAACAAATAGTTAAGTCTTGCTTTTCTATCTACTCTGACAATCTCTTTTGACTGGTACATTTAGATCACTGAGGTCCAAAGTATTGATATAGTTGGATTAATATCTACCATATTTATTACTGTTTTCTATTTGTTTCTCTTGCTCTTTGTCCACATTTTTGTCTTCTTTTTCTTCTTTTTGTGGTTTTAAATAAGAATTTTTTTATGATTCCATTTTCTTTCCTTTCTTAGCATCTCAATTTTCCTTTTTTTTTATCAGAGTTTCCAATATGTATCTACAGCTAATCCAAGTCCACTCCCACAGAACACTAGAATGCTTCAAAGGTAATGTTTGAATTACCTTTATAAATATATAAAGGTAATTGTTTTATAAATAACTTATAACTTTATAAATAACTTATAACAACAAAATAATCCTAATTCCTTTCATTCCATGTATTATTACTGTCATTCATTTCACTTATATATAAGCATATATTAGCATATATATAATATATACACAAGCATACATAAATCAAACACATTGTTGATATTATTATGAAAAAACTGCTATCTTTTAGAGTAAGAAAAGAAAAAGTTTTTATTTTACCTTCACTTATTCTTTCTTCAGTGCTTTTCCTTTCTTTATATAGATCTGAGTTTCTGACCAATACTATTTTCCTTCTCTCTGTTAACATTTCTTGTAAGGCAAGTCTACTAGCAACAAAGACATTCAATTTTTGTTTACCTGAGAAAGTCTTTATTTCTCCTTCACTTTTGAAGGGTAATTTCACAGGTTACAGAGTTCTAAGTTATTTCTCTCAACATTTTTTGTCTCTGCACTCTGCTCTTACTTGCATGGTGTCTCAGGAGAAATTGGAAATAGTTCTTATCTCTGTAGGTAAGACATTTTTTCCCCTCTGTCTTTCAGGATTTTTTCTTTGACTTTATATAGTTTGAAAATAATATGCTTATGTGTATTTTTTCTGGCATTTATCCTGATTGGCATTCTCTGGGCTTCTTAGATCCATGGTTTGGCGTCTGATATTAATTTGGGGAAATCCTCAGTCATTATTGTTTCAAAGATTTCATCTGTCTTCTTTCTCCCTTTCTTCTCCTTCTGGTGTGACCATTATGCATATATTACACATTTTTAGTTATCCTGCAGTTTTGGATATTGTGTTCTGGGTTATTGTCCAACCCCTTCCACCCCAGGGTTTTCTGTTTGCTTTTCATTTCTGAAAGTTTCTATTGAGATATTGTCAAGTTCAGAGATTCTTTTCTCAGACGTACCCAATCTATTAATAAGCCCATTAAAGGCTTTCTCCCTTTCTGTGCAGTGTATTTCATCTCTAGTGTTCCTTTTTGGTTCTTTCTTGGGATTTTCATCTCTCTGCTTACAGCACCAGTCTGTTCTTGCATGCCGTCTACTTTATCCATTAGAGTCCTTAGCATATCTGTCATAGCTTGTTTTTGAGTTCCCGGTCTGATAATTCCCATATCCCTGCCATGCCTGGTTCTGCTGCTTGTTCTGTCTCTTCAAATAATATTTTTTGCCCCGTGATATGCCTTGCAATTTTTCCTGATAGCCAGATAATATGTGCTGGGTAAAAGGAACTATTGTAAATAGAACTTTAATAATGCGGCAGTAAGGTGTATGGCCAATATTCCATGTTCCTATGATTAAGGCCTCGGTCTTCAGCAAGCCTGTGCCCCTGGACTGAGAACTTAGCAAGCGTTTCTCAGTTTTTCCCTCCCCCTTAGGGGGCCAGGTGGGTGAGAGTGGGCTGGAATTTGAGAACTCCCTTCACCAGGTTAGTTAGGCTCTGATAATACCCATCAGGTTAGGCTCTGGTTAACTAGTTTCCCCAGAGGGCAGGCCTTGTTCAGAAAAACCAGTTCAAAATGGTTCCTTTCCCTCTCCCTCTGCCAGAAGCACAGGAGATTTTTTCTCTGATATTTACTGTGAGAAACTGGTTGAGCTCCCGAAGGTAAAACTTACAAAAGTAGGGGGAGCCTCTACAGCTGGTTCCCCCTGGAGTTTTAAACTCAGACCTGCCCACCATCCAGCAATTCAATTACAGCTCTGGTTTTCCTCCCCCGCTCCTGAGTTTCTGACCTGGTAACTTGGGATTCTCTGTATTTGCCTGTCAGTTCCTAATTTGGGGGGCAACAGTGTACCCTGTGACCTCACTTTGCTTATGGATTTGAGAAGATTTGTTGATTTTTCAGTGTGTTTGGCTTTTCACTTGTTAGGACAGAGTGGTAACTTACAAAGTCCCTGTGTGCAGAACTGGAAATGGGAAGCAGCACAGATTGGATTTTTTTTAATGCATAACACAGAAAAGAAGGTAAAAGCCATATGAAAGAGAAAAGAAAGAATGGGTACAAATATTTGAAAAGTGAAATGGCCAAGAATTCTCTCAAACTGACCAGCCATCACAAAGGTCAACAAACCACAAACCAGGATAGATTCAAAGAAAACTAAGGCTACATATGTTATAGTAAACCTGCTGAAAACCAAATACAAAGAGAAAATCTGAAAAGCAGCAATTATAAGACTGATAGTTTACTTACCAAAGAAACAAAAGAATGATATATTTAAAATGCTGAAAGAAGGGGCACCTGGCTGGCCCGGTTGGTGGAGCATGCGACCATTGATTTCTGGGTCGTGATCACATTGGGTGTGAAGCCTACTTGAAATAATAAACAAAGAAACAAATAAGTAAAAATGCTGAAAGAAAACAGCTGCTACCCTAGAACTCTATACTCCACAAAAATACCTTGAAGGTGTTTATGATATTTAATTTAATGTTATATAATATATATAATGTTATATGATATATATAATGTTATGATATTTAATTTAATTTAGTGAAGGTGAATTAAGATATTTAATTAAGATATTTTTAGACAACACTTGTGCTCCCCATCCCCAAAAACAATTTGTTATCAGCAGACCCACACTGAATGAAAAACCATAAGAAATTATTCAAGTGAAAGGAAAATGATCCTACATGCCAATAAAATTAAAAAGTTAAGATGGAAGGACATATTCCTATTACCAACACAAAGGGGCACCTGGCTGGCTCAGTCAGTAGAACATATGACTCTTGATCTCAGGATTTGGGTTCAAGCTCCACGTTGGGCATGAAGATTACTTTAAAAAAACAAAAACTTTAAAAAGCCAACACAAGAAGAAACAAAATCTCAGTACTAGATCTATTAAAGAAATTGAACTTGTAATTTCAGACTATGCCACAAAGAAATCCCAATGCTCATATAGCTTCATCAGTGAGTTCTACCAAATATTTAAGAAGAAAATAATGGCATTCTTACACACCCTTTCAGAGTTCTTCCATCTGTTTCACAGTCTTGTGCAGCAATGTCCTGACACCATAAATTGACCCAATTCAAAAGGAATAATGACAGGCCAATCCCTTTGATATGAAAACTCTTAAACTAAATATTAGCAATCTGATTCCACCATGTGGAATAACCCAAATATCCTTCCCCAGTAAAATGACAACTAAAGAGTACTATATTCTATACAACAGAAATCATTCAGTCATGAGCTTGGTGACTCACAAACACTATTGAACAAAAACGATGCACGAGATAATACTAGAGGGCAGTCTCCATTTATATAAAGTCCTAAAGCAGACAAAATGAGTCACTGGTATTCTAATCTATCAAGAAAGATGAGTGGGTAATGATTAAAGGGGTTCTGTTCTACTTCAGGATTGGGTGCTGGCTCCACGTACGTCTTCATTTTATGATAATTAGCCACGCTGTACACTTGATGTATGTTCTACTTCAATAAAATTATTGTTGAAAAGAAACTGTACTGTCTCAATCTAGATGGCAGCATCATTTGTCTATTGTGGCCAGTCTGGGCCTGCCCGGTGTGAAAGCAGAAGTGCCACCTGCATGTAGGAGATATATATACCTGTGCTTGTGGTCATATTTAAGGGACATAAATTTGTCCCTCGTATCATTAAAGTAGGGCTAAGAAGAAGGGAAGTAGAGGAAATACAAATTCTCTCTCTGTTTCCACTTGAAACCATTTTATCTATAGCAAAATATCCAAACAGTAGTGATAATGACTAGTTTTACAGTTCAGTTCAGAAATTCGTTTATTTTGAATACCAAATCTGTAGAACTAAAAAAAAAAAAAAAAAATTCTTGTCTACCAATGCAAGCAGGATAGGTTTCCATGTATATAGTTCAAAATTTCTCATAAATGTTCATTCTCTGTTTGCGTATCATTACGGGAATAGTATTGTGCCTTAATTTATCTCTGAATCAACACTGATTTATCAATGCCTTACTTTTGTGTAAGGAGTGTTTTATGGGCAAGATAAGAAGAGCAGAACATAACAGGGTAGGTAATAAAAACATTTGTATTTATTAGTAAGTTTGACTGAAGGACAGATCTATAAAGTCCTACACTTACTTACTAACTTTGCGTTCTTAATGTATTCTCTTTGGCTCCTTACCACAGTAACAGGAACTATTTTGATATCACCATGTCAAAAAATAAGGATTTCATTAAGAAGATCATGTCTCTGTTTTCTGCTGCCTAAACGAAGATTAAAATATTAAATTAAGATGTAATATAAGACTTAAAAGCCATCCACTAGAAACAGAAATGATAGCTACATTTTTTTGTTACCTTTTTGATTCTGAAAACTAAAGAGTTCATGCAGAAGTGGGAAGTGGTGGGGATTTCCAGAGTGAGATGCACACTATCCATATAGAAGAGTTTTCATATAAACCTATGATTCCTGTATTTGCATAATGTACTTTGTTTTTCCTTAGTACAAGTAAGTACAATTCATTGTCAGCTGATTACTTTTTAAAATCAGAAACATTTAACTTTACTATATAGTAAAATATGTTTTGCTAAAATGTATTTTTACATTTATTACATATAACCAAAATTTAATTATACATATGCTGGTAAATGTGGGGTTTCTTAAATCATAAGTAACGCTTAAACTAGTTTCTGTAAACGATAAACAACCTAACTGTAATGTGTGCATCCTTCACTTAAGAGAAAAAAACAGTATTTGAAATAAATTCCATATTCCTAACAATAATAATGCTGTTTTTATAGGAAAGAGAACATCCTCAAGCCCGTTTTAGTGGATTTTGTTAATAAATGGTATTCTACATTAATATTTATAAAATATTTGAATTATGTGATAGTTCTGTAAATATAGAAATAGAGTCTCCAGAGAGTAATTTAGTTTTTTTTTTTTAATTAAGCTCTTTTTTTGCTAGTAGATTTAAGTGTGTTAACATGGTCATTCTGTTGTTCAAAGTGCTTCCAGAACCAGCACGCTCACCTCTGGGGCTTTCCAAGCAGAAGTTTAAGTCCTTTAATCTTTTTTGAGAAAAGAAGGGGGTAATGTTGGAAATGGGCCTTGGTATTTCTCATGAAGTGCCACAGTGAAAGTACCCTCTCCACAAGTCAGTTCCTTGTAGCAAAATCCTAATCTCATCTGGCTTTCACACCATTACTTTTTCTAGAAAGCCTGTCTCCACATTCCAGACAACAGTGGTCCAGATAACTAAATAAAATTGTTAATTTCTCCATTCCCTTCATCAACTCACCTGATACTAAAAATCAGTGCTTAGTGAGGCAGGATAACACTCCAGAGCCGGATAGCCAGAGTTCGAATCCCAGTTCTGCCACTATTGGCAAGTGACCCTAAGGCAAGTTGTTAAACACTCTGCCTTAGTTTCCTCATCTGTAAAATTGGACTGATAATAATATTCCTTACAAGGCTGTGGCAAGGATTAAATGAACTTGCATGCTTAGGTATCCTATTAGTGTTTGTTATTATTATTGTCTTCCTAGGAGCTTCCTTTGCATCTATAAATAAAATCATGTTTATGATTGTTTACAAACATGGGCTATCACTCTGTAACTTGCTTCTTTTACTTAGTATATAATAGGCATCTTTCCGAACCAACTGCCTTATATTCTATACTACGAGGGACTAGAATTTTTTCTATCATTTCTCCATGAATACTCACATTTTTCTCTTTTTTTGGTTTTACAAAAGTGCTAAGGTAAATAAGCATCCTTGTGCGTCTCTCTTTATGTCTTGATATATTAGAGTCCAACACATGGAATTGCTTTTTCAAAGGATATTTGCGCTTTTAATTTTTTTAAGTCAACACCACCAGAGCACTTTCCAAAAGCACCAAAGTTGCTGCACAGGCCGCACAGTTGGGAGTCACAGTGCAAAACAAGGAGTCGGCTTACAGTAGCACAAAGCCGGGAGGGGAAAATGGAAGTATGCTGGTCTAAGGTCCTTACACTACACATCTAGTGACAGGATTGTATCCGAAGGTGGACTGTGATAAGTTACAGATGCATATTGTAAACCCAGAGCTAAAAAAAAGAAGGAGGTATATAAAATAAGCTAACAGTGGAGACAAAATGGAATCCTAAAAGCCCAAAAGAAGATGAAAACATTGGAACAAAGAGAAAACAAATAACAAGATAGTAGACTTGGATTTCACCATCTGTATGATCGCAGTAAATGTGAATGATCTGAAAACTCCAGTCAAAAGATAGAGCATAATGGATAGCATGAAAAAGCAAGACCCAACCAATTATATGCTGTCACTTTAAATAGATATAAATTGAAATGGAAGGTCCGGGGCCCAGGGACATGGCAGAGACCATGGATGGTCTGCACTCCCTAGGCTCTGCCCATGACACCTGGGCACCTTTTCTTGCCTGGGCTTTGCCTACCTGACGCACCCCCTGAGACGTTCCAATAGCCGTCCCCATCCCGTTCCCATCCCCGTCCTGGCCCTACCTGCCCCTACCTGCCCTTCTGTGGCCCCAGGATGTCTCCACCCCTTCCTAGATCTGGCTCCTTCAGAGGAGTTTGCTTTGAACCTTTGAACCCACTAATCAGCATCACATACCCTCAGGCCAAGGCAACCACCTGGGGCCACAGTCCCAGGGGGTCAGAGGCGGGGCTAGAGAGGCTTGCATGAGGTCCAGTGCCCTCCCTCTGGCCACTTGGCTGAGAGCATGGTAAGGAGGGAGGATGATGTATTGGGGCCTCTCACCACTTCTCTGGAATCCCTGGTAGTCTGTCAGTGGGAGATCCCTGTCACCATCCCCTTGCCTTCTCCAGCCCTGCAGAGCCCTACAAGTATCAGGCATCTCCATCCATGGTGGCCAGGCTGGTGTGCAGATGGGCAATGACTAATGGGAACTCCATTGCCTGGAACAGGTGTCCGACCTGGCCAGATGCCAAGTGACAAGACCATTGGGGGAGGAGATGACTCTTTCATTGAGACAGGTGTTGGTAGAGCGGTGTTTGTAGACATGAAACCCACCATCATTGATGAAGTTTGTACCAGCACCTACCGCCAGCTCTTCCACCTTGAGTAGCTCATCCCAGGCAAGGGAGATGCTGCCAATAGCTTTGGCCCTAGGCATAACACCATTGGCAAGGAGATCATTGACCTCACCTTGGACCAAATTCAGACCAGGGCACAGATTTTCAGGGCTTCTTGGTTTTCCACAGCTTTGGTAGGGATACTAGTTCTAGGTTCAATTCCCTGCTGATGAAACGTCTCTGTCAATTATGGTGAGAAGTCCAAACTGGAGTTCTCCATTTACCCAGCCCCCAGGTTTTCACAGCTGTAGTTGAGCCCTACAACTCCATCCTCACTATCCACACCACCCTGGAGCACTCTGATTGTGCCTTCATGGTAGACAACGAGCCCATCTGTGACATCTACCATAGAAACCCTGATACTGAATGCTCAACCTGCACCAACCTAAATAAGTTGATATGTCAAATTATGTCCTCCATTATTGCTCCCCTCAGATTTGATAGAGCCCTGAATGTTGACCTGACCAACCTGGTGCCTTTATTTCCACATTCTTCTCTCCGGCCACTTTTGCCCCTATTATCTCTACTGAGAAAGCCTACCAGGAACAGCTCACTGTAGCAGAAACCACAGACGCATGCTCTGAGTCAACCAACCAGATGGTGAAAGGTGCCCCCTGCTGTGGTAAATACATGGCTCGCAGCCTGTTATGTCATGGCGACAAGATTCCCAAAGATGTCAATGTTGCCATTCCCACCATCGAGACCAAGTGTACCATCCAGTCCGTGGACTAGCATCCCACTGGCTTCCAAGTTGGCATTAATTACCAGCCCCCCTCTATAGTACCTGGTGGAGATCTGGCTAAAGTATGGTGAGTACTAAAGTAAAGTAAAGTATTCGTGCATGCTGGGCAATACCACAGCCATTGCGGAGGCCTGGGCTTGCCTGGACCACAAGGTTGACCTGATGTTTGGCAATCATGCCTTTGTTCACTGGTATGTGGATGAAGGCATGGCAGAAGAAATTTTTCTGAGGCCCGTGAGGACACAGCTGCCCTTGAGAAGGATTATGAGGAAGAAGGAGTGAATAGTACTTAGGGAGAGGATGGAGGTGAAGAGTGCTAACCTGTCTGCTACAATTTTGCACCCTCTTGTCTTGGGACTGTCCTATTTCCATTATTCTGTGAAGCTGTCCATTGTGGCCCTCACTTGTCGGGAAAAGTGATTTTTTTTTATTATCATGAAGAAGATATTAAATCACTTATTGATTATATACAATGAATTAAATACACAAGCTTTAATCTCATCTATACTTTTATCTGATGCCATAATTCAATGTAGATATATTGCATAGCATGTGCCAACAATCCTACTGACTACCAAATAAACTCCATGACTTTCCTTAGGTGACCCATTTAATGGTGAACTCCAGATCACAACACATGAACTGTCAGTTCAACTGCACCAAAGATTGTGGAGACAATGGCTTCTGTGCCTGAGGAGATTACAAGTAAGTTTCAAATGGAACCCAGCATCTCCTGGAAGGAATTCTAACTAACTTCACCCTATTGGGGTAGTTTACCAAGATGACTTTAAGTATAATAATTTTACACAGCACTTTTTTTTAAAAGACATTTATTCAGTGTCATGATTAGACGATTACATTTAGCAATCAACAGCATGGGTGGAAAAAAAAAAAACTACATTAAAGCCCTGTTTTGGAATGCTTTATACTTTCCATAGAACAGAAACTAAAATAACTTGTTAGACAATTAGTGACAAATAAAATCCTCAAGTTTTTTGCCCATACACATGAGTATTGTCTAAAGTGTCTTCTTTGTAACAGCTCGGCCCTGCCACCACTGTGCTTGGCTGAGTTCACGAAACTGTTATAAGTGGCTTCCCTGTCACTTGTCTGGCTCCTCTCTCCTGCTCCGCTGTGCTTCTCGGCAGGAATGAAAACCCTCTGCCACTGCCGTGAGCTACCACTGCTGCCGGAACCACCACGGCCACCTTGGTTTCGTGGTTTGGCAAAGTATTGGCCTCCACCACCATAGAGGCCAGAGCTTCTGCCTCCACAATTTCCTCCTTTCCCAGGTCCAAAATTGGAAGATTGATTGTTGTCATCACCAAACTCAGAACCACTCCTGCCACCTCCCAAGTTGCTTCCATCAATACCAAATCCATCGTAGCCATTCCCGCTGCCACCATACCCACCACCCCCTCGACTGCCACCAAAGCCACCTTGCCCACTGAAGTTCCCTCCTTGACCAAAGTTGTCATTCCCACCAAAACCACCTCCATGGCCACCACCAAAGTTTCCAGAACCACTTCGACCTCTTTGGCTGGATGAAGCAGTAGCCATCTCTTGCTTAGGGGCTACCCTTACTTCCCAGTTGTGGCCATTCCCAGTGTGGTATTTTGGAATGACAGTCCAGAGTCACGGTCATCACGTCTTACAAAAGCAAAGCTTCTCTTGTTGCCTCTGCCTCGGTCAGTCATGATCTCAATCACTTCGATTTTCCCAACACTGTTCAAAATAATCTTTTAGATGATGTTCTTCAGTGCCTTCTTTAATGCCACCCACAAAAATCTTTTTCACAGTTAAGTGGGCACCAGGTCTTCGAGAATCTTCTCTTGAGATCACTCCCCTTGTGTGGCCTTGCATTCATGGCTGCATCTTTCTCCTCCACAGTGGCAAACCCCACTAACAGCCCAAAGCCTCCGGAGCGCTTGGTGTTTGGATCTCTCATTACCACACAGTCCGTTAGCTTTCCGCATCGTTCAAAATGGCTGATGTTGCCTTTGTTTCAAGTTTCTATTTTAAATATTAAAAAAAAAAAGAATGATATATACCATGTAAATGCTATTCATTAGAAAGGTGAAGTGGTATATAACCAATATCAAAGTAGACTTCAGAACTCAAAGTGTTTTTTGGTTTTTTTAAAGATTTTTATTTATTTATTTGAGAGTGGGAAGAGCACATAAGTGGGGAGGAGAGGGAGAACAAGGCTCCTCCCTGAGCAGGGAGCCAGAGGCGCAGCTCAGTCCTGGGACCCTGGGATCGCGACCTGAGCCAAGGCAGATGCTTAACCGACTGAGCCACCCAGGTGCCCCAGAACCGGAAGTTTTATCATGGATCAAGGAGGACATATAATAATGATGAAAAGTCAATTCATCAAGAAGACATAATAATTCGAGATGTTTATGCCTACGATCTGAGCTTCAGAAACAGGGAGGGGTGAGGGAAGGTTGAGAACGGAAAGGAAAAAAGAAATAAACCCACAGTTATTGTAAATTTCCAGTTTTCTCAGAACAAGTAGAAAATGATATTTCAAGTAATTTGACCTACTTGACGTTTAAAACCCACTTCACCTGACAAGGGCGGAAGATCATATAGAACATTCACTAGGCTACACCGTGCCCTGGGCCAAAAGTAAGGCAAGTAGAAAGTTCTGGCACTCAAGAAATACAAAACAGAACCTTCTGTTGACACCAGACAAGTATTTTCACTCAAAAGTTATCTATTCAAAGGAGCGGGCGTGTGTGTGTGCGTCCAGCATCGTGGGAGGGAAGATACTCTCCCAAACAAGGAATAGCAAGTGACGAGAACAACAGGTGCAGTGCCCCGGAAGGTGGCTACTTCTACACCTGGGGAGCGACGCGTCAAGGCGGATGGCTTGCCGGGGACAGAGGCAGCCCAGAGGTCCTGGAAGCGAAGCAAGAGAACCTGGCTGCTGGCCGGGAGACTCTGAAGGAGGATTGTAGGAAGCGCGCTGGACGGTATACTTCGGTGACTTTGCACAGCAGTCCACGAAATCCCCAACGAAGACCCTCTTCTGGTTAATTCCCGGGTGGCCGGGCATCCACCCTTGCAGGGGAGGCCGGGTCTACCAGGGCCGAGCGCGCGGGCTCCCGGCGGTCGCCGCAGCCCTCCATCCCCGGGAAGCCCGCCCGGGAGGTCTGGGCGCAGACCCGTCGGTGCCCGCGAACGTGGACGACGCCGCAGGCCAGGCAAACCCGTGGGGCCACCCGCGGCGTGCAACAGGCAGAGCCACGGCTTGGAAGCTCCCGGCGATGCTGGAGAGGGTGCGGACGGCGGGACGGCCCGCACATCGCTGGAACCGAAGGCTTGCGCCCCGCGCTCGGGCACCACCTGGCGGGCGCGGCCCCGGCCCGGGCGGGAGGGGGGCGCCGCGCGGGCGGGCGGGGACAGGTGGCGGGGCGGGGCGCGGCGGGGCGCGGCGGGGCGGGGACAGGTGGCGGGGCGGGGCGCGGCGGGGCGCGGCGGGGCGGGGACAGGTGGCGGGGCGGGGCGGGGCGCGGCGCGGCGGGGCGGGGACAGGTGGCGGGGCGGGGCGCGGCGCGGCGCGGCGGGGCGGGGCGGGCCGACCCGGAGGTCCCAGACAGCAGCGCAGCCGGGGCCGCAGAGGCCGCAGAGCGCGGCGCCCGCCCGCCCACCGCGCCATGGCCCCGCGCGCCCGGCGGCGCCGCCCGCTGCCCGCGCTGCTCACCGTCTGCGCGCTGCTCGGCCGCCTGCAGGTAAGGAGGCCGCCGGTTCCCTGCTCCCGCGCGACGCCTCCTCGGGAGCCGGGGAGGGGGTGACCCGGGCGCCAGGGCAGCGAGGCGTCCCGGGACCCGGACGGGGACGCGGGAGACGGCGGAAAGGGGCTCCGCGGCCGGGACGGTGGAGGGACGGGAAGGGCGAGTGGAGGGTGTGGTGGGGGGCAGAACCCGGAGTCGCGGGACCCCAGCACCCGGACCCGGGCTTCCAAACGTCCGCTTCGCGGCGGGCTTTGAGGTCAGTTATTCAAGTTCCCACGCAGAGTAGCTGCGGTCCCCCTGCGAACGCAAGAAGCGAGGGGGAAACTCAGAGCCGCGGACGCGCCCGGGTTCGCTGAGCGCTCCGGTGCGCGATCTGTCCTTCCCGGCCGGTCTGAGCCCCTCGGGAGCGCTGGGCCTTTCGCTCCGCCTGGCTTCGCACCCTGTCCTCACCTCAGTTTCCTCGGTCATCCGAAGACCAGAGAGCGGGGACCGTCTCCTCGCCGGGATGTCTAGAGCGCGCGGTGAAACCGAATTTGGCAGTTTCTGCGGGAAAGCTGACTTGGAGCGGGGAGCCCGAAACTGAGCCCTGGCCGCGCGCGAGCTCAGCCCGGGTGGGACCGGGGTGGCAGGCACGCCCCGCGGCGCCGGGCTCCTGGTCGCTGGGGCTCCCCAGCCCGGGATGCACCCGGGGCTCCCCCCCGCCCCCGCCCCGGGGCCATCCGCCCTTGCCCTTGGGAGGGCTGCAGGGCTTTAGCGTGAAGAGGGCAGCGGGCCAGGAGATGAGCCTCCCCCCTCAGACCCTTGTTGCCGCCCGGTTTTCTCAGAAAGAAGTTTCTTGATCACGTCGCTCAGTACCGTTGCCAATAAATAAGCTGGTTCCTGATTTTCTGTCCTCCTGGGGGAGAGCTACGGTGCAGCAACCCAGCACCACAAATACTCTAAAAACCTTGTGTACTTGGAAGTTCCTCAGAGGGAAGAGTAAATGGTGGTGGTTTTCTTGGTTTTCGGCAGTTTCAGATTTCCCTTCTCTGTTACAGTTGGCTTGAGGCTGTTGTTGACGGCGCGCAGAAGGGTCCAGAACCCGCTGTGTTTGGGGTAGGGGTTGGGGGAAGCTGGCCTAGGATTTGAAGTCTTGACAAAAGTAATAGGAATGTGCTGTAGGCTATGGCGGAAAACTCTCCTGAAGGTTCATTCTATTCCGCTCCTATGGGTATGGGTCTCTTAGAATGGTTGAGGGAAAAGAAGGCGGAAAAACCTAATGGAATTTTTTCATTTTAAGCACGTCAGGTGTTGCTTAATGAAGTGCTGGACAGGTTGGACGGGGCGCTGCCTCATTTGAACAGTTAGCCACCTGAGAAAAACCCACCCACTCTGCAGTTTCAAAAAAAAAAAAAAAGCATCTCATGCTGCTATTGCAAAACGTATGTACATACATCTCTTCATTCGATGCGGTAGGTTCTAATATGAGCAGCTGACGCTACCCAAACAAATTTATTTTTCGGAGATAGCTTTCAACAAGTGCTATTTCCCCTCCCTTTCCCTTTTGGCCACTCGAATTCGGTGCAGTTTTGAATCACCCCTAAACAGGAAACCAACAATACTGCAAAAGTTCCAAGCAAATGAGAGAAGTTTGTGCCCCGTCCCGCCAGCGGGAATCCTTTAATTCTGAAAGGTGGAGCCAAGTGTTATAATAGCGGCGGTTACCGTCCCCAGATGGGAACGTGGTGTGTTCTTGCAGCGTGTGGTTCTCTGCGTGTTTCATGACTGCTTCTTGGGCCAATCTATTGTACTCGTTCAAAAAAAGTAGTGGCATGGGCAGTCTACTGGTGTTCATTACCACACCCTGGGTCAGCCTTGAAGAACGGCTGTAAGGAGAGGGGTATTGGTTTTATAAAATCACCAGCAAACCCGGCTTGTAGAAAGTGCTTTATCTACAGGTATTGTATTTCGTTTCATTGACATTATGGTAGATAGATTGAAACCTCCCTGGAAGGCTGAAAGTTTTGCCTGTTAAAACTTTTCTGTGATTAGGGGCGCCTGGGTGGCTCAGTGGATTAGAACCTCTGCCTTCGGCTCAGGTCATGATCTCAGGGTCCTGGGATCGAGCCCCACATCAGGCTCTCTGCTCAGCGGGGAGCCTGCTTCCCCTTCTCACTCTGCCTGCCTCTCTGCCTACTTGTGATCTCTGTCAAATAAATAAATAAAATTTAAAAAAAACAAAACACTTTTCTGTGATTTCTCTGTCTGCCTCTATCTGTGAGGGCATTTGTTTTCAGTATTTGCCCACAGATAACAATGTTTTATGTTTTTATGTTGACAATTCTGCTGTTTATTCCAAGTAAGAAAATAGAGAAACTCACTGTTTTCGCTAAGGTCACCAATTAGGCGTAATCCTGTTTGTCCCCAGTTATCTAAGACCCAAGGGCAGATTCATTCAGACCCAGGCCAACAGAGATTTATGGCCTATGACACCGAGCTCTTGAGAAACAGGACGAAGACAGCTGTGTTC
Source organism: Procyon lotor (assembly GCA_028646535.1). Classification (NCBI taxonomy): domain Eukaryota; kingdom Metazoa; phylum Chordata; class Mammalia; order Carnivora; family Procyonidae; genus Procyon; species Procyon lotor. Next base: position 8,108,516 of record CM053616.1, on the reverse strand, counting down.
GCAGGCCACTGTCTGTCTAGTCAGAGGACTAGACGGGTGAACCTGTAATAATAATTAGGCAGCATGTGATGAAGGAAGTGCAGAGTGGGGGCAGAGAGCAGGAGGGAACCAGTATAGCTAGAGCAATCAGGGTGGACTTCTGGAGGAAGGGGTTTTTCCTGAGGTAGCAGTGTGGATAGGAAATCAAGGGTCAGAAGAGGCTGTTGGGGAAAGAAAGCTTTCTAGTTAAGAGGGTGGTGTGAGTGGTTCAGGCTTAAAGGAATCTTGAAAAAACAAACCCAAAACAACCCACTTTTTTTTTTTTAATGACTTTACAAATAGTACAAAGCACTTAATTCAAGAAAACTCACAACAGACAGAACTTTAAATAGCTGCAGTTTCTGAGGCAGCTCTTGTATGGCCCTTGCTGAGTTGGTAAGGTAGATGATCAGAGACAGAGAAGGTGGTAAGGTAGATGATCAGAGACAGAGAAGCCACAGGGCCCTGGAAAAGCCTGTGGGGAGACCCCATGGAGGAAATCCCCTAGAATGGAGCTCCGGGCTATAGGAGAGGCACCTGCTTGGTGTCTCCCTGCCCTCTCCCATCAGAGAGAGAGAGAGAGAGAGAGAGAGAGAGAGAGAGAGAGACTTGGCTATAGGTTAATACTTTGTTTGGAGAACCACAGACATGTAGATCAGTGGTCTTTTAGTCCATTCTGTTGATAACAAAGTATTTCACATGCCTGGCCTGTTACTTCCTTCCCACTACTCCCCCCCCCCCCAACGACAAATCTGTAATATAAACACATTCTCTGTGTTGATAAGGAAATATGAGCTTGCTTTTTCAGTTATCTACCAGAAATTCTTACACCAGGAAAACTGAAACAATGAAGGTGTATCTTTGAAGGTCAATAAATCAGTGCTTTATGAGGCCATGAAAAGGGGAGTTCCAGACCAGGGCCTCCTTTGCAGAGCGTGTTGTGTTAAGAAAGTGCTGCCTGAACTTTATCTGCCATGTCAGTATGAAAATTTCCCTCGCTATATTTTCCTATTTTTGAAGCACAGGGAAAAACAGTATTCATGTTTTTCCCACACGGTGTGGCCAAGGGACTAGGGATGTTGTCTGTTGTCTAGGCCATTTTTGTTTTGTCTTGGATTGGTTTGGGTTTTTTTGTTTGTTTGTTTGTTTGTTCATTTGTTTTTTTCAGATATGGGTCTGCACCCTGATGGTCTTTGGCTCCATAGGTGATTCATTCCCAAGGGGACCTACCTGCCAGGTCAGGTGGCCTCCCTAGACCGCCAGTGGCCTGTCCAGCATCCCGACCCCAGTCCACAAGGAAAGCACCCCCGCTGAGCCTAAGGCAACCTGACCTCACATCCACGCACCCAGAACTGGCTTGGGGAGCGTTCTGCCCAGCAGGTGGTTTTCCCTCGGAGCACCAAGCACTGTTGTGTTCTCCACTTGGTTGGTAGGAAGTCATTCCCTTCCTCTTTGTGCTTCCTTCTGCTTGCAATGAGTGGGCTTCCCGCAGGATCCACCGCTGGAAACTCATTTCATTCTTTCTGCCCCCGAAACACTGAGCCCGGAGAAACCAAGACTGAGACAGTGGGCTTCAGCAAAACAAAAGACTTGGTCCGTCTAAAGTTCGTAGTGAGCTTTTGAGGTTGAGCCCCAAGTGGGCGGCGAGTGAGATTACGCACAGCCCCATATCTCTGTCCTCATTCTGAGAGGCGCGCTCAGTCTGTTTCCTGCCACCGAGACCGACCTGCCCGCGCGCCCCTGGCAGGCTTCCCCGCTGTCTCCGAAGTCAAGGGCGGGCGGGCTGGCGCTGCTGTTTCTGCCGTTCTCACTGCAGCGACCGCCCGTCAGCAGTTTGAAGCACATGCTTTATGCATGTGTGCTGATAACCTGATATCTGCATTCGCTGCGTGGGCCCCTGCACTCCCAGCCTTTGATGTCTGCGGGCTGCCACATTCAGGACAGGGGACCCAAGAGTGAGAAATGATGCTGAATCTGTGTTTATGTATTTCAACAAAGTGAGCACCTACTACGGCATGTGGGGCACTCTGCAACAGGCCGGGGAGACAGAGACCAGGGGCATAGCCCCCCGGGGCCCCCACCCTGGACCGCCTCTCCGGGAGGTGCACAGCTAGACCTGCGCACAGAGGATGCGCAGAGGAGACCTGCTTACTGGGAGCGTATTCCAAGTGTGGTGGGCACCGGGCACAAGGAGTGCTTTAACCAGCCTGGAAGAATAGCTCCTTCTTCCTTAGGGTCCAGTCGTGTTTGTCTGAAGCCCAGAAGGAGGGACAAGGGGGCAGCATTTGGGCTGGGGGACCCGGGGCGGCTGGTGCCAGGAGATGTGACAGTACAGTGTTTTCAGGGAACTCTAAAAAGGACAGCGCTCCTGGACTCCCAAGGGCATGTGGGGAGAGGGAGACAGAGCCAGCCCTTGAGAGAGACTTAAGTGCAAGCAAAATAGTTTAGATTTTATCTCGCTGCATTGTGGGCCAGGGAGGGTCATGATCAGATTTGCATGTTACAGGGAAGGGTGTCCAGGGGTGGACCCAGGGGGCAGTAAGGAGGCCACTGCCCTGGTTTGGGGGAAGAGCCAGTGAAGGCTGGAATCAGGTCGGTGTAGTGGCAAGAGAAAGGAGAAGCCAAGCGCAGGAGTGATGTCAGAGCTAGGTGAGCGGTGCTAGGCGCCCACAATGCAGGGGCAAAGGATGTGGTTGGACCGATTGCTTAAAAAAGAGGTGATAGGCGTCCTAGTGAAATAGCTGACCATTTGAACTGTGTTTCTCACAGCTCATTAAGGAGACTTCTGTCGCAGGTTCAAGTCAAGAAGGATTTTTTTTTTTCCTGAACCAGTAAGAAATGAATTTTAGGACATTGAATCCCGATCGCTTTGGATTATTTTACTGTGTGGCAGAGACAAAATTTGTCACGCCCCAGCGAGGTAAACAAGCTAAGAGCCCCCAGTGGCCTGGGATCCATGGGAAATCTGTGTGCTCTGGAACTTAGAGCCATTTCCTGACCTAAAGTTGTCTTTGAATCAGAAGTTCAGGATGTAGGCAGAATCTAAAACTCTCAGACTTGGGACTAAAGAGAGATAAGCAGCCAGGGATCCCAGAGGGTCCATCATAAAAGCAGGTGTGCTCTGACCCGCGCTGGCCTCAAATATGTCACCTGCCCTTAAATAGAAGCCATGTTTACCTTGGAACCGGGGCTCAGCAAACCCTTTGCACTCGCACGAAACACATTTTCCCGGTGGATTGTAGTGCCTAAGAGGAGCAGTTCCTTTTCTCTCTGCCTCCCAACGCCCCTCCCCCCAAAGTCTAGCCGGGTAGGTGACCCGGAGGCCCAGAGGACCGGAGGCCCGTTGGGCACCAGCACAGTCAGAAAGCTGCCAGGTTTCAAAGTGGAAGGAAGAACCGACTGCAAAAACTATCCTTCCAGTTTATCAGAATAATAATAACTTATTACATTTCCTGTTCTCTGTGGAGAGTGCAAGGGCCACTTCCTCCCGCCACCAGAAATTTGAAGACTTTCCATTAAAAATGAGGAAGAAAAACTCTCTAACTTTTCGTGAATGCGATGGTTAAACCTGACAAACATAAATCCTACTGGCCCCGCGTGGGCTCTCCTGACACCTGGGAGATGGAAAACCAACCGCTTCCCTACGGTATTGATTTTTTTAAAAAAATATTTGTTACTCTTTGAAACGCAGTTAGCAGTGAACTTGATAGTGTGTATCTTTAAGTAGCACAAACAGCTGCCAAACCCATATCCAGTTAAAAGAAACCTGTATACAGAGCCCTTCCCTCCCTCGACTTTGTACCCAAGATATAAAAGCAGCATCACCTCTAAAACTTTCGTGGTAATTGAGAATCTGTTCGAGATCGTAGAGCAGAGTGGAGATTATTCACATCCGCCTTCGCTAAGCCAGCTCGCCGTTAGTAATTCCCAATATCAGGAACTTCCCTACAGCAGACCGAGATTGAACATGTCACAATTTGACCCCATTTCCTCAAATTTGTTCTTTCAGAGGGGTAAAGATCAGTTGGTCAGTGTTCTTTATTTTAATGTTTCCATTGTTGAAGATTGTTACCCACAACTTCCCTCTGCCCAGAGTTATTCACTCTGGTTCCTTGAACCTCTCGGTCAGCTTTTTTTCCTTTCAATTCAGTGGATCCTGATTTTGTACTTAGTGGCAAAAACTCACAAACACGCAAACGAAAGGCCAGAAGACCCCGTGGAAAATGTCAGACCTCTGCCACATGCCCTTGACCTGGAAGGCTCCCCATCTAGGAAGGCAGACAGGACACGGCAGGAGGCTGTACTCCTTGCAGTTCCGAGGGTCTAAAGCCCTACAAAAGAGGAACATGCTAGAAGGCCAGGAGTGCGCGGGGCGGGACGGCACGGCAGGCCGAGTGGAGAGCGGAGCACACAGTTCACGACCTGGTCCGGGAGGGTGGGGGTGTCTCTGAGGACAGGCAGCAGGGCAGGGGGCATGGGAGACAGGGGAAACCTGACTCTAGTCCTGATGTCTGGAGTCCAGAGCTGGCCAGAGACACCAGGAAAGCATCAGGCCGGCTTGGTGGTGGAGGGAGTGTGCGCCGGCTAGTTGTGAAGGGCTGTGTGAACGTGCCTTCAGAGCTGCGACTCTGCCCTGTGGGCAGTGTGCTCCCTGGGGCTGGCAGCCCCACTGTCCGGGAGCTTGTTAGAAATGCACGTTCCCAGGCCCTACCCCATGTCTACCAAATCAGAACTTCTGGAGGTAGGGCCCAGCAATCCGGTTAAACAGTTTCTCCAGGGGATTGCGATGCACCAGTAAGCCTGAGAACCACTGCTGGAAACCCTGGGATTCCCTGAAAAGGTTCTGAGCTCAGCTCCAAGTTAATATTATGGGATCGGTTGTGCTAGAAACACCTGCCGTCTGTTGGATCCCTTCTGTGTGCCAGGACGTGCTTGGTGCCTTGCATGGGTTCGCTCTGATCCTCAGTCCACTTTGGGCAGGAGGGAGAGGAGAGGGAGGCCCAGGGAGGCCCGGGTCACACAGCTTGTAAGCGGTGGAGCTGGAACTCCTCCTAAGGGTCCCCTCCGGCTGCAGGGCCTTTCCCCACTCAGGGAAAGCACTCATGCAGTCCCAACGGCATGACCAGCTGGGGACCGGAGCGAGACCCTCCAGGAGTGCCTGGACAGAAGCAAGCTTGCCAGTGTTTTTGGAAATACCATAACCAGGCTGCACACTCAGGAGAGTTTTCTTCTGTTAACTGTTGTTATGCAAAAAGAAAATGCTGTGACTTTAAGGCCGGTCGAGTTTAAACCGGCGCCCTGAGCACGCAGCCCAGGGTCCGTGGGCCAGTTGATCCCTGACTCAGGAGGAAAAGAAATGTGACATATTGAATCACCCCTGCCACTTCCTTGCACAGAGATGTCTCTGACTTCTCTGTGCTCCCCCACCGAGAACACACCGGATGACCGCTCACCATCCTGAGTGTGTTCCCCTCTCACCACCTGCCCGGCTCTGTGCCCGAAGAGGTGGGGGAAGGGGAGACAGGTGGAATATAGCTCTATTATCCTTCTAAAGGTTCTATCTGTCTTAGCATTACTATAATCACAGTAGATTAGGGGACTCCTCTCTTGGCCCAAATGACCTGACTCCAGTTTTGATGTCTCTACCACAACACACATCTAAATCCTTCCTATTGATGATGGACGTCTTTCGGTGCCATAAAAGTCACTGCCCTAAGTAGTAGGAGGGAAGCTCCAAACAGGAGAGTCAGAACATACATAGCCTCCGGTCACCATCAGGTCTTGAGTTTCCCTGGGCGAGAGAGAGGGAGCCTTCTGTGGGGATTGTGTTACCCGTGCCCGGTAGCAAGAAACCTAGACTCGGAGCCCGAACCTCTGACGAGGGAGGATCAGGCACAGGGGCAATTGAATTCAGTCGGAGCGCAACTGGAGTCTCTGTCGCAGACGGTAACCTGTTAACTTCTTTGTTTTTTTAAGATTTTATTTAAAATCTTAAGAGAGATTTTAGAGAGAGAGAGAGACAGTGAGAGGGAACACAAGCAGGGGTGTGAGAGAGGGAGAAGCAGGCTTCCCGCCGAGCAGGGAGCCCGATGCGGGGCTTGATCCCAGGACCCTGGGACCATGACCTGAGCCGAAGGCAGACGCTTAATGACTGAGCCGCCCAGGTGCCCCAACCAGTTACTTTCTAATGGCTCCAAGGTTTAAAATGTTTTAAATGAAATCATAAAACATTGCCCTCTTCTGACGAGTTCAGGTTTTCCATGGCCAGTTGGGGTCTCTGTTACCAGGCCATTAAGGTCCTATTTATGCATCAAATTACAAATGAGCAAGGATTGAAATGTTCAGCTGCCTGGCCGTTATGTCATCCTAACTGTGCAGAGGGCCAGGGAGTGCAGGGGCGGGGGCACCTGGCTGCTGGGGATGCAGGGAGACCTCACTGACGGGTGAGTGGCACCCCATCCCCAGGCCTAAGCGCCGGATCCGAGCTCTGGGCCAGCTCTGTCGTGTGCTGGTTGGGCAGATCTGTGTTCTGTCCGGATTAGAAAGGAGAATGTGAGCCCAGGAAGAGATTTCTAGGCTCGATTTTCAACTGTCTTCCCTCAGGGTAGCTCTAATTTTGCCCCAAATTGATGGGGCAAATTCTAAGCCCAGGCTTGGGAGTTTGAGTTTAATCCAGAACTAGGAGAAAACAATTATATTTGCTGGAAAGGGAAGTTAGGAGCTCACAGTGGTCCTTCAGGAAAAAGCATTTGTTTAACAAGAATTTGAGCCTGGGTGACTCAGTGGGTTAAAGCCCCTGCCTTCGGCTCAGGTCATGATCTCAGGGTCCTGGGATTGAGACCCACATCAGCCTATCTGCTCAGCCCGGAGCCTGCTTCCCCCTCTCTCCTTGCCTGCCTCTCTGCCTACTTGTGATCTCTCTCTCTCTATTAAATAAATAAAATCTTAAAAAAGAAAAAAAAAAAAGAATCAGCATTTGCTACGTGCCTTTGCTGCACCCCTAATCGTTTGGGCAGGTTCCACCATCTTGTGACAACGCAGGAAGTGAAAGACAGCGAAGTCTCCAGCATCGTTCCTGGCACACAGTAGGTGTGTTGTGAGGGCCAAGTCTTCCTTCACTCCCACTCAAGATAAATGGTGTGTGTGTCCGACAGTGGGAAGTGGTTCTCAACATCCATTATATGGATGGAGATGACTCTGTGGTGCTTGGGGATATGAGAAAGTTCTGGATCTTGGTCTTTCACATGCTCTATGACCTCGCCACACAGAGACCAGCCGGGGCCGCAGCACCCGGGAGCCTGTTAGAAGTGCAGGATCTCGGGGCCTGCCCCAGACCTCCTCAACCAGAATCTGCATTTCCTTCCAGTTTCTGGGTGATTCCATGCACATTTGAGAAGTGCCGGACTGCACTCTGAGAGCTGGGGGCCATCTAGTCCCTTCTCTGGCCACGTCGGGGCCTAGTGGTCTTAGGAGCTTGTGCATCCCCAGAGTGAAGGCAGGGCCTGGAAGGAGCCTTGGCCTTCAGCAGGCCAGCACGCTCGTGGAAGCACAGGGGTCATTGACTTTAGCTACGGGACAGAAGGGAAAAGTAGTTCTCATCTCAAGTGAATACCAGCTTTCAAAACAAGTCAGGAATGGCAAGAAAAAGAGAGAAAGGAAGAAAAGAAAGAAAAAGAAAAGAGAGAAGAAAGAAAAGAAAGGGAAGGAAAAGCTGGCACTGGGAGAATAAAGGGGAATTCACTGGAGCCTCTTGGGTGATAAAGTAAGGAGAGTCAAAGCCTTCCTAATTACTGTGTTTAGGAAACAAAGGGTCCTCGCACTTTCCTTTCAAGCGGCCCACAGCTGCAAACTTGTTTCCCTTTTTATCTGTCTGGGAGACAAAGACACTTGGAATTGGAGTTTTGAAATGCAAGGTTATTTCTTCATTTTCCCTTGGGCCACGTGTTTTCTTTTCAAGGAATGGAGATAATGACTGTATTGTGAGGAAGGTAAGGGAGAGGGTTGAGCAAAAATCAACAGGGCTTTGATGGCCCTTCTGAGCGAGTGCCCTGCTCCTGGTTTTCCTTAAGGAGCACACCTGGAACCCAGGTGGTCGCCATGATGCTGATGGAGCCACACACACCTTCCAAGATAGCTGATGACGTCACTTGTTGAATGCTGGCTAAGACAGA
>CM053616.1:8070067-8100227 GCA_028646535.1 Procyon lotor | reverse complement strand
TCTATTCCAAAAAAAAAATTTTACAGCAAAAGGGTTAAGAGAGTAAATTCTTGGGGCACCTGGGTGATTCAGTCCGTTAAGGGTCTGACTCTTGATTTCAGCTCAGGTCATGATCTCAAGAGTCGTGGGATCGAGCCCTGGGTGGGGTTCTGCTCTCAGTGCCGGGGGGGGGGGGGGGGGGGGGGGGGGTCTGCTTGAGATTCTCAATCTCCCTCTGCCCTCCCGCTTGTGTGCATGGTCTTTCTCTCTCTCTCTCTCAAATAAAAAGAAACAAGTCTTTAATGACAAAGATAGTAAATTTTACATTATGTGCACCATATCACAATTAAAAATTTAAAAAAAAGTTCACCTCCTATAGCAGGTGTTGTGATTCCAGCCTGGGAATGAAAAGAGCATGCAGTTCTGATTATTTAAACCTTGACGGTGTCAGTCACCATCCGGCAGGAGCCGACAGTCAGTACCGCACGGTCCGGGAGCTGCAGGGGTGTTACCTCGAAGTCTGGGTGATTCTGTAACGAGTTGGGTGACTTCCTGTACCACCCTCCCCTCACCGCACAGTCCCACGGGCCTTCCTGCTCTGCCTGGTCCAGCCCTGCACACTCCGTGGGCTTCTGCAAACGCTCCTTATGCCCCTGGGCAATACTCCTTCTCCGACACTTGCTGTGGACTTGGCTTTTTCCCTCCCTTTATCCGGGTCTCCACTGAATGTCGTCTGACCGGAGGTTCCCCTCCCGAGCTCATCACATCACCTCACTTACGCTGTTTTATTTCTTTTGTCATAGTCATTACAACCAGACTGCATTTTATGTTTTTCTATTCTCAGTCTTCTCCTGTGGACTGTAAGCAAGGACACTCTCTCCCCGAGGCTCCCCCTGCTTCCTCCTCTGTCTCCCTCCACCTGCCCAAGCGCCAGCCTTCACTTCTCCCTGCTCTGCCTGTGCCCCTCACCCCTGCCCCCCTCACCCTGCCCTCTGGGCTTTGTGTGCCTCCCTCTGTGATTGCTTCCCAGTCCGGGAGCTGGGGAAGATGTAGCCCAGGCTACATCTCTCCTCCCCTGCCCATGACCAGGGCGGGCCAAATGCAGGGGCTCAGTGGGACTTGGATCTTACCATTACATGCACCAGCTCTTGCTCTGTTTTGTGGGTCTCTGTTGCAGTTCTGTATCTGTGCCTGGGTCCGGTGCTAAGCACTTTCAGAGGCCAGGGATGGGCTAATTTTTTTAATCCTGCACCCAGCCAATCCCTTGCCCAAGTATGTGAGGGCTCAGTCAAGATGGCTTTGAAAGTCTGATGATAGCAGAGCATTCAGAGTGACAGATGCTATCTAGTATTAAACCGTAGGCTAGAGCAGAATGTGTCTTCTGGTCATAAGCATAGCGAGTGACCCACAAAGGAATGACTGGCCTTACTCTGTTATTTGCACAGTGAGTAAATGAATCACATCCCCTTTATGGAGTGTGGTCTCTGTGTGGGGAGGGGGTTGATTCATATTTGTGATTTTCAGTGAGACTGTGGGAGTTGACCAGCTGTGATAAATGCCCTTTGAGTCTGAGCTTTACATCATCTTTGTTACTAGAAACATATTCATAAAATGCATTTTAGAATGTTCCAGATCCTTTAAAGATTTTATTTATTTGAGAGAGAGAGCAAGAGTGGCATGGGGGGTAGGAGGACAGAGGGAGAGGGAGAAGCGAGCTCCCTGCTCAGCAGGGAGCCTGACATGGCATCCCAGGACCCTGGGATCATGACCCAAGCTGAAGGCAACGCATAACTGACTGAGTCCCCCAGGTACCTCCTGTCCCAGATCTTTTAATAGCAGGTCAATTAGTAGAGTATCTGTGACCATCATAATGTCCTTCACAATCTCTCAAACAAACTAGACACATCTTTTCATGTTAATTTATCAGAGAATACTTGAGCCTCACTTGTATTATTTATTTATTTATTTATTTAAAGATTTTATTTATTTATTTGACAGAGAGAGATCACAAGTAGGCAGAGAGGCAGGCAGAGAGAGGGGGTGAAGCAGGCTCCCTGGTGAGCAGAGAGTCTGATGCGGGGCCCGATCCCAGGACCCTGAGATCATGACCTGAGCCGAAGGCAGAGGCTTTAACCCACTGAGCCACCCAGGTGCCCCATTGAGCCTCACTTTTAGCAGATTTTTTCCCCCAAGAGTTGTGTGTAAACTATATTTCTGTGAAATGAATTATATTTTAAACACTCAGGGTGTTTTCTGTTTAGAACCTCTGATTCTCTGTACCCACTTCCTTTCTGACTTGGGCCGCATACCTGGCTGGTTCAAGGGCATCTCCAACTTTTTTTTGTTTTGGGGTTTTTTTTATTTTTTAATTTTTTTCAGTGTTCCAAGACTCCTTGTTTACGTACCACACCAAGTGCTCCATGCAATCTGTGTCCCCCCCTTTTACCCACCACCAGGCTCCCCCCAGCCTCCTCCGAAACCTTCAGTTTGTTTCTCAGAGTCCACAGTCTCTCATGTTTCATCTCCCCCTCTGATTACCCCAATTCACTTTTCCTTTTCTTCTCCTAATGCCATCTCCAAGTTTTTAATGTGCCCCATAGCTCAATATCTCTCAGGTGAGGGGAGTGTGCTAGGTGATCTGTTGGGGTGGGCAGGAGATTCCCCAAAAGCTGACCTACCGTCTTCCTAGGTACCTGCGTAACATTGTTCTGAAGTGTGGAATGTGAAGCTTTGGTTTGTACAAAAGGAAAATGAGTCTGATACTCTATAAATCTCTAAGCTTGACCTTCTATCAAGCGTATTTAAAATGAAAATGTATAGAAGGGCATTTGGTCATAACTCATTTGTGTCTTAGTTAACAGAAATCACTGACAGATAAAATCTAGCAGACGCTTTATCAGCAGACGCCCTGAGTAAACTGTCTCTGCCCTTCCCCAAGCGTGGCCTATGTCATGGACTGAACCCCCAGACAGAAAACCAGTGAGATGAGTCTGACCACTTGTCATGATTTCAGTCCTACAAGAAAGCACTTCTTTATGTGAAATCAAAAAAAAATTTAAAAATTAAAAAAAAAAAAAACCTCTTTGATTAACATTTTTTTTTTCCGGGCACCTGTGTGGTTCAGTTGGCTAAGCATCTGCCTTCGTCGGCTCAGGTCATGATCTGGGGTCCTGGGATCGAACCCCACGTCAGGCTCCCTGCTCAGTGGGGAGTCTGCCCTTCCTGCCCTGCCTCCGCCCCTGCTCATGCTCTCTCTTGCTCTCTCCCTTTCAAATACATAAATAAAATCTTTCTTTTTTTTAAGATTTTATTTATTTGACAGAGAAACACAGCGAGAGAGGGAACACAAGCAGAGGGAATGGCAGCGGGAGAAGCAGGCTTCCCGCCGAGCAGGTTGCCCGATGTGGGGCTCCATCCCAGGACCCTGGGATTATGACCTGAGCTGAAGGCAGACGCTTAATGACTGAGCCACCCAGGCGCCCTCAAATACATAAATAAAATCTTTAAAAAACCCACAAAAACATTTTTTTTTCTGGTCACCCAGCTTGGTGCACTCAGGGAAACTGCCACGCCTTCAGAATTTTCCTGCAGGTCCCCACCTTCTCTTTTCAACCCTCTTCCCCCTTTCTGGTTAGTCTTCCCTTTACTTCCTCAGGGAATGATCTGATCCAAGTGCTGGACGCTTACTGACCCTGCTCAGGTCGGCACAGTAGAATCCAGCGCCCCCATCACTGACCACTGGCCCCAGATCTACCGCTGTACCGAGCGAATAAGGCGGTTATTTCACTTCGTTTGGCCACAAGTTAGTAGACAGGTCTTTAGCTTCAATGTGAGGAAGCAGAGCCTTAATTTTTCTGAGTATTGCTGCCTCATGTACACGGATGATCACATCTGATCCTCACTGCGGTGGGAGGCGTGCGGTGATTAGCCCCATTTTACAGATGAGAAGACTAAGGCTTAGAATTGGCCTCCCCCTTGTCCTCAGATTGTAGAAATGTAGACAGTTTATTAAAGCAGCGGCAAGCATTCTAGTATCCCAGGCAAATAAGAAGCTCAGTTCTGGGCACTGGGTAGAAGACTGCTGTCCTGGAGCCCACTGCCCCCACCAGTGGGGCGGCCTGGCCAGGCCCTTGCTCCTCTCCTCCCGTGTTCCCCCGGCCCCACCCCCCCCCCCCGTTCTGCTGAATTCCTGTGTGCTGGCGTGTCCGACTTTATTTTAGTTAGTATTTCATTGTTCTTTCTTTTTTCTGTCTTCCTGGACCTCTCAGTTACCAATGACTCCTGTGTCATTTCCACTTCTAGTTATGAACTTGTAACCAAGAAGCATGAGGGTAGGATGCTGTCTCCTTCTCAATAGACAGTATGACTGTGCCGTGATCGAGAACAGATGAAGTAGAGAAGAACATCGGGAAACCTCTGGAGGAGAGGAACCAAGAGAGGAGCCAGACCCGGAGGTTCCTCACAACATCCCGACGTGAAGGGTTTTGGCACCATGACTGAGACGTCTGAGAGCAGAGCTCAGACTCCTCAGGCCTGCCTTCGCAGCCGGCCGAGAGGAAACGTCGCTCAAGGAAACGCTCGAGGAGCAGCAGCGTTTGCTAGGTTGCTCTGATCTATTCAGTCATCTTTCTCTTATCTTTTTTTTTTTTTTAAGATTTTATTTATTTATTTGACAGAGAGATCATAAGTAGGCAGAGAGGCAGGCAGAGGGAGAGGGAGAAGCAGGCTCCCTGCCGAGCAGAGAACCCGATGCGGGGCTCGATCCCAGGACCCTGAGATCATGACCTGAGCCGAAGGCAGAGGCTTTAACCCACTGAGCCACCCAGGCGCCCCATTCTCGTTATCTTTTGTTTGTCACTCATTTGTTCTGAGAAGCAAAGTCTTCAGGGCCAGTTTCCTGGTGGGGGACGCGCTAGTGAACCAGTTCTCTTGGTGATCGGGACACAGCTCCCTCGTCCTTGGTACTCCGCTCTGGGCAGAGCAGTTTCAATGGCGACTTTCTTTAAGGATGCTTTTTCTCAAGGGCAGCGGGACTACTAAGTGAGGTGTTAGTTTCACATTTCATAGTTTCTTCTCTTAACAAAACCACATCTTTCAATTCTGCAACATTCAGAAATTTGATACCATCTTTACTTAAATTATAGCCAAATTTCTCAAATATAGTCACAGATGATATTTTATAGAATGAAATCTATGGAAAATCCCTCATTTGTTTTTCTGGGTTGGGTTCTTTTTCCCCTTGATCTGACAGAAGGGGCCAAGCTTCTTTCTGCTTTGTCAGATGTCAGCATGAATCTTGAGTAGAGTCAGAAAGTAATTTTAGCGTCCATGATGACTTTCACTACAATTGGGTTGCTTAACAGCACAAAAAATAAGTATTTAAGTCAACCTTCCCGACAGGATCTAGATACAGACCCGCTGGTCTCTGTCGCTCCACTGCTGGAGGTCATGTTTCTTCAGTTTCGGGTTTTTTCAGAATTAGACCCCATGTGGCTTTGCATTGGGAAATAAATCCATGTAGCTTTATACAGAGAAACTTGACTTACAATTATATTATCTTGCCCCTGCCTCCCAAAGCCTTTGGACCGACTGTGGACGTGCTCACTCCAGATGAGTTTGTCATCTGTCAAAATAAACAGCAGCCTGGATGCCTCAAAAAAAAAAAAAAAACCACATGAGACACAAAACATACAAGAAAGTAAAGCAACAGAAGGCGAATAAATTAAGTGTAGCATCTTGCCATTTTAACTCCTTTTTTTAGGACTTTCCAAGGAATTTATGTGGGCGGATGGGTGGGCAATGTAAAGCATATTTGCTATAAACAGACTCTCGTGTTCCTTATTAATTCAGGGGATGTCTATTGGAGAACAAATGTGAGTTGACATAAACTCCGTGGGCCAGACATCACATTAGTAGTTTATTAAGAAGTAGTAGGACCCTGTGGATACATGGCTAGTTTTCCCCCCTAAGGTTTATAAGTCCCGTTGTATCATTCCCCAAACACTGGTGCTGCAAACAGACCTGACCCAGGCCGGCCTCCAGGTCAGCTGTTTTGTAGAATAGTTTCCCCGGTGGATCCTGGGTCAGTTCTCCCCTCCACCTGCCCAGGGATGCACAGGGAAAGGTCTCACTGGTCCTACTGGGAGAAGTGGCTGGGAGAAGGGCGACAGGGAGACGTCCCCCAAAGCCTGTGGTTACTTTTGAATTTTGTATCACATGACTGTGTTCTTTATTTAGTAAGTAGACATTTGCTTGTTTATTTATTTATTATTTGAGAGAGAGAGACAGAGAGAAAGAGTGAGAGCACCTGCGCGAAGGGCAAAGGGAGAGGAAGGCAGAATCTCCAGCAGACTCAGTACTGAATGTGGAGCTGGACTCCGGGCTGCAACTCACAGCCTCGAGATCCTGAGACCCTGAGACCATGACGCTGTGCTCAGGACCTGAGCAGAAACCAAGAGTCTGACGCTCAACCAACTGAGCCACCCAGACGCCCCTAAGAACTAGAAATTTAAAAAGTGGTTCCGCTTTGTTTAATGAAAACAATGATGGTTCAAAAGCTCTATTGTTTTAGAAGGAAACAAGTCAATCTTAAAGGAGAACTGGAAGAAAGAATCTAGATAACTAAAAGGCTATATCTCTCAATTCAGTTACCAGAGGCTTCTTGCTGTTGTCTTGAGCACAAAAGGGAGCCTGTAGGTGGGCTAAGAAATCACCCCGTTAGCTGCAGCCATAGGCTAAATTCCCCTCTTCCCCGGGGGAGTGCAGTTCCCTAACACTGGAGCAGGAACAGCTTTTTATCAAATTACTGACTTACTATTATTGCTACAGATAATAATAGCCACCACCTCACAACCGAGAGCTTGGTCTTGGAGGGTGGAGTTAGGTCCCAAATCTGAGCAGTTAGAAGGGAAGGCTTGAGGACCAGCAGGGACTCTGGGGGCCCGGTGAGATGGTAGACATCAGAACCCAAATCCATAGGCAAAAGGAAGGATGGCACTGGGAGGGGCTGGCGGGCATCCACTCATCCACACCGAAACATGGCGCTCAAAGGATGTGCTTGGCAAGGCATCCAGGCAGAAGGAGACTGGCATAAAGGAGCTCCGGTGCATAAAGGAGATGTAGTGCAGGCTAACTGGAACCCACGCCTAGCAGGCCGGCCTCGGGGACTTGGAAGCTGGGAGGCAGACAGGTAGAGCCAGTCTGGCCGGCAGCACCTCGAGACGATTCCCCTGGGGACCCGCAGAAGCAAAACAGGCCAGCAAATCAGAGATTCGGATTTCCTAATTGTTACAAACACAGGTACTGTGATTCAGAGAGCAGCCTGGAGCCTGTTCCTGGGAGTGGAGCCCGGGATCAGGATGAGACCAGCACAAGGCAGCCGCGGCGTCATGGGGTGCTAGGTCTGGGGAGCTGTGAGGTCCTCTAGGAAGAGGCTTCAGCCCGGAGCTGCATCTCTGCAAGTGGAGGGAAAGAAAGTTGGTAGAGAGAGCCAGCCGGGATGAGGAAAGAGGACAAAGTCCTGGCTTGCCTTCTCCTGAATGTGCAGGCATCCTAAAGAGAATGTTCCAGATTCTTTTTATTAACTCGCAAACCATAGTTCCTTAAATGTATGTATAAGTGTATCTAGCCTGTTTAGTTGTATTTGTGTTGCCATTTTGAAGGTTTGAAGGCTTGCTGCAAAGTACAGAATGTGCCTAAAGAACAAAATGACATTCTGTTTAAGCTGTACCTCAAATTAGATTAATACCTTAATTTTCTGCCTCACCACTGCAAGTTTTCCAGCAGCAGAATTGCTGCTGCTTCTTAAAAGATCTGTAACCCCATAGGTCTGTCGAGCAGGTATGTTGTTTTGGGGATGATACAAATGTTCTAGAATTATATAGTGGTGGTCTTTGCACGGCCCTGTGAATGTACTAAAAACCACTGACATGTATGTACCCTCTCAAAGGATGAATTTTATGTGAGTTACCTGTAGATTTTTTAAAAAGAAGACCTGTCCAGGTATAAAGTCCCAGTAAGCTTAGGTGTGAGGAATGTCCTGGAAGGAACAGTCTGTGAAACTGTTTAGGACTCCGGCACCTGGTGGCCTCTAGAATCTGGACACTTCCCCCTTTTTGCCGGGAGGTGTAAACCCCCAGGTTAGACAGTGGGCTGAGCGAATAACAGCCATGCTCCCAGACGGGTCACCACGCTGCCCACCTGCTCATGTCCCAAGGTGCCCGACAGGAACCAGGATTTGGAGCCCAGGACCCAGCCAGAAGCCTGACAGCACGCTCAGCAGCCCGCCGTGTCGGAGGGTAGCCCTCTCACCAAATTCCCCTAAAAAGAACCTCTCCGTGTGTAACATAAAGCCCGCGCTTATCTCACAGAGACTGTTGCAGCTTTCGGAGGGGGTAGAAGCAATTGATAACCTTTATCAACAGAAGCGAGGCCCGACCACACACGTCTCCTGCCTGCCTTTGTCATTGACAGGGCAGGAGCCTTCACACAGCCCGAGGTGCTACTGAGGCCACGCTGTTAGAATTTGCATTGACCGGCCAGCTTTACCACGGTGCTCCGGCTCCTCTTTCTTCCAGATGCAGACGGGGGCTGCCCACGGAGAAGCGGGCGCCTCTAAAGACAAGAGGAAGAGAAGAGGAAGGAGGGGTGATTTCTGTTAGGTCGTTCTTGCTGGTTTGCACCGGGCTCGCTGCTCTGGTCCTCCAGCCCTTGTCCCGCGGCGAGGGCGTGGAGGGCCTCCAGCTCGCGGTGTCCCCTGCCCACGGGGAGCTCGGCCCAGCCTGGTCCAAGTACGGCCTTCCTGGCGCAGCGGGCTCCAGGACCGCATTCAACCTTGTCGTTGACCTCAGTGAAATTGTCCCCGCCCCCTCCCTCCCCCACTGTAAGCCCTTGGCCTGGTCAGGGTGGGGTCAGAGAGGTCCACGTTGGCTGTCTCCCCCACAGCCCGCTCAGCTAGCCCGGGGCTCTCTTCATAACACTTCCTCCCATAACTGAGGTATTCGGGGGGTGCGTGGCTTCTTCTAAGCTCTGTGATTGCTACACCTTCAATCCAGGACGCCGATGAAGCCCTCTGTGAGCTCTGTCTTGTCCCCCAGTGCTCTGCTGATGGGCCTCCGTTGCTACCCCCATCCCACGTACAATGTCAGGCCTCAGAGCCTCTGTTTGACCTGTTCACGCCTTTTTAAGTGGTCTTCCCCGCCCCTCTTCCTCCCTCCCCTGCTGGTTGCTTTTCCCTCCTCTGGCCGATTTCTCTGCATCTCACTTATGCCCCTTAGGACACCCTCCCTGACCTTCTCCAGCTGAGGTAGGGGCCCGTGTGCCACTGGGTGGGGGCAGAGGGATGCAAACCCCCTGGTGCAGGAAAGCCCCTTGAGGGCAAGGTTTGTCACTCTGGATCCCTGACACCCCTCGGGGATCTTGATCCGTGGTCTGCTGCACTCGGTGTCTGTTCAGCCAGGCCTGGCTGGTCAGTGGGTCGCACAGCTCAGTGTCCAATGTGACTGCCTGTCCACGGCACTGTGGCTGTTTCTCTCCTGCCGAGAAAGCTGATGCAGAGAAGAGCCTTTCTGTGGCAAAGTGATAAGAATCTCTGAGTGACGGTAGGGGACTTGGCTTTTTGTTTTGTTTTGTTTTATGTAGATGGGCAGATTTGGAAATTATATTTGTACTAGAATCATTCAGAAACGAAACAGGCTCAAAAGGCTTAAGTAGCTTGTCGGGGGGGTCCCTCAGCCAGCAGTCGGTGAGGACTCCCTCAGCCAGACTCTGAGCTCCAGCCCCGCAGGATTCCTAAGACATCCCGCTTTAAAACATTCTCTGCGGGTTTAAATTTTAAAAGGTAAGCAGTATTAAACCCCTTTTAAAAACCAGAGGAAGTGTGTAAGACGAAATTCGACCTCCCTGGTATATAATACACATATTGAGGGTCCTCCTTATGTTCTCCTACAGTCTTGTGACCGAACGTGAGACTATAATCCATCATATTACCATGAGCATAACCAGAATATTTTTTTAAAATTTTTATTTATTTATTTGACAGAGAGAGATTACAAGTAGGCAGAGAGGCAGGCAGAGAGAGAGGGAAGCAGGCTTCCTGCTGGGCAGGGAGCCCGATGCGGGACGCGATCCCAGGACCCTGAGATCATGACCTGAGCTGAAGGCAGAGGCTTAACCCACTGAGCCACCCAGTCACCCGTAACCAGAATATTTTTTAAAGACTTACTTATTTTAGAGAGAGAGAAGGGTGGGGGAAAGGGCGGGGGGCGGGGGGGGGGGGAGAATCCTCCAGCGGACTCCCCGCTGAGTGCTGAGCAGGCTGCCAGCTTGATCCCAGAACCCCTGAGATCAGGACCTGAGCCAAAACCAAGAGCTGAACACTTAACTGACTAAGCCACCCCAGCGCCCCATAAACAATATTTTTAAATGCTTTAATGGATTGAAGCCAGTATCAATTGGCTTTATACGTTCTTAGTGGGGAACAGGCTAGTGTAGGAGAGTGACATTCTGGGGGGAAGTAATATCACGTAGAGCAGTTTCAAGACTGTTTATGGTATTTTCTTATGCTTTTCAGAAATGGAATTCAGTGCTTCGCTTTTTATTTTATCCAGAAGCGACTTGCACAAAATCTCTATCTGACCAGTTTTTTTTTCAGGTGACTTTTCAGATCACCCCTCCGTGTACCCGTGAGAGGCATTATGAGCATTTCGGACGCTGCTGTAACAAATGTGAACCAGGTGTGTATTTCTGAGCCCTCTTTCCTTGTTCCTCAAAAGTGGGTGAGGCTTTTATTTTTTTAATCCAAGGAATAATTTCAATCCTGCCAAATTTTAAAAAAGCATTTGGATAGTGGCAGGGAGTAACGTGTGTTCCTCTAAAGACAAAAATCTTCCAATAGGTAAAATCACTTAAAATCCGTTATAGAAACTTGTACTTAATTTATGCTGGAATACAGTTTTCTAAAACACTTTTTCTTGAGAAAGCACGGTTTTAAAAAACATATCTTAGCACTTTGCAATTCAAACTTTCAACATATAAAATATGTTTCTTATTTAAAAGTATCTTACAGAAAAATTGGGGGGGGGATAACCATACTGGAGTTGTTGCTGCTGCAAATTGCCTAACCCCTATCATACCTTCTCCTCACGTACCTGTTGAGAGGCGGAAGGCGGCCTGGTTACCTCCCCCCACAGCTGCCCTGTCAGAATGTGGCCAAGTATTTCTATGACCTCAGTGAAGTCCCAAGTCCACAGGTTCCTCCTCACTCATTGTTCTAGAAATGGTAGTTAATTACATCAAGATCCTTTAGATATTCAAGCTATAAATATTTCTCAGACGTGCAGAACCAAGATCCAGTGATTTTCGGGAGTGTGTGGTTGTGTGTGTGTGTGTGTGTGTGTGTGTGTGTGTGTTACTCTGGTCATTCTGTTAACCAAGGGCCCACGGTAGAGGTAGGGCAAGAGTTAACACTCCAAATTGACAGTAGAGGGCATCTTGAAGAGGGGAGGACAGGGGTAAAATGAAATTCTTGCTTAGCCCCCAGGGAGCCCTTCAAAATTTTATAGGCCCACTTGAAAACCATCATCCTTTCCTTGGTCAGCAGAGGTGTGGGATCAGAAAGATGATCTTTAATGAGATGAACTAAAACATGGCTGTGACCATAGGCACAGCCAGCCTCGGAGAGGTTATTTTATTTTATTTTAAAGATTTTATTTATTTATTTGACCAAGAGAGCACGAGCAGAGGGAGGGGCGGAGGGAGAAGGAGAAGCAGACTCCCTGCTGAGCAGGAAGCCCAAGGTGGGGCTTGATCCCAGGACCCAGGAGCAAGACCTGAGCCGTAGACAGACACTTACCCGACTGAGCCCCCCAGGCGCCCCGAGGGGAGGTTATTTTAGCCAGCTGGGCGGCCTCAGGAGCCCATCACCGATATGTATCCCCATCCCATGTACCAGACTGTGTAAGGGGACTTCCTGGGACCACACTCATTTAAACGGTCTGGTAAATTGCTGTATTTTTGTTGTTCTGTTATTTTGGGGGGTATTTTTCATTGGTGCATTTTTTTTTTCTTTTAATTGAAGGAAAGTACATGTCTTCTAAATGCACTACTACCTCGGAAAGTGTATGCTTGCCCTGTGGCCCAGATGAATACTTAGACACCTGGAATGAAGAAGATAAGTGCCTGCTGCATAAAGTCTGCGACACAGGTCAGTCGGTCGTGTCAGCAGGGAGTGTGGATAAGTGCTATTTTTAGATACAGTGGTGCTCTCTCTTTTGGTGGGTTTGGAAAGAAGTTTTTGACCTCGGAGCCCCAGAGGTAAGTACTTCAGATCCTGGAAGCATTGTGTTAACATTCTTCATTTAGAATTTTCATTCTGGAATATAATTGTGTCTCAGTGTAATCACGGAGCACATGTGTCACAGTTGACAAAATCTTGCCACATTGTTTCTGCGTACGTTGTGTTATTTAATTTCCACAGAAACCCCGCCAGGTACCCACAGTTATCCCATTTTAAAGAGGAAGAAATGGAGACCAGGAGAGGTTGGGTGACTTTTCCAAGGTTAACAAATGAGAAGCAGGACTCAAAGCCAGATCTGACTCTCGGGTCTTTCTCCTAAGCCAATTCTACAGTTGGATCTTACCAGACTGCTATAGTTTTTTGTTTCTTGGGTTTTTTTGACTCAAAAAAAATTTTTTTAAAATATATTCTTTATTTATTTGACACAGAGAGAGAGCACAAGTAGGCAGAGCCACAGGCAGAGGGGAAGGGAGAAGCAGACTCCCTGCTGAGCAGGGAGCCCAATGGGGGGCTCGATTCCAGGACCCTGGGATCATGACCCAAGCTGAAGGCAGACACTTAACTGACTGAGCCACCTAGGCACCCCTTACTCAAAAAAATTTGTAATTGTAGTTTAATTGTAGGGATCAGAATCAAAATATGTCCTTTAACCTAGAGGTTCCTTTCCCTCTCTCTTTTTTTTTCTTTTTCCTTTTAATCTCTCTATTAGATAAATCACATTGTTAATCCTGTGGATTATAGGAATCCTGTAAGTCACAGTCTGGTTTTTGCTGGTTGCATTCCTTGGTATCATTTAATGTATTTCTCTGTCTCCTACATTATCTATGAATGATTGTTGGATCTAGAAGGCTGGTCAGAAACTGGTTTGTAGTTTTTGGTTTTTTTACAAAACCACGTCATAGTTGGAGTCATCTAGTTATGTCAGGGTTGTATAGAAACTGCTTATCTCCCTTCTCGTGATATGAGCAGCTAGCTGTAGACCACCCTGGCCTAGATGCACTTTCACGAGGACCTGTAGAAAGATGACCTTCTATCATTCCTCTTCATGAATGGCTGAAATGCTTTGTGAAAAGAAGCCTTCCTCGGCAATTGTCCATCACCCTGAAGGACAGTATATACGGGAAAGGCAGAATGAATGCTTGTAGCTTTATTTACCACTTTTCAAAATCATTGCTTGATTTCCACACTTTTCTCCAAAGGATTTATATGAATATGTTACACTCAGCCATTCAGACATATTCAAGGTGTTTGAATCTATTACAGTTCCTAGGGGTATGGGAGCTCGGATTGTTTCAACCCTTCCAGGTCCCCCCTCCGCCCAGTCTTTGATGGGTCTGTGAGCCCAGGTGACCTTAAGAGCTCTCCTTGCTTCCAGGTTCATCTTGGACATTCCCTGCCTCAAACCTCGAATCAGCCAGTTCTTTAAGAATTCGTAATTGCTTCCAGCAGAGAATCTTATTTAGCGACCTCCGTCTGGATGCTAGGGAGGCTCATTGCTCCCAGATTGATCCTTGTTTATATTATATATTATTGATTATATATATTTATATTATATATTATTGATCCTCCTTTTTCATGGACAGAACTAGGAATGAAGTATTTTTTTTAACCATCATAATTTTCTAATGGGTTAGAGATAGCTGGCAGTAACATGGAAACTCCACTGAACAGAAGCATCTGATCAAGCCTTTTTTTCTTTCCCACTGCTTAGTAATGATCTTGACTCACTGCTGTCTCTTGGAAATAAAGATTCATTCTGTCTATTGCCAAAGTTGTTTAAAGCCCCGAACCTGGTACATTAAGATATTTAAAAACATGTCAGAATTGTTCGCCACCCACAGGCTTGTATTCACTCACCTCTGAGTGGGGTAGTGGAACTCGAATTTTCCGAAGAAGTGACCCTCGTCCATGTCTGTTCTGAGCGTTAGGCTCACATTTATGCAGATTGGCCTCCGTGCTGTGCCAGTGACCTGGGCCTCAGAGGGTAGAGCCGGGAGGGACACGGGACGATGGCTCCAGGTTCGCCAGACTCTGGTCTGAAATGAACAGAAACAGGAAACACGCCCTCCCTGCTGGTAACTTGCGACAGCGAAGGAGACAGGGTTCTGGCTTGTCTGTTTATCTTTCACTTGGAGCTCTGTCCTAGTTCATTCCGGCTTCTGTAAGAACAGCACAGACCGAGGGGCTTAAACAACAAACATTTATTTCTCACGGTTCTGGGGGCTGGACGTGGGGGACAGCGCGCCAGCACGGTTGGGTTCTTGGTGAGCACCCGCGGTAGGATTGCAAGACACTATTTTCTTGCTGTGTCTGCACATGATGGAGAACAGAGAGGGGGAAGCAAGCTCTCTACTGTCTCTTTTGGAAAGGTGTGAGTCCCACTCGTGTGCACTCCAAGCTCATGGCCGGATCACCTCCCAAAGGCTGTACCTCCTAGGACCATCACTTTAGGGGTTGGGATTCCAACACGTGTTCTGAGGGGACACAGTCCATAACATCAGTCCATAACAAAGTCCTATAAGTACTCAGGAGTATAAGTCCGTGGGCTGTCAGGACAACCCAGGAGCGATGGAGTCGAATGGGGTGGAAGGTCTGTTTCAAATAATATTATTGTGTCGCATCGTGTGTGTGTGTGTGTGTGTGTGTGTGTGTGTGTGTGCGCGCGCGCGCGCGCAGGTTGATTCTTGTAATTCATAGAGTAATGTCAGTGTTCTGAACTAGCAAATACTAAACCATTGCTCCCGGGGGAAATACAGGGTTAGGTTCCTGCGAGCCTCTGGTCACAACATTTTTTTTTTTTTTTGGTCACAACATTTTTGTGAACCGATCCACACATAACCTTGTTGTTTAAAGACACCTTAGTAAATACTTTGATTCATTAACATTGAACTTAGAACCAACAGTGCTGTAACTCACACCTGAACAAAGTTTATCTAACATGTATTTGCTCATGAGACACATCACGGCCTTCCTGGGCTAGAAACAGCAGACAGCACGTCAACACTGGTTGTGGGACATTGTGAGCAGTGGAATCACTAATAAAAAGCAGAGAAATGCCCCAAATGGGACACTAAGTAGACCACAAAAAGGACGCTCACTTCTAGTCTACGAGCTGTGACAAGAAGGCAGAGGGTGACCTTGTTTGACCTCCGTTGAGAGTGTGCAGGTCCAACCCGCAGCTCGAAATTTCCCCTATTCTGCATGTGTCCAAGACTGACTGCAGGAGTGCCAGGAGCACTGATTTGGGGGTCACCCCGAAATGTTAGTGAGGAGGTGAAATTGCAAATAGGAGTCAACAAATAATGACGGTGGACTGTATGTGTCAACGTGACCTTCATTCCCCTGAACCTGGACTGGGCAGGAGATTTGGGACAAGAAGGAGAGCACCCTGCTCCGTGTTGTTAGACAAGAGATAAGTAACACATGGATGACCCTAAGTATTGGGGGAGATTTGCTTCCCAGTGTGCCATGAGGCACAGCCTCTATAATGTGCTCCCTTTTCTGATTACCTGGGACCCCTGTTTCCACAACTCTGAATACTCCCCTGGTCCTGCAGGATCCTAGGATGAATCCCATCTCCAGAACCCTATGCGCTTCGGTTCAATCTAGCATTGGTGTTCCGAATATTTCTCACATTTGAATTTACTAAACACCAAGAAATTATGAAGTCTGCTTTGCATTAGCCAAAATAGTCAAGGATCCTCGACTCCCCTGTTCTTAATTCTCCTCCTAACCTGAAAATTGACTGTTAAAAACCCACAAGACTCTTACTTATTGAGAGGGTGTTGGGGAACCAACCCTATGGGGATGTTCTAGTGCCGGCATAGGAAAGGGGTTCCAGAAATCTTCTGTCCTGAAGGACACCTTTGCATGCCGCCAGGCTGTTGGGGAGCTGCTGGTGTGCCGGGGGTCGCTCGAGGTCAAGGTGAGCAGCCTGAGCAGCCGTGTCTCTGTCTCCCGCAGGCAAGGCCCTGGTGGCGGTGGAGCCGGGCAACCGGACGGCCCCGCGGCGCTGCGCCTGCACAGCCGGCTACCACTGGAGCGCCGACTGCGACTGCTGCCGCCGCAACGCGGAGTGCGCCCCGGGCTTCGGCGCCCAGCTCCCGGGTACGGGTTCGGTTCGCGCGGCCCGCGGCCCTCGCCCAGTCGTGCGCTGCGGCGCGGGCCAAAGCGGGCTTTGAGAGGTGTCCCTGCGTCCGTCGCTCACGCTCGCTCGAGGGACCCCCTGAGAAGGGCCAGGTTACGCCCTTCCAGGGGAATGGGAGCGCGCGGTGCACATGCACCCCGGAGGGCTCCTCCATCTGGGAAACCTGGGGATCCCCCCCTTAGGCGGGGCAGGGGTAACACAAGAAGCCTCAGACTCTTTTTTTTTTTTTTTTTAAACCGGCACAGCCCCCTCCCCGCCTTGGAAGAATTTTGAAGAACTATGCACCCCTGGCATATTTTTAAGTTGGCAGCCAACGTTTTTTATTGCCAACTTTAAGAGTTGCTAAGGAATTCGTTTCCAAGGAATTTTAACAGCAGTAACACTTTTAAAAATGGAATTCAGTGGAATCTAAACACCCGTAGCAATTTGATAACACCATCTTCCTTTTTAAAATGCACTCATCGACCCTCACCGTTGGAAGATTTGTACAGTTCCTGTCCCTCCTTTGGTTTGTATCCATTTCACCTTCCCCAAAGAATTTTACCCAAATGCCTTCTTATGTTTGGAGGGCTTTTACTAATCACCTTTTCATGCACTTTCACATCAAAGTTATGCACCCATTTGAGATCGTAATTTTAAGAAATTTCCTATGACTCAAGGTTCTAAGAGTTTAAACACTTCTGGACTAAGCTGCTTTTACAGTTATTACAGAATCGTCCAAAAGTACTATATTTTGCTATATTATAGTTGTAAAAGCTTTATGGACTTAATGAGTGTTTTTTTCTGATTCTTATATTATGGTTGAATATTATTTATTGCTAAAATGTAACAGATTTCAACATTAATTCTGTTTCTACTAAGTGCTGAGAAACTCACATAAATAACTGAATGGCTAAGGAAGCCTTCTGGGAGAGGAGTGTCAGTTCTTTCAACACTTTCTGAGTTATATGTCTAGGACACAGTGGTGTGACATCAAAAGCTGTTTTAATTTAAAAAATTTTTTAAAGATTTTTAAAATTTATTTGACAGAGACACACAGAGAAAGGGAATATAAGCAGGGGAAGTGGGAGAGGAAGAAGCAGGCTTCCCACTGAGCAGGGAGCCTAACGCGGTGTTCGATCCCAGGACCCCAGGATCGTGACCCGAGCCCAAGGCAGATGCTTAACGACTGAGCCGCCCAGGCGCCCCTAAAAGCTGTTTTTAATGATCTCTCGGTCAAGAACCCAGTTGTATTCTCAGTTTTGTTGAAAGTAAAGAAATAGATATCTTTTTGCCAGAAAAGTATTTCTGTTTGTTGGTTTTTTTTTTTTTTTTTTTTAAGATTTATTTATTTATTTGACAGAGAGAGAGATCACAAGTAGGCAGAGAGGCAGGCAGAGAGAGGGGGAAGCAGGCTTCCTGCTGAGCAGAGAGCCCGATGTGGGGCTCGATCCCAGGACCCTGAGATCATGACCTGAGCTGAAGGCAGAGGCTTTAACCCACTGAGCCACCCAGGCACCCCAATCAGAAAAGTATTTCTTAGAGTTCTTTACCTTCCTGATTTCTGGAAAGTACCCCAAGCAGTTTTTTCAAGGTGTAACAAATGATTATCTATACCCGTTAATTCTTCACTTAGAGGCATCTAGTTTTAACCCAGAAGACTTGGACAGGCGTAGGAAAATCAAGTTAGTATTCATTTCAGTTTATATGGAGGAAAATGTCCATCAGAGTCTCACTAGTACAGTCAGTCCTTATTACCAAATGTATCAACTAAACCAGATGAGCTTTCTCTTGGAAAAAGTCTGACTTGATTTTTTTTTTTAAGAGAGAGAGAGAATGGGGGGGTGGGGAGTGGCTGAGAAAATCTTCAAGCAGACTCCCTACTGAGTGCAGAGCCTGACTCGGGGCACCGTCTCATGACCCTGAGTTCATGACCTGAACCAAAATCTTGAGTCTGATGCTTAACGGATTGAGCCACAGAGGCGCCCCTTGATTTAATTATTAAAATAAATCCCCTGATGACAGCCAACTCCCTTACGAATTCAATTCGAAGACAAGCCCCAGAACCTTTCGGTATGGAGGTGCTCTGAATCGTGGGAGCTTTGCTGTTAGCAGTATTTCGATTTGTTGTGGGGGTTTTTGTTTGTTTGTTCTTGTGGGTTTTTGTTTTTTGGTGTTTTGTTTGTTTGTTTTATGTAGCAGGATTTGGAGTGGATAAGCAGTGTGCCTTCTTTTGTAAAGTAAATCACAGGGTGATTGTATCAGGGGGAAAGGGGAAGGAGAACCTCCAGGTTGCCCCTGGCAGGTCAGCGCATGTGGAAATAAGTGCATGGATTTAATGCCCTTCGAGCGATATGTGACTCGTGGCTCCTCGGAGGTCACTTGGTTTTTAAGGGTTACTCTTCTAGAGTGTGTTAATATTGTAAAAAGCTGTTTGAATTCATGTGAGCAGTTTGACGTTAACTGGGCTTTTGTTAAGATCATCACAAGGCTCATCAGACTGCTGGATTGAGAGGGGCACCCTGCTTATCGAGGCAACTGCAGAAATCAAGCATGCACTTCTCATTTGACTTTGGACCAAGAAAACGTAATTCCTTATTTTAGTGTTTTAGTTATGACAATAAATCACAGAAGTGCTACTAATTTTAAGAGTAAATTGTGGTTTGGGCACCAGTCAATTGCCTGATTATGGTAACACACAGAAGCCAATGTTCTTCTTTATTGGGATTTCCAAAGGGTCACATCACGTGTCAGTTGCAGCGAGGCTAACAGATGTAGGAAATTGGAGACCTGTCTTATTTTGATAATGTAGTTGACGAGGAAGGTGAGAGAGCTGGAGAAAGCTTCCTAACAAAGATCAATTCCTGCTTTCACTGCTGTGGCTTGTGGCAGGGGTCCAAAATCCATCCCACTCCTTGTGTTGGTATAAATAGAGTGTTATTGGAACACAGGCCTGTCTCTTTGTTTGTGTATTGTCTACGATGCTGTCAGGCTGCAAGTAATTACAGCAGAGATCAGAGGGCCTGCAAAACCTAAGATATTTACTGTATGGCCCTTTCTAGAAAACATTTGCTGCCAACTCTTGGTTTAAGAGAAAGACCTATAGGGTTTTTTTTGGGGGGGGTGTTTTTGTTAATGTTTTTGTTTGAGAAGAGTGTGTTACAATCTCTGTAGTGTTTGGACTGGTAAGATTTATGTGGTCAGGAGTGAGGACAGGAAGTTTCCCTCAAAGGTGGGAAAAGGGCTGTCCTTCTCTGTAGATGAAGACTGATACAAACCCAAAAGGTTGAAAGGGGCAGTAAGACAGGTGCCTGGTGAAAACGAGGGAGACAGGAGGCTCCCCAGCTGGCAAACAGGCTTGGTGACCAGGACAGTGGCTCTGAACTGACAAGGGGCGGTGCCTAACTCGGATACTGATATTAGTTACCTTGTTGAACGCAAGTCGATAACCTCTGGCTGGGACTGTGGGGGGGGGGGGGTTGCCCTCTGAAGCCAGGAGGGCCCGGAGCAATCGGCCTCAGGAGGTAGGGTGGGAATGGGGAGGCCAGAGGCACAGAGCACAGCTCCTGATCTCTGGCCCTCTGGAACATCGTCCTGGCCGATCTCTAAGTGTCTTTGTTTGTTTCGCTTGTTCTTTTGTCCGTCCGTTTTTTTGACAGTGCAGCTCAACAAGGACACGATTTGCAAGCCCTGCCTGGTAGGCTACTTCTCCGACGCCTTCTCTTCCACCGAGAAATGCAAACCCTGGACCAAGTAAGTGGCAATAGAGGAGCCGGGAGAGTGTGCTGATTTTTAAACTCAACCTGCGCGTCTCGTCTGGGTTGAAACCAGACTGATTCCATTTGGTGAGGCTTCTGCTCAAACCCATTTTCAGAATGGGAAGAGTCTGTCCGTTCGGCACGGGGCAAATAAGCCAGTCCAGCTCATCCCCAGCTTCACGTGCGACAGGAACTCTGTATGACTTTTCGGATTCAGTTGGACCCAATCTTTGACTTACAGTTGCAGCTTCTTTTGTCGTTTTCCTAACCTTAGTTAGTTGAAAATGATTTACGATGTTTATTATCCTTCACTTGCCACTCCCACGCTGCCCAGCTTCCCCGCACCACCAGTTTATTGGTCCAGAAACGTGTGTGGGTGGTGTGTAGTGTGTGTAGTGTGTGTGCATATAGAAGTCTCCTGTTTATATAAAAGTTTGCATACTCTAAGCACCTTGGGTTTTTTATCATAATATGTGCTAAAGGAAGCTCATTCCGTATTTGTTCACTTACATCTTTGTGGCTTCTTGTAGCTTAGAAGACATTTGCTGCCAACTCTTGGTTCGTACCATAATTTATTTTGGTAGGAATGTACCATAGATATATACCATAGTTTTACTTAATAAATTCCCTATTGGTAGTCGTTCCAGTAGTCTCTAGTCTGCCTGGTAATAAATAATTCTGCAATGAATCATGTCATATATATACTGGGTTTCACTCTTAATGTGAGCGTGTGTGTGTGTGTGTGTGTGTGTGTGTGTGTGTGTGTGTAGTGGAATTTCTGGGTCCTTCCATTACATGCTTATTATTAAATACTAATATAGTCCCAATATATCTTTTAAATATTTACTTATTTATTTATTTTAGAGAGAGAGTGGGGGCGAGGGGCTAAGGGAGAGGGAGAGAGAGACTCTTCAAGCAGACTCCCTGCTGAGTGCAGAGCCTGACACGGGGCTGGATCTCACTACCCTAAGGTCATGACCTGAGCCGAAATCAAGAGTCAGGTACTTAAGCAACTGACCCACCCAGGCGTTCTCCCGCCCCAAATATATTAATTCTCATTAAATATTTATTTTCTGATCCACTTATCCAAGTTTTATGTTGAAAAAGTTTTTTTGTGTTTTCGGCTTCCAAAGAACTTTCATCAAACGTTTATCACTCAGCCGAAGGCATTTGAAGCCTTTGGAATCTTCTTCACTGAAGACACCAACGTACTCTCTTTTGGACCACAGTGTCAGAGTGGTTCTCAGAGAAGCCTGGTAGTGGTTACTTTTGCTCATTCATTGGTCCGCCCTTCCGACCTGTGGGCACACACTGGGGATTCACATGTGCGGGAAGACCTCTCAGTTCTCCTGGAGAAGCTAGCAATCTAGCAGAGTAGAGCCTTTGTACTATGCTTTCTTCCCTTCCCTCCCCTCCCCTCCCCTCCCCTCCCCCCCTTCCCTTCCCAGCAGGATTATGAAAGCAAAGCACTTAACTACCTTTACCTCTGCAGCTGTAGTGTTCTTGGAAAGACAGAAGTACGTCACGGGACTGATAAGTCAGATGTGGTTTGTAGCTCTTCTCTGCCATCTGCAAAGCCGCCAAGAGGTATGTTTAAACAGAGCGGGTTGGCTGTAGATGTGCCCGGTCCAGTCAGCAATTCTAGATTTCTCCTGAACTACACGCTGTGTCTGAAGGGGTTCATTGCTCCCTCTTCATCCCGTTTTGTCTGTGGTCACTTTTATCAGTATTTTAACTCCAGACATGTTGTTTATTTGGAAATTTCCTATTCTGAAGTGGATAACTAATAAAGTATTCATATATCCAAAAAAAGAAAGAAAGAGCAGAAATGGAGCTACAAACATGAATTAAAATGGCCCAATATGGCGGGATTGTGGAGGGCCCAGTAGGGGTGTCTGTGGGAGATTTGGGTCACCAACCAGTTGGAATATAGCTGGCGATATACCTGCCACATTTTGTAGATCCAGTTAATCTGAAGTACAGTCTCAAAGCCCGACAGAGTTGACAGTTCATGGTGGGGGCTGGTTGCCCCAGGGGTGGGAGATGGTGCAGAGGTGGGTCCAGACATGGGCCACAGATTAATGGGGTTAATGAACTAAGAACATCAGGGGTTTAGATTTGACATTTTAGGAAACAGGAGGGTATCTAAGCATTCTGGATGTAGGGTTACCCAGAGTAGCCTGTAAAAAAAGACCATTTTAAAAGATAACATTGAAAATAACAGAGGGAATAAAAAGTTATTTCAGGGGCGCCTGGGTGGCTCAGTGGGTTAAAGCCTCTGCCTTCGGCTCAGGTCATGATCTCGGGGTCCTGGGATGGAGCCCCGCATTGGGCTCTCTGCTCAGCCGGGAGCCTGCTTCCCCCTCTCTCTCTGCCTGCCTCTCTGCCTACTTGTGATCTCTCTGTCAAATAAATAAATAAGATCTTTAAAAAAAAAGTTATTTTAAAGATTTTTAAAAATTTTTTATTTATTTGAGAGAGAATGAGAGAGAGCGAGAGTGCATGACAGGGGAAAGGTCAGAGGGAGAAGCAGGCTTCCTGCCGAGCAGGGAGCCCAATGCAGGACTCAATCGAGGGACTCCAGGATCATGACCTGAGCCAAATGTGGTCATTTAACCAACTGAGCCGCCCAGGCGCCCCTAAAAAGTTATTTTAAATGAGAGAGAAGGAGAGGAGAGGTGAGACTCCTAGAAACCAGGGTACATAAACCAACAGTTAATACTATAAAGGTTCTAGCAAGGAAGCGATCAAGGGGGTTGGGAGAAATGGTTGAGTCCACGTTGTGTAGTAGGTGAAACACGGAAACGCTTCCCAGGAGGGCCATGGTTGTGTTCTCATGACCAGCAGAACCCTGGGGCCATGTTGTTCTTTGGAAAGAGGTACAATAAGGGGCTTCCTCTGGCCTCAGAGGCCACCCACCTGGAGAGACTGAGGTGTTCTGCAGGGAAGCTAGGACGGAACTGGATGGCATGGCCAAGGCAGTTAGGGTCGAGCCCAAGTAGCTGCTTTTATTTATTTAAGATTTAATTTATTTATTTGAGCGAGAGAACACGAGCAGAGGGAGGG
The DNA here is from genome assembly GCA_028646535.1 of Procyon lotor. Taxonomy (NCBI): domain Eukaryota; kingdom Metazoa; phylum Chordata; class Mammalia; order Carnivora; family Procyonidae; genus Procyon; species Procyon lotor. Next base: position 8,077,003 of record CM053616.1, on the reverse strand, counting down.
TCAGAGGGAGAAGGAGATTCAGGCCCCCTGCCGAGGCAGGGAGCCAACACTTGGGGCTCGATCCCAGGACCCCCAGACCATGACCTGAGCCGCCTAACCTTCTGGGTCCCCCAGGCACCCCTAAAGTAGCTACTTTGAAAGGCAGCGGGGGGCTGGCCTCCCGCGGAGAGACGCTGGGTGGGGGGCCGGCCCACAGTTGGTTTCCCCGAGGCCTACCTCCAGTCAGGGGCCGTCCTGCTTCTCCCGTGCCAGACTGGAGCCGTGATTCTGGGCCTTGATTCAAAGGGTTTTGTTTTTAAACAGAAGTGAAGATAATCAGAGAATTAAATTAATTACTCTCTAACACCTTTTCCTCATTTTCTTCCAATACAGAACCCCTGATTTACTTGCCCAGTTTAATTATTCTGCTTCTCTTCATATCCGTGGCCTTGGTTGCTGCGGTCATCGTTGGCGTTTACTATAAGAAAAAAGGGAAAGCGCTAACAGGTACTGTGTCTATGCTGGTTTTTTGAAAACTAAGCTTAAAGAAAGGAGATACACTTCTAGATATGCGTGCCCTTGACTGCCTTGGTGATCCGCCTCCAGCAAGGGTCTCGGCACGGGCGGCCATTAAACTAAGGAGAAATACCCTTTACCCCTAATTCACTGGTCTCTGGCCAAAGAAATAAACAAAAGCCCATGGTGCCCGTTGATGGGTAAGCACACAAAATATGCCGGGTTCAGAACACGGATGCCTCGTAAGCTGGGTGTTCCCGTCGGGAGGTCAGACTTCGTCAGCGTGAGCGGGTCGCCCCTATGCAAGAACACCGACGGGTTTGCTGCACCTGCTTAGGATAGAGACCTGTGTCCAGGTAAGCGGCAGACGGAAAGTTTGGATCGGGGTCTTACCTTGGAATATGAATATAAAATTGTGAAAAGAAGTTATCTTATTTTCAGTAAAATGTAAGTGCTCATGCTTAGAACGGATCATCCAGTGTTACCTTGTTTGTAGGGAATCATTTCTTCACAAACAACTGTTCGCTAGTGCCTTTTAACAGTGACGTATTTGACATTTATACAAAACTAATAGAGTGTCATTTTTTTTTAAAGATTTTATTTATTTATTGGAGAGAGCGTAAGCAGGGGGAGCGGCAGAGGGAGATGGAGAAGCAGGCTCCCCGCTGAGCAGGGAGCCCCATGTGGGGTTCAATCCCAGGACCCTGAGATCATGACCTACGCAGAAGGCAGACGCTTAACTGACTGAGCCCCCCAGGCACCCCAGGGGTGTCATTTTTAAGAAAGGATTCCTCGAGAGATTTCATCATGCTCCGTGGCCCGCTCTCCTCTAGGACCACTGCTGTCTCACTATCCTATTGGTTGCTCAGGGTATCACGTCCGCCTCTGCTTTGCTGTGATTTGATCAATTCTCCCGCATCACATGTGCGGACTTTCTGAAACCCCGCCTATCTTGCTCTTTCCACCAACATCACATTATATGAGGCTGGGCCAGCAAAGTTTTTAAAGAGGGACGATGGTGTTTGAAGATGCCCATGTCAAGCAGAGAACAGTGTTAAATGACATTTTTTAAAAGAGTCAACTCATTATTAAGTATTTTTATTTAATGCCATTCACTTCCCTAGCCACCTGCTAACTAGGGATTAGAATAACGCATGTTCCCATGAGGAGGCTCATTGGTGGAGTCCTGTTTATGTGGGATACACAGAGTCCTGATTTTTTTTTATCTCTGTGATAATCTCTTCCTGCCATATCTTATCAGTGGGAAGGACAATGGGTCTGCCAGTTACTGAATCAGGATGTAGAGCTGTGAGCCCTCTCTTTATCCATTCCTGGGGGGCCTGTTTATTGCCCCCCCCCGGGGGGCAGGGCTGGCCCTGGGGGCTTCTTAGTGAGGTGCACAGCAAGTGCCCTTGTTGGGAAAGCAGCCAGGGCAGCGTGAGGCCCCCAGAATGAGGCAGAGGGCTGAAAGCAAAGTTGCAGAGCTCCAGACTAGCAGATGACAGGGCCGTCTGACCTTGGGGCCAGCAAGGGCCTCCCAGAGGAGACTGGGAGCCGAGAGCTGAAAGCCAGTTGGAATTGGCTAAGGTTTGTGCAGCTGGAGCAGAAAGCCAGAGACCGCGTGAGACAACACCGGAGAGGGGAGCCCAGCCAGAAGACGCAGCCCCACAGGCGTGTTTAGGGCAGTTGCTCCTCCGCAAGCAGAAGGAAAACTAGCCCTCTGGTTGTAGGGTAGAAAACAAATTCGGGGATACAGTAAGACTGGTTGCAGACACACCAGTCGGGAGGGCTTTTGTCTCCAGGAGAGAGATGAGCTTAGTAATTATGAGTACCTCCTCGTGTACAAGTGTCATTTTTTTAGTATCATTTGGGATTATCTAGTACTGATGCCTACAAGGGAAGAGCAACAAGTTTCCTTACATTTGGGATAACTTTATTGTTATGTAATTTCAAAACTATAGAAAGGAAGCAAGAATGATAATGAAGATGATAACAACAGCTGACATACATTGAACTTTTATTCTGTGCCAGCCCCGCTCATGCATTTCACACGTACTCACGAAATCACAGCAGCCCCGAGAGGCAGGCACCGCTTTCTCCCCTTTAGTGATAAAGATATGGACACTCAGAGGAGTGACAAGAACCGGGCAAGGTCAGGGGATAGGGATCATCAGCTGTGATCGTGACCTGATTATCTTCTCCTGGAGACCAGACAGCCTCCTGCTTCCAAGTTTATAGTAAATTTAGCATCAAATAGTGGAAATGGGGTAAACTTTTATGTTTGGAGAACATGAATTTATAGATTTTTTTTTCAGTTTGTAGATTTGACTTTTTTAAAGTTTCATCACTTCTGCGTTTGTTTTGTTTTTAAGATTTTATTTATTTGAGAGAGCGAGCATGAGCGGAGGGGAGGCAGAGGGAGAAGCAGACTCCCTGTTGAGCAGGGAGCCCCACTTGGGGCTCGATCCCAGGACCCGGAGATCATGACCCGAGCTGCTTACACCGACTGAGCCACCTAGACACCCTCATCGCTCCTGTTTTTAAAAGTTAATGGAGATGTCCTTTGTTGATGCCACAGAACGTACTGTTTCTCCTGAGAAGCAACAGGGTGTAGTGGAAAAGGATTTGGGGCCCCCTGGCACTCAGTGGGGTCTGACAGCCTTCCAGCCTGAGCCCAAGGGGAATGTCCTAGGCCTGTGTCTTCATCATTCCCCCGCGGTGCCTAGCGCCCTCCCTCCCTTGTAGTCACGGGAGAGTGGAAGGGAATGAGAATGCCTCCCGCTCTGAGTGTGCCCAGAGGACTTCAATGGAATACGAGCGGAGGACACTTTGCTTTCCATAGATCAGAAAGTTCTATCTGGGGGAGGAGTCTTTGAATTGGTTGATTTTTCTTTTAAATGTCTTCACTCACAGGGACTTTCACCAAAAGACTTGCAGAGGACTGTGTTTAAAGAAATACGGAGCTGACGTAGTGATCGATGATACTGAATTAGATGAAATAATATGAAGTTCTTATCCTTACTTTGTTTTTCTAGCTAATTTGTGGCACTGGGTCAATGAGGCTTGCGGCCGCCTAAGTGGAAATAAGGTAAATTGAAGTCTTAAGTGCCTCCTTAACATCCTTTTAATGGTTTAGGCTGATGTGGCTGTTACTTGTCAAACATTGAGCCCCACTGTGAACGGGGGTCCTTCCTTGAGGGATGGAACCTCGAATCCCAGGATTGATCCCTGCAGAGTAACCCAAAGCCCAAGTGGGTGCCCGTCGTAAATGCTCTTTTCTTTGCATTTCCTTCCCCTCATCATCTCTGGGAGCATACATGATTTATGTTGTTCTAGCGCCAATCTTGATTGCCTAGGACAGGTGCCAAGGAGGAAGGAGCTGCCATTTCCCTCTACTCTTTAGTTATTTTGGTAACTTTTCATTTTGATATAATCAAGATTATAGAAAAGCAGTGAAAATAGTACCGAAAAACCTCCCCACACTCTAAACTCAGACCCACCAACCGCTTACACTTTATCACAGTGCATTATCATTTGCTCTGTGTAAATGTGTATATGTGTGGGTTGTTTTGTTTTGTTTCTGTTTTTTTTTAAGATTTTATTTATTTATTTGACAGAGAGAGATCACAGGTAGGCAGAGAAGGAGGCAGAGGCGGCGGCGGGGGGGGGGCGGGGGAGCAGACTCCCCGCTGAGCAGAGAGCCCAATGCGGGGCTCGATCCCAGGACCCTGAGATCATGACCTGGGCTGAAGGCAGAGGCTTTAACCCACCGAGCCACCCAGGCGCCCCTTCAGTGTGGATTTCTTGAGAACAACCACATTCTCTCATATAGCCGTAGTACATTTATCAAAATCGAGGTATTTAATCATGGTACAAACTATCATCTAATCCACATGTGATATTAAAAATGTCTGGGATTATCCCATTATGTCGCGCAGATCTATTGTCTGTGATATAAAGAATATGCAGTTTAAACCGTGAGCTCATTCTGGTTCTTCCAGTTCCAGTCCCAACAGCACAGGACTCATTCAGTCTCTCCCTCACCTGGATTTGACTCTCCCTTCTCCGGCAGGACGCGAAGCCTGGTTCCTGCTGTTCTCAGTGTATTTACTCGTTGGCTCCATGCCAGGATACACAGACAGCAGTCTCAGAATTTTTAACCTGTGCTACAGAAAAAAAAACAAAACTATTAACTAGAGTTCCTCATTTGTGTACAGTTGTTTTTTGTTTTGTTTTTACTTTAGATTGAATGTATATGGACAAAATACTGTGTCCTAAAGTTCCACGAGTTAGCGCTTCACTTTGCTTCAGTACGAACACACTATTCATGTGAAATGCAGTTTGATTCCCTGGTTCCCTTATTCCATTTTAGGGTTCTCCCCAACTCTGTAATCTTAAATAACACAAATAAAGTGCCATAGGGAGGGTTCCATCTGCACTTGTTATGGTGCAAGTAATTATTCTAAACCATTTTAGCCATGTTTAGCAGAAACATGTCCTAAAAACTCCGGGTATTAATACTTCTGCCTTCTGAATTTATATCAGCAGGAGTCCCCGGGCAACAATTTTAGCAGCACTCCTATGGAGGCCTCTAGTCAGCGTGAAATTTGTGACGGTGTCTTACTGCTGACTCTGGAAGAGAAGATGTTCTCTGAAGATATGTGCTGTCCCGACGGTGGGGGTCTCTGCGGCGGGGCATGTGCAGGCGGCGCGCCCAGCGCGCAGGGCCAGGAGGCAGGGATGCTCATCTTGGTCAGCGAGATGGAGGGGGACCCCTTCCGGCAGATTCCCATGGAAGACGAGTATGTGGACAGGCCCTCCCAGACCCCAGACTCTTCTTTGCTGTACCTCACTCAGCCTGGGAGCAAGTCCACCCCGCCTTTCCCCGAGCCCCTGGAGGTGGGGGAGAATGACAGTTTAAGCCAGTGCTTCACTGGGACAGACAGCCTGGCCGACTCGGAGAGCGGCCACTTCGTGGAGCCCCTGGGCAGGACTGATTGGATTCCCACAGCCCCCGAAAAGTACTTGCAAAAAGAAGTGGAGGGCGGCCACTGCCCCCACTGGGCGGCCAGCTCCAGCCCGGCAGATGGCTGCGCACACTGCGGAAACCCGCCCGGGGAGGCCCGGGCACCCCTCCTGGCCTCCCCGGGCAGCGGACCTTGGCCCCAGTGCGCCCACGGCATGGGCCTTCCGCCCGAAGACGCCGACGGGGCCGACGCCAGGCTTCCCGGCCCCACGAGGGGAGGCCCCGGGGCTGGAAACGCCTCCGGTGACCAGCCACCTGCCTCTGGTAAGTGATGCTCCTGGTGTCTGTCTCGCTTCAGAGCCCAGAGGCCTGTTCCTTGTGCCGCGTCTGGGGGCGAGGGTCGCAGACCATTTGGGGAAGAAGGACGCGAACGCAGGGAAGATTCCGCTGGAACCTTGCCTGCTGATAGGCCTCTTGGCAGGGTGGGTTTTGATTCCATGCCCATGTGGGGTCTGAGTGCCGTGCCCCCGGCCCCCACCCCGGGGGTGTCTCTTTGCTTCCCGGGCCCCGCCCAGCACCCACCTCGGATCGCTGGGTTTGGGTTTTGTTTTTAAAGCAGCCTCTACCTCAGGTCTCCCCTGAGAAAGCCTTTGTAATGGTCAGGGGGACAAACAGTATTGTTTGGTTAATCCTTAAGTAATTAATTAATATTTATTCACAGTAGGTTGTTGGTTCTGTACCCAATTAATGATGCAGTAAAACTGTCCTTTGATGCTTTATAGGAGAAGCCCCTTTTACAACCGCTGCATATAATACATTTATGGAACCAGGAGGATCATTTTACAATTGAAAATCATTATAGAGATTTATCGCTACAGTACTGCTTGAGCATGAATAACCCACCAATTATAATAGTATAACTTTTTTTTTCCCCACATGGGTAAAACACCATCTGTTTTATGTTGTAGTTAGAAGGCACCCTGCCGCTGCCGGTGAGGGCTCTGGGGACTGTGTGTCGCATGGGGGTTCAGGGATCTCTTTGAGAATCTTTGACAGCTATAGACGCTCTCTCCAGAAAAATGAATATATGGATATGTGCTATTTAAGGGGCTTCACAGAATCCTCCCACCCTCAAAAAGAAAAAAGAAAAAAGCCCATTCGTGGACCGCCTTTATCCTGGGATGCCTTTTCCTTTTCCTTCCTGCCTCTTTATTTAGACAGCAAGTAGGGCTAGCAGCTGCTGTTTGAATTATTTTATAACCTCGGGGTAGCCGGATCCTGCCCTGAACACAGAGACTCTTCAGCCTCATGTTGATGATGGCTGCTGGCTTATTTGGCAGAACAATGTACTTTCATCTGTCTCCCAAGCTTGGTGGTTTTGCTGCAACTATACAAACTCACTGATGTGTAAATTCTATAACATCAGTTCTCAGTTAGGCTGAAAGGAGGAGATACATTTGGGGATTTTTTTTTTT
>CM053616.1:8046929-8069967 GCA_028646535.1 Procyon lotor | reverse complement strand
GGGGGGGGGGGGCGCATGGGGAGGCCAGAGCTGAGTGTGGCAGTGACAGTGTCCTGGTACCATGGCCAGAGGCAGATCAGTTTTTCAGTTAGTGACACCAGGAAGGTGATGCTTGCCACTGGGTAAACATCGTCAGCCGCTGTTGGAAGAAAAGAATTGGCCAAATTTAAAGAGATTTCTTTCTTTAGTGTCACGAAGCCAAACGCCAGATCTCTGCTCTGCTATGAAGAGTTAAAACAGTGCCCTAGTCTGTTTTTCATTACCGTTTATTTCTCCAGCACTAAACCACTAGGCACGGAGGAAAGGGGGCGGGGGGAGTGTGTCATCAACTAAATGGTGTTAATTTGCAGAAAGTTTACACTGCTTTCCCTCTCTTCGTCTGGTGCTTAGCCATGCAAAACATCCGTGCACAGTCTGCCTGCCCGTGCCAGCGAGACTCATTCTCGCCTGAGGAGAAGCAGCGGCCAGACTGATTTTTGAAGCTGTGTTCTTCTCTCCATAATTACTTCTACATGAACAGGCCTTCTGGTTTCTGGTCAAAATAGCACTTTCTCATTATTGCTTTTCTTTTTTTAAAGAGTGTCATTATTTACGTTCTATAAAATGTGTGAAAGAGGGCGGAGCTTGGGTGACAGATGAGAGGGAGTCTAATCCGATTTGATCTCTTGAAAGCCACTGCACCCTCGGGACTTGAAGGAGGTGACCTTTTTTATTAGGTTTTAGATTTTTATTTGTGGGTTATTTAAAAACACACACACACACACACACACACAACCAAATCAACTGCTTTCTGGAAAAATGACATGCTTGGGCACTTCCTCAGTAAAGAGGAGCATCTCCTTGGCTCTCAGTATCCTTTTGAAGAGAATGATGGTTCTTCAAACAGTTCTACAAGTGTGACTTTTAAAAATAATATCCAATGTTAGCAAATACCAGTAAGGCACAAACATGTATTTGGTTCTGTCTTATAAAACCATTTCTTATTTTACATCTTACGTTACTATCCTGAGAACATAATGGTGGCCACCTTGGTTACATTACAAATCCTTTCACGTGGAGTTTGGAGAATTCTCACTGTGTCTAGAAGATTAGTTTATGGGAAAGAATCACTTCTTACAACTAATGCGTCTGTAATGGCCAGGGACTTGCTTTTGGCTCCTGAAACTACTTTCTTGCCTCGGCCACTTCCGAGCTGGAGATGTGTGTTTATTTACGGGGTCCACAGTGGTTAGTAGTGAACAGCAGCTACATATTTGTTTTTCTATCACATCTTTTTTTTTTTTTTAAAAAAAAAGATTTTATTTATTTGACAGAGAGAAACACAGTGAGAGAGGGAACACAAGCAGAGGGAATGGTAGCGGGAGAAGAAGGCTTCCCGCAGAGCAGGGAGCCCGATGCGGGGCTCGATCCCAGGACCCTGGGATCATGACTTGAGCCGAAGGCAGATGCTTAACGACTGAGCCACCCAGGCACCCCATCTATCACATCTTTATTGAGGGTCTGCTGAGCCCTGGAGACTTGGGAAAACCAGCAAAACAAGTAGAGACTGAGGTCAGAGAATGGACAACTGAAGAATTCTGTAACTGGAGACAGCAAGGCCTTGGACAGCCTGCCGCCCCTCCTCCTCCTTGGCCTGCCACCACTCCCCCTCGGCCCACTCTCCCCTCCCACCCCCCACCTAAGTTTTGGCCAGAGCCAGCCCCTTTTCCTGCAGGCACCTCTCACTTGTCTCTCCTGCTCTGTCATGTGCTTCTGCTAGTGTGAGCCACCCCTGTCCCCACACTGTCCCCTTTCCCAGAGCGCCCACTCCTCTACCAGGGCGGGCGGGTGCACTGGCTGTGCGGCCCTCTCTGTCCCACTGCTGTGCGCCTTAAGTCTTTCTCACTGAGCCCCGCCGGTGCACACCTTTATCAACAAGCGGGCTCTAGGTAGTGCACCCTTCAGTGGGAATTTCCATGACCTTCGCCACACCTGATCTTTCCACTGTCTCCCAAGGCGGCTTAGTCACAGGGCGTGAAGCTCGCTCATTCAGCAGTCATGAGTGACTAGAGGAGCAGGAGACCGTACCTCCCTGTTTGTTCCCTACACTCACTCACAGCCGCCCACATCTTCAGTCTGTTCTGGGAGCTGGAGGCCAAGCAGGGGATGGAAGGACTGGCCTGAGCTCTCCTGGACGGACCTCAGTGTCCTGGGTAGAGGAAGCAAGGTGAGCTGCTTCATCCAAAAGGCAGTGACACACCAAGGCCGATTCCCGGGAGCCCAGGGCACTGGAGGTTGAAGGGCACTGGCTGACCCTGTTTCTCCCCAGCCTCAGTCTCCCATCCCTGGGTCCCCCTCTCTTGAAGTGACTGTCTTTGACCCTCCATTTCCATCCTGAAAAGACAGAGAAAGGTTCTCCTACTTTAATTTTCTTCCCTTCCCCTCCCCTCCCCCCAAGCAATGGACAATGCTCTATCTAGTTCTAACTTCCTTTTCTTTCTTGTTGGAATGTCATCCACCAGCTTGTGGTTCACTTTTAGCTAAGTACTATAAAGGCAAGTATTAGCTCATTGACCCTGTAAGTTAAAAATGGTATTTTATTATTTGGTTGTCTGGCAATATTCATTGGTACTGAAAGTCAATGCCTTCTTTCAAAATATTTGAAAAATGTGTTTACTATATACTTTAATTCAGACCTGCTTGCTTTGTCTTTGTTCTAATGGGGCTCATTTTGGAAGAGTTTCATTCGTAAGCCATTCTTAGTAACTTTCAAGCATGATTCAGAATGGAACTATTAAATACTTCTTCCCTTCCCTTATCATCATATACTCAGTTTCTTCCAAATGCCTAAAACAGCACTTGCATTTCCATAAAAAGGAAAATCACATGAGAAGCATATGGGTTAAATATAAAATAAGTTTTTAAAAAATTCCAGAAGAACTCAGTGTAGCCTGGGTAGTTTGAGTGTGTTTGTGTGTATTTTTAGTTCTGTTCCTTGGGAGAAAAATCTACATGACAATTGGGTGGTATTATTTGCTTATAGTTCTTATGATTTAATATTCATATGTTATGCATTTTAAACAATATAATAAGCTTCTGGGAAGAAGCGTGTATTACCTTGCTTAAAAACGTGAATTCTGTCAGAGATTGAGTTCTTAAAATGAAGCTTGTTTTCTCTGCCCAAGAAAGAGAGATTCTGTGGGGGCACCATATCAAGCGTGGGCGGGCTTAGCGAAGTGTCAACCTCTTTCTGGTCAGGACGGGATGCTTCATTTGTCCATTGTTTCTGTTGACTTGTTCAATGCTGTTTTTAACCGTCACGAGTTACCTGAAAAATTGGCTAGTTAAGTCACATTAAATATTAACGTAAACCCAACCCATTTTAAATGTTAGACATTCTCAAATTTTCTAATTTAATAAAAATCCTCATGTCCTTCTGGCTCTCAAAGCCCACTTTTAGGTGGCTTCAAATACAATTCCTAGTCACCTTGTCTTGGGCGACGAGGAGCCTCTGCTGACCCGGCTCTGCTCGTGAGGCCTGCCCCCGGCCCCCTGCCCTGCTGCCCTTACCCTGGTGCCCTCCATACTGATCGCCTCTGCTCACTGCAGTCGGAGACCCTCCAGTGGGCCAGGGAGAGCTGACTACTCTGGCTGAGTGAGGCCAGGCCCGGCCCAGAAGGTGCCACGGGCAGGGACGCCAGGGTCTGTGCGTGGCTCCCTTGGCCTGTGAGTCCCTTCCCTTCCCCCAACCTTCTCCAGGAGGCACTATTTTCACTCTCCTTGGTTCTTTTGTGAGGAAAACGCTTTCCTTCATATGCCTCCAAACCCATCTTTTTTCTCAAGTGGCAATAAAGTTAAAAATGATGCCAGGAGCAGCCTGGCAGGGGAAAGGTGTCAGAAGGGCAGCCGGGCAAGGGACGGAAGCGGGGAGTGGCGGGCGCTTGCTTTGCCTTGTATTCCTGGAGGCCGACTAGGCCACGCGTCTCAGGCCTTTGTAAGGCATCTTGGAGAAGCCTCATCTACACCCTCCATCCCTTTCGTACGTCCCCTTACCAGCTACCACCAAGAGCTGCCCCTGCCCCCAACAGCAGAACAGTCCAGGGCTTCCTTGGCCCTCAGTGGAAAGAGTTACCCCTTTGGGGCCGATACCAACTGCAGAAGCCTTCCAGCCACGCCCTGAAGGAGGCCCCACAGCACCCGCACAGTCATGTAGCGTGTTGACACGGAGACCCACGGACTTGGCCTCTCTGGCCTGCTTGCCTAACCCTGTAACACCTTTCTGTCCTAAACGGGAGAAGGCACATCGTAAGGAATTATTTGCTCTTGAGAAGGACAGTCCAGGACTGAGGTGTATCCCAGGAGAAGGATATTATCAACTCGCTCTAAACTTTGGTCCACGGCCGTGCTGCAGACTCTCATCACTGACTTGTGTCAGGAGAAACAAGACAGAACCATATGGACGAGGGTTCAAACCAGTGACAATCACGATGTTGAATCAGTTTGGCAAAGAAAACCGAAGTTGCTTAGATTTCTGGAGGAAAGTGCCCTCTCGGTCTTCAAGACATGTTGAGATCCTCCAACAAGACACGGATGGGAAAGTAACGCTACTGCCCGGCACGCCCCAGCCAGCTCTTTCCCTCGGAGTTCCACCTGCCGGCAGCAGCAATGCCATCAGCGCGCCCGTGCCTGATTCTCTGCGGTTCCCCAAGCATTTTCAAACCCACCATCTCATTGGACCCTTATGCCATCCTGCAGGTGTTCATCTATTCATTTATTCTTTTTTTTTTTAAAGATTTTATTTATTTATTTGACAGAGAGAGAAAGAGGAAGGCAGAGAGAGAAGGGGAAGCAGGATCCCGCTGAGCAGAGAGCCCAATGCAGGGGCTCGATCCCAGGACCCTGAGATCATGACCTGAACCGAAGGCAGAGGCTTTAACCCACTGAACCACCCAGGCACCTCTATTCATTTATTCTTTCATTTACCAGGTATTGCGTGCTGCTCTGCGCAGCCACACCGTGTGAGGCTAACAGGGCTTGAAACTTGATTCTCATTTCACAAACAAGCAGGCCGAAATCTGGAAAGCTTGTTAGATGGCTTGTCCCACAGCTAGGGCGGGCCAACCAGGACCAGACCAGAGCTGCCAGACCCCTGCTCTCTCGTCTGTCCCTCCCCACTTCTTACCCTCCTGGACTCGGGCAGCCACGGAAACCTTATCCCTTTAGTCAGCAGTGAGCACCTTCTGCTCTTCAGAGACCACAGCAGCAGGATGACATTGCCATTATTAGACGACTGGCAGGTGAGTGTGCATTAGGACAAGCCGTGAAAAAAGAAGGCTCTTTGACAGTTTCCCTCCTTAAGGCAGTGTCAGGGGAGCGGGGGAGAAAGAAGCGAGCCTGGAACGCTCCCGTGCAAAGTAGCTGCGAGCTGGTGTTTGCAATGCAGCCAGCCCGGCATGAAGTGAGCACTCAGTAAATTCTGGATTTGAGGCACTCACACCTAATGGGTCCCTCTGGAATACCCAGGCCCGTTCCCACTTGAATGGCCGTGCTTACTAAATCCGTGAGTGTTCCCTGTCCCAGGACTGTGAGCTGATCCTGTTAAAACTGACGAGCTGGCAAAAATGGGTGGGTTTGAAAAGCATGAGAACTGTTTCTGTGAAAACCGTTCAGTGCTTCTGGACTAGTCAAAGAATGAGTCTCAAGTCTGTTTGCTGTTGGAGCTGAAGACAACTCGGGAAGGATTCCGCACTTAGACTGCTTGGCAAGTGGCTGCGTTCTCATCCCACTTTAAAGAAACCAAAACTCGAGACTGTAGGCAAAGCATCAGAGGTATCATTGACACCATCACTAGATTTTTTCTCAAAGGGACGAGCCTCAGTGCTACGCCAGAAAGTTGGTGTCAGATGTTTCCACCGCAAATGACAAGTGCCTTGAGCGTCAAGGAACTGTATCAAAGAATTCACGTTTTCGTGGCCTCAGTAGATAGCCTCTGCGACTCAGTGTCTTCCCAAACATCGAGTTCTTTATCAGTGCAGAAAATCAGACTCACAAACACTTCTGCAATACTGAAAGATCTCCAACCCAGAAGAGGTTACCTCCAAAAAGAGTGACGCTAAATTAAAGTATCAGTATGGGGGGAGCACCCAGAGCAATACCCCTAAGAGCTGCCGGCCACTCAGTACCTGCTCCGTCACTCCCAAAGCCCAGTGAAAAAAGAGAATGAGGTGTCCATGTGCAGAAATTAAGACATCTAAGGTGATGACAGCAGAGCATTAAATCAAGTGTGACCTTCCGAGGGTAGGGCGCCATTAACCGTACAGGTCACATGCCCGTGAAGAGGGCTCTGCTGCCACTTACTGTCGTTGGCAGATCAGTAGAGCTTTTTAAGGAAGTTTGGTCTGTACCAGTTTACTATTCTCATAAAAGCATGGACGGAATGCTCTTGGACTTGATCAAAGATAGTTTTTGTCATTAATTGTACCTTGAGTAAAAAAAAAAAAAAAAAGAAAATGTGAAGAATAAAATTGCTTTAGAATCTTATACTCTTTCTTTCTAGATACCTCTTCTTTACATCCTAATTGTCAAGACTTTAAAGGCCTTGTTCTTGTCCACCCCGCATTCTGTCTCTACCCTACCCCCAAAAGAATATTCTTGATCCAGTCTGAGTCAAAGGATTCTGAAATGTTTAAATATATCTCAGGCAAAAGGATTTGAGTTCTATTTTAGATGGAAAAAAGAATATAGATCCTATGGAATATACCAAAGATATTATTTGCCATGAGGTATATTGGCATGGGATGAGATTCTTAATGTGAATAATTAAACAAGATCTTGATGTGCAAGATGATAAGAAAAAATGGGCTTTGACTTGAGCTTAGACAAATTGAAGATTCTGACTTCAATTCTGACTTCAATCTTCAAAAGATTCTGACCTTCAAGAAGGTCAACAACCGTGGATTCATAAGGATCATGAGGAAATAAAATCTAAAACGAGGGAGGAATCCTATGTACCATGACATAAGTAGATAAATCTCCGTATGAAGAGGACGAAGAAGATGGGAGATTAAATTCAAAGCCAAAAGCCAATCACATAGAGACTAGCTAGCTCTCCATTCTGCTGAGACCAGCAGAACCAGCAGCCAGTGTGATGTCATGAGAGACTAAAGGAACTATACGGAGAAAATCATACTTTTAGACAGCCTTTTAAATTGCTGCTTTTATTAAACAAACATGGTATATTTAAATTAGAATAGAATGTTGATGGTATCTTCATACTGTTGTTAATTTCTCACTTTGATGTCTATTCACTCACTACTGATCTCTCCACTGAGAGGACTTCCGTGTCATGGCGCCCACTTCTTCTGCAGCTGCCACAGGAGAGACCCTGGTATCAGCCCAGGGTCAGTAGTTGCTGAGTTACTTGGAGAAGTCATCTACGAGTCCCATTTCTTGGGCATCTTTTTAAACTTAAAACGTAAAACTTCACATTCACACGGATTATTTTTAGTAAAGGGCCATATGTGTTGGCTAATGATAGTTTGTTTTTTTTTTACATTAACCTCATGATATCAATTTCCACTCTCTCTGTCTTTAGTGTGGAATGAGAAATTGTAGACATTTGCAAAGCAAATTTGAGTGCAAGATCCTTCTGCACTTTTCATGTGTTTTCTTTTTTTCAACAGTTCTCTTGCCCATGTCACGGGACCAGTTCAGCCATGTGTGGATGTTGTCTTTTGTTTTGCGTCGAGTGACTGACTCCTACTTTTATTTGGGTCCTTGCACTCACTTGAGTTTTTATAGAAACACTCCCCCCCCCTTTATCACACTTATATTTCACCACTTTAGAAACTAGTTAATTAGATTTCCTAATGAGTTCAACTGGTGAAAACAGAACTGAGAACTAACTTGGTAAATGGTGGGAGAAGAAAGGCATAGACATACTAGAAAGTAGATCCCTAGCACAGAGTCCATCGTATGTTAGGAGCACCTGCTGGTATATTTCAGAGGACGTGGAGTGATCAGCTACCTGGTGAACAGAAACACTCGCTGGCCTCCCCCATGTTGCTGGGGGGATTATTAGGCAAATAAATCCCCACCACCATCTTGAAATATACCCCACACAACTGCCTATGAGAGAAATAACATGCGTCATAAATCTTTTCGATTTGTTGCTCACACTTGAAATCTGTTTCCACTTGAAATCCTTGTAGTTCCCTGGGTCACTGGGCCTCCATCTCAGCTCCTTTGAAGGTACCTTGTGGGTGGAGGGGAGGCTCCCCAATGGGATTTCCTGCGGACTGTTGGTGTTTTAGTCAGACTATCCAGAACATGCCTTCCAAATTTGGGGGAAATCTCTTCTTGTGTTGTGGCGATAGAAAGTTAATTTGTATAAATTATTACAAAGCTGGGTCACAGCAGATGAGAAAAAAAGATGAGGACGTTAACAGTGAGGAGCCATTTGGATGTTCACCTCTTCTCAGAATGAAAGATTCTGTTTCTGATACCGAGTGTTGGGACATTTCTGCATCTGCTTGGTTTATGGCATTTTCACCTGGGACATTTCTAGAGTATTAGTTTTTGTTTGTTTGTTTGTTTTAGAGTATCAGTTTTTAAAATAGAAGAGTAATAAGAGTAGAAAGTTTCTTAACTACCTGTTGCACTATTTGTTTTCCAAAGACTGGTCAAATCTAGTCACCCACAAAGAAGTGATGGTAGAACCCCATAGGACAAAACACCCCTCAGGGCTCAGAAGGAAATAGTGATTTACAGGACTTCTTTTACATTTTAATCTTATGAATCTTGTTGGTCCAGGAGTTAAAGGTGTTAAGGAAATGGATTTAACCTCTGCTAAATACTCAGCATGGGTGGACCCATGGCCCTCCAGGGCAGAACTGTTAGGGAAGACGTGGAAGGTACAAAGGTGTGACAGTCTGGTCACTGGGGAGGTTGGACTGGTAGGCTCCAGGGTCCTATCAGGCAACAACCTTCCCTCCAGCTGCGTGTTCCCTTACTGCTGTATTTGACCATATCCAGGCCACTGGCTGTTTGCTGCCTGTGGATCTCCCGCATGCACACCTTCTCCCAGGTAACGGCTGCACCTGCTGGAGCCTAACACCTGCTGTGCTTTCCCGCCAGTATCGTGAGTCCCGTGTGGCAGACGACGGAACTGGAGCACGGCCGTCGTCTTGCTTCTCTTTTGCCTTCTCTCCCTCCTCCCTCTGCCGCAGTCGGGCCTGGTGGGCTGTCAAATGAAGGAACCACTGGGAGTGTCCAATGCACGTTAGAGATGGTGTCGGTGAGGGGAGGCCGCTGCTAGAACAGCCTGTTTCCTTGGGAACCTTCCCTCTCACAAGACCAAGTTCTCACCAAGAACTGATGACTCACCTTCTGCGTGTTCTCTCTTTTCCCCTTGTAGGAAATGTGACTGGAAACAGTAACTCCACGTTTATTTCCAGCGGGCAGGTGATGAACTTCAAGGGCGACATCATCGTGGTCTACGTCAGCCAGAACTCCCAGGAGGGCCCGGCGGGGCCGGGCAGCGGCGCGGGGGAGCCGGTGGGCCGCCCGGTGCAGGAGGAGAGCCCGCCGCGCTGCGACTCGTTCGCCGGCCTCGGGCCGCGCTTTCCGGACCCGTGCGCCGGCCTGGACGCGCGCCCGGACGGGGGGCTGCAGGAGCGCGGCGCCCCCGGGCCCGACAAGGCCTCGCGGCCGGTGCAGGAGCAGGGGGAGGCCGAGGCCGGCGCGGCAGGGGCGCGGCGCTGAGCGGCCGGGGACCCGCAGCGGGCCCCCGGCGCCCCTCGCAGCCGCCTTGCCTGGGGGCGGGCGCCGACCTCGGGACCTCCAGCCCGACCTCCGTGGGCACCGCAGGCGCCGCGTACTGGAGCCAGGCGCACGCCCGCCCGGGCGGGAGCGGGGGCGGGCCGGGAGTCGGGGGCGGGGCCCTCGCACCTGCACCTGGGCGGGGCCTGGGGACCGCGCGCACCTGGCGGGGCCTGGGGACCGCGCGCACCTGCGCCGGGGCGGGGCGGTGGCCTGGGTCTGCTCCCTGACGGCCCGGCCCGCCCTTTCGGTACATCCGCGTCAAATGACCTGACATTCAGAGCTCACCTTGCTCTTTGTAGAACCGGGCAATTTTTAAAAACCTGCATTTGTTATGAGCATTTATGATACCCACAGTCACGTATCAACTGATGACACAGGTACACGTCACTCCATTTTTTACCTCCTTTCAGGGTTTTCGATTTTCCTCCGTCCCCTTCTATTCCCCATTATTTCATCATTAGTTTGTCTCTTTATGGCATCTGTTTTAATGATTGTTCTGTTCTCTGTGGGTCTGATTCCCCCCCTTTATTTGTATTTCATTTCCATCACATTTTTCTTAATACTCTTTACCCCTTTTGTTTTTACTATGTAAAAGTTTTCTTGAAAATTCCCCTAAGGGTGCTGGTCTTCTTTACATATTTTTTGCACCCCTTCTTGAAAGTAGGTTGCCCGTGTTTTGGTGATGGTTTTTTGGGGGGGAGGGGAGGGTTGGGCAGGGAGGTCTGTACTTAGCACTTTTGATGAAAAGGCCAGGACTGTGAAGCCTAGAGGGAGGCTCAGGGAGCAAATGGAGGGGCTTTTCATTTTCCAAAAGTTTTCTGTGTTCTCGGTTTTGTTTTTGTTTTGTTTTAAGGAAGGAAAAAGGGAAACCCTACTTTCCCCTGAGTGTTTTTAAGTTTCTGTCAATCAGCAGGCAGAACTAAGTTGTAAATGTGTCTTTCTTTCCCTTACCCCCGAAATGGCTCACCCCTGAGGTGAATGTATTTAGCAGAGACAACCAAGTACTTTGGTAACTAAATCTCTAAAATCCAAATTGCTGCAGCTGGATATTCTTATTCTTGATGTCTCTCTCAAAAATACGTGGGAAAAGAATAGGCCACGGGGTAGCCTGAGTAAGGGTAACAAGGTTCAGGAAAGAAGGGATGGGGCACCTGCGTGGCTCAGTCGGTTAAGCATCCGACTCTCGGTTCTCACTCAGGTCATGATCTCAGGGTCTCCCACTCTGCTTGAGATTTCTCCTCTCCCTTTGCCCTTCCTCTGCTCTCTCTCTCAAACAAACAAACAAACAAACAAACAAACAAAATCTTTAAAAAAAGAAAGAAGGGATAAATCTGAAATGTTAATTTGCATTTTCTTTTTCTAGATAAGAACCGCATAAGTGTGTTTAGGCAATAGGCCCTGTTTTTTTCCTAAATAATTGTGCATCTGTAATTTAGTCTTGTAAAAATAGAAAACGTTTCTGCTATTTTCCAAAGCATCTTGTTTAAAAACCAAATCCTCATATTGCGAATTTAAGAAAATTTATCACAGAGATACTTTTCTCTTCAATTAGCCATCTTGCGAGGAAACACCCAGCGTGAGTCATATTGAAAGGAAGTACCTGACTTCTTCCATCTGTTGTGATCAGTATTTGTTCTCACATACCAGAGAAAAGTTAAAATACCTAAACATATTAAATTAAGTTTGTGGCTCTGGTAGGTTTTAAGAGCACTAATAGTGGTCAGTGTCCCCACAAACGGCCGCAGGTTCCCAGCTGAAGGAATGACTTTTGGTCACTGGTTCCTCCCTACTGGTCGCAGATCTCTTGGAAATGCCGGAAAAAGAGCAATTACGATTTTTTTTTTTTTTTTTTTTTTGAGAGAGAGAGAATGAAAATGACTGGGGGGGGAGGAGGGCAGAGGGAGAGGGAAAGAGAATCTCAAACAGGCTCCATGCCCACCGCAGAGCCCAACGTGGGGCCCAATCTCACCACCCTGAGATCATGACCTGAGCTGAAATCAGGAGTCAGACGCTTAACTGACTGAGCTCCCCAGGTGCCTCTCAATTATAATTTTTAATGGGGAAGCAAAGGGTGGCTCTATAATTTACGGGACTCCTTAGCTTACATTAAAAGCTGCAGGAAGTTACTGCATGGCTGGGATGATTAGTTTCTAGGAATCTACTGTCTTGCCCATTTAGTTGATTAACATCCTTCCAAAGAGACATGTCATAAAAATGGAAGAAACCATTATACCTTTTGACATGGAGTGTGTTAAATAAAGTATGGTTCGCAGAGTAGAATGCTAAGCTAAAGATCCGAGTTTCTACAGTGACTGTCATCACCTCACAGATCCTACTTTCACCCATCTGTACTTTCATATTTCTCTCTATAAAAAAGCACTAGCAATCATTTTTGACACTTTCCTTACCCAGAGGTAATGAAAGGATACTACAGTGAATGTTTAAGTATCTTGAGCTCCTTAAGTAAAAGGTGCTAAATAAATACATTAAGAATCTACTTTCAGAAAAAGGTAGTATTCTTTTCCACCCTGATCCCTACATTTGATGTTGATCCAAAGACAATTAAATAGTAGAAATATATGGCAAATAGATGTTTATGTATTACAGAGACGTATATGACAGATGTAAACAGAATAAAATGAAGACAATAATGAAAAATTGTTTGGGGAATGTGATAAAGAGATTATTAAACTTAGAGTTAATCATAAAAGTTTTTTTTTTTTTCATGGCTTGCTTGAACAGGGCTCTTTGCAAAATAATTGATGTGACTTATTTCTGATCTCTGTGGTCTGCTGTGGTGTCAAATGTTGGCTATATTATTTCTTATGGATGAAACCCTCAGCAACAGAGTTGGGACAGAAAAGGCTTTGCTTTGACGATATATCTGCTGTTGATCTCACAAGAAAAGTCCTTAAAATACAGGTTGGCTATGCAGTGAAAGGGTTGAAAGGGAAGTGGAGTCTAGGGGCTCCTGCCCACATTTAACTCCACTACCGCAAGGCAGAATTCATTTCTCTTTCTACCTGTAAGTGCAAAGAACAGTTTGAATGTGAGGTACTGGAGCCCACCTGTGGCAGGAGGAGGGGGTTCCTGCTATGTAAGAAGCACCCCAAACACATAGTGGCTTAAAGCAGCTACCATTTATTCTGTGGGTTGGTCCCGCTTGGCTGGTTCTTCAGGCCTGGGTGAGCCTGGTCAGGCTTGCTTACCCATGTGCAGGCTGGCTGGCTGGCTGGCTGGGGTCACAGGGGCCAGACTGAGCTCCCTTATACCTTCAGCAAGCTAGTCTGGCCTTGCTCTCTCGGTGGTGGCACGTTTCTGAGAGCATCCCAGGCTTTTTGAGGCCAAGGCTCGAACTGGTATGCTGACTTCTGCCACACTCTGTTGGCCAGAGCAAGACACAGGGGCAGCTCAAGTTCAGGAGTTGGGGCAGACAGACCCCCGGCTCTTACCGGGAAGAGCTGCAGCATGAGAGAGGGAGAGGGATGGATAGGAGGAGGGGGAGAATGAGTCCCCTTTACCATCTGTCTACCACTGGAGTGTTGTTCAGAATAAAATGCTCCCAGAGCACATCTGGGAGCAAGAGAGGCATGTTCCCAGCCCCCAAGGAGTGTTTCCATCTCCAGTGACCACATTCCAACAGAGAGACCCCACATCCATATTTAAGTACTGAAATTCCTTCCAAAGCCAAATACCCACGGTTGGGGTCGACTTGTACTGCTGCATCCCATTGGCACAGGTCATTGAAAAGCGACTATTTGTAAAGTCAAGAAAACACGGTGAGACACTTGGGTAGAGGAACCTGTTACAGAAACAGATAAAAGATGTCCCATTCACTCTTCATGCTGACTCAACAAACTATGGTTAGCTGTACTGGGCAAAGGAGTGAGCTTGAGCAAACATTCTGTCTCTGGTGGAAGAGGTGTCATTTTGAAACACTGGCTCTTTTCCAGGCTCTGAGGATACATGACTCCCCTTGGCCATCTGCTCTGGGGAGCTGTGGGGTGCTCTGGGCACCAGTTGCATAACCCCCTTTGAGGGGAGGGAATAAGCATTTAAAGCCTAAACGTTCAGTCGGTGAGTCATCATTTTTATTTATGCTTGGCCCTGAGCATCCCTGAGAAAGGAGGTGAAGCTAGCTGGAGAGCCCTAAGGCATCTGGGGATGTCCTAGAGAGCTAGGGAAGACCTTGGACATTGCGCTGCTCCAGGGCACCAGAGGAGCTGCTGGGAACAGAGATTATCTGTGGAATTTCTGCCACGACGCGGCCCCCACCCTTTCCGTACCCCCAACCGCCACCAAGGTTGGGAGCTGGTGAACAGACTGCCTTGTGACGACTAGAGCCTTGCCAAAAAGAGGTGGGGCCCCCAAATCGGGCGGTGGTGGGGCCAGCAGTAGGCACAGCATGGCAGGTGTAATCACTGAAGCCAAGGCCGGTGGGGGGGGGCCACAGGGGGCCACAGATGCTGGAGACCCTGGCCCGACACCCCCCTGGCTGGCCCCACGAAGGAACTGCCTCCCTTGGGAAAACAACCCAGTGTCCCCCAAGGTTTGAGCAAGGGGAGCACAGAATACATTTCTAGATGGGGAGGGGCACCTAAGTGACCCTCGATGATCCCCTTCATCCTTGTGAGCCTGACTCCGTCTGTCTGTCCACCTCGTTACTGCACAGTTACCTTGACCCCAGGGTGAAGTTGAAACCCCTGCTCAGTTCACATCTCTTTCCTCCGTTCCCCTGAGTAAAACTGACATGCAAGAACACTTGCCCCCAAAAATCCTCACTTAAGATTACCAATAGCATAAAAAGTTAAAATGACAAATTCCAGGACATTTCCAGTAACTTCATTGTACCTCGAGGCACTGGAGACTCCCCCTAACCCCCATTCCCCCATGTAATGGAGCAAATGGGAGAGTCGCAGGCAGACCTGGAGTCGAGGGTCTGCTGCTTACTGCCTTCCGCGTGCAGCTCCGTCCTCAGCTCCGTTTCCCATGTGTGCAAATGGAAGATAACCACATTAGTTTACAGGGCTGGGGCAAAGACAGACAACCACGCACCAGCACAGCTCCTGGAAGATGCTCGTGGTAGAGACCCACCTGTCACACGTCACCCGTGCCGCTCTCTTACAGCTGTCCACTCCTGGGCACAGCGCTGGCCTCAGATGTCACATCACTTCCTGCCTCGGGCCACGTAACTGTCTGCCCCCACCTAGGACACCTTCCCACTCTTTGAAACAAGGCCCAAGGGGGGTGCCTTTTCCATTGTAAATTCACAAGACTGTGGCGGCTGACCCCAAGTTGTCATCTCCTGACCTCACACACGCAGGGAAGGGGGCTTACGCCGTGTAGCCCCCAGTATACCACCTTCACTGGCCAGTACAATCAGATTGGGCCCCGGGAGGCCTTTCTCTCTTGGCCTCTGACATTGGGGGCGGGGGGTGGGAGATCCTGAGATGTGCAGGTTGGAAGGCTGTTTCCTTTGCTCCCAGTTTGGGAAGCATAAAGAATTGACCACCAGCGTGGACGACGTGGCATTATAGCCCCCAGCCCCTCTGGGAGGGGATTGGAGCCCTTCCCTGTGACCTAGGCTGTTGATTTCTTATGGGCAGGTGTAGTCCTGAAAACAAGGATATGTGGACGATAAAGTCATGAGAAAAACTACATTCTTGGGATGAGATGCTGATGAGTTGTCTTAATTTAGTCAGAAGCAGTAAAACACCTTACCCTAAAATGGAAAAGCAGATTCAACTTACTGGCTTTCATGGCCTCATTTCAAAGACAAAGAAACCACCAAAAAAAAAAAAAAAAAAAAAAAATTACACATTTGAGGTTCTTAAAAGAGCTTTTTCTAAATATGTACTCTCTCAGTGGAAAACCAAACATAATTTTTCATATCAGGTTTATTGAGTTTGTGATTTATATCCAGTAAGATTCACCCCTTTTTAGATGTACAGTTTTAGTATAAGTTTTGACAAAAATTTATGGTTGTGTAACCACCACAATCAAGACAGAGACTATTTTCAGCCCCTAAAACTTCCTGTTTCCCTTTGTAATCAATCGTCTTTGTGTTACCCCCACGCCAGGCAACCTCTATCTGCTCTCTGTCCCCATAGTGTTGCCTTTTCCAGAATGTTGTGTGAATGGAATCCATCTGAGTTTGGATTCTCCCAGCATTACCCCCTCGGGCTGTATCCCAGTTGTTGGGGGCATCCGTGGTTGGCTCCTTTTGATGGCTGAGTAGTGTTCTGTGGGGTGGATGCACCACCATCTGTTGTCTATTGTCCGTTCACCAACCTTCGGGTCCCTTCCAGTGTGGGGCAACAACAAATAAAAGTGGCTATAAAAACTTGAGTGGACACGGGTTTTCATTTCTCCTAGGAGTGGGATTGTGGGGTCATATGGTACGTATATACGTGGAATTGCAAAACTGTTTTTCTGAGTAGCTGCCCATTCTGGCAGACTCACGTCAGCAATGAATGGGGGTCCCGGTTGCTTCACGTTCTCATCGGCACTTGGTATCGTCGGTTGTTTGTTTTAATTTGAGCCATTCTGCTAGACGTATAGTATCTCATTGTGACTTTAATCTGCAGCCCGCGATTGAGCATCTCTTCATATGCTCATTTGGTCGTCTTTATCTCTTGTTCGGTGAAGCATGTGTTCAAATCTTTTGCCCACCTTTTTTATTTTATTTTTTAAGTAAGCTCTGTGCCCAGTGAGAGGCTTGGACTCACAATCCTGAGATCAAGTCCCTCGCCCTACCGACTGGGCCAGCCAGGCACCCATTTTGCCCACTTTTTAATTGAGTTATCTATTATTGAGTTTTGAAAGTTCTTCATATATTCTGGATACAAGAATATATAGGGGGGGCGCCTGGGTGGCTCAGTGGGTTAAAGCCTCTGCCTTCGGCTGAAGTCATGATCTCAGGGTCCTGGGATCGAGCCCCGTGTCGGGCTCTCTGCTCAGCAGGGAGCCTGCTTCCTCCTCTCTCCCTGCCTACCTCTCTGCCTACTTGTGATCTCTTTCTCTGTCAAATAAATAAAATCTTTAAAAGAAAAAAAAAGGTATTTAGGGCTTTTAGGGGATTCTGTATTTACTATTGTTTGTGAAAAATAAAGATATTAACATTTTTATTTTCTAAAAAAATTAAGCTTCAGGAGATGTGTCCCACCAGTAATATTTATTCAGAGTAAATGTTTCCACAATAAAAACTCTTTGCAGTGGGACTCCCTGTGTCAGGGCCGAGAGCCACCCTTTGTTCCGTGGACTGTCACATCCTGTAAGGCTTTCTGGCGTGAAGCAGGCACACTTCTAGGGAGCACGTTCACCCATGGAAACTGTGAGTTTTGTGCTAAACATGCTGACGTAAATGTCTTTTATCGGTTGAGGAAACATGCAATGTTTTTCTGTTGACATTTTCTGATTTCATTATTTTTTTTTTTTTTTAAAGATTTTATTTATTTGACAGAGAGAAACACAGCGAGAGAGGGAACACAAGCAGAGGGAATGGTAGCGGGAGAAGCAGGCTTCCTGCCAAGCAGGGAGCCCGATGCGGGGCTCGATCCCAGGACCCTGGGATCATGACCTGAGCCGAAGGCAGACGCTTAACCACTGAGCCACCCAGGCGCCCCTAGCTGATTTCATTATTTTTATATTCATAATACTATAATAATGAGTGAGTAAGGAGAAAAAAAATAAAGACAAACTCCTATCTTCTATGTGTGGAAACGGAGCAAGCAGGTGGCCTTGGGAAAGGTGGCTGGTCACCTGAATGTAGGGCCAGATAGTGTCTGGAAGGTAAAGGGAGCTGCTGTCCCCTCCCAACAATGGTCTTGGCCTGCAGAGCTAGTGTGGGGGTCAGGGAGCCCGGCAGCCTCCTGAGAGGGTCAGCACTAGCGAGCTTCTGGAAGGATGGGGAGAATCCCAGTGAGGTCCCCCAGCAGGAAGGAGACAGAGGGCCCCCGAGGGGCTCTAGTGCAAGTGGTGAAGGGTTGGGTGGGACGGGCGGGGGGTCCCGAGGCCCAGCCACCTCTGACTGAGCTCTGGAGACAAAGGCTGTGCATGAGCAGAGTCGGTGTGATTGTAACCCTGGAGGCTCCCCTCTCCAGCAGTCACAGTATCTGTGTGAGTGGGATGGTGCTGGGCTGTGACCAGAGGTTGTGACAGTGCACAGCTGGGCTCACTAGCCCTTCTCGACCCGGGGCAGGGGCAGAGGGGTATTTGGAAGGAAAATCTGTTCCCTTTGGGCCAACAGAAAAGGAGGACGATCTAGCTGGGGAGAGGCGTGACAAAAACTAGGGGTCGCTGGTGAGGAGAAAGTGTTAGGAGCACGAGTCTTTCTCGCTGCCCTTCCCCATCCTCTCCCACTCTTCCTCTGCAACTTCCCTGAGCTCTTTTCTGTAGGTCCTCATTCTGTGTCTCTTTCTCTCTCTTTTCCTCTTGCTCAAGCCATTCTCGACTCTCTGACTTGGGCCCCAGGCCCATGGTCCCATGTAAGTCCCACATTTCTCGTTCCCTCCATGGCTCCTCTGTCCCTCCCTGCCTCAGCACTTGTCTCCAGAATGCTCAGAGCCTTCCCTGCCTCATCTCCTCCTTTCCTCTGTGGATCCCTGTTCATGTCCCTTCCTCCTGGGCTCCATTCCCTTCCCCCATCCCAGGGGCCCCCAGCTGCAGAGGCTGCTGTGGTGGGATCTTCTTGCTGGAGTTCAACCTTCTACTGATGGCTGCTTTAGAACTTGGCCTTTTCCTAGAAATTATCCTGTTGGTTCCTGCTTCCACTGCATGGTGAAGTGCAAACCCCATCCTCCCTGGGAAGGACCCCCTCAGACACGAAGGGCAGGGTTTGGACTCTGCCTCACCATTTCAGCCACTCACAGAGTATGAATCCATAGTATTGTCTTTAAAATGGTCTTTTAGGGGCATCTGAGTGGCTCAGTTGGTCAAGTGTCCGACACTTGATTTTGGCTCAGGTCATGATCTCAGGGTCATGGGATTGAGCCCCGCGTCCCCTCCACACTCAGCAGGGAAACTGCTTGAGATCTCTCTCCCTCTGCCCCTCCTCCAATTCCCCTGCACATGTTCTCTGTCTGTCAAACTAAAAAGAATGTTTTTTTAAGCCCTGCTCCATGGTAGTTGAAACCAACAACCATTTCTGAGTACTTCTCTAGTCTTCTGTGCAAAGGTTTCAGGGACTAGGAACTCACTCGGGAGAAGTCAGGTCAAGTCGGAGGGATCTCAAAACACCAGGGAAAAGTGAACCCCCAAACATTGGAAGGGAGGGACTGAGGTAGCCCAGACACTGCTGCCCTGTTCTTCTCCCTCCTGTACCTCTAAATCTTTCCTCATGACCTTGCGATGCACAGTGTATATATGGCTAACTCTCTTCCCCAACCTTCAGCTCCCAGATCCGTCCATTTTCAGCATCCACTACCCACTGGCCATATATACATGTGTATGTGTGTGTAATATGTGAACCTGTGTGTGCATATGTACAGTATACAAACTATCCAGTTTATACATATGACAGTTCCAAATGCCAGGAGATAGACTCTGGTCAGTGCACTGTAACTATTGAATCAGAGTATCATCCATGGGTTATGTGGGTCATTCCAATCAGCCGTGGCCAAGGAGAGTCACTAACATAAAAGGAGGCCACGTGGGATGGTCAGGTGTGTGGCAGGAGTGTGTCCAGAAGAGGGTGCAGGAGGCCAGACCCTGACCCAGATGTCACCCCAGACTTCTTAGGTTCAATGACAAATACGAACACAGTGAGGATGCGATCACTGTAGGAATTTTTTTTCTTCCAACTTCTGCTATTGTTAATGACTCAAGAAAAGATATATTTTCTAGTTGGAAGCCATGACAATTTGAGGGTCTGCTCTGGAGAAGCTGGTGGGGGGGAATGGGGCTATTTAGATAAGGATTCTTTGTGTGTCTTCCTTCCTTTTTAAAATAGGCGTTTTTATTAAGCCAGAGCTGGCTATGGTTCAGAAAGCAAAGGAAGGATAGAGCAATAATCCCTGATGATATATGAAGCAGCCATAAAATAGAAGGAAATCCTGCCATTTGGAACAATATGGATGGACCTTGAGGGCGTTATGCTAAGTCAACTAAGTCAGAGAAAGACCAATGTTGTATGATCTCAGTTATACGCAGAATCTAAAAAAGCCAGACTTATAGAAACAGGGACTAGAATGGTGGCTGCGGGGCTTGGGGGGGGTGGGGGAATGGGGAGATGTGGGTCAAAGGGTAACAACTCTGTTATAAGATGAATGAGTTCTGGGGGTTTAACATACTTGGTGACTATAGGTAACAATACTATGTGAAGTATTTGAAAGTTGCTAAGAGAATAGATCTAGAACGTCTTCCCCCCACACACATACAGGCAAAACAGTAACTTGTGTGACGGAAGTGCTAAGTAGCCTTACTGTAATCACTTCAAGAAACATATATATATGTGTGTATCAAATCAGCATGTCGTACACCTTAAACATACGGTGTTGTTGTAGGACAATTCTATCCCAATAAGTCTGGGGAAAAATAATTCCTGACAATGAAAGAAACAAACCTTAGGCCCCACAAGAGTTCCAAAGTCAGGGCTGTCTGCACCGCCAGTGGCCCGGAGCCCTGACCAGGATCCTTGCCAGACGGAGCTGTCACTTAACGCCCAGCCCGGGGCCTCTCGGCGCTGACCGGAGCCTCTTTTCTTGACCTTAAATTCCCATCGTAAATACATCCACTTGTGGCGGCAGGTAGGGAATGGGCGACAGCAGCAATCACTGACTGTTCTGTTACAGGAAGAAGAGAGGGTGAGGAAAAAGAAAGCCTCACTTCACATCGGTTGGGCAAAGAGCCCCCATCTGCTGAAGTGACGTGCTGAGTAACATCCATATGTTATGTCGTATGTCATAGTGTTATGTCATTTAATCACTACATCGAATCTATGGGGTAACTCTTATCTCTGTTACACAATGGGATGTAAGGTCAGAGAGGCTAATAAATCTCCACAAGCTCTCAAAGTCAGCGTGTGGATTTCACACCCCAGCCCCAAAGGGTGAGTTCCTGCCCGCTTTTGTAACATCTTGTGGCGAGCTGGTCACGGTTATGTATGTTCTGCTTTCTCTAAACTATTCTGTTTTCAGCTGTAGGGAAATGATGTACATGGAGTTGAACCGATGTGGGCGAAGGAAGTCAATAGTGAAAATATCTTTAAAATAGCTTTTCATGATAATCAGACTTAGTTTCTCAGATTCAATAGTAAGCCCTAAAACTTGGCATTAGATACCTTATATCCTAAGCATACAGGCTATGGGCCCTATGTCCCAAAAGAGATTCCATTCTTTGAGTAGGGTGATACTGCTTATCTTCTAGCATCAAGAGCAAGTGTAGGTTCATGGGCAGCGTCAGAAGGACCAGCAAACCCCGTGGTGGCTGACGGGCATTTACCCATTACTACCTCCCACCACATGTGTGCTTCTGGGCCCTATAGATCTGTGTCAGTGACTCTATATTTATTACAGTTTTTATTATGAATCATGGAAGAGCCACCATGACATAGTTAAGAGATCTTTAAAGCCAAACAAACAAATACAAACTTGGCAATTACTTGACACGTCCATGTCTCAGCATCCATGAATGGTGTGGACGATGCGCAGACGGCATCCATGGGACAGAGGACCTTTCCCAAAAGAGACAGATGGTTGCCACTGTCCTTTAAGAGCATGACAAGTGAGTCATGGGCCTTGTGGAATGAGTGCATTGCCTCCTTCTCTGACAGAGGGAAGCAGGTACAGTGTACAACCTGGGCTACCTATTTGAAGAGCAAAGGACCCACCCTCCTGCCCCACCCATGTTTGCATCAAGGGTGTTAATGAAAGCTTATTCAACATCAGCATGATCTTTAGGAAGTCACAAAATGACTGTGTTTTAAAATCAGTTTAATGGAGACAGTGTAATTGACATGCAGTAAAATATACCTTTCCTAAATCTACGGTTCTATAAACTCTAACAAATGCATTGAACCACGCCACAGTCGAGACACAGAACACTTCTGTTATTGCCAAAGTTCCCCCCTGGTCCTTTGTAGTCAGCCATTTCCTCCCCGCCCCTGCCTCTGGCAATCGCTGCTCTTTTCTCCATCCCTACAGCTTTGTCTTTGCCACAATCAATGGAATGGTGTGGTGTGTATCTTTGGAATCTGGCCTCTTTATCCTGGCACAAGGTTTGTTTTTGCATGCATTTGTAGTTTGTTCCTTTTTATTGCTGAATAGTATTTACTTTACGATAGCTTGTTTATCCATTTGCTTCTTTCCAGCTTAGGGTAATTATGAATAACTCTGCTATAAACCTTCACATACAGGTTTTCGTGCAGATGTGGTTTCCAGGCTGGACTGCGTGGTGAGTGTGTGCTAACGGTACCACAGCGTAGGGAGAGACCCAGTCGCTCCCCATCCTCAACGAGCCGTATACCATCCACAGACGGATTCTAGAAACAGTTAAAAACAGCTGCGAATGCTGGGCAGGGTTTTGTTTTGTTACCTAAAAGCAAGGCTTCTATCTATGCTTTAGATCAATCTGGAGAAGTTAATAAGAAAGTAAAGTGTTTTTCTGGGTAATTGCACCCTTAAATTATGACTTTTCCCCCATTACTATTTAATTAAAACTTTTACAAACATCCTTGATACCCAAGCGGTAGGTAGGATAGCAATTGATCCTTTGCTCAGTGGATATTTTTACACATTCAAATGAGGTAGTATTTTCTTTAAAAGGAAGCATTCAACTTCCTTAACGTTGTTTTGAAAAGATGGTGAAGATTCCTGTGCTCTGGGGAAAACCAAAGCCAGAATTAGAACAATGGCAACCTTGGACTGTTCTCATTTCTCTTGCAGGAAACGGCTTTTTTCTTTTTTTAAGTTAGCTGCATATATTCTACCTACGGATTATCTACTTCCAGATTTATACACAAGCATTTTAGAAAACCGACTTGTTCCACATTTGCCTCTAATTCCCCTCACTTCCCAAGCCAACCCGGGCATAATAACGTTGTGCCAACGTTATTTACTTTCACTGTTAGGAACTTTCACTGTTAGGAACGGGCATAAACGTTACATAATGAGCATTAGTCCAAATGGAACCTAACTGGAGAAATAACTCTGGAATCAAAATAACTACATACACCAGCATCAAGACAAATACAGATTGAAGTAGTCACCATGGTGGTGGGGGGGGGGGGCATCAATTCTGA
>CM053616.1:8012639-8046429 GCA_028646535.1 Procyon lotor | reverse complement strand
TGGCAAATGCAGGGTCCGAGAGGTTGCTTCAGGGCTCGCTTGGGACACATACTAAACTCGGAAAAAATAAAATAAAATAAAAACGGAACGATACAGAGATTAGCGTGGTCTCTGCAAGGATGACACGCAAAGTTGTGAAGAGGTTGCTTCACTGGCTCGTGTTGCTAAGTAAGTGGCCAACGTCCAAGTCCTGCCAGATCTGTCCGGCCCTAAAAATCCTGCCCTCCCTTGAGACCCCAAGAAAATATCTGATGCACACTGAAATTTTCAGAAAAACAACTAAATATGTTTTTAGTATGTGTAGGTCCCAAATATTACATGGGATGTGTGGATATTAAAAACTATTCCTTGCTTATCTGAAATGCAGATTTAATGGAACATCCTATATTTTTATTTGCTAAATTTTGCAACCTTGGCCCTCACTGATGTTTTCTGGCCACACGATGGAGTGGCCGATATTCTGCATTTTGCTCTGCCTCATTAGATCATTGCAAAAAGATTTCTTCCCCTTGCATACTTTGGGGGATGGGGTGAGGAGGAAGGGCTCTAAGGGCGGGCTCACCTGAGCACAGTCACAGGTGGGAAAGTAACAAGCATCTCCCTCTTTCAGGATCACGGAACCGTACTAGGCCTGGTCATTTTCCATGATGTCCACGTGTCTGGGTTAGAGTTTTCCAAAGTTTGTTTTTGTGGAGGGCTAGCCTCTGAGATATTTTCTGCACAGCTAACTTTGGGAAATGCTACAAATGGCCCCCTCTTGGTGGGTCCACAGTCGATCATTGTAGGTCTTGAGAAAGCCTATTGGGAACTGAGAGGTTTTCACGCTCCCAACCCCTGCCCCTGGGATGATGGGAAACTCCATCCTTTCTGATGGACCCTTGCCAGACAGTTTCTGAGAATCCACAAGCTGTGTTTATATAGTCTTTTTAATTTGGGGGCTTCAGAATGGAGCCGGGCCTGCAGAACTCAGTTGTGAGCGCTGAGCTCATGTAGTGTACAAACCGCTAGAGGTGTCAGCCGTGTGGCTTGAGCTGCATTCCATGTACATGTCCCCTCCTGCCACCTTGTCACCTGCTTGCCCTGCTGCTGGGCTCCTCTATGTTAATTTGCCCTGGGCTCACACACTAGCCTGCTCCTTAATTTGCCTTTTTCCGGCGCAGATGAGGCAAACAGCCTTGGAAACCAGACAACTCCCACAACCTCCATGGTATCTCCCTGCCAGGCGTGTGTTGGTAGATGCTTAGCTACAAGCTAGAGGAGTCTGATTCCTAGTATGTGGGGCTCAAACTCTCGACCCTAATGGTCAAGAGTCATGTGCTCTATCGACTGAGCCAGCCAGGTGCCCCTATGTAATCTGATTTTTAATGATGGCCGTGCTTATCAACCAGCTTGCAAAATTCCTGATAATTTTACAATTTTACAGGAGTCCATACAGCTAGCTCCAGCACATCACTGCAGCTTCAGGGTCACTTGCTCCTTAGCCTCTAACTCCCAGCCACCATCCACTTCTCCCATCCCCACCCCAAGCAAAGGAAGGCACTCGAAACCATTTCTCCCCTACCCAGAATCCAGGCCTAATTGCTTCCCCCAGAAACACTCCGCAGATTAACGAAGACAGATTTTTATCTTACAATAAAAATGCCTTTACCTTGAGTCGTCCTATTTCAGAACAGGATACATGCTTTCGTTTGCATATAAAAAGGGCAATCAGTGTATTTTTCCCAAAAGAATCATCTGCACCCCCAAAGGCGACTTCTAGCCTCTAGTTGGAAGTCAGCACAATGGAGAACCACTAAAGGTTTAGAATCTGAAGGTCAGTTTTTTTCTCCAGGATTTCAGAAACTTCTGGACCAAATCTTAGATGGGACTCTGAGTCTCCTAGGCATCCCTCTCAGCTACTATTGAAGAAAAGCTTTTCCCAGACATGTGGCCTATGGAGGGGGGTGGTATGTGGGTTGAATTGTGTTTCCCCAAAATATGTTGGTGTCCTATAAATGTGGTACTTATAAATGTGACTTTATTTTGAAGGAAGAGGGGCTCCCACCTCCTATCTTCCTACTGTGGACAGCACTGCCCCGAAGAACCTAAGAGACTGAAAAGGAATAAATAGATCTCTCTACATAATTAACCCCAAGGTGGTCTATCCTGATCCTAACTTGTCCTTGATTTGTGATGCCTGCAAACATGAGTTCACCTCTCCTGGCTTATTAGTAGCCATGGACAACACTTCTCCCTCCACGCCTCCCAAATAAGTCACTTCCTGGCTAGGGCCTGGGAGTTCTGGAAGTCTCCAGAATTGAAATAGATCACCTTAAGGGGCACTTGAATGGCTTAGTCGTTAAGTATCTGCCTTCGGCTCAGGTCATGATCCCAGGGTCCTGGGATCGAGCCCCGCATTGGGTTCTTTGCTCAGCAGGGAGCCTGCTTCTCCCGCTACCATTCCCTCTGCTTGTGTTCCCTCTCTAGCTGTGTTTCTCTCTGTCAAATAAATAAAATCTTAAAAAAAAAAAAAGAAATAGATCACCTTGGAAATTCTTAATTCAGTTGATTTCTGTCTCACAGCAGATGTTATATAAATACTTGATTATTGATAATATCCCAAATTTGCATAAATGTTGATACCATGTTAAAGGGGATAAGAACAGAAATGACATAATTACTGCAAACTAATTTTACTAATTACTCAGAGCAGAGCACAATCAGGGGTTCTGAGAGATGCATGGAGAGAGGACTAGGTGCTGAGCTCTGAGGTTTCAGGGTGCACAGTGAGCCAAGCACTAGGGCTCACGAGGTCTGGGGAGCAGCCAGTGTCCTTTGCTGACCAATTCAACAGCCAAGAGCATGGGCTGAGAC
The DNA here is from genome assembly GCA_028646535.1 of Procyon lotor. Lineage (NCBI taxonomy): Eukaryota > Metazoa > Chordata > Mammalia > Carnivora > Procyonidae > Procyon > Procyon lotor. The sequence continues at coordinate 8,043,576 of CM053616.1, read as the reverse complement.
CTTTCTGCTTCCAGCTCCCAGACCTGCCCCTGCACCTCTTCTTCGGATTCACAGCCCCAGCCCTCGCTGTTGGCACAGTCGCCCCACTCCCCAGTCTAGGTGGCCCGGCCCCTTACTTCTAGAGGTCTGGGAGGAGATGGAACTCCTAAGCTGGCCTGAGTCAGAGGAAGTGGTTGTCCTCCACTGTGGCAACTACCAACCCAGGCCACCCATACCTGCCACCACTGTCGGGGGCAGACCAAGGGTTTGCACCGATCTCCTCCTTAGGGTTTTGCCCAACTATTCCTTAGTCATTTTGTTGTTTGACTGTCTCCGAAATACCTAAATCCAAGATCCAATCACCTGGGAACCCCTGGAAGACAATTCTTCCAGAATTCTGGCCCTAAGTGCTTAAGCCTGGGTTAACGAGCCAAGTAGAGTAGGGTAGAGGCATGATTTATTGCCTCTAGTAGGGTAGAGGCATGATTTATTGCCTCCGACTACTCTCTCTGCCCCGATGTCCGGCGCCTGGCGTCAGCCCCGCCCACATCGCCGCGGGGTGGGGCCACGTGACTGGCACGGGCCGTGGTGCGCAGGCGTGAGAGCCCAGCCGCTGCTCTGCCGCTCAGGTCCTGAGGCGTTTACCCTGCGGGCGCGGATACTGCCTTTGCCTGCGGAGGGGGTCACGGGGACGAGGACTGAGGCTTCAGGCTGGTGGCCCCCGGCACTCAAGCGAAGTCTTCTCAGACCCTGCAGTCTCCTGAGTAGCCCCACAGAGGACCGCCAGCCAAGCCCGCAATGGTGAGCAAGTAACGGTGGCCATTTTAAGCTGCTAAGCTCCGAGGTTGGTTGTGACTCAGTGATAGATGATTAAACACTGCCCTTGATCTCCAGAACGCTTTTCCAAGACACACCTTCCTGAGCACCAGCTGTGGACCAGAGAGCAGGGAGACCAAGATGAACATAGAATAGCTTCCATCAAACAGCTCAAGGTTCCGGGACAGAATAGATGATATCGTGGTCAGGACACTGAGGAGAGGCGCGTGCTGGAGGGGGTACCGCCTTTCTTTCTTGGATTAAATGAATACTTAATGAGCTTCTGTTGGGTGCCAGGTTCTGTACCAGGCACAGCAGTGAACACAAGAAACTAGACCCTCAGAGCTAATGGCATCCAAGATAGACAATTCTGGGGACGCTTGGGTGGCTCAGTTAAGCGTCTGTCTGCAGCTCAGGCCCTGATCCCAGCGTTCTGGGATCGAGCCCTGCATTGGGCTCCCTGCAGTGGGGAGTCTGCTTCTCCCTCTGCCTCTGCCATTCCCCCCTGCTTGTGCTCTCTCTCTGTGTCAAATAAATAAAATCTTAAAAAAAAAAAAGACATTTCTGTTCCAATGCTTGTCTTTGTCCTGGGGGTGATACCTGCCCATCTTACCCCAGTGAGTATGGTCTACATGAGGGAGGTAGCAGAAGGAATAACATTGCTTTCATAATAAATGCCTTAATGCAAGGCAACCATTTAATATTTGTATCTAGGTAATTTATTTTTTTAAAGGTTTATTTATCTGAGAGTGTGAGCAAGGGGAGGGCAGAGGGAAATGGAGACAAGCAGACTCCCCACTGAGCAGGGAGCCCAATTCGGGGCTGGATCCCAGGACCCCCAGATCATGACCTGCGCAGAAATCAAGAGTTGGACTTTTAACCGACTGAGCCACCCAGGTGCCCTTGTATCCAAGTAATTTAAGCAAAGAAGTTATTTCAGTAAAGAGATAGTTAATTGAGATGCTGACAACAATGGCTTCTCCATACCTTTCAGTGGGGTGGATGGCAGTTGTTCAGGGCAGTGGGTATCAGTGACTTGTTTTCTCCTTCTCCTCTCAACCACCTGTTTATGAGCGGCTTGAGAAGGCAGGAGGAGGCACGAGTTAGGCGTGGCTTCACGTCTCCTAACAGCAGCTGGGGGCAGCAGGACAGCTCTTTTGAGGGCATCTACCAAACTCTTCTGGAGTGTTCCATTGCAGATGTTCTGGGTTGGAGTCTTCGGGACGCTCATTCCGAGATGGAGATGAGCTGCTGGAAGTTTGTTAGGGAGCATTCTCAGGATTGGCACCTGGGGAAGAGAAAGGAAGGAAGCAGGACTGGGCAGGAAATGGTGGGCATTAGCCAGCTCCGTGGAGAGCTTGGAAGCTGGCCTGGCTTTTCAGAGTTCTCAGGTTGCACCGAGGGGCCAAGGCCTTTATACTCCTGAGTCAACCGCTCGCTCGCTTGTTGGCTTGCAAGGAAATGGGGTTCTCCGGGGCACAGTAGCGGTTTTCAGGCGATGTAATCCCTGAAGATGGATGACAGCTGAGGGCATCTGCTGGCAACACTGTCGGCCTCCGACAAACAAGTCCTTTATTTCTAAACAGGATCTGGGGGGTGCATCCCAGCAGCTCCCGCGGAGAATGAGCAGGGTCTGTCCTCAAGAAAACAGGAACATCTGATGTCGCCGAGCTCAGCCTCCGTTCCTCTCTGGGCACCAGTTCTTCCTAGCGCGGTAGGTGACTGGCTTTGTGTCCTAGATTGCTCTCCCATTTGGTCATTTCAGAATAGAGAGGATGGTAATAATGGCAGTGAGGATGCTGAAGAGGAGGAGCAGGGGGAGATCTGATCCATTTAAAAGGCTGGCCCTCTCAAAACGCACATAAGCGATGCTCCGTTATATTTGCCGACTGAGAGACTGAATAGAACACAATTTTAGTCAATATGTTCAGCATCTGGCAGGTACATTTTAGCAGATCAGATTTCAGGCTGAGGTGTCTGCACTGGCGGTATGGGGTCCTGCTGGCAGTCAGGTAAGGGGGGTAAGGAGCCAGTCTTCCCATGGCTCACGGAAGGCACTGTGAGCCTCGACGCCTCCAGGGATTGATGCAGTAGAAGCCAGGAGTTAATTTTTTTATTTATTTTTTTTTACATGAAGCCAGGAGTTAATTTAGTTCAGAATTTTTTCTTCATGAGAGTCGTGAAAGATATTTCTCCCTGATCTCCACAAACCGTAACTACAGAGCAGCGTCATTCTTTTAAAGATTTTTTTCATTTATTTATTGGAGAAAGAGAATGAGTGCAAGTGGCGGGGAGGGGAGGAGCAGAGCGGGAGGGACAGGCAGACTCTGTGCGATGACCCTAAGATTGTGACCTGAGCTGAAACCAAGAGTCAGATGCTCAACCACCTCTGCCACCCACACGCCCCAGAGCAGTGGCATTTTATACTAGGCAAAATCATGCACTTAGTCCCTTGGTCATGTCCCGGGGCTAGCGTTCGTCTGAGTTCATACACCATGTGCTAAAACGACCCCTTTCTCTCCGAAAACACAAAACAAATATAGAAAGACTTTTCAAAGTAGTCGCCCTAAAGAACCCATTAAAATAAGCATCTTTTCATGACAGAAGCTTTCTAACATTCATAAAAGTAAGATTAATACAATGAATCCTCATGTACCTAGCACCCAGCTTCAATAGTTAACAATAGCTTGCAAATCCCATTTTACCTAGTCCCATATTTTTTTTTTTTTTTCTGGAGTGTTTTAAAGTAAATCCTAAGCACCATGTTATTTCACTGGCAGGTAAATATTTCAGTATGCCCCTCTACCTGACAAAGATGTTTGTTTTTTTAGATAACCAAGATGGCATTATTCTTAACTTAAAATTTTGCAATAATTCCTTGACATCAGGTAATATTCAAACTTTTTTGTCTTAAAAATACCCTTGTGAGGTTGGTTTATTCAAGTTGGCATCCAAGTAAGATCCATGCATTGCATTTGATTTTTATGTCTCTTAAGTCCCTTTTATTCTATTCTGTTCCACACTCTTTTTAAAGTAATGCCATTGATTTGACTTGTTCAAAAATGAGTTATTTGTCCTGTAGAATGCTGCACAGGCTAGATTTGGCTGGCTGCTTCCTCACGGTGTCATTTAACTAGTACCTCCTCCTACTGTTTCTCGTGTAAAATAATATTTACATCTTGAGTTATGATTAGATTCGCGTTCAATTATTTTAGGCAAGAGTACTTCCTAGGTAGTGATAGGTCCCACCTATTGCTTCTTGTCATAAGGGATGTTATGTCCGACAATCCCACGTTTCCCAAAGCCTGTATTGTCCTAGATCAGCAGATTCAGCAGGTCTGACTGATCCCTTCGTTAGAAAGCCTTTCGTCTTTATGATGTCCTTGCTCTCCTGGGCATGCCATCCCTTCCTGCCTTCAGAGGCTCCCCTGATATGCAGCCTCCACAAGTGAGTATAGCCTCGATTCATTTCAAAGTGGCAAAATTGTAATTATTAAACTCCATTATCCTCTCTGAAGTTATTGGCTGGAATCCTCCTGTTAAAACCAAACAAAAACAAAAGACCTTCCCTCATCAGTTACCGGGCAGGAACCCATTTCAATGCCATGGTTAAGTATGTGGTATTTATTGTTTGATTTATGTTTACCAAGGTATCTCTAAAGAAAAACATGGGTTGGGGCGCCTGGGTGGCTCAGTTGTTAAGCAGCTGCCTTCAGCTCAGGTCATGATCTCAGTGTCCTGGGATTGAGCCCCACATCGGGCTCTCTGCTTGGCAGGAAGCCTGCTTCTTCCTCTCCCACTCCCCCTGCTTGTGATATCTCTCTCTCTCTGTGTCAAATAAATAAATAAAATCTTTGAAAAAAAAAAACATGGGTTAAACATCCATAACAGCAGAATTTGGGGGACAGCTTGGCTGCTGGACTGTGTGCTTGATGCCATTCTCTCCTTCTGTGCTCTTTCCAAGGTCAGGTTCTCCCCAGGTCCTTTTAGTTCTATCTCATGGCACATCAGCTGAGATTGTGTAGCAGTCCTCTTCTTTTGCCTTTGTCTTTAAACTCTGTCTTCATTGTTTTTATGCTCTGCCTGAAATATATACGGCAGTTTCCCTTATTTTGGGAAAAAAAAAATCCTTCTCTTATGCTGTAATGCTTAATGTGTGCTCTTCCTGAGCTGGGCCCACCCATCTTTCCAGCTTGGTTTCTGTTCATCTCTTCTTATACCTCGTGGCTTGAGCCGAACAAATCCTACCATTTCCCAAAGGTGGCCTGTGCCTTCCTCCCATCACTTCTTCATTCACACTGTTTCATCTTCCAGAAATGTTCCTCCCAACATTTGCTAAACCTTCCTGTCCCCAAAGACTTGGTTCAAATGCCATGTCTTCATGAAACTCCTGATTACTTCCAGAAGAAAAAGGTCAAGACCCAGTTGCCCACAGAAATGTGTACCTCTGTGGGATATGATCTACTTAATTTTAGTTATTTGTTGTTTGTTGTTGTTCTTGTTATTGTTGCTGTTTTTTAAGTAGGCTCCATGCCCAGCATGGAGCCCAATGCAGGACTTGGACTCACAACCTTGAGGTCAAGATGTGAGCTGAGATTAAGAGTCAGATGCTTAACTGACTGAGCCACGCAGGCGCCACTCTACTAAACTTTTGAAGAGATCCTCTAAATGAAAAAGGATGCCGAGAGACAATAACAGACATACGCAAAGTTTAGTGAAATGGTAAATCAAGAATAAGGAACAGAGAGATGCAAGCTCACTAACTCTTTGGGTTACTAGAGTTGCTGTGACTGAGCCATGAATCTGAGCTTCCCAAAACCTTGAGAAAATGAGAGAAATGCTTGAGTTATTTGATTTGCACTATTGGAAGACGTCCATTCAGTTCTCTAGTGTTGTAAGGAAGTTTTCTGGGCCCCCATTTCTGAAATAAACCTTTCCAGATGGGGTTGTAAATGGGTGGTACAGTGAATAACATTTTACAGCAAGTGCAGAAATAAATTTTGTGTGGCCATTGCTTACAGCAACATTAGATAAAATATAATGCAATCAAAGATCATCTTATAATGAGCTAATCAAATTTAGTTCAAGTATCAAGGCTTCTGCTGTTCTAATCTGATCAAAGGAAGTGCAAAATACTTCAAGAAATAAATGGAATGCACAACCTACGTAGGCCCTCATCTCTGTTTATCACCTTTCCAATCCAGTGATAAGAGCTGGGCAAACAATAGTTCAAAATGAACCCGTTGGTGAGAATTTGCAGTGCTTGATCCTATATTGCCCACAAGGGTAGATGCATATCATTTGGAAACCAAATAAGCAGATGGTAGGGTCGATAACCTTTGATGGGAATTGAGAAGTTAGTCTGTGTTCCCACTAAGATGGAAGGTCATTGTGCCTGTAGTTAACTGTAGAGAAGGCTAGGAGTTCCCTAAAAAGACTATTGTTGATTGGCTCCGGAAATTGAACACAAGGACCTCTAGAACCTAGACATTTTTCAGAATGGTTTTTAAAAATTATCCCAGGGTCCTGGGATCAAGCCCCGCATGGGGCTCCCTGCTCTGCAGGAAGCCTGCTTCTCCCGCCACCATTCCCTCTGCTTGTGTTCCCTCTCTCACTATGTTTCTCTCTGTCAAATAAATGAAATCTTTAAATAAATAAATAAATAAATAAATAAATAAATAAATAAATAAATAAATAAAAATTATCCTACAGTAATACTATGACTCAAGCTTTCTAACAGAACTAGTTCTCTGTGATAGAACTAGTTCCTGTCGGCCTCCCTGGGAACGCCCCCGTGTAGCTCGATAAGAAAGCTTTCTTTCTTTCTTTTTTTTTTTTTAAAGATTTTATTTATTTGACAGAAACACAGTGAGAGAGGGAATTGTAGCGGGAGAAGCAGGCTCCCCGCTGAGCAGAGAGCCCGACGCGGGGCTCGATCCCAGGACCCTGGGATCATGACCTGAGCCGAAGGCAGACGCTTAACGACTGAGCCACCCAGGCGCCCCAAGAAAGCTTTCTTCAGGGAATTGTTTCATGGCATCCAAATATTCGACTCTGGGTTTGGGAGAGTGTCCGACAAAGATACTTGCTTTCTTTACTTTATTTAAGAGGTTTTTTTATTCTGGAAGATTTCAAACATACATAAAAGTAGAGCTTCAACAATTATCAATATTTTAATTTGCTTATTTTTAATTATAACAGTAGCACACATGATAGAAGAAAAAAATCAAAAAGTACCAGAAGACATCATATAAAGTCCCCTCTACCCTCTACCCCAGCATAACCACTGTTAACAATTTCTTGAGGGTCCTTCCAGAAATGCTCCTTGCATATAGTATGCACATTTGTCCTTCGTAAAATGTGGCCGTACTGCTTTTCTTATATGTATTTTTCTTTTATATGTACTGTTTTTCACGTTACTGCTTTTTTTTAAACCCAGTAATGTACCTTGGAGAGATTGTCACACTTCCAAGTATAAATCCACTTCATTCTTTCATTAATCATGGGAATCACCCTTATGTACTCCTGACCACATGCCTACAGTTGTTCATCTTTCTTTTTAAATTTTTAAAAAGATTTTATTTATTTATTTATTTGACAGAAAAAGAGAGCATCCAGGCACCCCAGTTGTTCATCTTTCTTTACATGTCCTAATCCTAATCCTCACACCATCTATACATACTATTATCCCATTTTACAGATAGGGAAACCAAGGGATGGAACACAGAATCTTGTGTTCTTCAGTACCTCACTAGCCTGCCTCTGTGTAGCACAACATTGTACCACTGCATTCTAGCCCATCACGTGGACCGACCATGCTTCCTTTCTGGGGCTGCATGTTTAGGTTGTGCCCAGCTTTGCTTGCTTTATAAGCAATGCTGCTGTGACTTCCAATTAAACATGGAAATTTGGACACTTGTATTTATTGCTTCTCCCTCCTGAAATCCCGCCAGTGTTACAGTAAAAGTGTATGTGTATGTAACCACACACATACACACACAGAGAGGCAAGGGAAAACCTCCCAAGGATTAAGATAACAAGGAAAGAAGAAGAGGGGTCCCTGGGTGGCTCAGTTGGTTAAGTGCTTGCCTTTGGCTCAGGTCATTACTCCAGGGTCCTGGGATTGAGTACCGCATTGGGCTCCTTGCTCAGTGGGGAGCCTGTTTCCTCCTCTACCTCTGCCCCCCTGCTTGTGCTCTCTCCCTCTCTGACAAATAAATAAAAATCTTAAAAAAAAAAGAAAGAAGATGAAAGTACCAACATTTTAGAAGCTGAAAAGTAGATGGATGACTGATAACTCATGGCAGACGAGAGAAAGTAGAAACTTCTGTGGTAGTGGGCAAAGCCAAGAGGCAGGTCTGTTGGTGTTTCAGAATCTCAGGAAGCTCAGGGACCTAGATCCTCAGAAAGAAGGAAGGTGTGGCTGAAAACAAGAGAACTGGTTAAAAATGTTTGAGATGAATAAAACTTGTAAACAATCATGAAGCAGAGTAGAGAAGGATTTCCTAAAGAAGACACAACGGGCACTAACCATAAGGAAAAGACTGGTAATTCAATCACTGAAATAACTTCTCTTCATCAAAAGACACGAGAAAGAGAATACAGGTGAAAACCACAGAGTGGGAGAAAATGATTGAAATACTGGTAACTAACAAAGTATTCAAAATCCATAAAGGACTTCCGGCAATAAGAAAATAAGAAAAAGTACAAATTTTAAAAATAAGCAAAACATGCCAACAGGCTCTTCACAAAAGAGAAAATCCAAATAGTTGATAAACATGTAAGAAGCTACCCAATGTCATTTTTCATCAAAAAAATTCAAAGTAAAGCCATGATGATTATATTCTTACATACCTGGCAGATGAGCAGAATTTGAACAATTCTAATGATATCAATTATCCACAAGGAAGCAAAGATACAAACTCTTCTGACTGTGCTGGTGGGAATGAATCAGGGAGTTGGAGGGCCCTTGGAGAACAGTTCGGCGTTATATGACTAAGTATAAGGTGTGTGTCCTCCTGACCTAGACCTTCTACCACCAGCTCTACGACCTCCATTCTGATACCAGTTCTGACTTGTGGGCGATTTCCCCCCACACCAAGCAAATCTCCCACACCAGATCCCACAGGTTCAAGGCTCAATCCCGCAAGACTGCCTGCCTCTCTTCTGACACCAACCACGAGTCCAAGTTGCCACCTGTTCTTCTGACCAATGGGCTGTACATCTGAAGTTTCCATGACCCACTCCTTGGGGTCATTAATTTGCTAGAGGAGCTCACAGTACTCAGGGAAACATTTTACTCACTAGATTACCAGTTTATTATGGAGAGAGATGACTCAGGAACAGCCAGATGGAAGAAATTCACAGAGCAAGGGACGGGGAAGGGGAGCAGAGCTTCCATGCCCTCTGTAGGAAGCTCTCAGAACGCGCTCCTTTTGGATTTTTATGGATGCCTCATTATATCGGTATGATTGATGAACTCATTGGTCATTGGTGATTAAATCAACTTCCCAGAGGTGGGAAGGAGGGAAGCCTGGAACTGAAAGTTCCAACCCATTAGCACTCCACGGATTCCTTTGGCAACCAGCCCCCATCCTTAGGTGACCTAGGGACTTCCCAAGTCACCTCATTAACATCACAAAAGACACCTTTATTGCTCTCGCCATTTAGGAAATCCCAAGGGTTTTATGAGCTCTGTGCCCAGGAAAGGATGAAGACTAAACTTCTATTTCTTTTTAAAAATATTTATTTGTTTATTTTAGATAGGAGATTGATTTTTATTTCTCCAGTGACAATATTTACAGTTGAATATAAATTAAAGTCCTGATATTTCTTATGATAAATCACAGTATCACAACCCCTTAGAGAGACCTGTGAAGACACACACCAGGGTACATGACCGGACAGGCTCAGAGCGTCATTTCACTATACGGCCTCAAAGTGGAAACAACCCAGTTGTCCATTAACAATACAATAGATAAATCACTTCTGGCACAGACAGTTGGTTCTGTGGGATCTTGTACAACAGTGAAAGTAAATATACACATCATAAAGTAAGACAGATGAACTGCAAAAAAAAAGTTGAATGAGAAAAGCAAGACACAAAAAAATGCAAAAGGTTGTCATTTATAAAATCCTTAAAAACATCTGCGAGCAGAAAAATGTTAATTGTAATAATTTTATTATCTAGTCAAGCATGACACAAAATCCCAAAGTCTATCAAGGAACCTCATGTAGCCCAAGCTGCCCCTCATGGACCTTCCCCAGGGTCTGTGGGGCTCCCGGCCTCAGGAGTTAGGGCCTCTGCTTCAAAGACAGCTCTTGCTAACCTGGCCGCCTCCCCACCAGGCCTGCCCCTCAGAACCCTTTTTCTCTCTTTGCTGACCGCCCCAGCCAGGTGCCTAGTGGGCTTCCTTTGCCCGAACCCCCCGCCCCAGAGGTGTGAGAGCACAGCAGCCTTGACCGCAGGCCTGCGGCAGCGTTGCTCTGTGCTCAGGAAGGTGGGCCCCTGGCTCAGACTTGGGGTTCTCGTCACCTAAAGGCTCTGTGATCCTTGTCACCTAAAGGCTTTGTGATCTTTAGCAAGTTACTGAACCCTTCTGTGCTTTCCTGTCTCACTCCCAAAATGAGCATATTAATAGAACCTGCTTCATCATGGTCATGATGAGAAATAAATGAGGTAAACCAGTGAGTGTGCCGGACACGGCCCAAGTACCTAGGAAATATTCAAGATGGTCATTACCTGCCGAAGTACAAATGACATCAATGACATAAATCCCTGGTGTTGGAGATTTCTCTCTTGGGGCAGCTTTCTCCACAGCCTCTGTGTCTTGTCCGTCATGGCCACTCCCTCCCCCGGCCAATGCTTTCCCAAGGCCATACCTCTCCGTTTCTGACCTTCCTTTGCCCCTACCCTTCTACTCTGAGTAGAAGTACTTGAGAAAGTCCAGTACTTTCTCAAGCAGCGTAGCTGCCCCCGAGGCCCTCACCCAGCCACCCCCCCAACCTCCACACAGCCAAGGGCACCCACGTGCCCCTTGAGCACCAGGCCATCCACCCCAGGGGACGACAGACCACAGTGGCTGCGACTCTTCGGCCTCCCCAGCTCCCCCGAGCAAGGGATTCATTTTCACACAGAAATGAACGATGCCAGTGCCCTTCAAACGAGGAGGCCGCTACCCACCGGCACCTCGGGTTTCAAATAGCAAATGTTTCTTCACACTTACAAATAAATGCATCCATCTTTCCTGTTTGATCTGCATCGCTGTCTTTCCCGCCGAAGGAACAGTCATGAGACCCGGCTCTTCCTGCCACGCGTCTGGGCTCTCATATCCCGACCAGTCGCTGGTTGGCTGAGGTGGACGGAGTCTAGAGTTGCTCAGGTTTGAGAACCAGCTCTCCCTGTAATCCTCCCAGCTGACCCTGGAGGCACACTGTGACCTCTGCTCAGGAGGGACATTAGAATTGGGGGAAGGGCAGAGAGTTCTGATGAGTGGCCCGTGGGAGCTCTCACCTGGCCCTCTTGATAGCCATGGAGAATAAAAGTCCAAACCTGGAGGCTTGTCTGCGTGTTGTTTTTGGAGATCGCCCATCCCCAGAAGGTAGAAAAGTAAGAGCCCTAAAGCCTTGGAGATTAGAAGACTCATTTTATAAAGAAACAGTCCTCTTGCAACAGATAATCATGACGTGATAGGAAAGTTGACCCATCAGAATATTTGCTTTAAAAGCCAATTATGCCTCATCTCCACAAACAGCCATGGTGTGGCATTGACAACATGGCAAGTAAAATGTGTCCTGTTACCAATTTTCTTGTCCAAATCAAACATAGCTCTGAGCTTCCACTTGACAAGAGGAGCAAGAAATTCACTCTCAGGTTGTGCTTATGACGGGTGCTGTGAGTCTGTCCAAAAAATTCGGGGGAAGGCCATTCTGAACAAAACTGTGGATCCTCCCACACTAAGGGTGTCCACTTCTGAGCCCGTGGGAAGGCAGACGGCCATGTTCCTCCTGAGTGACCCTGGGACACAGAGATCATTAGCTTCGTGGCTTTGGGCCTGGCTGTCTGCTCATCCCATCAGAAGTTCTGCCACCAACAGGGTGCTACAAAGAGAGCGGGGGAAGGGGAAAGCCACCCCTCAGGCCTGTGAGATGTGACCCCTGTCTCAGGGACCACACCGCTCCCTACTTCCTCAGCTCCCTCAGCCTCTTGGGAGGCTGAGCCATGGGGATTTGACTACAGAAGAGGCTGAAGTAATTGGTGCAAGCAGATCGAGGAGTGATATGAGGGAGGGGCCTCGGGCCAAGGACCACGGGCAGCCTCTGGAAGCAGGAAAAGGCAAGGAAACATTCTCCTGGAGGCTCCAGAAGGAACCCAGCCCTGCCGACACCTTCATTTTCACCCAGCGAGACCCATTTCAGACTTCTGACCTCCAGAACTGTGAAATAAATTTGTGTCATTTTACATATTTATTTTTTTTTTAATTTGAGCATAGTTGGCACACAAGGTCACATTAGTTTCAGGAGTACAACATAGCAATTGAACTTCTTTATATGGTTTGCTGTGCCCACCACATGTGTAGCCCCCCTATGACCATACACTGCTATTACCGTGCTGTTGATTATAGTCCTTATGCTGTACCTTTTATTCCTGTGACTTACTCCTCCCCTGACTGGAAGCCTGTGTCTCCCACTTTCCTTCACGCATTTTGCCCAACCCCCCTCCTTCCCTCTGGCAACCATCAGCTTGTTCTCTTATTTAAAGGTATGATTGAAGGTATGATTCTGCTCTTTGTTTACTCATTTTTTTTTTTTTTAGATTCCACATATGAGTGAAATCATATGGTATTTGTTTTTATCAGTCTGACTTACTTCACTTAGCATAATATCCCATGGTCCATCCGTGTTGGCACAAATGGCAAGGTCTCATTCTTTATTACAGCTGTGTAACATTCCATTGTGTGTGAGTGTACACGTGTACATATATATACATCTTCCTTAGCTGTTCATCTATCGATAGACACTTGGGTTGCTTCCGTATCTTGGCTACTGTAAATAAGGCCGCAATAAACATGGGGTGCATATAACTTTTCAGGTTCGTGTTTTTTTCTTTGGGTAAATCTGTGTCATTTTAAGCCTCCAAGTTTGCGGTCATTTGTTATAGTGGCAGCAAGAAACAAACGCAGCTCCTTTCCTCAATGGACAATTGAGCTCTTTGGCCCAGAATTTTGAAAATTAAATTTTAACGGGAAACCCAGAAACCCAGCCCTCCGGGATGCTAAGACTGGGCTGGTGGCCTGCTTAGAAGGGGGAGGGGAAGATATCTGCATTTCCTCCATGTGAGTCCTTAGAGCAGGAAGTAATTGGTTTCTCAGTCACATGATCCTGTCCCTCAGGAACATTTGATGTCTTAGTCCTGGGGGTTCTCCTCCAGCAAACCTGGGACTGGTGGCGTGCAGCATAAAGCTTGGGGCCGTGCAGGCCTGTAACCAATGTTTGAACAACCCATCCTTGACTGGGTGGGCCTCCGTCACCTCATTTGACGAGCACAAAGCCTGCTGACCAGTTCTTCCCAAAGAGGAGATGTTGATGACTTCCCTAGAAGGGTCGCCTGAGGAGAGGCAGGGCTCATTGGAAACTCAGCAGGACAGTGAGTCTAGGCAGAGTGGAACTGAATGTGGGCAGAGAAAGGAGGAGGGGTGAGCTCCAGTCTGTCCATGAGGGGTGTTGCTTTGGCTGGTGTGTGGACAGGACAGGGCTCCCCTCCATACTCTCAGGCTGCAAAAAGAGGACAATAACCGGCAAGAATTCGACTTATTTGGGGGAAATCTACATCCTAGATATTGATCATGCTTTGTTTTGCCTTCCTAAGATAATATATATCTCTAATGGGAAGGAAAGAAATCTATCCTTTTTACTTTTCTCATAAAAACTTTATTTTTTAAAAATATTTTGTTTATTTATTTGACACACAGAGAGATCACAAGTAGGCAGAGAGGCAGGCAGAGAGAGAGGGAAGCAGGCTCCCTGCTAGGTGGAAAATCCGATGTGGGGCTCGATCCCAAGACCCTGAGATCATGACCTGAGCCGAAGGCAGAGGCTTTAACCCACTGAGCCACCCAGACGCCCCAAAACTTTATTTTTTTAAAAGGTTTTATTAATTTGACAGAGTGAGAGAGCACAAGCAGAGGGAGAAGCAGAGGGAGAGGGAGAAGCAGCCTCCCCACTGAGCAGGGAGCCCGATGCGGGACTCTATCCCAGGACCCTGGGATCATGACCTGAGCTGAAGGCAGACGCTTAACCGACTGAGCCACTGAGGTGTTCCTCTCATAAAAACTTAAGGTCATCTGGTTAAAGGCAGGTGTATCCATTTCTCATTGCTGCTGTAACACATGACCACAAACTTAGTGGCTTAAAACAACACAAATGTATTATCTGACAGTTCCTTCTGAACACTTGGGGAGAATCTGTTTCTTTTACTTGTTTCCATTTCTAGAGGCTGCCCACATTCCTTGGCTCGTGACCCTTCCTCTATCTTCAGAGGCTGTGAGGGCATCACTCCTACCTCTGCTCTCCTGCCTCTGCATCTCCGGCTTCCCTCTTTTACTCCAAAGGACCTTTGGGGTTGCACTGAGCCCACCCAGATAATCCGGGATGATCTCCCCATCTCCAGATCCTTAAGTTAATCACGCCTACACAGTCATTTTTGCCATGAGAGGTAACATCCACATAGATTGCAGGGGTTAGGACCTCGATATCTCTGGGGGCCCTTATTCTGCCTATGATAGCAAGCTAATTTACTAAGATTTTTAAAACCTAGCTATAAAGCACCTGTTCATGGAATCTTCTTAAGGGAGGTTAGTGTTTTCTATAGGTGCCTGACATATAGTAGTGGCTATTTGCTTCTTTCTCTCACAGCTGTCTGTGTCCATTGGTTCACTCATGAGTCCTTCCTTTCCAATAGGTGGTCCTTAGAAGCAGCTGCTGGAGATGATCGTATGGCAAAATTTCTAATACTCCTCACAAAGGGCCTCCAAGGACCTGTGGATAAACACATCCTTGACTGGCCTCCACCCTCCCTGCCCCAGGGTCAGAGGGCCAGCTGATCTGTCCATTACTAGAGATAAACCATCCTTGTTTCTAGCCAATCAAAAACACACATGCTTCCAGAAGGTGGGGCCAGACATTGCTTTTCCCTCAGGGTCTGCCTATACTGAGCTTTCCTCCATGTGTTCCTGAGAGGGTCCCTGCTTTCTCTGCTCCCTCTCCTTTTCTCCTTCCTCCCCCACGATCCTGGCTCCATCCCGGCAGCAGTCCACAGAATCATGAGGAACATTCCTCTTGCACCATCCAGGAAGGCAGAGCTAGGTCCTTCCCTGATGCTCTCGTTAGCACAAGTCATAAAATTTTCAGGTTCCTCAGAACAGGACATGTACATTATCACATTTAATATGTCTGTCTCGCTTGTCTTTCCAAGACCCTCTCTCCACAGGGCAGAGGGAAGGAAGGCTTTAAGGGGGAGAGAAAATTTCATTCTCTCACCAACAAATAAGCAATTGAATAAATAATTGAATGGATGAATGAATGCATGAATGAACAACTGATCAAATGTCTTTAACCTCTTCTGATCTTACACCTCTTAAAACATCGGTAATGTTGGCCTGAAGAATTTGCCATTACTACGGAGGTTAACCAGCACCCGCCTCTGCTTGCTTATCCCCTCCACGTGCAGCACATACCATCTTTCTGCTCTGACTTTGGCCTCTCAGTATACTGAGGGACACGCTTGACTCCGAGAGCAGTCTGTCTTTTCTTTGGGAATGCTGGAAAATATGAAATTCCATAAATGTCAATTTTCTCAACTCTAATTGTCAAGGGCTGCCCAACTGCTTCTGTCAAAATCTCTCCGTTAGCACACTGGTCATATTTCTGAATATTAATTTGGATGCATAAAGCATGCTCGCACCTTCCTGCATAAAATGATGTGCAATAACTCTCAGCTAGGCTAGCACGTGCCGTAGTGTCAGACCTGCGCCAGGAATATTCTCCTGTGATCTTTAAGGGAGGTTGTAGGTGGCTGAGCAAAACTTTTAAAGAGTTCCCTCTTTGAGGAAGAATCTCCCGGAAATATCCTCAGTGGGGCTTCTCTGGGAGTCGCTGGTGGTAACAATGCCTCTATTGACTTAACCAAACTACATTTCAAGGAGGATTTAATTGAATAGCCAAAAGTTGTGTCCTAGGAGAGCAGGGTTCACTCTCAGAAAATCACTTGGAGGTGATTTCTAATCTGGACTGTTTTATTAAGGGTCTTTGGGCATAGGTAGAAACCAGAAAAAATCCTCCCTGTGAGCATCTTCTGCTAGGACTGTGGATTTTCCACTCTAGACTGAAACCATCAGTGGATGTGGCTTCATCAACTACCAATTTATTTGAGTATCAAGCTATGAAGACTTTGAAATCAATTATATTGGCTGTGGTGATTAAAGTGTGTTAAGTTGACTCTGGCATATAATGACTACTTGTAATGCTTGCTGTCACAACCCCTTTATCATCGATGATACCCTCATTAATCATCAAACTCACATTCAGGTCTGCCTAATGGCCAGTCTGCTGAAGTCAGCCCTGTCAGCACCCACCCTGCAGCTAATGCATCTCTCTTACCATTCTCTCTAGTTTTCCTTCATTTGTCTCCAAACTCTGACCGTTTTTCATTCATCATTATGACTTAGAAAAGGAAATGTGATGCATAAAATATAAAATGGCCAAGAGCGTCAGAAAAATCACCACTTAAGAAATGAAGCGTGATGTTCCACTTGGCGCGGACCCATGTGAATGGCCGGCTCAAACTTCTGACAAGGCCCGAAACAGAGATGGTTTGCATGACATCAACAGGATTTCAATTCTAGAGGATCGAGAAGGAGGTCAGCTCAGCTCGGGTACCTGTGAAAAATCAGAAACGCTTTCAAAGGTGAAGTCACAACCTTCCCCATCAGAACGGTCCCACAGAATTTTCAGAGTTGATGGCTGTGTTCCGAACCTGGCCCTCCAATATGGTAGCCACTAGCCACAGTGGCTCCGGAGCACTGATGGAGCAAATGAATTTTTAATTTTATTTAATTTTAAATAATCTAAATTTTTAATTGAAGCACCTTTAACATACAATGTTACCTTAGTTTCAGGTGTACAACAGAATGATTCAACAGTTCTAGGCGTTAATCAGTGTCATCAGCATCTGTCACCAAATAATTTAAGTAGCTACAGCCCCGATCTGATTCAGAAAGTCCTTGTAGGGGAGAGGTGTGCACATCTGGTCTGAGAGAATGCAAGTTACGTCGCACCTTCTGGAAACTTAACCACTTATATGTGGCCAGTCCACAGGCTTACAAAGGATAAAGCAGGCTACTTGATGTATAAGCTGGAGGCTGTCTTAACCCACACCAGGTGACCTTGTTTCCACATTTTGGCTGAATGTAATATGTTACAAATGCTAATATACACATTTTTGGTGGAAACTTAGTGGAATTACTGGATTTAACCTTTTGAAGAATGAGCTCACTCAAGGGAGGAATGCATCTTTGTATTCCTGGTATCAAAACTGCAGTAGAAGAAATGTAAGTTATCACCTTTTTGCTCAGAGTTGGCATTTGTCTTTTTGAAAAGACTTTTCATCTCAGAGTTGGATATTTGCTATCAGCTGGCCCAGGCTCTTGGCGAGGCGAGCTCCCACGCTGTGGTTGTGAGGGGATCATCCCCAATTCACATTTCTCTGTCTTGCTTATGCGGTGCCATGAGAGCCTTGACCAAAATCCACATCCACGGGCTCTCTGGATTTCCCATGATATACTAGTATAATTGTCATCCTATAAAATGGGGAAATGGGGTTGGTTTGTCACCACCCATTCCTCGTGCTCATGCTGAGGGCTAGAAACGGACTGCTTAATGACACATTGTCATCTTCAGCCAGGAATCAATACCTGTTGTCTATACATTCCATTTCCCCCTTTCTCTTAAAGCAGGACCTCTGATTTGTCATTGGGAGTTGTCACTTCTCTCTCGTGGATCCTGCTCTTCAGGCCGCCCCTGCAATGGCCTCTAGGCCCCTAGCATGCAGTTCTTCCGAGCTTGGAGGCCTGTCAGCTCTCGCTCTAGCGCGCTCTCTGGGTTTTGCATCTCCAGGCTTATTTTTCTTTGCCACTTCCTGGTAGAAAGATCATTTTCTATGATACAGAAACAAAAGCATTATTGACTAGTTCTGAGTAGCTCTGTATTCTTTCCAGCAGGTACTGACACCACATTTCCCCTCAGGCTCGTGAGTCATCTTCCTCGTTCCTTGGCTCTGATAGATCCACCAAGCCTCTCAGTTGACCACACATTTTTCATAAGCTCCAGTCACTGTAGTCTTTGGAACTTCCTGACATGGCTCTTAAGAGGTCCAGCTCCTCTTGTATGGCTGGCCGTAGGGAAGTCACCCAGGGACCATTTGCCTGTGGGCGCTGTCTTAGATCTATTTCTGGGTGGTGGGGATGCCCCCTTGTTTTTCTTTTCATTGGGGCCCAGACTGGCTGGCTGCTCTTTGCAGCTGCCCCATCTGATCTCAGCCAGGCTTCCGTCTCTTTCTCAGGAGCTGCAGGGTGGGACCCTACTAGATGTCTCTCTTGCTCTTCTCTAACTCTAAATGAGGTTAGAAGTATTTTTGAAGTCATCCAAGGCAATTTAGTGCTGGCCAGGGCAGGAAAACAGAGGAGGGGATTAAAAATGACAGAAAAATGATAAGAAAATTGTGACATCTGTGGTCGTCATCCCTGGAGTCTATCAGGACATGATTAGCCCTGCTCTTTTTGGTCCCCTCATGGGATTAGAAGTCAGCCCTCCCCCAACACTCCAACCCCACATTCAAGTATGGGACACTCATGGCTTTTCCTATCTTCCCTCTCCTTCTCATCTATACCTTCCTGACTTAAATGAAAGATGCAAAGATCAGACTACTTGGTCTACAAATCAGAAGTCCTCTTGAAATCTAATAACTTTTCTTTTCACCTAGTGTAGTTACCTTCATCCACGTTCCTCCTCCCATCTGTGTACATGCAACTCATCTGAGAGGTGCTGAGCAGCCGTACTGATTTTTGTAGATGCCACCCCCCCCCATCAGGATCATGTGGAATTCTCTCAGTACTCGATATAACTCTGTGTGTGTATAAAATAAACAGTCAATTCTGATTCAGAGTAGTAAGGATCCATAAGGTCACCATGAATCCTGCACCACTGCTCCTGGGGGAAACAGAGTTAGTTTTCTTGGAGTTTTGATCACATTTTCTTTTATCAGCCGGTTGGTACATAAGCGTGCTTGTTGTGTGTTTCCTTTGAAAGACAGCTTATTTAATATATATTGTTAATTAACTACATTGAACTCATGCCAGTAGTGTTATAACTCATGTCTGAAGGAAGCTTTTCGAGCTCACCTGGTTTCCCCATGAGGCACAGCCCAGCCTTCTTGCACTTAGGGACGCCAGGCGGTGCTTCGGCTCTATACTCGGGGACATTTTAAACAGTGAAATCAACAAAAAGCACAAAAATGTAAGAAACATGACACTAGCTAGATGGCAGAAAGGACACATATTTATAATATGGTGGCTGAAACAAGAAGGTAGAGCACTGCCTTGTTTGCCCTGAGCTGGGAATGTGTCACATCAAGAGGTTCACGTTTTTGACCACTCCACACATCTCAGCAATTGACCACAGAAGCACAGGTATTGATTTTGGGGTTTTAAAGAAATTTTAGTGAGTAGGTGAATTCACAAATACGGAACCCATGAATAGTGAAAATTAACTCTATACACACAAGCATATGCATACACACACATATACACATCCATACACACACACACACACACACACACACACACACACACACCTCCCAGGGCAGATCCCCTCTGTCCATGTTGTAACTACCATGTTATAAGGCAGGTGCTATGTTATCTGGTTCACCAGTGTACACACCATACCTTACACAGGGCCTGGCACATTACCCAACAAGGTCAAGCACATACTCACAGATGCGACATCCCATCCATCATGTACGATGTCCATACAAAGGTACTGCCCATACATAATCTATAACAATTAGATGTGATTTCATAGAAAACTACCAGGGCCATTTTAAAGTTGCTCATCACATCTTCACCTTCATTAGATACATAATTTTTATTATGATTATTACATTGATGTAATTCCGTAGGATCGAAACATACATTCATGTAGTGTCCAAGCCTATATAGTGTCTATTGTATGTAAATCGATTGTTGATTCGAACACTATCTGGAATTGCTGTAGAATGTTTATCACTTTTAATAATGTGATGAGTAGGGTAGTTCATTGGCCCAGTTGTGTGCGTTTGACTCACTAATAATGTGGTTCTGGCTCTATGGCCATTTGGATTTCAGGGGCCCAAAGTGGGGAGATGAATTCACAAATGTATTTTTAGAGAGCTCAAGATATTTTGAAGGTGAGAAAATAGACACATTTTTATCTAGTGGTTGAAAGTAATATGTGGGAGTGTTGAAATGGGTTTGGACCATTTGGCGTTTGTCTATATACCTAAACTTGAGATGCTCTTCCTGTGAGTCAAAGGTTGGGGCGCGGAAAAGGGACAAGACTGGTCAAGGAAAATCTGCCAGGCTGACTGTGGAAGACGTTACGTGAAGGTAGACCAGGATAAGCCTTGAATCATAAACTCGAATCCGGATTCTAGCTTCACCACTACACAGCTGGTGTGATTTGGGACAAGATACTCAGCTGCCCAAGCTTAGCTTCCTTATCTGTGAAGTAGAAGCGATACTTAGAGCATAAGCTCATTTTAAGAAGTAAATAAAATGACGCATATAAATCAATTAGCACAGTGTCTGGTACCTCGAAGCAGTCAGTCAATGATCGGCGTTGCTATTAAGTCTGTTTGAAAGGAGGGATGAAGTATTTTCTATAAGGACAGCACTTAAGTGTTAAAGGCACACACGCATGATCAGTAACAAGGCAATAGGACTCTAAAGAATACAAGGAGTAAGAGTGTTGTATGCTCTGTTGCAATAGGATCTATTGAATTATCTCTCAGATAGATAACATAGCAGATAAGAAAGAATCCTAGAGGGGCATCTGGGTGGCACAGTTGGTTAAGCATCTGACTCTTGGTTTCAGCTCAGGTCATGATGTCAGGGTTGTGGGATCTAGCCTCGAATCGGACTCCACACTCAATGGGGAGTCTGCTTGGGATTCCTCTCTCCCTCTCCCTGCTGCGTGTACTCTTTCTCCCTCTCTCAAATAAGTAAATAAATCTTAAAAAAAAAAAAAAAAGAGCAAAGGAATCCTAGGTAAAATGGCTAAGAAGAAAGTTTTGCGTATTTCTGGTTGACTCTTTTTCAGGGGAAATGCACAGAGAGTGTTAAATGGGTCATATTTATTTCCAGTACACCCACCAAAAATAAATGGCATATGTTTAAAATATATTTCGAATATTATTCTAATAATAGTATGTGATATTGGGGTCTTGTCTGGTTTGCATTCGTAGCCTCCTGTAACAGGTATCTGGAGGGAAAAGAATGTGGGAACTCAAGAAAACAACCACTGGCCACGTTGGGGAGTCCCTGCCTCCATGCTCCCCCTCCCTCGAAACTGGCATTGGTCTTGTGGTTTCCGCTTGCTGTTGTCCCTTCCTATTTCTCATGGGTTGAATGTGTCCCCAAAAAGATATGTTAAAGTCCTAACGAGCAGTACCTGTGAATGTGACCTTCTCTGGAAATAGGATCCTATCAAGATGGAAGTAAAGATGAGGTCACACTGGAGGAGGCTGAGCCCCTGAGCCAGTATGACCGGTGTCTTCGTAAGAAGAGCAGAGGAGACGCACAGAGTAGAACGTGAAGACGCAGGCGCACACGGAGGGAAGAGGATGGGAAATCACGGTGTAACGCCCCAGGGAGAGGCTCGTGTGACACGTCTGCAAGCTGAGGAAGGCCAGGGGATGTCCAGAAGCACCGGAAGCTGGAGAGAGGTTCTCTCCTGGCACCGTCCAAGAGCGTCGCGCTGCTGACCCCGGGATCCGGGAGTGCCAGGCTCCAGACCCAGGAGAGGATCCATTTCTGTTGCTTTAACCAGTTTGTGGTACTTTATTAAAGCAACCTTAGAAGACAGATACACTATTCCTCGTCCAGTTCCAGGGTGGCTGGGTGGTGGGAGTTTATCTGAGCAGTGAATTCCCTGAAATTCTAACCTTACAAAATTGTAGCAAGCTGCCTCTAAAGGAGAGAGATGAAAGGACTGAAATCACTTGTGTTCAGAACACACTGGGCCACAGGCGATGTAGAAAGAATTTAAACATTTAGGACCTCCTGACAATGCCAGCCTGGCGGGGTGGGAGAGAGACGGGGTTTTCCCTCTGGATGGCGGAGAGCCAGCTTCTGAAGCCTGGGAGGCCAGCTCATCTGTCTGCCTCTGTGTTCATGAGGACAGCAAGCATTCGATAATCTGCCCATGCCTCATCTTAATACAGAACTTTCCAGGACATGTGCCTTGTTCTCTCCTCTCCTTCCCCACCACTACCCCAGCAGCCAGAGACTCCATCCCAGTTTAAGAGATTGACTGCGCTCTCCCGGAGTCAGGAGTAAGTGGAACTCAAGCTCTTAGGCTTTGAAGTTGCCTCTCTCAATTAATATACACCCTGCTTCCATCCACGGTATGTTAACACGGCTTATTTGGATTTGGGAAATGCCCAATCATCCCGTTGACACAGAGCCTAAAATAAGAAGCCAGTGCCAGACCCCTTACGCAGAAGGGACTCCCTTGGCAGCATAAAGCTTGCAATTGAAAGCAGTTCCGCTAGATGGAGCTCTGCTGAAGGTTAGGCCTTGACTTCCCCATCAGTACTGGCAGTTTTGGGAGCAAGTCCAGAATGAATGAGGATCTCCAGAGGGCAGACCTGAACTGCTCTCAGACGGATTTAGAAGCCCACTCTGCTTATCCTCAAACGTTTGACGTAATCTTCAGTTTGGACAGAACCTCCAACTGCTCATCTGTGAGCAGGTTCCTCCTCCTCCTCACCCTCGAAGGGTTCCATAATCAACACAAGCCAACAGCAAGGTTGGATGGAAACAAGTGAAAGGAGGCCCTCAGGGCCCTGGGGCTTTAATACAGGAAGCAGCACCCAACCAGTTGAGCCAGTGCCTGACAGGAGGTGGTTGGAGCGGGCAGAGAAGGCATGGCCAGCATCTCATCAGCAGATGCCATCTGGCCCTGGCTAGACGGAAAGGATACTCTGTGCCTTTAACAACCTTCTGGAACACTCAGAGTGACCAGCTGAGAAGGTGGGATGGAGTGACATGACAGAGTGAAGTGTGTTTCTGGTTGGACACGAAGAAGAACCCGAATGGGCTCCTCCCATAGAGATCGCCGTTAGTGTTTCAACGTGGGAGTACAGCCGGCCACCACGTAAAAACAAAAGGGACTAAATAAAGAGTAATAAAACCGAGACGAGCTCTTTGGCTGCCACCACTGTATACCTTGAGAGGGGCTTCCCCTTTGCCTCGGCCACAGAAGACTGCTTTTACTAAGCGACAAAGGTTCTTTCGAATACCAGCCTCACGACATCCCCTTAATCCTCAATTTCCTCCACCATGAACTGGAAAAATTAGTCCTTTCCATTGTGGTATCTCACTGAGGCTTGGAAATAAGACACTAAACTTTCTAGGAAAGGGCCTGGCATATGGCAGGTCCTCAATAAATAACTTTCTCTTTCTCTTCCCGCTGCTCTTCTCAGAATTCGGGAGGAGAGAAGGGCCCTACAAACACAAGGGATTGACATAATCATTATACATGAATCACCAAAGCAAAGCTGCTGAATACTTTAGGGATAGATTTTTGCCACAGATGGGACCAGAGCAAATCCCATTCCCTCCACTTTCACCAGCGTCAACATTGATTATTGGTTTATGAATGGTGGGGAAGGGAGCACGGGGCTCCCTGCTGCCCTCCAGTTTGCCAGCTGAATGACTCTGAGGAAGGACCTAGAAAGACAAAGCCAGGTGTACTGACTTCTCCCATATGATCTGGGCGCCGGAGCCTTAGCGGCAGCTCCCCATTTTAAGCCTTCCCCAGGACACTGATGTAGACAATCCTGAAACGGTACCTTCCCCTTCTTCTCCTGAATTTCCTTCTTTCCTCCCCCATCAAAGTTACAGGTCTCTGTCTTTCTTCCCCTTTTTTCCTCCGCCAAAACTTAATCTTGGGAAAAAAATTGATTATCGGTAACTTTAAGTCAACAGATGTTTGTAAACTGCTCCCTCTCTCTAGATAAGATTTTCTCATTTTTCACCACCAAGAAGGTGGTGGAAGTGTTCTGGAAGGCAGGGGTCATCTGGTGTCCCTGACGTCACCCCCAGGACACAGCTCTGCTCTTCGCTCTGTCTAGGTTGCTGGAAATGTGTTTCTAAAGGCCCTCCTCAGGAGCGGGTGGAGGTTTGTAATAGTTGGGTACTTGCTGCTGGAATTCCTGAAATATAGCGAATATCCGTAAACAAAACATTAGAAGTGAAATACAAAATGCTTGGCATTTGGCCTATTTTTAAAACTTTATTTACCCATTTCCTTCTTCTTCTGCCAATTGTTAGAGCTGCCAAGCGGCTCTTTAAGATTGGGCCTGGGCCCACCTCTCAGATGACGACCCTGGCTCAAGGAAAAATCATCTGAATTCAGACAAGCCAAATGTATATCTGTGCCTGCTTAAATATCCAGACTTTGTTCTACACCTTCGTCAAACACATAGCCTTAGGGTGTAGGATATGCGCTTGGGTTTGCCAGCTGGGAGGCAAAGAGAGGAACGGCAGGTATGGAGCTCCGTTTGCCAGTGTTCTCGGCTCCCTCTTCCACAACATGGGCTGCTGCTCAAGCTCAGCCTTTGTTCTTGTGGGGCAGGGACAAAGCCTCACAATCCCTGCCATTGCACCTGTTTGGGAGTGGGCCCGGAGATGAGACCCCCATTAGGGTTTAATGTGGGTGCCCAGAGCCACCTACCAGTTGTTAGATTCTTCAAGACAATACAGAGTAGATGTTTCAAGAAAGGCAAATGGTTGCCCCTAAAATTCTTCCCAACTCCACTGTCGGCTGAGCCCTAAAATTCTGTCATTAGACCATCCATCCCTAGAGTCCGTAGCCTTGATGCCCACAGGGCAGACACTGTACCGAGACCCCCTGATATGCTGACTCAGTTAATTTTCATGATCTGCTATTATCCCTATCTTATAAAAAAAAAAAAAAACAAAAAACAAGGCTGAAATTAGACAACCAGTAAGTGGCAGAGCCAGGATTATCAAAATTACTTTATTTCCCACCCCTCCCCAAGACCTTGCTTTCTGCGCTGTATCACACAGGCTTCAGCGGGTGAGGGCCTGAGAAGGAGCCAGGGAGAGGGAGCGTGGGAGGCAGATTTAATTTTGGAGGGAGAAGAGAACGGGTTTCCCAGTCCTAAAGAAATTCCTCAGGCTGGCCTTGGGCTGAAAGAAGAAAACCTGAGTAGAGGCTGATGACATTTCCCCCAGAATCGAGGTACCTGCTTCCGACAGGATCCAGCAAACTCTCCCTTTGGGCAGCCACATGAGGGAAGCAGATGCAAGGGTCTGCTGTGCGATCAAGTAACTAAATGTTAGTATCAATGTGGGTGCTATTGTTACTACAAAGTTATGTACAGTTATGGTCTCTGAAAGAGAGAATGTTACCTTTGACAGGTGGGCCGGAAGTCCCAGAGTGCTGTAGGGTCTCCAGCAGGGGCCTGGGGGGCTTCGCACCCACAGTGGCTTCTTTCTAACAACTCACCTACCATTGCACGCAGTTAGAGTAATCTCATGAAATTAAAGAAAAATCAATAATGGCAGGGAATGAATTTTTTTCTTTTATTATACTTCACATACATAATCATGGCAGTTAAATACATACATGAATCAGTTAATAAATAGTACATTACCACAAAAGGAGGAGGGTAAATACTTTTAGTCTTTTTTTTTTTTTTAAAGAAAAGGGAGAATCTTTTGCCCGTATGTTGGGAACAAATGGAACATTACAGTTTTTGGCTTTGAGACTTGCGCAGATATGTCAGTGATTTTATCAAACTTGATCCCGAATAGTCACATTCAATGGGCAGCATAGCCAGATTTGTTAGTGTGTCTCATAGTTCATTAAGGAACATTTTCTTATTCATTTTAACTTCTAGAGTTTTCTCTCCTCTTAAAATTGAAGTATAGCTGACAGACTGTGCAGTTTACTTTTACCTGTAACAAGAGACACACAAGTCAAAGAAAGCCTGAAGCTCACGGACAAGTGTGCAGAGACCCACCAATCCCCCGTCAGAGCAAATTCCAGAAAGGACAAGACGGTTCACATCTTTGTGTTTTCAGAATGGATTCTAGCAGCTTTCAGATGTTCTCTAGGTTGAAAACTTTTTGCCGAAAACCCACCCCCTGCAAATTTATCACAGATTCCTATTGTATTTGGTTCTCGAGTTTCACATGTGCAAAAATCAGAGACAGTGTCTGAATGACAGCAAGGAGGGACTTATCTGAGCCCTTGTGTTCCTGTCCGGTTCCTGGAGAATTTGACTCAGGCTTCAAACACTGCCCTGGTAATTTCCCCAGGCAATGTCAGACTGGCACCTTTGGTCATTTCTCCTAACATTTCCTCCGCACGTTTGATTCTTTTTTCTACTTCCTCACTTTTTGTTTGTTTTTGTTTTGTTTTTGGCAGAAGTCATGGTCCTCTCCACAGTTCCTTTGCACTGATCTTGAGGAATCATTTTAAAGTGTTGTGTGCCTTGTTCAAGGTGGATCCTGCCAGTTTGCAAATATTTTTGCATGGTCCCATACAACAACAGGATTGAAGTCACTCAAGTCCGTGCCTCTGTCTCTGTCTACAAGGGCTCCCATTGTCTACTTCTCATGCGCTATTTGGAAACAAAGCCACAGGCCAAGTTAACTCCCATACAGAATACAGTATTTTTTTTTTTCAGAATACAGTATTTTTTAAAGGATAAAGAATACGAATGTGCCAATTTAGGCTTAAGATTATTCAGGGCAGAATACTGTATCACTAATGTTATTTAGAATTGCCAGCACATGGTGAGTGAAAAGCAGACCAACTTTTAGATGGTTTGAGCAGGTTTTAAAATTCTCTGAACACAGTGCTCCCCTCATCTTCTTGCACCAGGCAGAGTGCCCCCACTGCCCACCTTCTTTTAACCCACAATCTTTACATAGAAATTTCACTGCCTTGACACTGGGATTCAGATCTCAGGAACATCCTCTTCTGCTCTTACAACCCCATAACTTCTTGCTGTCAAACTGGTTCTGTTATACAGGATTAAACATTTAAAAACTGAAATCCCACAGGTTGGTTTCTCCCACTCAAGCTGCAACCCCCTTACCTGGAAGGGGCCCGTGGATATCGGGGTTCAGCTGCATCCTGCTAGGGTCAAGGCCAGCTGTTCGCAGGGAATACAGGGCTCTTCTGGGGCCTTCCCTCCAGCATCCTGCAAATTGTCTTCTTCTTGGCATCTGCAAAGTGGGGTTCTTGTCTCTGCTCAGCCACTAATAAGCTTTGGGATCCTGGAACAAAAACTCTTCCTCCTGCTTGCTCACAAGCAAGCATTTCACTGAGTCATGTCTAAGGCTCCTTCTAATGTCCTCATGCACTGGCTGTGAGGGCACATGACCTTGGCCGCCTGTCCTGGGCTTTTGCACGTGGTGCCAGTGCAGTGAAAGGTCAGCTCCTGGCAGCACCTCTCACAGGCTGTTCCTTGTACGCCATCCCAGGGACACTGCTGACTGTTCAGACTGTCACGTTTCCTTGTTTGGCATCTTCAGAACCCCTGGGCTCTGGGGATTCCAGATGGCTTTCTTTAACC
Organism: Procyon lotor; assembly: GCA_028646535.1. Taxonomy (NCBI): domain Eukaryota; kingdom Metazoa; phylum Chordata; class Mammalia; order Carnivora; family Procyonidae; genus Procyon; species Procyon lotor. The sequence continues at coordinate 8,015,855 of CM053616.1, read as the reverse complement.
ATCAGAGCTAGATTTCCTGGGCAGTGCCCTCCTCTGCGAACGTTCTTATTTGTCATGGCGCTGGCCTCAGAATGTGCAGGAATCATTTCTAAAAGACGTTGCCAGCCTGTCCTGGGCCCGCACTCTTGCTCCATCCCTGCCACACACCAACTTGTGGGGGAAGGTAGAGGTGGACTGGCTATTCCCCTTTTACAGATGGGGACACTGAGGTACCGAGGCTTGAAATGCATGACCATGGCGGTGCCCGCAGAGTCAGGACGAGGAGGAAAGCACTCCCACCCTCAGTGTCCTGTTCTCTCCTCCAACCCTAGCTCCAAGATGCTGAGCTCAGGCTTGGCCCAGGCCCAGTCACCCTGGTTATACAACCACTACCCAGCATGCACTGGGCTGCAGAGGAGGAACTGACCCCGTGCCTTGCCTCTGAGAATTTATGATTCAAAAATCACAAGATTTGTACCCTGAGCGTTAAGATGTCTGTGGAAATATAAAAAAGTAGTGATAGCATAGTAATAGCTTATTTTTATGACTTCGTGTATTTTTATATCAGGACATAAAAATCTCTTCCCTGTGTTTGGCAGCAACATTTTACGCATTGGTCCCCCCAAAAAAACTATAGACCAGGGATGATGAATGTGTGGCATACGCCCTGACAGTCCCTGGGGATGTTTGTGGTAGGTGGTGACTATCGTGGCTCTCTTCCCACTTAGCACAGATGTGGCCTCAGAATCTTTCCTAACACAGCGTGCTGCTCAGTCATGTAATTCGCACCAGATTTCAAATAGTAGGCCAAACTGGACTTGCCATCCCCGCTACACACCTAGGCCTGATTGTTCTAGAAAATGGAGGAAGAGTGAAATTTCAGTGGTTTGCCCTTTCAGGGGGCTGGCTGCTCCTTGGTGTATCTTTTCTTTTCTCCCCCCACACCTTCCCCAGCCCCCAAACAGGTGCTAAGGTCAGCTGATGGCCAGGAAGTGGGTAACCCTGGTTGGAAACAAGTTATACACCTGAGATAGAGAAAATGTTTGCAGAGTGATGACAGTTTACTATAAAAGTGACTCCTTTACAATGCACACCTTCCCGCCCACCTCTTGCAGAATTCCCAGAGCAGGTGTTCTTTGTAAGACACCCCCACCAGCCAGATGATTCTCATGTTTCCCACCCACCCTCCCCCCAAGAATCATGCCTTGAGAAGTTATCTCTCGGAGATATTTGCCATTTCTCAGAGGACTGAGTCTTGAAGATTTAGTCAAATGGCTTAGAAATTGTTCATAGGGAAACTCAGCCATAGGAGTAAGTGGCGAGAGGGGTATTTTGAGCACCAGCGATGCTCTTTTTCCCCTCTCAGGGCATCCACTCCCCCAATGTCAGCATTAGATAATTCCAGAACTAAGAAAGAACCTGAAAGGAGCCTGGAGCCCTGAGCTGGGTTGAATAATATTTCCCTAAAATTTCGTGTCCACTTGGAACGTCAGAATATAATTAAGATAAGGATTGAGATGAGAACGTACAGAGTTCGGGTGGGCCCTAAATCCAACAAGAGTGTCCTTAGGAGAGACAGAAGAGAATGTGCAGAAACACACAGAAGAAGGCCATTTGATGACAGAAGGAAAGATTGTGGTGATGGTTACAAGCCGGAAATTGCCAAGGATGGTGAGCAACCACCAGAAGCCAGGAAGAGGCACAGAAGGATTCTCCCCTGGAAACTTCAGAGGGAGCATGGTCCTGCCAACAGCTCAGTTTGGATTTCCGGCCTCTAAAACTGGGAGAAAATACATTTCTGTTACTGTAAACCATCAGTTTGTGGCCCTTTGTTTCAGCAGCCCTAGGAAATGAGTATGCTTTCCAAAAGATAAATCTTCCCCTAATTCTTTACCCAGGCTCTGCTCTCAGGAAAGAGGAAATCCAAACTAGGTGGAAATATCCTCGTTCTGCAGATGAGGAACCCGAGGCAGTCTTGCTCACAGAGTGGCTGAGGGAGGAAGCCCTGATCAGCGAGGGTGGCTTGCAAGGGGGCAGAGTCACCCCCTCCGCGGTGCACTGTGCTCGTGAATTGAAAGCCCACAGCAGCTCCATGAGCTCTGGGGCCCTGCAAATGGCTTGGGAGAGGTGGGGGTCACTGGGTGCCAGAAATGTTGTCATAAAATGTAAAACGTGAGATCCTTTGTAAGCAGTGGTCGTAAGTGCCAGAAGGACGGTGGGCGATGGGGGAGCAATCTCTTCCCTTGCACTTGGCTTAAAGGATCTCTGGCGGGCAGTTCCCTCACTTATATGGTCCCAGGCTGGGAGGACACAGTGAACCGGGGCATTTTGCCTGAGAAAGCTGCTTTACCAATTAGCAGCTCAGAAGAGAATACAAAAGTATTTCTCTTTCTCTTGTTTGATATATTTTTCAAGGAAATATTTACTATTTTTTGAGAGCTCCTGGACGCAGTCCATATTTCGTTTTCAGGAAGAAAAATCCTCAAGTCTTCTTCCCTTTTCCTTAATTTACAGTTATCACTGAAAATAATAGAAAAGCATTAGCAACCTGTGTTGTGTATTTTCATAAACTTAAATAACCAGTTGGTCTGTAATCTTTTATCCCCTTTGGAAAAGAAGACCTTTTCCAATAAAGAAATCATCTTTGCCGATGATTTAAATCTCCATGGCATGTTTGTTCCCCGTTGGTGGACTGGAAAGAGGCTGTTTTCAGAGCTCTGGTAGGTTCTAGGCAGAGCACTGCACAGTGTCCTTGCGCTCCCGGCTGGCAGGGGCTGGCATCTGCAAACCTCAGGAATAGAAGGCTCAACAGAAGCAAATGAAAAGGACAGAATACCTGCGTGCAGCGTCTTTGCGCCCTTGGGTGCCCTGGTGGGCCGCATCTCCCTCCGCCTTCTTCCCCGGGACGAAGCCCACTTGTGCCCTACTCATCTGCCTCTTTGCTCCTCTTATCTCTCTAAGGATGACTCAGAGGCGCTGCTGAGCCAAGGATTTTCTGTGGCCTGGCATGGCAGCCATTCCATCCGATCTCAGTAGCAATAAAATGCAGATGGAGGAAGGCCTTTGTGAGTGGGGAGAAAAGGCATTGAGGCTTTGGCTCTGGATTTCCAACAAAGGCAGCAGCTACGCACGTCATGCTGCACAAAGAGCTGGCTGGCCCAGATAGATTGAAATCTTGGGACTGCTCTCATCTTCTTCTTCCTGGTAGCCTCCGCGGCCTGTCCTATGAGTGGGAGG
>CM053616.1:7977476-8002621 GCA_028646535.1 Procyon lotor | reverse complement strand
CCTTATTTGATAAAGTTTTATACAGAAGAGAGAAGAGAGTGAAGTGTCTTCGCTTGAAGAGCTCTTTATCAAGAATTTGGGTTGGGGAGGAAAGAATGGGTTGTTGAAGGGTGATTTGAACTTTCTGTAGTATTAAGCTGGTGCTTAATAAAAATAAGTAAGAATAAAGAAATTTCTAACATTCCATGTGAAAAAAAAAAAAAGAAATAGGGGAAGCAATGCTGTATTTTGCCTAGGGGTACATACATATGTAGCAAAGTTTAAAGAAATACATGGGAATGGTAAACACCGAATTATGAATAATTGTTATTTCCAGGAGTAGGGTGCGAAGGTGGAGAGAGGAGAAGGTGATAACAAATGAGCAAAAGTCTCACTCTATTTCTTATGTTTTAGTCATTAAGCTGGGTTGTAGGTACACCTTTTTACAATATCTAAACTATTTCATAGTTTGAATTTAATGAAACAAAGGGATTAGGAAAGAGAGTGAGCCAGAAAGGTTTTCTCAGGTCACTCAGCGTCATTGGTGGGTCCTGCGGAGACTGATTTTTTTTTTTTTTTCTAGAAGTGGCCTCAGGACCAATCTGGGCACTGATTCGGCCAATATTTCCACCAACATCACCCATTTGTCTAGGGTCTGAAATAATGATTTCTGTTGATATGAAGTATCTGCCTCTTGCAACTTTTATTACATGATCTGTTAATAGGAAATGTGAGCTGCTAACAGTCACTTCGGTTCATTTCATCTCCTCCTTTCCCATCTCCTTCTTGTTATGGATTGAGTTTATTTAGGAAAAAAAAAAAAAACAATAATAGATAACTGATTTCAGGCAATGCTTTCTTCCCTCTGAGTTCTTGGTCTTGTGCTCACTATTTCCTCCAGAACTGGGGGAAAAATAAAGCATTTGAATAATAGGGAAGGGGCACTGCCATTGTGGGTTTATTGACATTGTGTCATAACCAAAATGATGGGCATGTTTTGTTCCATGTCCCCTCCACACCAGCACAATAGCCTTTTACTCCACGAGGAACTACCCACCCGTATTTGGGCGGTTGTAATACAAATATAAGACAGTACTGAGTACACAGGTACAAAATCCCTGGAAATAAATTAGTAGTGTTTATCAAGACCCTTTCAAATGCTCATACCCTTTAACTCAGAAATTCCACTTTTGGAATACTAAACAAAGGAAATCATCAAATGTTACCAAATATTTATGCCCCCAAATTACTAAACCTAAAGTTCCCAAGCAAGGGACAGTTAATAAAATTGTAGGAAATCCTAACAATGTACAATAAGCAGCCATTGAATATGTTGGACATAAGAGATTTTCATAATAACACTTTTTAATTGGAAGAAGTAGGATATGAACATGTCATCTACAGTATTAACTCTAGTCTATGAATTTATCCACCATTTGTCTACACAGATACATAGGAGAAAATCAGAAATAAAACATATAGGAATATTATTAGCACTAGTGCTCTCTGGTAAACCAAGAATCATAGCTATTAAAGAACATACTTTTCTGATTTTTCTAAAGTTATATACAAAGACTATGTATTACTTTAAAAATGAGGGGATTGGTCATTACAAGAAAAGCACACAAGATTGAGAAATAGGTATACTAAGCAGAATAGAGAATGTTCTTCCATAATTCTCCTCTGAGTCTCCTTGTCACTGGCTATAAGCACGGCCATTAATATCCTCTTCTTGGGAGAAGGAAACCCTGAGCTGTAAGTGAGCAGTTGCTGTGGGCTGAGTGTGGACAACTCTGAGAGTAAAAACTCCAGGGGAACTGAGTCTACAGTTGTGAGATTTACCTCCACCAGGTTCCCACGGTAAATACCAGGAAAAAGTCCTCTCCTGCTTCTGGCAGTGGGGAGGAAAGGACCCATTTTGAAATATCCCAGAGCACTCTGTTCTTCCCAAGTCCTGCCCTCAGGAAAGACTGGTTACCAGAGCCTAACTTGCCGGGGTATTCTCAGAGCCTGGCTGACCTGCGGAAGGGAATTAACCAAACTTGGTACATTCACACCACCCTGTCCCACCTAAGGGGGAGAGAAAAACTGAGAAATGCGTCTGTAGTTCACAGTCCAGGGACAGAGGCTCCCTAGAACACTGACACCCATCACAGAACTGTGGGATACTTCCCCTCCCTCACACTCTGCCGCCAAGTTGCTAACGGCCTGTTTATATCCATTTCTCTTACCCAACACACCATTCCTGGCTAACTAAAAAAAAATTTAAGGCATACCAAAAGGCGAAAACATACAATTTGAAGAGACAGAACAAATATTAGAACCAGTCATGGCAGAGATGTTGGAATTATCAGACTGGGAATGTTAAATAACTGTGGGGAATGTGCTATGGATAAAGTTAACAGCATGCAAGAACAGACGCAGTGTACACAGAGAGGTGGACAGCCTAAGAAAGAACCAGAAAGAAACACTAGAGATAAAAAACATCATGACATAAATGAAGACCACTTTTGATGGTCTTATTAGTAGACCAGACTTGGCTGAGGAAAGAATCTCCGAGCTAGAAGAACTATCAATAGAATGCTCTAAAACTGGAAAGCAAAGAAAGGGACTGAAAAAAAAAAAAAAAAACCCAGAATATTGAAAGACTGTGGGACAAGGACAAAAAGTATAACATCTGCATAATGGGAATAGCAGAAGGAAAACAAAGACATAAAAGAATAGAAGAAATATTTGAAATAATAATGACTGTGGATTTCCCCAAATGAATGTCAAACACCAAACCGCAGATTCAGGAAGCTCAGAGAACACCAAGCTGGATTAAAAAAAAAAACAAACAAACAAACCCAAAAGCCCTACATCTTGGCATATCGTTTTCAAATTACAGAAAGCCCAAAATTAAAACAAAAAAATCCCAACAGAAGGCAGAGGAAAAAAATACCTATAGAGGAACAAAATAAGAATTACATCCAACTCCTATTCAGAAATCATGTGAGCAAGAAGAAAGTGAAGTGAAATATTTAAATCACTGAAAGAAACCACCAGCCTAGGGGTGCCTAGGGGTGCCTGGGTGGCTCAGTCAGTTAAGCATCTGCCTTTGGCTCAGATCATGATCCCAGGGTTCTGGGATCATGATCCCAGGGCTCTGGGATCAAGACCCATGTCAGGCTCCCTGCTCAGTGGAGAGCCTGCTTCTCCCTCTGCCTATTGCTCCCCTGCTTGTGTTCTCTCTCTTTCTCTTTCTGACAAATAAGTAAATAAAATCTTAAAAAAAAGAAAGAAAGAAAAGAAACTACCAGCCTAGACTTCTGTAGCCTGCGAAATTAGCTGTCAAATGTGAAGGAGAAACAAAGACTTTCTCAAACAAAAGTTGAGGTAATGTGTTACCAATAGACTGGCTTTGAAAGAAATTCTTTCTTCTTTTTTTTTAAGATTTTATTTATTTACTTAGAGAGTGTGTGTATACACACACATGAGTAGGGGTCGGCAGAGGCAGAGGAAGAGAAAGAATCCCTAGCAGATTCCGCACTGAGTTTGGGGCTGGATCTCACAAGCCTGAGATCATGATTTGAACCAAAATCAAGAGTCAGACGCCCAACCACTGAGCTACCCAAGCGCCCATTAAAGAAGTTTTTTAGAGAGAAGGAAAATAATCCAGGTCAAAAGCTTGGACCTACATAAAGAAAGGAAGAACATTGGAGAAGGAATAAGTTAAGATAACAAACTTTTATTTTTCTTATTTTTAACTGATCTAACAGATAACATTTTACTCCAAATAATAATGGCAACAATGTTTTTAACTATGTATACTTAGATGTAAGTGAAATGAGTGATTGCAAAGGACAGACAGAAGGAATTAGGATGAGGAAGGCTCTCACACCACCCGTGAAGTGGTATAGTGATATTTTAACTTGAACCTGAATTTGTTGTAAAATATATTGCAAATTTTAGGGCAACCACTAAAAAAGTTTAAGAAAGAAATAGAACTGATTTGCTAAGAGAGCAAATGAAATCATATGGAATGTTCAATTAAAATGACAAAAAGAAGGAAAAAAAAGTGGGAGACCAAAATAGGAACAAAGAACAAGAGCAACAAATAGAAAACAGTAACAAATAACAGCAGAAATGAACTCAACTATTTCACTGTATTCACTTAGACTGTGTCTTCCTGATGGAGGTGGAGGAAGAGGTAAGCATTCTGAGCTCCCTGAGCAGGATTTCAATGTACATCCCCCTCCAGCACAACTGAGCGCTCAAATAGACTTGTTCACCTCAAGGGCAGAGTGTATCAGAGTGAGGATGGTAGGGAGTCATCCTGTGTCAGCCTTCCAAGTAATTCTGGGATGTCCACCCCTTCCCCACCTACCCACCCTCCTCCTTCTGAATCCCAGCCTCCAAGGAAGATGCTATTGGAATGTAAGGCATGAAAACCCACATGTAGTCACCAGGGCTGGATGAGTTGACCTCGTGAGTATGACCTCAGAACCCTCATGATCAGCCCTTCCTGCCCTGGCAAAAATAAACAAACAAAAACCAAAAACTTTCCCTCTTTGTCACCAGAGCCCAGAATTCCACAATGAACATCATTCATTGGGCTTGAGGCTTTGGTATCAGATATGTCAAGGTCATTTGTGGAAGGGCCTTGGACAGGTGAACTGGGAGCTCTAACACTGAGGTTCCGCAGTCATGTACTGCCTTCCTTCAGGGGGAGGAAATTCCAGATTGTGACTTGAAAGGAGATTTGGAGAGAGGGTTGTGATTTGAGGAAATAGGAATGAGAACAGGGAGGACACAAACCAAGTTTGGGGTTCCTCACCTATGTCCCACCTTTTTCCCACCAGCTGGTCTTTCTCCTCTTGAAAGGGCGTGGGGACTGGGGAGGAGAATGGGTCTCAGGATATAAACTGACAAGATGGATTGGCAACTTTCCCGCATTTGAGATGGAGAGTCTGAAGCTGCCAGAGACGGGTCTGGAAAAGGCCCACCTAGATGAGCGCTGTGTCTCTGTAGTCTCTCCAGAACTGGTCTGTTCAAGTCCAAGCCTCGGGCCCCTCCAGTGACCTGATCTAGGCATCGTGTCACTGAGGGTGTAAATTAGTTATGACAGGCCCTGCGTGAGGGTGGGCCCCTGATCTAATCTGATTCATGTCCTTAGAAAGGGGGACGTTTCGAGTCCAGTATGCACAGAAAGAGAACACCATGTGAAGACTGGAGTCATTCTGCCAGAAGTCAAGGAACCTCCAGAGGCAGGAAGAGAGGGCTGGAGTGGTTCCCTCCTAGAACCTTCGGAGGGAGCGTGGCCCTGCAGATATCTGGACTGCAGACTCCGGCCCCCAGAACCATGAGAGAATACATTTCTGTTGTTCTAAACCTCCTCCTTGGTGGGGTTTCCTATGGCAGCCCTAGGAAACCAGTGCAGGGAGCTCATGGGAGATTTGGCCTGGTCTTGAGAAAGGCTCATCAAGCTCTATACCCGACAGGGGTGCCGGATTGGTTCCCCAGCGGCTGGAGACCCCCGGGCATTGACTTCTGATTCCAGGGAGCCCCCGGGGGCCCCTGTTTCAGAAGAAAGCCTCCCTCCTAGGACACTTCCCTCCTTGGACCCCCTCTGCCTCCAGCAGGACAGCCCCTCCCCCAGGGGACCGGAAGAGTTAACAGAAATTCCCATCACACAGAAACTTGCTGCTGGCACATGGTTTATTTAACTCTCTGGCCCATTTTTATTACTGCTGCTACACCCCTGTACAAGTGACTCATAAAATTGGATATAAAAGGAGGGTAGAATCATTTCTAATCCCTTTAATGTAATATAATGGGCAAATTAATCATTTATTACAGCAGACGATTGAAAACCACTCAGAATGAGTGTTCTCTCCTGCCTGCAGCTTGGCAGTAAGGTTCATTCTCCACAGTTTTCTGAAATCTTTGCATCTTTTAAATCTTTGGCAAAGGGAACATCAGATAATTTAAATGGGGTTTTGTTGTTGTTGTTGCCGTTTTTTGAGAGCTGCTTCGTTCAAGAAGACCCTAAGAAGCAAAGTGAGAGCGGGGGACCCCAGCCTTCTGGGGTTTCGCCGAGGCGGGACAGGGAAGGACTCATTGGCCGCCTACCCAGAAGGGAAGGCCCACGTCTAATCCATTACTCACATTTAGCAATTGCGCCCTCATCTCTACTGAGGACCTCAAAATATTTTGCAAAGGGAACTGAAACTTCATAATCACCCAAGGGATAGACGGTGGTCAGCCCAGTTTGCACCAAAGTAGGGTAACCGAACATCTGGAGACGGAACCAGTGGAGCCAGTAGCGCACCCAGACTGGCCGGATCTGAGCACTCCCCCCGCCATCACTCAGTGCAGGTGAGCAGAGGCCAACTGGCTCTTTCTGGCTCCTCCAGGTCCCCGACCAGCCATGCTGGTCCCTTCCCTGTTCAGCCTCAGCACAGAGAAGCAGCCGAGCGCGTGCCGCTGACAACAGCCCCACACTGTCTGCAGGAGCGCAGCCAAGGTGACATTGTGGCACACGGCCACCGGCTGCCCAGAAGGAGGCCATGGTAGGATTTAGAAGGCTCCGGCTGCCATGATGTGCCCATCGCCCAGCTGACCGAGTGGGGAAACTGGATCTGCTCCAGGCAAGCCCCAAACACCAAAACAAACAAACCCACAGCAACATGGGGGAATTGTTAAAACTACTTAAAAAAAAAAAAAAAAAGAAGTCTCTGGCCTTGTTGGTGTATCATGGATTCAAATGGCAAAGCACGGGAATGTTTCCAAAGAATTTTTGACTCAGGGATACATAGTGGTTCCAAGAGTCTATCCCTGTGGCAGCGAGGCTGGAGAGAGCTTCCAATGGGGAATGTCGTCGACTGCCGTGAGTTCCAGGAGCCCGGCCACTCTTTGGTGGTCTTCATTAGCCCCTCCTGCCACCTTTCACCAATAGGGGAGTGAAAATCATGGGAAGACCCCAGGGCAGCACTCTTGGCCTCCCTGGGCTGGTGCTGGGGCGCCCTGGCTCTGGAAGGTCCCCCCAGGGGGTCGGCTGTGATGGGGTGCACTGTCCCCACGGGATCCTGGGCCACGGCCCAGGTGTCTACGAGACACCTGCCGCTCAGGAGGACACAGCCCCTCCTTCCCTTGGGTTTCGGGTGAGCAATATAATTTCTCCATCGCAATTCATCAGTGATTTGTTGGGTGTCCGCTGGGTGCCCGATCCATAGCAAAATGAAAGACGTGGGTGTAGTCGGTTCTGGAAAATGTTTCGTGTTACTCAGACCTACGTGTTTTGCACAGAAGCATGCCCTCGGATTCAAATCTATTCACTTCCAAAGTTTTAGAAAGCGATAGCAAGATTGGATACCAAGGGCTGCTCTTTCTCCAAACTGCTCTATTTCAAAAAATTTTACCTAAATAATTCAATTCCCGAGTAGTGCATAATAAGAGCACAGCAGACAAAGGAGGGACTGATGCTTCCAAGAGAGCTAACAGACGAGCTTCTCAGCACAATATGAGTTATCTACCTCAGGCTTTATTTCCAACTTTAAAAAGGGACCCAGCGTCCCTCTCAGGAATGGACTTCACTGTATTTCTTTTTTTAAAGATTTTTATTTATTTATTTGACAGAGAGAGAGAGAGCACAAGTAGGCAGAGAGGCAGGCGGGGGGGGGGGGAGCAGGCTCCCCACTGAGCAGAGAGCCCCATGTGGGGCTCGATCCCAGGACCCTGAGATCATGACGTGAGCCGAAGGCAGAGGCTTTAACCCACTGAGCCACCCAGGCGCCCCTACTGTATTTTTTTTTAAATGCTTAATTATTTCAAGTGTTAACACAAAACAACAGGGATATTAAATCTTTTAAAATAATACAAAATTCCCATGCCCTCACAAACCAGCCATTCCATGTGCCATATTTCCTACTGGTCTTTTAAAATTTTTTTTTATTTTAAATTTTAAATGTCGGGTGCCTGGGTGGCTCAGTGGGTTAAAGCCTCTGCCTTCGGCTCAGGTCGTAATCTCAGGGTCCTGGGATTGAGCCCTGCATTAGGCTCTCTGCTCAGAGGGAGGCCTGCTTCCCCCTCCCTCTCTCTGCCTGCCTCTCTGTCTACTAGTGATCTCTCTGTCTATCAAATAAATAAATAAATCTTTTAAAAAAATTTAAAAAAATTTAAATGTATTTTTTAATTGAAGTTCAATTAATTAACATATAATGTATTATTGGTTTCAGAGGAAGAGGTCAGTCATTCATCAGTCTTATATAATACCCAGTGCTCATCGCAACGTGTCTAGTAGTCCTTTTTAAAGTGTATTAACATTTTATACATAACGGTAGAATATAGATGGAAATGTATTATCCCTTCCCCCCTGTTTTTACCTTACGTCATAAGCATCTAGGAAAATTTCATACTTACAAATGCTTAGTGATTCATGATACTCGGTCTTGTAAATATCCTACAATTTACCTACCATCATTTGCTATTACAAACATCTATAACAAAGATCTTTGTGTGGCTATCGTTTTTTTTCCTTTGGTGGACTATTCGGAAAATTCCTCGCACTGGGAATATTTGCCCAAAGGGCATTTTTATGCTATTTTATTGTTTTTGGTAAATTGAAATGTGTTTTGTTTGGAAAATTTCACAACAGCTCTCGAGGTCATGGGAGCACAAGGGTATTGCAAAATCAAGGCTGGTGATCCTAGCGCCTGGCACCGTGTCTGCTCAGCCTGCAGCACCGGCAGAGAGACCTGCCGGGCTGACCTTGATGCACAAAGGAGGGTTTTTAAAAGCAGACAGGAAACAGAGAGAAGTGAAACAATACAGACACGGCACACGAATGACTCGACTAGAAAAATGATCTTTTTGCCTTCATTGATTTTTCTTCCTGCCCTTGTACAGCATGTTATGAAAATGTCGTTGCCAGTTTTCGTTTATCTGTGACTCATCAGAAAATCTTTTCAGCATAAGGGAGCCTTATGACAAGCACTCAGCAACTCTTCCTTGAATGGAAGGGAACTTGAGTTTTATAAGACTTCATTCCATTTCCCCGTTTCTGCAGTGGATGTACAGCATGAGCGATAAGTAGACATCCCTGCTGAAAGCACAGAGATCTGGAGGCTACTTGTTACCGAAGCATAACCTGGGCTCTCCGGGCTGAGACACCACTTGTCAAGGGCTTTCTTTGAAAAAATGGCTAGGTCCACAAAGGTACTTATTGTAGAAACTGGGACTTAGAGGCACCTGGGTGGCTCAGTTGTTAAGCGTCTGCCTTCGGCTCAGGTCATGATCCCAGGGTCCTGGGATGGAGCCCTGTAGCAGGCTCCCTGTTTGGCAGAGAGCCTGCTTCTCTCTCTCCCTCTGCCTGCCACTCTGCTTACTTGTGCTCTCTCTCTCTCTCTCTCTCTATCAAGTAAATAAATAAAATCTTTAAAAAAAATTATGTAGGGGCTCCTGGGTGGGTCAGTGGGCTAAAGCCTCTGCCTTCGGCTCAGGTTGTGATCTCAGGGTCCTGGGATCGAGCCCCACATCGGCTCTCTGCTCTGCAGGAAGCGTGCTTCCCTCTCTCTCTCTGCCTGCCTCTCTGCCTACTTGTGATCTCTCTCTCTCTGTCAAGTAAATAAGTAAAATCTTAAAAAAAATTATGCACATGGAAAAAGGAGGAACACAATGCAACCGAATAACAATGATAGCTTTTGGGGGCGCCTGGGTGGCTCAGTCGGTTAAGCAGCTGCCTTCTGCTCAGGTCGTGATCTTGGAGTCTCAGGACCAAGCCCTGCATCGGGCTCTCTGCTCAGTGGGGAGTCTGCCTCTCCCTCTGCCCCTCACCCTGCTCACTCTCTCTCTCTCAAATCAATAAATAAAATCTTAAAAAAAAATTAAAATAAAAAAACAAAACAATGATAGCTTTCAAGTTGAGAGAGTTGCTTCTCCTTATTTCTCCTTTTCTTAATTTCTAAGTGTTTTTAAGAGTGTGCATTCTTCTCATATGTTGCAGAAGACCACTCTGCCTAAGGACCAGTTTTTTCTAACCTATTTCTCTTGTGGTCATTCATTCAACAAATATTTATCATTGAGCTCCTCCTATGTGCTGCTCACAGTTCCATGCGCTGGCATGCGGTCACAAACAATGCAGGCGGTGCTAATCTTGTTCTCACAGAGTTGTCATGTTAGTGGAAAATTATAAGCAGAAAATATCCATAATAGTTATTTATTTAAATTACTTTGAGACTTTTTGGAAGGAAAGGAAGAAGAGAGTTGTCTAAATGGGAAATTTGACCTTTTTTTTTTTTAATTTATTTTTTTATTTGATCTTTTTTAATGACATGTTTAAAGATTTAATGAAAGTCATCAGCTAGCACTTGAAACAATCTTCAAAAAACGAAAAAAAAAATCTTCAGTCACCGTTAGATTTGTATCTGCTTTGCAGTTTCATTAATAATTGTTATTAAAATGTAGACGATATTACTCAGCGGTTTCCTCATAAAGACGCCGATCATGGGGACAGTATGGGACAGGTGCACAATTACGGGACTCCAAGTTCCATGAAAATGTTCAGCTTCATCCTCTGAATTCAGACTCAAAAGCCAGATTCATCAAAGAGCAGAAAGGCATAGACCCACTGGTGCAGGAAATGGGGGGAGCAGGATTTCTTCTGGCTCTCAGGGCTCTTAATACCTCCTCCAAACCAGCCCAGAAAATTGCTCTGATTAACAAATTTTTTCCTGAAAGAAGTATAAAACACTAACAAATAAAAAACTAAAAAAAAGGAGGGAGACACTCGCTCTGATTTTTAATAACCTGTATTATTTTACAGATTATAAAAATAATATATGTTCTTTGGAGAAAGTATGAATAATGCAGAAAATTAAGAAGAATATAAAGCTCATCTGTAATCCTGCCACACAGATAACCACTGTTGTTACTATAGCGAACCTCCATGCAGTCTTTCTTCCAGAGCAGGGCTTGGCAAACTTTTCCATCGTAGCGCCGGGCAGTACGTATTTTCAGCTTTGTGGGGTACAAGTACCCACCTCTGGCATAGCAAGGGAGGGACCCTCCATGACACCTGAATGAATGAGCGTGACTCTCTTTCAACAAAATTGCATTTACAGAAACAGGCAGCAGGCATGATTGCGTCCCATCCATAGTTCATTCCCTGCTTATTCTAGAGCATTCCATTTGGAGAGGGACAAGTATGGAGTTAAAAATTCACATTTGCCCTCTCCTCTCCATCATGCCTGCCGCCACCATCCCACTGGAGGGGTCTCATTACTGTTTGCCGTATGAAGCAGTCAACAAGAATTTACTGCTGGTCTACTGCTCCACCTTTGCAGCAGGTGAGTGTGTATGAGCCGCTGCGTCCCTGCCCTCCTCGGGGTAGAGGCGGTAGGAGACCCACTACAAACATGTAAATAATAACGGGTGTGTCCAGGAGAACTTACTGGGGCTCCAGGAGCGGAAACCTGTAGGCCTAACTGGATGGGAGGCTCAGCGACAGCTTTCAGGGGAGGGTCCACAAAGCTGCGATCCAAAGGATGAGCGGGGGCGGCCCAGGCCACCACTTGCTGGGGGAGTGTCAGGGGAAAGGGATCAGCCAACGCGATGGCTGAAACCTGGGATGGCCTGGCCAGCCGGAGGGGCTGAAGGGAGGCCCATGTGGCCAGAGCACAGAGATAGTACACAGCCAGCAAGAGGCACCAGCAGAAGCTAGGACAGGACGGGGTGGGGCTATGACACCGCTTAAGGCGCCGCCTAAGGCATTTGGGACTTGATCCTGAGTGAGAAGCCACTGGAGAGTTTTAACCCGGGGAATCATGAGATCAGCATTATTTCAGTGGATCCTTAACTCAACACCCTTACCCCTGGCCACTAGGAAATGTCCCTTTCGATCCTCTCTGTGCATTGTTTCGGAATGATCTCTTGAGTAGTCCTCTTGTCCTGGCTGGGCTAAGGCACCAGTACGGATGCAGCGGCGGGCACCTAATGAAGATCAGACCCCTCGGCCTCCAGACCTCTTGACCTTCTTCCTCACTCTTCTTCTCAAACGAAATCATTTGCTCTTTTCTGTCCATGCCCCCTCCTTTCCCAGCTCTGTGTTTTGGTTCGGGCCGTTTTCCCCATCTAGAATGGCCTTATTCCAAATTCTGCAATCTAGTCCCATTTCATATGTAGCCTCCCAGGTCCCTGGTTCATGTTCAAGTGTTGTGTGAACATCTGATCTCAAGAATATAGGGACGCCTGGGTGGCTCAGTCGTTAAGCGTCTGCCTTCGCCTCAGGTCGTGATCCCAGGGTCCTGGGATCGAGCCCCGCATTGGGCTCCTTGCTTGTCGGGAAGCCTGCTTCTCCCGCTACCATTCCCTCTGCTTGTGTTCCCTCTCTCACTGTGTTTCTCTCTGTCAAATAAATAAAATCTTAAAAAAAAAAAGAATAGAGGTAGCCCTCTCTCCTCCAACTTCCGAAACACGGTGCCTTCCCTCTTTGCACCCATATCATCGCGTGTCTCGTATTAGAGTCACTTGTGTGTTTGTCTTATGGCCTTTCCTTGGTGGTGTGAAGGAAAGAGACACTGTCTCTTTAAAAAATAATAAGAGCAGCTGTTTGTAGAGAACTTTATGGTGGGTGCTGAGCTAAGTAATTCACAAATATTATTTTATTTCATGTTTACAATAACATGGAAGTAATAGTATTACTGTTTTATAGATGAATACTGAGGAACTTGCCCAGTATTATCAAGCAAATAAAAGATGGCACTAGGATTTGAGCCCAAGTGAACCCAACTCCCAAGACTGCTCTTTTCTCTAGAAGTTTGCATCACTGCCTAGCACTTAACAGAGTTCTGGCTGGAGAACAGCACCGTAAGAGAGAGAATCACTAGAAAGGCCTAAAGAACAATTCTGCCTAAAGCTTGACATTCCCTCACAATCCCTGCCTGCCCATTTCATACTTAGCAGGGGTAGTGAACCTCTTTTTCTCACGAGGGTGGTGACTCACAGAAAAAGATCCATCAATGTTAAGGTTGCTAGGTTTAGCAAATAAAAATACCAAAACAATGAATAATTTTTTTCATGTATGGCCAAGATTTATTGCTTATCTGAACTTCAACTATAACCGGGCCTCCTGTATTTTACCTGGCAACCCCGATCAACAACTCAAGAAAAAGCAAAAAGAACCCCACCATGATGTTCCCAAACATCATTAGTAGAAATAGAACTGGTTAAAATTTGTATTTCTCCTACAACATTTAATTTCCAAAACTTAACAAAATTTAAAGCCTAACAGAGTTGATGTGCGGAGTTGTTACTAACATTTTAATGAAAATAATCCTTTACAAAGGATGTAGAAACATTTAAAACACAGAAATGTATACATACTAAAAAAAAAAAACCCTAAGAATAAAAATCACCCAAGATCTTGCCACCCAGAGGTGATCATTTATAATAGATAGGACATTTTCTTATGATTGGTGTTTTAGCAGCATTCCACTGGGAAAGCTAAAACGGGACCAACATGAAGGCCACAGTGCTTCTTAGGGAGAGTATTTTCAGTCTGTCTGCTTTTCAACAGGGCGGTGAAGAATGTAAAATCTTACTCAACGAAAACAACTTGTTCGCTCCCTTGCCCTGCACATAGCTCTTTCAGGGAAGGAGTAAAGACAAGAAAAGGGAAACGACAGAGAAGAGGAGGAGAGGGAGCAGAGGTGGAGCGGGAGACGAAAAGGAGGGGGAGAGTAGTGTGTGACCAGGAGAGCACAACATGGAGAAGAGAAACAAGCGCATCAAGAGTTTGGAGAAAAAAGAAAAGGAGAAATAAGGGGAATGAGAAGCTTCCAGTACATTCTGAAGCAAGGGCTTGATTATTTGTCATCTGCCTACAGGGCAAAGGGACAGCGAAGTGGAAACAGATGAAGAGAGACCCACGTTAGATAACAGCCCCTTTGCCGGACTCAGGTCCTGGGAGCCAAAGTACAGAAGGCCAAAATAGGTTTTTTTCCCATGTTTGCTTGGTTGGGGTTTTCTAGAGGGGGGAGGGGCAGAGGCAGAGAGAGAATCCTAAGCGGACTCCACACCCAGCACGTGAGCCCATGTGGGGCTCGATCTCATGACCCTGAGATCATGACCTGAGCTGAAATCAGACTTCGGATGCTCAGCTGACTGAGCCACTCAGGAACCCTGTTGGTTGTTTTTCAAATATTTTTTTTAGTGGAAGTACAACATAAAGAAAAGTACACAACTTACAAATGTACCACTTGTTGAGTTTCCCAAAGTACACACAGTAGTGGAACCGCTCCCCAGAAGAGGAAGTAGGACCTTCTCAGCGTCCCCAGACCTTCCAGTGCATTTCCTCTCCTCCCACTACTGACCCCTCACAGGTCATCACTGTCCGGGCTTCTACAGAGTGCATTAGTTTGCCAGTGTGTTTTCACCTTTAGGTATACATTTATATATAAATTAAATAAGATTTCACCATAAATACCCTTGGAGAACTGGCTTTTTTGCTCAGTATTATACTTCTGAGATACATCAATGCTGCCGTTGGTGGCAATAGTTTGTTTTCATCGCTATCACAATTTTCCTTTGCATGAGGATATCACAAAGTTCATTTACCGCTCGAACTGTTCATGGATATTTGGGGTTGTTTCAATTTATGGCAATTATGAAGAATGCTGCCATGACCATTCTGGAACGTGTCTTTTTTAGTACACACACACACACATGCACTTCTGTTGGGAATGTACCCAGGAGTGAAAATGCTGGATCATAGGGTCTGCATGTTTTCAACTTTAGTAGAAACTGCCAAGTGTAGTTTTACTGATTTGTGCTCTTATAGCATGTGAGAGTTCTGGTTGTTTGACATTGTCACCAATTTGTAGTATTATATTATTGATTATTTGGTTTTATTTCTGTTTAGTCATTTTGATGGGTATGATGTGGTATCACATGATGGGTTTTTTTTTTAATTTTTTTTAAAGATTGTATTTATTTATTTGACACAGAGAGAGAGAACATATGGAGAGCACAAGCAGGGGGAGTGGCAGGCAGAGGGAGAGGGAGAAGCAGACTCCATGCTAAGCAGGGAGCCCAATGTGAGGCTTGATCCCAGGACCCTGGGATCATGACCTGAGCCTAAGGCAGACATTTAACCAACTGAGCCAAGCAGGCGTCCCTATTTAATTAGCATTACCATGGTGACTAATGAAGTTAACCATCTATATATACGCTTATCAGTCCTTTACTTATTTTTAAATTGCTTTCTATACTTTTAAAAATTGATCTGTAGTTCTTTATATATTCTGAGAATGAGTATATACTTTGTAAAATGTATGTATTACGAATATCATCTCTGGCCACGTAGCTTGCCTTTTCTTTGAATGGTTTCTTGGGTTGAACAGAAATTCTTGACTACGATATGGTCTTTTCTTTATTATTAGTGTCTTTTGTTTCCTACTTAAGAAATCTTCGTCTATACTTAGGGCACTTGGCTGGTGCAGTGGGTAGAGCATGCAACTTTTGATCTCGGGGTTGTGAGTTCCAGCCCCATGTTGGGTGTGTCGCCTACCTAAAATAAGAGGGAAGAAATCTTTGTCTACTCCAAGGTCATGAGGTTTTGTGCTACAGAAGCCTTTAGAAATTTTATTATTTTACCTTTTATATTCATCCACCCATTATCTTTTCTTTTCCAATTAGGTGTATTTCATTACTTCTTTCTTGAATATATGAAAGACTTTACCAGTGAAGCCATGTAATCCTAGAATTTTCTTTGAATCAAAGTTTAAATTCAGTTTCCTGAGTGGACATCAGATTCAGATTTATTGTTTCATACTATATAAGTTTGGGTAAGGTATGTTTGCCTAGAAATTTGTCCATTTGATCTAAACTTTCTTATTTATTGGTACAAAGGTATTCATGATCATTTATGTTACCTTTTTCAGGTCTGTAAGATATTTAGCAGTGTTCTCTACTCAGTCCTAATATAAGTGATTTGTGCCTATCCTTTTTTTCTTTTTCAGTTTTGCTAGGGATCTATCCCATTTATTTATCTGGACAAAGAGCCAGCTTTCAGGGTTGTTGGTTTTCTCTATCGTACATTTGTTTTTTATTTTGTTTATTTGTACCTTTTATTTTTTTCTTCCTTTCTACTTTCTTCGGGTTTAATTTGATGTTCTTTTTGAAATTCTTGAGATTCTTAAGTCATTGATTTTTCAGCCTTGCTTTCCTTTTTTTCCTAATACATGCATTTAAGGCTATAAATTTCTAAGTACATCTTTGACTACATCTCATACATTTGTTTCCATTCAATTCAAACCTTTTTTTCAATTTCATTAAGATTCCTTTTTCTTTTTGTAGTTCTTAAAAATGTTTTCTGTGTTGAGGCAGAAGATGAAACAAGACAGACAATGAGTTAATCATTTTTGATACTTTTGGCTAGGCTAAATGAAAAAAATGTCTCAACTGAGAATTCAAGATCTGGCAAAACTTCCCTTCACAAATGAGAGAGAAATAAGATATTTCCAGATAAACAAAAACTGAGAGAGACTATTGCTAGTAGGCCTGCCTGTCAAGAAATGCTAAAGGGAGTGTTCAGGCTCTAATGAGAGGACACTAGGCAATACCTCAAAGCCATATGAAGAAACAAAGAATACTTGTAAAGGTAACTACATAGCTACTATTATATTATTGTATTTTTGGTTTGTAATGTTTCATTACTTTTGCATAAGGATAGATGTATAGATCAATAGACTGGAACTGAGAGTATAGAAATAAATCCATACATTTGTGGTCAATTAATTTTTATTTAAGACGCTAGGATCATTCAGTGGCAGAGGAATAATCTTTTTACCGGGTGGTGCTAGAACAACTGAATATCAACATGTGAAAGAATACAATTGGATCCTACCTCATACCATAGAAAAAAATAACTCAAAATGGATCAAAGACTTAAAGGTAAGCACTAAAAGCATAAAAATCTTAGGAGAAAACAAAGGTAAATCTTCCTGACCTCTGATTTGTCACTGAATTCTTAGAAATGACACCAAAAACAGAAGCAACAATTAGACTACATCAAAATTAAAAAATTTGTGCTCTAAAAGTTACTATCAAGAAAATGAAAAGGTAATCCATAGAATAGAGAAAACACTTGTAAATAATATACTTGATAAAGGCTTAGAACCTGGACTATATAAAGAGCTCTTACAACTTAACAACTAAAAGACAGACTATTCAACTTAAAAATAGGCAATGGACTTGAATAGATACTTCTCCAAAGAACATATATAAATGGCCAAAAAGGACTTGAAAAGATGTTAAACATCATTAGTTAAGGAAATACAAATCAAAACCACAATGAGATACCACTTTCTACCAACTAGGATGACTGTTATAAAACAAAACAAAACAAAACAGAAAACAAGTGTTGGTGGGGATGTGGCGAAATTGGAACCCTCATCATCACCAGGGGAAATATCATCACGTGATACACATCACGTAAAATAGGGTAGCCAGGGGTGCCCCGGGGACTCAGTAGGTAGAACAGCCAACTCTTGATTTTGGCTCGGGTCATGGTGTTGGGGGCTTGGGATTGAACCCTGTGTAGGGCTCCGTGTGGAGTCAGCTTGAGAGATTCTCTCTACGTCTCCCTCCCCCCACCACTCCCCCGACTTGTGCAAGCACACGCTCATGCGTGCTCTCTCTCTAAAAAAATAAATAAAATCTTTAAAATAAAATTAAATTAAATTAAATAGTGCAGCCACTCTGGAAAACAGTTTGGCAGTTCCTCAAAAAGGTAAACAGAATTACTGCATGGCCCTGCAATTCCACTCCTGATATACACTCAGAAGAACTGAAAACAAGTACTCAAACAAGTACTGGTACGTGAATGTTCACAGCAGCAGTATTCACAGTAGGCAGAAACAACACGAATGTCTGCCAATGGATGAGCGGATGGACAACAAAGGTGATCTCTCTGTACAGTGGAATATGATTAAGCCATAAGAAGAGCTATAGTTGCACCAAATCTGTGAATGTATTAAAAACATTAAACCCTTAAAAAATTTATACTCAGGACCCAAACTGAAGCTTGTTCACTAATCTCCAAGTGATTGGTCTACAGCTTATTCTGACCGTTACCTCTGGGAGAGCGTGAAGGAAAAAGTGGTGTGTAGGGAGGGCGTGTTTTCACAGGGAGTGCAGCCTTAAATCAAAGTGCTAAAGCTCTGGGTACATTTTCAGCATCAGCCCACGGGTCTGTAGTGAGCTTTGGGGTCTCCAGCAAGCAGCTGGCTGTCTCTGAAGGGAAGGCACGTCAGCTTTGCCTTAAAGCCATTATAATCTCCTTTCAAAGCTGTTCCACTTCGAATCTGCAAGGAAAGTCTTGCAGTTAACAAGCCCGATTGTGAAATATTTATAAGCCCTAATATAGCATTTACTCTGCTGTTAAGATATGTTGATAGTGTTAAGATTAGCTCAGGGCAACGCTGCGTCACAAGGATTGTGGCAGACTTAATACATATAAGGTTTTCTCATCTCACCCTCAGACGTTCCTTCTGCCTTTTAAAGTAAATATTCCTCCCTTGGCATATTCTTTGATACTCTTCCCTTCCTTCCATTCCACAGCTTCTGTACTTAATGCTGCTTCCCTTCCACCAGCTCAGATCATTCCAATGCATCTGACGAGATCTCAGACTTGTAGAAAAGCGATTCTTGGAATGCCATCTGGCTAACCATTAGATGTGTCCAGACAGACACTTTGCGGATTATCTCCAGGAAGGAAGAAAAATAGAAGAGAATCTCAGAACTATTTATACAATTATACTGCAGGGTTTGGCCTGGAAAATAAGAAACTAGGACTTTAAGGTTTTTTGACTGAGTTTCTTCCTCCTTGTATTTCCTGAAGTTTAAATTATAACCATCTGTTTCAGAAGATATATAAATCTCGAAATCCACCCTCTTCCACATTAACAGAATACTAACCCTTTGGGGAATCTTATATTAATGGAGGTGCTCAATAAGGACGATACTAAAATCACATTACCTATCTACCTCATTTGCCTCTTGAATCTAATGACGAAAGGGGCATCTGTCTTCAAGGTGTGTCTTCTGATGTGAATGTTTGCCTCTGTGCTGCCACTGACAGCTTTGCTGCTCCTCTGATGGTGGTGTTGAGGATGGTGATGAGGGTAGTGTTGGTAGAAGCTCTCTCAACTCGAGTTCTTATTAGAGGCCGTTACCCATTTGGGCATACTCTTTTACTCATCCTTAATTCTCAAAATATCCCCAAATCATTCCTAGTAGCTTCAGAGGCATTTCACACTTGGTGATTAATTTATTTTGCTTTCATTTTTACGGCCTATCAGACACTATCTGTGTGAAAAACACCTCTTTTAAATTCACCATCTGCGATGAATCACATCCTGTTCCCCACTCTGTCACCCCGCAGCCCCAATTTTGTAGGTAATTCTCGGTACCTTTCCAATAAGCTGGAGGGAAAACATGACATTATGGCTGCATCAAATAACCTTTTCTATGGCACAGAGACTCATTGTGTTTCTTTTAGTTAATGTGCTAGACTCCAATTTTCTCTCTCAATAGGCTTCTTCTCTCAGAAACACTTTCCCTCCTCCTTCCCATTAATAAACCTTCATAGAACATCTACTGTTTTCTAAACACTGTACTGGGGACTGGAGATGTAGAGGTAAGCAAAACCTGGTTTTTATCCTGGAGTAACCAAAATCCAATGTTAATGGGCCATGTGAACAAATACCCACAACACGATGAAGCAGGAGCTTTAGGAGAGAAGAGTTGAGTGGCAGGGAAAGGGAACGGCCCCCAGAGAATGTAGTCTGCCATGGCTGATTTCCTAGTGTTTGATGATGAATTTTTCCTCTTACCATTTCATATACCTTTCAAATCTCTATATTGTCAGGGCTTATCTTTTTCATCTTCCTTGATTATCACACCAACTTTTGTGGGTCTCACAGATAAATATAATCTTTTATTGCGTCAGTTGGATCTTTGGGATCTGGAGCAAAGTAAAGAGAAGGCTTTGGAGTGTGCGGTAATGCAGCATCTTGTTGGGGAAAACTCTTGCAGGCGTTGCTGGAAGCGGAGGCAGCCCTGCGGTGTCGCACAGCCTTGCGGGAAATATGCCTCAGTGAGTCAGAAGGCAGAAGGAGGAGGATGTCTTCCCTCCAGCCACAAAGAGAAAAGAGAAGAGAATGTTTGGAAGGCTAGAGAGGTTATATTCATGTGTCCTTCCGGGGAACCACAGAACACACTCTGATACAAATTAATGACTGTGTTACTGCCAAGGGGACACATTTTTAAGGAGTAGAATTAAAAGCAAGTGATTGCTCCTCAGCATGGCACTCCTTTCTATCAGGACCCCAAGGCCAAAGATGAGGCCAAAACAAGTTGTCTCAGAAGTAAAAGCAAACAAATGCTTTAAGGTGGTTGTCGGGGGGCTGGGAGATGGAGCGTGGCAAGAAAATAGAGAGGTGTATTAACTTGAGAAAGATCAGAGAATGGGAAATCTCTTTCTATCTTGAAAAGGTAATCATGTTCTTGCCTAAGAGGAGTAGTTAATAGCTCATTTTGAGGGAAACTGAATTGATGGAATTCTAGAAAGAATTTTCTGGAAAGTGTTTAAGGCTTGAACAGCATGATCCATCCTTGGAGTGAAATGTAGTTGCTCAGCGGTACCTGTGAGTACCTGAGGGGTTTCAGCTTGAGAAGGATTCTTAGCATCAACTGGGTGTTTCGGGTAATCTGGTGGGAAGCCTCTGGGAAAGAGCCAGTATGCATAACTAATTTTTAAAAGCGTCAGAAGCAATGGGTGTGTCTAGACACAGCCAGCTGTCTGTCCCTTGGGGCCAACTGCCAGAGTGCTAATGTACTTGCAGTGAGAAGCCAAAAGGGAGGTTCCAGTGCAACCAGGAGCACAAGCAGTGGGCTGGTGATGTTCCCTAGAGGTTGAAAAGGGCAGAGATGTTTGGCCTCTGCCACTTGGCAGCTGGAAGCTTGTGGGCTTTAGTGTGGGGCCCAGCCTAGCCTGGGCGCTTGGCAGTCTCCCCTCCACAACTCCTGGGGGTGCTTACATAGGTGGAAGCCCTGTGGGACAGGGGGACACAAGAGCCAGCAGGCTTTGGGAAGCACCAAGAAGGCCTTGAATGCGACAGGCCATGAGACCTGAGAGCAGAACTCCCAAGGAGGGACTTCCCATCACAACACCAAAGAGAGCACCTGGCCCTAAAGACCATCAGCCACATTTTCCCACTGCACTCTCTACCTCATCCTCTTCCAAGGCAGAAAAGCCAGAGTGGTCTTGCTGCTCAGGTTCTGGCATCCATAGGATTTAGTCCACCCTGTGTTAGTGAGATAGTTCCACCCTGGCTGTCCAAAATGGTGACCCCAAGCTTGTCTGATTGCATGCTCCATCAATAAGACATTTGCGCATGCATCCTGGTGTGCATTTCTTTACTTCTAAATTATGGAGAAAAACTCCTGTATGGTATGCATGTTATGAAGCATACACAAAAATAGAAATTACAGAAGAAGGAGATATAAATTAAGGTATAATAGAAATTCTATTACTTCCTTCCAGTGGAGATCCTTATGCATTCATTGTACAGGGTACATGGGCCCACTCTGAAGGTCCCAGGAGGTCGTAGGAATCACCTGGTAGTGACTAGCTGGACAATCCATTACCAAACCACTCTTCTGTCATCAGCATATGGGACATTAGGTGCTTAGGTGATATTGGCTCAACTCTCACTCAAAAATGTCATAGGAAAGTCACCAATCACCAAGGGAGTGAAGTGGTCTTACTATGGTGGTGCTATGATTTAAACGGACCCCCATACCCAGGAGATTAGCTATTGTTTTCATATACAAATAAGCTCAATTCTGACCTACCGACAAAGGAAATGAATGGAAAAAGTTGGGGTAATAGCTGTGAACTCATTGGAAGAAATAAGGTTGAGAGAGTCATTATATATAATTTCTCAGGTTCTTCTTTCTCTTTCCATTACTCCTGAAAGGCACTTTAATGACACTAATTATATCTACCTATTAAGCATTTTATCTAGTCCTCTATAATTAAATTGTGATTATTAGGGACAGATATAAGAAGGCTGATTTTCCTCTGGTAGTTATTTCCAGAAGATTTGTTCAGTTTAAAAATTGCTCCCTTTAAAATTACTATGTCTAGTTTTGGAGTGTTCCGTGAAATAGAAACACTGACATCTTTTGAGAATATCTCAAATCATTATGATTCTTGGTTATCATGTTGAGTTCTGGAGAATCGTGTACAATTACACATGAATTTTGCCAATGCTGCCCAGCCCGTTATTTCTCACAGTAATAGTGGGATTTTAGAATGATTAAATTACTGTTAAGCTGTGACCTCATAGTTTTCTTATTGGCACAGTATGTAATGGTGGCATCGTTGGCATCTATATAAGATAACACCAAGGTGTTATCTGTGCCAGCAACATGCTTACTGCTAAAGATTCAGGGAGAAGTTTTTAAAATATAATCAAGAGACAAAAGACCATTGAAATTTATTACAAATTAGTTTGAGAAATCACCATTTATTTGCTAGATCATAAGTTCCCTGATGGTACAGATTTTGTTTAGTTCATTGCTATATCCCTAGTGCCTAAAATTGTTTCTGGCACAGAGGAGGCGCTTAGTGAATATTTGTGGAATGAATGAATGAATTTATAGAAGATGCAAAGCCAAAATATTATCATCAATAGAGAACTATAAACTTGCCTAAGGAACAAAGAACGGCTGCCTTTGGAGGGGAGGATGTAAGTGAGATCATTATAATTTTTTTTAAATGAATGGATGAAATAGAAATGTTAATGAGAAATGACACTTTAAAATTTCCTTTTCAACTATGCCCAAGGAAAGCTTGATTGTGACCCAGTGTTTAATATACATGTTGGAAAGAATAACACGTTCTTCTTTTTTTTAAGGTTCTATTTATTTATTTGACAGAAAGAGCACATTCAGGGGAGAGGCAGAGGCAAAGGGAGAGGGAGAAGCAGACTCAGGACCCTGAGATCATGACCTGAGCCGAAGGCAGACGCTTAACTGCCTGAGCCACCCAGGCGCCCCGAAGGAGTAATACATTCTTATGATATAATACTTGTCAAAATTTTGCTAAAAATGCACCCGAACTAATATTATGTAAATTGTGACTATGGGTCAGTAGATCCTGGAGTAAAACTATCAGAGAAGAGTGATTTGCCTCAGAGAGCTCCTGGACACAAGGAAAAGAAGAATGGCAGCCTCTTCTTGATAGATACACGTCGAGCACTACACGGGGCCCTGAGGCTACAGAGCAGACCTTGAATTGGTCCACAAACTCAAAGATCTTGTAATTAAGCAAAACAGCAGGTGTGGGGGCGGGAGGAGATGCCTGGGCTAGCGTGAAAATATGGACCAGTGCAGAGAGCTGGCGGGCTCTGGTGCAGGAGCCCAGGACACGTGCACCCATGCATCTGAGCACACCTGCCACACAAGGAAGGAGGAGAATGGCTTTCAAGGGGCAGTTGTTCCTGAGGCCATCTGACACACAGGAAGGGCATGAGAAAGGCTGCATTAGTCCTCAGGCCGCCAAAACAGAAAAGAGGCTGAGTGGCTTAGACAGCAGAAATTTACTTTCTCATAGTCTGGAGGCTGAAAGTCGGTGACCCAGGTCCCAGCAGGGTTGGTTTCCTCCGAGGCCTCTCTCCATGGCTGGCAGATGGCCACCCTCTTGCTGCCTCTTCACATAGTGGTCCCTCTGGGCACGCACACTCCTGCTGTCAGTGCGTCCTGGTCTCTTCTTATGAGGACTCCAGTCAGATAGAATTAGGGCCACCCCCAGGGTCTCATTTGAACTTAATCACCTCTTTTTAAAGGTCCCGTCTCCAAACATGGTCGCAATCAGAGGTACTGGGATTAGGACTAAAGCGTTTGGATTTTATGGGGAAGACAATTTCAGCCCATCACAGAATATAAAGCAGCAGTTCTCAAGGTGTGATGACATGGGCCCCTGGGGGCCTCCAAGGCCCTCTCAGGAGGTCTGCAAAGTCAAAATTATTATTATGATAGCACTAAATATTAGTTGCCATTTTCACTGTGTTGCCACTTGCTCTGATGCTACACAAGCTGCAGGTTGTAGGGGCGAGGAGAGCATGGGTAAAACTGCTGCTGCCTTAATCCAAAGTATGGCACTGACCCAGGCTGCACCCCCAGTCATAGATTCTTTACTGCTGTCCATGATGGGTTAAAAAAAAAAAAGGCCAGTTTTTCCATGAGAATGTCCTTGATAAAACAGTATAAACTAGTAATTTTATTAAATCTTGACTATTCTGTGTGATGAAGCAGAAAGTGCAGACAAAGCACTCCAGCTGCCATCCAATCACCATGATGACGTCAAGGAAGAGCACTTGTACAGTTGTTTCAGTTGTGGACTGAACTAACTGCTTTCTTCATGGAACACTCTTTGTACTTGCACCTATGGTTATTCAGACTTGATGGCTTGGCAGACATTTTCTTGAAAATGAACCAAATGAGCTTGTCACACCAAAGAAGAGCAACTGACGATATTTGCTTCCTTTGAGCTTTTATAAGCAAAAATTAGATTTAAAAAAAATCTTGTATCAAGCATCATAAGTTGGACAACTTCCTAGTACTTAAAGACTTTTCAGATGAGATTGGTGCTGAAATTGTATAACGAAATGGGTCAATATTTGGAAGATCTCCACAGCTCAATGAACCAATATTTTCCAAATAGTGCATGATGTTATAAATGCATGGGCAGGGATGAAAGATCCATCCAAAGTACAAGATGGACCAATGGACTAATGCAACAGACTGGGGAAATTTCACTGATATGGTTTCAGATTCCACATCACATCTAACCTTAAGAAACTGTTCTTGTCTACTTTAGGTGAGGTTTCAAAAAAGAATATCCACAATTGTATGAAAAGAACTATGAAAATTCTCCTCTTTTTTCCAAACACCTATCTGTACGAGGCCAGACTTTTCCCCTTACATACGTAAACTAAAACAACATATTACAACAGAGGGAACGTAGTAACAGTTAGAAACTAGCTGTTTGATATTGAAGAGGTGTTAAGTCTGATATTGAAGAGATTTGCAAAAATGTAAAACAATGCCACTTTTCTCAC
>CM053616.1:7952893-7976976 GCA_028646535.1 Procyon lotor | reverse complement strand
GAATTCCTGATCTCTCTTCCCTCTGCTAAGGAAAGTATGTAAAACTTGTAAATAAAGGGCTTGCTCTGTTTAAAAAACAAAGAATATAGCTTCTGATTTTAAATGATATTCTCACCATCAAAAATAAGCCTTGCAAAAAATCTTTAAATATTATTTCTGAAAAACCATGTTTGCCTGACAAAGCATGAGAAGAACTTAGACACAGTTTCCAGTGTCACCATTTTCCTTCATGAAGTCAGAGTGTCTACAGTTGGAAGTGGCTTAGCTTCTTCTGTGCCAGCTTTCCTCCTACAACATTTGGCCATGAAACCATTTCCTCTCTAGCTGAGCACTTTGGGTAACAGAAAGCTCACCGACTTAATGGACAGCAGGGGCATGTTTTCATCAGCCACAACTTTCTTTAGTATTACAGTATCACATAGCCATAGTTCAAAGTTTAGAAAAAACAGACAAAACCAAAAATGTCAAATTAGTTGTATTCCTGCCACCCAGAGAGATAACTGTCATCAACACTTTGATATATATTCTTCATGAATTTCTGTCTCTGTCTCTATTTCTCTACCAACTACAAATATATTTCTATTAAATTAAAATTGTGCCATTTGTATCTTGCTTTTTCTATTTAACCATATGGTACATATTTTCATCCAAATAAGCATGACTCTACAGCACCATTTTAACCACTGTATAATATTCCACTCAATGAAAATAGATATACATGAATATCCAGAGGTATCATGATTTATGTAGAAAGAAATGTGTCATTATTATAACCAATACTGTGTTGAACATCAGTATATCTTTGTGATATATATCACAACATATCTTTGTGATGCTGATGAATTTCAGAGAACAAAATCTAGAAATAAAAGACTCTAGATTCTGGAGTCAAAGGTTCTACACATATTTAAGACTTTCATACATATTACCAAATTCTCTCCCAGAAAAATTGTGCCTGTACCCTCATTCCAGCAGCAGTGAGAACGCCCAGCTCCCAAAGCCCTAGCCCATGATATACTGTTCTTGAGAGACTTCACCTTTCCTCTATTTTTCATTCATTGGTTCTCAGCTTGCTCCTGGGACAAACTTTCTAAGTGTTTGAATAAAACCGTCGTGTCCTGCAAAGTCTCTTCCTTTTTAAACTTAATATCTCCCCCATATGGATTAATAAATTATTGTCACCTTGGCACCTGCAGGATCAATAGTTCTGTCCTTGATCTTTTAGGGCTCAAGATTCTAATAGAGGAGTTGGAGGAATCTATAAAAAGCACACTTGCAGATTCTGCTCCACATTTATTTAGTGCCTACCAGATGCCAGGCGTGATGCCTTGTTCTTAGGACATAAATACAAATGAGCTCTCTTCCCAGCCCTGGAGGAGCTCTTGGAGCCATCCAGGTGGAGAAACGTGTGTTGCAGCTTGACCTAGTGATTTCCAACATGGCACACGTGGTAAATCGTATTTATGACAGAGGGACCAGACATCCCTGCCCCTTTCACAGGGCTGCCGCACACTGACCGGGAGACTCTGCTCTAGTCAGCAGTGTGTCAGGCCCTGTTCTCCAGAACAATGCCATAGGAATCATTTTTCGAAGCGTCACCACCCTTTCCCTCAGTATGGCCCCAGCGGAAGTGTGTCCTCTAGCTCAACTCTGGCTCTCCCTCCTTGATTATTTATTCTCTCTGACAATCTCCCAAGAGACATCTTGGTTGGCAAATACAAAACCAAATGCATTTTGAAGAGTTTTAGGACCCAAACACATTAACCTTACAGGAGATAAGCTGCTTCAAATCTTTTTGGGAGGGGAACTAAGTAGGGCATAAATACGCAAGATGGTAATTCCAAAAGTCTGCTGTGAAATATAAATTAGGCTGGGTATAGAGAAAGAAGTGCTCCAAACTCTAAAACATCCAGCACTACGTGACTGTTGGATGATTCTGTTACTGAGAATTACGAATCCTAATCCAGAACTTTTTTCCACTGTGATTAGCTGTCCCCTGTGCCCTGCTTCCTCCTGGGCCCTAACAGCCTCGTTCACTTTATCCTCAGAGAATGGGCTTCTTGTGCTCGTCAGGAGGCCCTCAGGTCTGACAGGACTTGACACAAGAGGCAGCCCCTCCCTGCTGTGGGAGCCAGAAGGACCTAGAAAATGTTACTGTACTTTGAACTGTGGGGCGTTGGATGCCAGAATCAACAGCCCTTCTTCCCAGAGAAGTAAAATCAACCTGTGATTTGAGGAGTGAGATGACAAAGCAGGCCTTGTTCTAGTGCAGATTTATATGCTTTCATCTTTGGATAGGTGCCTGACGTTTGACTTGATGGCTAGTGAGTGACAGAGCAGAACAGGGGATCTTGCTCCTTGTGTGTCTTATGAACCCTGTCCCACTTACAAGAGCTCAAGGAGTGGACCAGACTGGCACGGCCTTCTTGCTCTCCTTTCCAGAACTCTATGGCTCAAGAGGGGAGAAACAGTGTGCCTGCCCTCGTTCCACACTGGGTCACCACCATGCGGGGTTACCAGCATTCTAGCTCTTCATTTGCCAAATCAAATGCTGTGTACAGTCTTTACAATCAGCCACCCCTTGGCCCACCCATGGCCCTGGAGGTGTCCACACCGGCAGCAGGTCAAGACCCACTCAGAGTGACAGCAAGAGGGAAAGGCTGTGCAGGCCCCAGAAATGGGCTGTAGGCTTTTTGGCAGGGAATTCCAAGGCCCTGGCTACCCGGAATGGTTTGGAAAGGAGGAGCTCGGCACAAGGAGTAGGCAAGCCTCTCAGCCTGTGGGCTCCTTGTCCTGTGGGGAGGGGCTCCTGGGAAGCAGACAGGTCTGGTGCAGGGGCGCCCCTCACTTGGGTCTGGGGGCCATACTGCACACATACCCCCCCAGACTTTCTCTCTCTCTCCATTCCTCCCTTCTCCTCTTTTTTTTTTTTAATTTTAATTTTTATTGAGATAACTGTAGATTGTTACCATGAAATGATTACAGTTACAAATACAACAAAAAGTAATAAGAGATAGTACAGAACATGGACGTGTTGACTGGGGTGGTCTGCATGCGTGTATGAAAGATCGTTTATGGAGCAAACCAAGAAGAGAAATAGGGGTAGGCCATGGTCAAGGGTAAAATAGGAACCCGTCATCCTTGTCATGATGAAGTTACATCTCTGTCAAGGAAGGAGGACATGTCATTTGACAGTTGCCTAGCTTGATTGATGACTTTTAAATATGCGGACAAACGGCCTGTAACCTCCCATTGCACCTCTGCTTCCCAGCCCTGCCAAGGTTAAGGGCAGGCCTAGGACCGGAGAGAGGTTCATTCCTAAGTTAACGAGCCCTAGAGAAAGCCTGAAGATTCTGTAACCTCGCTAGAATAGCCTGTGACGCTCCAGGGAAGGTCCTGTCCTCCCTTGGGACACCTGTAAGACCGAGGCAGCCAAGGGAAGGAGCGTGGTAGGTAGGAGGTGGTGTGTAGGAAACAGGGGTTTGGGAAGAGATCCTTTTAGTGAGACTGAAATCAATAACTCTGTTCCCTTGGGATAAGTGATCCATGTCCCTTTATCTGCTTGGTTGTTTGCTTCTTTGTTCTCATTCTTTTGAGATTTCCCTTAGCATCCCAGCACAATTCCACAGGAGAAGTTCCTGTGTGTCTTGGCTGAGCTGGGAGGCTAGGGGGCCCCACACCCGTGGGCTGGACTGGCTGGTAAGCTCAGAGCCCTGGGGCAAGACGCAGCTGGTGGGGCTGGAAAAGTTTGTGACCTCTGCTTCATTGCCCTTTAGAGGATCAACCGAGGACCCAGCAGCTATAGGACTATTCCTGTCCCACCCTAGCGATCAGACTGTGTGCGTGTGTGCTCAGTGTTTGCCGAATGAATAAACAAATGTCCTCATCCACCATGGTACACAAGGGAAACCCTTGATAAATGGTTGAGCTAAAGAGTTATTTTTAAGCATTTTCATGAATGAAGGATTACTAATAATTAACAAGGAAATGGAAATAACACAATGGATTATAATTAGATAAATATATAAACATACTAATAGTAACATTAAAACATAATACTTGTTAACTTAGTTAAAATTTAAATAGTAAATCACAAGTTATTTGGACAACCTAATTGAATTTATTTGAACTAAATTTACTCCTAGAAAGTTTGATCATTTTGTCTAGAGAGAGAGAGAGAGAGAGAGAGAGAAATTGTTATATTACCGAATGGAAAACAGGGATGATTTCAAATAGCTTCAAGTCCATGCATCCTAATTTCTTCCTAGTTTTAGCCTACGGAGCACCATGTTCTGAATTGTTTGCAGTGTCCCTGATGGGTCTACCCTTCCTTAAGATGTTTGCTTGTATTTGTAGAACGAGATCGTCCACCAAGATAAGAAACATTGCTTCTAGGGCAGGTGTGCCAAGTAAGGCTGCTTAGCATGTCTCTATTTAGATATTTTTATTCCAGGTTATTGAACAAGGCCCTAGATTGTGGTCTCAACATATGTGTTTGCAGTATTTATGATTCATGTTAAAAGCTCTACTCTTTTTCAGATTTACCAAGTGCTATGTGTCTCATCTTTGGCCAGGATTATTGACATGTTACCATGACTCTGTGTGAGGCAAACCGCAGCCCATTCTGATCCGCACCAGTTCAAACTATGATTATACGTAAGTGGAATAGAATCAAGGGTCCAGACATAAATACATATGTCTATGGCTAACTGACCAGGGTTCCAAGCCAATAAAATGGGGCTTCAGTAAAAGCGCTGGGACAATTGATTGTAAGCAAATTACAGATTTAATTACAGATCTGTACAAGTTACAGATTGTAAGCAAAACAATGAGGTTGGACCTCTATTTTACAGTGTATACAAAAATCACATCAAATGATCAAAGACCTAAATTTAGAAACTAAAATTGTAGAACTCTTAGAGGAAAACATAGGAGTAAATCTTCCTGACCTTAGGTTTGGCAATGGATTCCTTAAAATGATGAAAAAAGTACAAGCAACAAAAGAAAAAAATAAATTGGAAGTCCATTAGTGGACTAGTTATGAAAGTGAAAAGGCAAACTACAGAGTGGGAGAAAATATTTGCAAATCATATATTTAGTAAGGGACTTGTATCAAACATATAAGGAACTCTTAGAATTCGATGACAAAAAGACACCAAATTCAAAAATGGGCAAAGGACTGGCACAGACGTTTCTCCAAGAAGATGTATAAATGACCAACAAGCACATGAAAAGATGTTCGACATCATTAGTCACTAGGAAAATGCAAATCAAAACCACAGTGAAATACCACTTCCCATCCGTGAGGATGGCTACAATTAGAAAGAAAGTTAACAGAAAATAACCAGTGTTGGCAAGGAGGTGGAGGAGCTAGAACTCTCCCTACATTGCTGGTGGGAATGTAAAATGGTGCAGCCCCTGTGGTAACAGTTCTGTGGTTCCTCAAAAAGTTAAGCAGAATGACTGTATGACCCAGCATCCCATGTCTGTATGGGATACGCTCATTGCATGTACAGATGCTCATTGCAGCACTATTCACAACAGCCAAAAGGTGGCAACAACCCACGCGTCCGTCAGTGGCTGATGTGGATGAACAAAGTGTGGTGTATTGATACAATGGACTATAATTAGTCCAAGATACTCCGGTGCCACAGGCTACATTCTACAATGTGGGTGAACCTCAAAAACATGACGGTGTGTGAAAGAAGCCAGACACAAAAGGCCACATATTGTATGTTTCCATTTATACGGTATGTCCAGAATAGGTCAATCGATAGACACGGAAAACAAATTAGTGGTTGCCAGGGGTTGAGGGAAGTGGGGAATGGAAGTGACTGCTTAATGGGTACGGGGTTTCCTTTTGAGGGGATGAAAATGTTTTGGAACTAGGTAGAATTAAAAATTGCCTAACATTGTGAGTGCGCTGAATGCCACTGAACTCTATACTTCAAACTAAAAAATGGTTACTTTTTTGTTACGTGAATTTTGCCTCAACAAAATACAGGGGGAAAAATGACAACAACCAGGCCCTTGCCCCCTCTCCCAGATACCTCCGTCGAGCTGCCTCTGTGGGAGTGAATCCCAGTCCCCACCAACCCTCAGATTAATCCTGTAGGTGCTAAGCCTGTCGTCAGGGGACAGGAAGAACAATGCAGGCTTGTCCTGCCGTTCACTGGGGCATGAGAAAAAGTCACACATGCCAGGGCAGCTCCTGATCTCCCTGTGTCTCCTCCTCACCTTCCCGCAGCACTCCGCTAAGCTGGCCTTGGATGTCATAGGTAAAGTGAAATTGTTAAAAGGTTATTAAGAATTTCAAGATGGCGATGGCAGAGCATTTAGACAAGCTGGGGCTCTTCTCTTCTGAGCCCTGTGTCCTGTCTGCACGACACCCCTACCTTGGTGGTCCCCATCGCCGTCTCCTGTGCCTGGCTCAGTCATCACTTGAGAGCACCATAGACTCTCCCTCTCTGGCCATGGTGATCACTTGTATGCTATCCGAGCCACCTTGCCCCCTCAGCTGTCCCCACAGAGCTGTCTTCTGAAGCCAGATCAGCTTGATGTCCTCTCAGCCTTTCTTCTCTCACCCTCTCTCATGTTGCTTGGGACTCAGTTTGCCTGAGCCCTCAGTGGGCCCTGCAGAAACTCTGGCTGCCATGAGAGCTCGCTGTCCTGACAGGAGGGATGTGGCTCTGAATGTCAGGGGACTGGGAGGAGGCATGGCCAGAATGAAGCCCTGTCCTGGTGGGAGTGGCGGGGGGGTGGGGGGGACGGGTGGTCATGCCTGATGATCCCTAAGGCCCCCTTCAGCCCTGAGATTCTATATTTAATCTCGGCTGATGTGTGCTATTATACCTATTTTCACAGACGACTAAACACTCAGAGACGTTTAGTAACTTCTGCAAGGTCACACAGCTTTTGACTCATTTAATTTTGAGTAGAACTGTGACCTAGGACAATTTAAGACATTTAGTTCTTTTACTTTTGGTAATACTGTCTCATATCTAGTTACCTGCTACAACTCTGTTAAGATCAGGCCTTTTTTTTTCTAACAGCTTTGCTGGCTAGGTTTCAGTTTCGTTTCATTTTCTATCACTTTGGTTTCAGTTCTCTTTCTCAGGATACTCTCTTTCCCTTTCCAGTGGTAGTATCTGATCCTGTTAGAATCGTTCCTTTGTGATTCCTTCTGATTAAAATACACGAATTATTCTAAGGCAGATATTCCTAAACAGATTTAAGCAGATTTAAAACTTAGTACCAGGAGAATTCAGTCCAGCATTAAGCATATGTATATGAAAGATCATTTATGGAGCTTTATTAGTATCATAAATTTGCCTAATAGCTGCCTCAGTGTGTATGTCTCATGGCTGGACTTATTTTGTGTGTGGTTCTTGATGTGAAAAGACCACCAAGAATCTCTGTCACTCTCACCAGTCGAATGTAACAAACCATTGCCTCTTCGGGGGAAAAGAACTGACTGAAAACTCCCTGACCGAGCTAGGATCTTGACCATAAATTGGAGGAAGGGAGGTGTGAGTCTGTTTCTTCAAAGCTTATTCTCAACTCAGTGGAAGTGCAAACAGTCCAAGGACTCCACAGGACAGCACAAACAGAAAGTTCGAGGAAGGACTCAAACTAGTGACCGAGTGGTTGGATCACTCTTCAGACTTGACAGCACTGAGAGGGCGACAGCGAAGATGGAACTTCTATTTAGACAACCACACCTTCTTTAGACACTAAATCACTAAGATATTTGAGTTTAAAAAAAAAAAAAAGCCTGCTTGAAATTTAAATCCTTGATGTTCCCCTATTTGAAATTATATTGTTTTCCATTCCAAAATGAATATATGCTCAATTTTGATAATGTGGAAAACAAAACAAAGCAAAAAAAGTACAGAGAGAGAGAAAAAATTCAAATTGCAATTTTGTCAAAAAAAGATAACGCCTTTTAGCATTTTAATATACTGTTTCTTTTTTCTACTCTATTTTTGCATATTTTGTTTTGTTTTGTACAGAAAAAGCATGAGCCAGGGTGGAGAGGGGCAGAAGGAGAGGGTGAAAGAGAATCCCAAGGAGGCTCCATGCCCAGTGCTGAGCCCAGCACAGGGCTCGATCTCAGGAACCTGAGATCATGACCTGAGCCAAAAATCCTGATTTTTTTTTGCTCAACATTATATTAGAGCATTTCCCTGTGTTGGTATAAATTTACCAACTACATTTGTAATGGTTACATAACATTGTCTCGTGTATGTGATGTATTTGCCCATTCCCTTATTCTGGGTTAGTAATATTGCAGATTAAGCTATTATGTGCATGTTTGAGTCTAAAGCCTTTTTTTTCCTTTTTCTGATTTAGGATTATTTCCTTAGACTACATTCCCAGAAACAAGTATATTAAAAGGTACGAAAAATTTTAAGATTCTTGATACATATACATAAAGCAATATACATTGCTTTACAAATTGGTTGTAGCAGTTTACACTCCAAAGTAGCCTATTTAATATAAATATTACTGGTAAAACCAGCTCTTTAAACTTATATGAAGCAAATATTCCATTAGAACAGGTTGCTACACATCTAACATATATAAAAATGTCCTTCATTTTACCTATGCCTCTGAAAGGTTTTTAGCCATTTACTAATGTGAATATTTGAATTTAAAAATCAAGCTTTAATCAGTTTATTTATTCGACACAGAGTCATAAAAAGAAATGTAACATATGGTCCATGTCCCATAGGATAGACAAGAATTACACATAGAAATAACTGGGGAGAAAAGAGGGCTGGGAGGTAAGGGATGTGGTAGCTCAGAGGGAGATGAGGCTCCGGGGGACCAGATGGTTGGAGAAGACAGGTCCTTTCCTCTCGGAGTGGTAGAATCTGACACGGAAGCATGCTAAGACTTACATACACTCAGACAGGGTGAGAAGGGCCTTCTTGCCTGGGAAAACAGGATTCACAAAGATGGTTCATCATAAACATTAGAAAATGAGACAGCAGGCTAAAATTTGCAAGTGATGTAGACTATATTTGTACAGCAAATTCTGATGTTCCACTTCCTGATTTTTATTCAAAGAATCAGTCTGCAGAAGCTCATATAATTTTAGAGCTCTAAGAGATTGTAGCAATCACTCAGCCCAATACCTCCCATATCCTATATTTTGCAAAGGAGGAGGTGGACATTTGTGAGGGATTATAAGCTTTATGTCCTAATTTCCAGGACAACGCTCTTTCTATTGGGCCCTGTACTGTCAGGCACACTATCTGAGAATCTGACACAGGCTGGGATTACTTAATGCTGTATATGGTGTTATATTTATATGGTTACACACACACACACACACACACACACCAGTCTTACAGAACCTGGGAAAATAATGGGGATGTGGGGAGCCAGGTAGGACTCATTATGTATATGTGACAAAGTGAAAGACTTATGAATAGCTTCAAAATGTATTTCCATACTTGTATTGAGATATTTTGCGTGGAATGATTAAATGATGTTAAGTATTAGAACTATTTGTATCTTGCAAACTTCAGTATTTCTAAAGAAAGTCTACAAATGTAGTCATCATATAAATTAAGCTTCCTTACCCCTTACTAAATAGAAGCCACCCTCCTCAATTTTATAAGGAATGTAATAAATAAGATGGAGGTTATAGCCCAAGCAATTCACAATTTAACTGAGAAAATAAGATGTAGACACATATATCTACAAGTGGGAAATGATTTGATACAACTTTTGCCTAATGGGTGTCTTACAAAGAGTGAACCTTCAATACTTATTTGGAAGGAAAGAAGGAAGAAGAAAAAGACCATTTCCAGGTGGGATGGTCTTGGAAGAGTTCCTGAAAGAGGAGATGTGAGTTCAGTCCCTGAGGACGGTTGAGATTTAGAGGAATGAGAAGAAGATAAGCAACATTCCAGATAGAGAAAAGGCACCAATTTAACGTGCCTCTTCATCGTGGCAAGTTAGATAAACATGTTCTCTCTTCGCTAAAAATTAACTTTCCACAATAGATAAATGCGATATAACCAGACATGTGAACATGCACATAGCAGAAAATTAACAGCTTACCTCTCCAAGAGGTAATTTTGGGGCAAGAGAAAAAATATATGCTAAGAGACAGCATTGAAAAGTAAATAAACTACTTGTTCTCCAAAAAGAAATACAACCAAAACAAAGACCATACCCTAAAAACTTTTCCTCAGTTATATTGCGGAAAACAAGAACAATCAGGAGTGGAAAATATACCATTTCCTGAAATGTCAAAGAGATATTAATGATTAGTGATCACATAGTCACAAGATACTGGCGGATGCTGATTCTCTCCTGGTGTAAAAGGTATGTAAGTTCAGTTCTGTGTGATCTCATGGGGGCAGAGGTGTTACAAGTCCACACAGATCACTCACTCTGCACATAATACCTTTGCCCCAAATAACCCTCTGTACCTTTTATACAGTGAAAGAATGACAGCTATCATTCGAGGCACTAGTCCCTAAAATACAAAGGCTTGCTTGCCCCTTTCAGGAATTTTAAACTTAAGAAAAGGCATGTGTTATTCACAGATGCATAACATATGTAAAGAGTTTTTGTTATCATTTTCTTTCTTCAGTAAGAGCGTTTGTGCTTTCTAAATGAAAAGGGGCTTCGTGATTATTCAATCTAAACCCTAAAATTTTTTTTGCAGATACCCATAGATGTAGGATAGGATGGGAGATGGGCTGAGTGTTTACATATGCTCCTTAGAAATGGTAAATGAACCTATATATTACGAGGTAAATGAACTTATATATAAACCTAACACCAGTCAATGAACCTACACCTCACAAGGCTTCTACATTTTGCACGAAATAGAAACAACATGAACTAAAGTAAACTGGGAAAAGTTAGGGATGTATAGCACATCCCTACAGAAACTGCTGGGTTGCAGGGGCAGTGAAGGCAGAGGTCGGGGTGCCTGAATGACTGAGGGAGAAGCGTGCCAAATCCTTTCCCCAAAAAGCACTGATGAAATTGGCAAAACTATCAAAAACAGCCATTGCGGTACTCTGTAAACTGGCCTAACTCCTACAATTGCGGAGAATTTGCTTGCGATAAACTATTGAACTTCATTCAGTAAGATCAGTGGAAGTCTGTGGCATTTTAGCCTGGGGCTGTTTCCCTCTACCCTTCCCCCAGCTCCACAGTGACCCAGCTCTACTCAGGCAGCCTAGGTGATGAGAAGTGGCCCCCAAAGAGCTGCAATCAGCAACATCTAACAAAAATGATCCATTATAAGCAAGTGCGATTTATCCCAGGCAGGCAAGATTGGTTCAATATCTATCATTTAATATTATACACCATGTAATAGAATAAAGTACAAAAACCACATGATCACCTGCAAGACCCAGAAAAAGTGTGTGACAAAATCCAGTACCTATTTATGATAAAAAAAAAAAAACAAAAACAAACCCTCAACATACTAGGAATGGAAAGGAACTTCTACAGTCTAATAAAGGGCACTTATGAAAAAGGTATAGCTAACATCATACTCGAGAGTGAAAGGTGGAATTTTTTTCCCCACTGAGATTGAGAATAAGGTAAGGATTTTCACTCTTACCTCTTCAAGATTGCACTAGAAATTCTAGCCAGTGCAAATAGAGAATGTAAGAAGGCACACTAGTAAGAAAGGAAAAAGTGAAATTGTCTTTATTCACAAACTCATTATCCTATATACAGAAAATCTTAAAGCACACACACACACACACACACACTACTAAAATGAGTAAGTCAGTGAAGTGTGGAATACAAGATCAACATACAAAAATGAATTTTATTTCTATATACTAGCAATGAACAACCCCCATATTAGGAAATCTATAGTATAGTCTTAAGATAAAAATGTAGCACCCCCAAATTATAGTTTATAGTATGTATATACTCTGCACAAATATACACACGTATATGCATGCACACTTACACACATACAACCACAGAAAAATATTGGAAATGAGATGTATAGTAGCTACCTGAAGCAGTGGGATGGTGGAATTTTAAATTTAAGAATTTAAAATTCTTAACGTTAATCAAATTTTTTAAAAAATATTTTATTTATTTATTTGACAGAGAGAGAGATCACAAGCAGGCAGAGAGGCAGACAGAGAAAGGGAAGCAGGCTCCCTGCCGATCGGAGAGCCCGATGCGGGGCTCGATCCCAAGACCCGGAGATCATGACCTGAGCCGAAGGCAGAGGCTTTAACCAACTGAGCCACCCAGGCACCCCTCAAATTTTTTTTATTCAGATTTTTAATAGCAAACACCTGTGACTTTTATAGTGAGGAAGCTAGTGGTAAATGTTATTTTAAATTCTTTTCGCTGCTTGAATTGAAAGTATTTCACATTCTCTAGATGGTACGGTGGTTGGAAACATAGTTTTGGGTGGCCAACCAGGGTTTGAATCAGGCCTCAGTCACTTTCTGGCATGACACCTTGGAAAACGTCTTGCCCTCTCAGTCCCAGTTTATAAAATCATCTATAAAATGGCATTTATCTGAAAAACGCTATGAAGATTAAGAGAGACTATGTCTAAAGCAATTAGTTCAACAGCGCACAGCTCAATACCCAACAAACGGTCTTTGTTACCGTTGCTGTTTAGAAAGACTTGGGCTTTGATGTGGCGAAATGATTCTTCCCTCCTGCCATTTCTTTGCTCCGACTGCTCCTCATCGCTAGAATCTACTACACTGGCCAATCAGGATGACGTGGAGCGGGAGGGAACCGCGGCCACTCTGCGCGATTGGAGCAGCTCCGCGTTGGAGTCAGCGGGTCGCTCTGTGACCTCAGGTTTTCCGGTTCCTCCGTAAGTTCGCAGGCAGGAGGTGTGGAGAGGTGAGTTGTGGGGCAGCCCCGGCCAGAGCTGTCCCCGATGGGAGCAGAAGCTAGGATGAACCCACAGAAGGGCTTCCCTCCTGGCCACTGGACGGTGAAAGCTTGGGAGACCTTGGGGTCAGAGGCGGAGGCGTGGGAGGAGAAAGCGGGGGTGAGAACCCGGGGCGCCTGTG
This sequence comes from Procyon lotor, assembly GCA_028646535.1. Classification (NCBI taxonomy): domain Eukaryota; kingdom Metazoa; phylum Chordata; class Mammalia; order Carnivora; family Procyonidae; genus Procyon; species Procyon lotor. Next base: position 7,963,936 of record CM053616.1, on the reverse strand, counting down.
GGTCTTCATTTAGCCCCAGGCAGTCACCTCCTCCGGGGTCTGACTGCTTGAGTCGCCATTTGAAGCCCACGGCTCCAGGACATTTTTGCCAAAGTTCTGCTACCATTCCCACCCCTTCCGACATCAGCAGCCAAAGCCTTCTGATAGAACTGAAATGGTTCTGTACGCCATCCAAATTTCAACAGCAACGATGACGTTGGCCACGAGTTTGCCAATCTTACACGAGCACAGTTCAGTCTGAAAAACAGTAGATCTGTGTAGATAAAATCTTAAGGTCTGGACTTAGCCGACATTTCTGTGAAGTAAAACTATTCTCCCGGTGCCTGGGTGGCTCAGGAGGTTAAGCGTCTGCCTTTGACTCAGGTCCTGGTCCCAGGGTCCCGGGATCAGGCCCCACTCCCAGCTGGGCAGGGAGTCTGCTTGTCCCTCTCCCTCTGTCCTGCTCTGCTCTCAGCCTCTCTCTCTCAAGTAAATAGATAAAACCATTTTAACACATGCCTTTTGTTTTAGAGGGAGAAAGTGAATTCAGGTGAGTGGACGGGGGCACAGAGGGTGGCAGAGAGAGAATCTTAAGCAAGCTCCACGCCTAGCCTAGAGCTTTAGGGTCTCAGGACCCTAAGACCATGACCTGAGCAGAAATTAGAACTCTGAGGCTTAACGGACTGAGCCACCTAGGTGCCCCCTCTCATGCCTTAAATAGCAAAATATTTGCGAATTATGAAGAAAAACTTTTAAAGTTATAAAGGTTGATGGAACATTTTAAGTATGAATATTGAATGCAAGAAAAATAAATTTTGAGGGGCGCCTGGGTGGCACAAGGTTAAAGCCTCTGCTTTCGGCTCTCATCATGATCCCAGGGTCCTGGGGTCGAGCCCCGCATCCAGCTCTCCGCTCAGTGGGGAGCCTGCTTCTCCCTCTCTCTCTCTGCCTGCCTCTCTGCTTACTTGTGATCTCTCTCTGTGTGTCAAATAAATAAACAAAATCTTTAAAAAAAAATAAATTTTGACTTGATGTTTGAAAGCAAAATAAATGTGTGTGTTTTTTTTTTTAAGATTTTGTTTATTTGACAGAGAGAAACACAGCGAGAGAGGGAACACAAGCAGAGGGAATGGTAGCGGGAGAAGCAGGCTTCCCGCTGAGCAAGGAGCCCGATGTGGGGCTCGATCCCAGGACCCTGGGATCGTGACCTGAGCCGAAGGCAGACGCTTAACGACTGAGCCACCCAGGCGCCCCAAAATAAATGTTTTTAAAAATATTTCAACTATAGTCCATCTACAACACCAGTGTTCTGATGTGAGATGTGCTCTGGGATAAATGTGACAAGAGGACTATTTAATATGTTATATTTGCTTAACTTGTATCCACATAGTTCCATCAAAATCAGTTGAAAAAGTAAAAAATAAAACAAATATTTTTCTATATCAGAAATTGGTGGTTTTTAATTGAATAGTTTTTAATGAACTAAAAAAAATTCACTTATATATATAATATATATATTTTAAACATAATTTTTAAAAATTAATTAAATCTTACACAGCATCAGTTGTTTACAGGACTTAAGTAATAGTCTTTAGTATTTAGTATTTTCCTCTTCAATAAAGATTTGTAATTTGTCCTCTAAAGCTGCTAAGTAACATTTTTAAAATTTTAGAGTTTTAAGAAATTCTTTCAATTAGATTTTTTTTTCCAAGAGAAAGATAGTATTCTCTAAATGGTATTATTTGGACCTAAATGTGTAGAAGTTAAAATTATCTCAGACAAGAAGAGCAGGCTGCTCAAGGTAGTGTATGTAAGCCAAGATCCAAGAAAGTGATCTTGTTTACTCAGAATTGACAAAATTCAGGGGGAGTGACCCCTCTAACTAAACCTACAAGGGACCAGTAAGCAGAATGTCAATGTATTTATTTCAGTGTGGAATGTCCCTTCCTTGGGGGGTGGATTATATATCTCCATTCTCTAGGGGTATCCTGTTTCCCAGCATTAAGTCAATGGGAAACTGAATTGCTAATCAAAAGGTTATTGGGTTCGGAATCACAATCCTAGGGTGAAAACTACATGGTCTTAGACACTTTCCATAAGAGTGAGGGAAAAGCCCAAAGAACTAAGTGTTCTCCTGCCAAAGTCTGTCTTTCTGGTTATGGCCAAGTCATATCAGATGCAATTGATAGTTTACACTATCATTGTGCAATGATGCAACGATGCAATGATGGTTTACACTGGGAAGTCCCACATTAACCTGAACAAATGCATTGACTCTCCATTTTCCCTAGTTAGATTACAAGCAATCTCCTTAAATTGCCTTTGGTAGAAGGCAGATAAGAAAAATGAAGGTAATTTAATTATAACACGCTCCGCATGGATCATCCTTCTGGTACTTCACCAAGATTTCTCTATTTTGGTTCCAGCAGATTATTTTGCACCCTTCTTTAGAAATGTTTCTGCTTAAGGATGACCTTGCTTGCATTTGGCTGGATCCCAGGTTTGTTTTGGAACACATTGGCAAATTGACTCTTGGGACACCTTCTGACTCTGCAAGCCATTACAGGTTGATCCTAACCAGCGTCACTCTTTAATTTTTTTGGAAGGTCAATACATGGAGGTAACAAATTCAGAAAACTAGTTCTCTGTTAGGCTTCCCTGCTCCTTTCACAAATCTTACTATTCTGTTTTGTTTATGGTTTTGAAGGGGACTTTGAGTAGTGTTTTGCCCCATTTATAAAACCAGTTAAACAATTCTAAATGGGATAAACTACATTCATAAATTTAATATATGTACTTTTTACTTTTTACTCATACTGTAGATCTGTATTTGTAATCTCCACTTTCTCACTTTATTTTGAGAAGAAAATTATGCCTACAGAAAGGGGAAATCGTTCGACACTCACCTATATATCCTGCACCTAGATTTGCCTATTGGCAATGTTTTGCCACATTTGCTTTATTTCTCTGTAGTTTTTAAATAAAAAATAAGTTGTAGATACCATGATGTTTAAACCTTCAGTGCTGCAGCAAATACCAACTGAAAACATTTTTCTATATAACCACAAGGTCATTATGTCACCCAAGAAAGCATTGATAAAGCAACCATGTCTAACAAGAAGTCTGTATTCAAGGGGCCCCTGAGTGGCTCAGTTGAGTTAGTGTCCAACTCTTGATTTTGGCTCAGGCAGTGATCTCGGGGGTCCTGGGATTGAGCCTGCATGGAGCCCCGCACCTGGCTCCATTCTCAGAGCGGAGTCTGAGATTCCCTCTCTCCCTCTCTCTGCCCCTCCCCCCACTCACCTGCTCTCCAATATAAAATCTTTTTTTTTTAAATTATTATTTATTTATTTATTTTTAAATTTTTTTCAGTGTTACAAGATTTATTGTTTTGCACCACACCCAGTGCTCCATGCAATACGTGCCCTCCTCAATACCCACCACCAGGCTCGCCCAACCTCCACCCTCCTCCCCTCCAAAACCCTCAGTTTGTTGCTCATAGTCCACAGTCTTTCATGGTTCATAAAATCTTTTTTTTTTTAAGTCCCTATTCAAACTTACATAATAATCCCAAATGTCTTTTAGATGTGTTTGTTTTTTTTTTTTTTAAGATTTATTTATTTTAGAGAGAGAGATAGAGCACGAGCAGGAGGGGCGGATGGAGAGGGAGACAGAATCTCAATGAGGAACTCCACCGCGGGGCTCAGTCTTGTGACCCTGAGATCACCACCTGAGCTAAAACCAAGAGTCTGATGCTTAACTAACTTTGCCACCCAGGTGCCCCTGGAGGGTTTGTTTTTTTTTTTTTTTTTAAGATTTTATTTATTGGACAGAGAGAAACACAGCAAGAGAGGGAACACAAGCAGAGGGAATGGAAGCGGGAGAAGCAGGCTTCCTGCCGAGCAAGGAGCCCGATGCGGGGCTCGATCCCAGGACCCTGGGATCATGACCTGAGCCGAATGCAGACGCTTAACGACTGAGCCACCCAGGCGCCCGCCCTGGAGGTTGTTTTGTTTTGTTTTGTTTTGTTTAAGCCCAGGGTCCAATCACAGATCATCAATTTGGTCATTATGCCCCTTGACATGCCTCTTTGGTCATTTAGTCATCTTTAGTTTACTTTAGGACAGTGTAGTCCCCTGCCTATGTTTGCTTTCATGACATTGATATTTTTTAAGATTCAGGCCAGTTGTCTTGTATCATGTCCCACAATTTGACTTGTCTTTTTTCACCATAATTAGATTCAGTGTAAACGTTTCGACAAGAAAACTACAAGTAGTATTTTCTTCCAATGACATCCAAGACATGAGAAAGAATATGGTATTAGATTATCCCATTACTGGTAATGCTCGTTGTGACCATGTGGTTAAGGTGGTGTCCATCAGATTTAGCTATGAAAAAGTACCTTTCTGAAGCCTTTTAATTGAGGTGTCGAGAACACATGAATGTTCTGCTTCCTAGCAACTTTGTACCCAGCAGTTTTCACTGCATTTTCATACCTAAATCAATTATTACATTGGTGGTTGCAAAATGATAGTTTCCTCATCATACTTCCCTTCTAAATTTTTTAGCTGGCATTCTTCTGGAAAGAAGAGCTTTCCCTGCACTCTTTTCTACCCCTTTTTCTTTGAACATTCTTATGGACTTGGTTTCTTTTTTTTAGTCACTAGGTACCATGCTATTCTTTTTAATACTCAAATTCTGCTAGATTTGCTGAGTAGGAGCCTCTTCGTGTGCCAAACTTACAGAGTTTATTGGCTTGGGTGTCCTTTTGACATATCCCAATAGTTCAGGATTTCTGAACCAACTGACAAGAAACCTGGGCTATCCTGATTGGATTACTGCTCAAGATCTATTTATGGAGTTGGCAAAGGTATCCCTCAAATGACATAGGATCTTTGGGAGAAGGCTGGATGCCTGGAAAAAATGAGGCTTCTTTTATGAGCAAAAAGATAAGAGATAGTGCGTTTGACCTGGGTTGACAACAGCTCACCAGTAATTTGATGTAACCATATTTAAAGAAGTGTATGAATTCAGCAAATTCCATTCCAGGGAACACTACTGGAACATTGATTTTTCTATCCAGCAAGCCAGACTTCTGACACTTCAACTCTACCTCTCCATGGGTCCCTGGGGAGCAGTGTTGTCTTTTTTGGGGACATAGCCTTCACCTTTCTGAACAGTTGGGCACAAGGTCTATTTGCAGACATCCCACAGAACCAGGCAAGTATCTAATGTTACCAAGTTCCTGAATTTTTTTTTTTTTAAAGATTTATTTGAGAGAAAGAGAGAGAGGTGGGGAGGGGCAGAAGCAGAGGGAGGAAGAATCCCAAGCAGACTCTGAATGGAGCCCAAATCAGGGCTTGATCTCACAACCCTGAGATCAGGACCTGATCTGAAACCAAGTCAGACACTCAACTGACTTCGCCATTTAGGTGCCCTTAGTTCCTGAATTTCTAACATGAGCCAGTAGCCTGAGGATTTTCCAAATCAATTCACTTTAGAATCAAGTTTATTTCTGGATAGGCTTCAAAAATTTGTGGATTCCAGGGCTTCTCCGTGTTTCAGTGTACAAGTGGGAGAACTTGGGCCATCTGGTCTATCTAAGTCCCTAAGAGTGTCTCTGACAAATGAAACCACAGCTCCAGGGAGACTCTGAATTTAACCAAACACTAGTCTCCCCGGGAAGGTGCCATACATTAGTGTTGGGTGTGGATTCCCAGCTTACCAATACTGTCATAGCATCAATACTGATCATTTCTATGTCAAATATGTCTTATAGGACGCTTTTGTAAGCCTTAACAAAACTTATCTTTTTAATTTTATATACTTAGTTTTTCCTTAAGTTATATATCAGTGAATAATTTATGTGTTGTTTGCAGGAACTTAAGACCAGCTTTTTAACTGTAATCTTTAACAATATTTAATAGCTCTTAAATGCATGATCTAACTAAACAAAAATTTATTTTTGAGGTACCTTAAATCCATGACAATTTGCGATCAAAAGTATAGACTGTAGGAACAATGGCACTGGACACACATTACTTGCTTCCCCAGCCATCCCTCTTTCCCTCGCTTCCTTCCAACAGCCCTGGATTTTTTGAGGGGGACCCACATAGTTCTGAGGAAACTGACTCCACTTCTGTGGCTCCAGTGAATAATCAGTAATGGGCATGTAACCTAAGCCAGTTCATTCAGAATGAATCTCAGGACTGGTCTGGCAATATTGGGACACAGGTGTTTTCTTTTCCCTTCTAGATAGGAACAAAGATTCAGGTGATCCCAGGAGTAGTTGGCAGTTACTTTGGGTTCCTAGAACATTATTCATTCGTTTATTCAGCAAACATTTATTAACATCTACTACGTTCTAGATATCAAGATATAAAACTAAGTACAAAGCACATTAAGATTTATTTTCTAATGGAAGAAACAGAGAGGTGTAATGGGAGAGGGAGCGAATAAGTCAACATTCACAAAGCTGAAAGAACCAATTCTTGGTATGGATCAGATTAGTTGCTTCATCTGAGCTAGAAGTAGTTGTATCTGGGTATCCTTCTCATAGAGTTGGTATCATAATTAGTCTGCTCTGAACCATCCAATTAACTGTACTTTTACTGAAATTCCTTAAAGTAACCTGATTACAAAAGGAAGGATTGCAAAGTCTCCTCAACCCTCAATCACTGACTAGTGTCTTAATCCAAAGTAGAATCTTTTTTTTTTTTTTTTAAAGATTTTATTTATTTATTTGACAGAGAGAGGTCACAAGTAGGCAGAGAGGCAGGCAGAGAGAGAGGGGGAAGCAGGCTTCCCGCTGAGCAGAGAGCCCGATGCGGGGCTTGATCCCAGGACCCTGAGATCATGACCTGAGCTGAAGGCAGAGGCTTTAACCCACTGAGCCACCCAGGTGCCCCCAAAGTAGAATCTTAACTTGAAACTAGTCTTCTGCTTACATGTAAATATATAGACAGTAATGTCAATAATATGTTTCATAGCTAAAGAGGCAAGTAAGACACATTGAATATGCATTAAATGGTATATTGTATATGCCTTCAATTTTCATCTGGAGACGAGACAATAGCACTATGTGTCCTTAAAGACATCTTTTATGATATATATCCCTCTGTGAACAACTTAGATACAAACGCACCCACCATTACCACAGTACCAATATCTGGCCCATCTGAATAATTACCCAGGGAATATGTAAAATACCAGAGAGTCTAGGGCAGGTCTTTGCAATAGGTAGGCCTGGTGGGAGGAATATCTTCCTAGGGCATCTTATTAGAATCATCCAGGTAGTTTTTCCCAACTAAACACACCTACACCTACACCTTACCCTGGGCCACTCACTTACTTACTGCTGCAGTAGTACATCCCTTTTCCCCAATCAGTGTATCCTCTCTCTCACTTACAAAGGGTGGAAAAAAAGTTGAGGCTTAATCTAGTGAGTTGCAGCATGGAGAGAGGTCTGAAACAATGCACTGGGGGATAATAGCAAATTATCCAGCTGATGGAAGACAACCAGAATCATTAAAGCATTGTATGTATGTCATATATACATAAAAGCTCTGATCACTGTATTTTCTAATATTGGCCGAAGATAGAAAGACAAAAGTCATCATTTTATTTTACAGATTTGAATTCTAATATAAAATTTATGGGTCAAGTATCGCTAAGAGCTCCTACCAAATGGCTTCTTGTTGCGAAGGAAAATGTAAAGAACTTTTGCCTGGGTCACATGTAAAAATCACCTCCCAGTGTATATTATCTTACTACATGAGATACCTGGATCTAGACAGGTGACTCAATAGGAACCTGTGAGTGTCTAGCTAGACTAATATAATTATTGGTTGCCTAAAGTGTTTCAGCCTAAGCTTTAGAAATGCGGGAGACCAATGAGATAGGGTGAAGATTCCAGGGAAGTTGAAGAGGACAGCAAAAGGGAGCAAGGATTGTTAATAAAAAGTCTTTACAAAGGTTTCTCCTGCTTGTAGCGATTTCTGCATTACATCCAAAGAATACAAGGAAATGGTAAATTACATGGAAGAATGGCTTTCATATACTTTGCCAATCTCAAATGTGTTGAAAATAATTCCCTCCCCTTGTTTTACTGCTAAAACTGATTTGGGCTTCAGTTCAGCCTTTTACTCAATTATAAATTAGCTTCTTAGGGTATAAAGTTGTGAGATAAAGGGCTCAGTGTATGCTCTCCCACAGATGTCCCAACATTTCAGAGTTACAATGTCATTCTTATTTTTTCCATACTCTTGCTATATAGGTGAGCTGGAGTAGGACTTAAAACATTTAAGGATTTAAAATCAAACCCACCTTTTAAAAATTAACCCTCAATATCCAGATGGGTATTAAAAATTGGGGCTATGTTGAAAAAAAAAAAGCTACCATGTGAGAGAAACATTTTAAAGGTTCTCAAACTTTAAAAATGTAACAAAACTTAAAAAAAAAAGTTGAAAGCCCGTCAAGGTGGTAGCTCATTAAAGTTCCTCAAAATTACAGGGAATTTACACCGGCACAAGGATCCAAAATGTTAATGTTAGACACAGAGATGTTATTTAGCAAATAAAATGATCCCCAAAAGATGGAGGCTGGGGGGGGTGGGGGGCGGAGAGAGACTTCTGCTAAACTTCCGTGGAAAAAATTTCCAAAGAGCGTTGCGTTACAGATCAGAGGCAACCGTTGGGCCAGCGGCGTCCACAGCAGCGCGTCCCCCCTCGGCCCAGAGGCCGCGGAAGTCCCTCGGGTCGGGTCGCCTCTGCGCCCCCGGGGCCGCGCGTCCCCACCCCAGCTCTGTGCAGCCAACACCCGGCGTGGGCGCTCGCTCGGGATCGAGGCGTCCGGGCTCCCCAACCACAGCCACAACCCTGCCTCCCGAGCCGGCTCCCCGATTCGCAACTCAGAGGGCCAACGCAACCTATCCTTGTGGAGTTGTGCTGGGAATTATGCCTCTGCTGACTCCCCGAAAGGCGGCCGGGCTGCGGAGGACCGAAAGAGCTCGTCTGGGGGTTAGCGCGCTCACTTCAGAGGAACCTCCGCTCCCGGGACACGCTGGATGCGGCCGTGGAGGAAACCTGGCGGCGCTGGCCGATGTGGGGCGGCGGCCCACGCGAGGAGACACAGCAGGGGAGTCAGTAGTCCAAAGTTGGCCTAGGGCCCTGGGAAAAGGTGAAATTACCCCCTCAGTCCTCTCACGTGGGCCTGGTACGCCCCTCGTAGCGCTCGGGCGCACCTAGCCACCGCCCCACGGTCCCACCCGCGTCCCACCCTAAACTGGCAAAGAGCCGGTATTAGGACCGCGCGGAAGCGGCCGAGAGAGAGGGAGAGAGAGAGAGAGAGAGGCGGTCGGATAGCAGTTGGGCGTGGCTTCTCTGAGAGGCGGCCCCTGGGGGCGGGGACAACTACGCAACGGCTGACTCTGGCCGCTGATTGGCTGAAGTGCCTGCGCGGAGCCCGCAAGCGTCTCCGCCCGTCCCGGGCGCTCCTCCTCCTCTCCCAGCCGCTGGGTCCACACCGGCTCGCGAGGGAACCGCTCAGGCGCCGCCGCCCCAGCCCAGTGCGGACGACGGGAGAGAGGGAGGAGGAAGGAGAACACACTCGCCTGCTTGCTCCCACCCGCACTCGGGCTCCCAGAGCCGGCGCGGAGCCCAGGGGGAGGAGCCGCCGCGGGCACGCCCCGCCTCCGGCCCGGGAAGACGACGCCGGCGACCCCGCCGGCCGGCCACCGCCCCCCTCGCCGGCCGAGACCCGCCCCCGGCCCCGGCCCTGGCCCTCCCCCGGCGGCATGGAGGGGCCCCGCTCCTGACGGCCGCGCCGCCGCCTCGGCCCCCGCCCCCCCTCCCGGCCCCGCCCGCCTGCCCGCCCCCGCTCGCATGTCCGCGCCGCCTTAGCCGAGGATGCTGAGGATGAAGCTGCCGCTGAAACCGACGCACCCCGTGGAGCCGCCGCCCGAGGCGGAGGAGCCCGAGGCAGACGCACGGCCGGGCGCAAAGGCGCCGCCGCGCCGCCGCCGAGACTGCCGGCCGCCGCCGCCGCCGCCCGCGGGCCCGTCGCGGGGCCCGCCGCCGCCGCCGCCACCACCGCCGCCTCCGCCGCCGCCCCGGGGGCTCGGACCGCCTGTTGCTGGCGGAGCAGCGGCGGGGGCGGGCATGCCGGGCAGCGGCGGCGGAGGCGGCGGGCCCGCGGCGGCGCTGCGCGAGCAGGAACGAGTGTACGAGTGGTTTGGGCTGGTGCTGGGCTCGGCGCAGCGCCTGGAGTTCATGTGCGGGCTGCTGGACCTTTGCAACCCGCTGGAGCTGCGCTTCCTCGGCTCGTGCCTGGAGGACCTGGCACGCAAGGACTACCACTACCTGCGCGACTCAGAGGCCAAGGCCAACGGCCTCTCGGACCCGGGGCCACTGGCCGATTTCCGAGAGCCGGCGGTGCGCTCGCGCCTCATCGTCTACCTGGCGCTGCTGGGCTCGGAGAACCGTGAGGCCGCCGGCCGCCTGCACCGCCTCCTGCCCCAGGTGGACTCGGTGCTCAAGAGCCTACGCGCGGTTCGGGGTGAGGGTTCTCGGGGAGGCGTGGAGGACGAGCCCGGCGAGCGCCGGGAGGACGGCGAAGGCGAGGAGGACGCGGAGAAAGACGGTTCCGGCCCGGAAGGCAGCGGCGCCGAGCCCCGGCCCGGCGGCGGGCTGGGCTTCAGGGCCCAGGAGGAACTGCTGCTGCTCTTCACCATGGCTTCGCTGCACCCGGCGTTCTCCTTCCACCAGCGGGTCACCCTGAGGGAGCACCTGGAGAGGCTCCGCACTGCGCTCCGCGGGGGCCCCGAGGACGCGGAGGTGGAGGTGGAGCCGTGCAACTTTGCCAGCCCCCGGGCCCAGGTAAGGCGCGCGAGCCGCCCAGCACCCGCGTTGCGGTCACCGCCCCGGCGGCCTCCCGGGCAGGCCTGGCTTTCGGACGCCGCCTGGCCGAGTCTCAGCCCAGCGCAGGTGGCTCGGAATCCCCACCCCACGGCTCGCAGCCCCGTAATACCAATTATCGTTCTGCTGGGCGGTTCAGTTCCACTCTCCC
>CM053616.1:7920104-7952793 GCA_028646535.1 Procyon lotor | reverse complement strand
GGCAGCGCCTTCTCTTTCTCGCCATCTGGCGCTCCGGTTGCAGTTTTAAAGCTCTGCCTTATCCCCTCGCTGAGGTGTTCCAAAGGTGCGCTCTTGGCGTGCTGCCCTGATCTTTGGCACGAAGGGGCTCTTTTTGCTCCGTGAATGCCTGAGTTTTATTAAAAGGGGTCGTAGTGCTTTTGGCTCTTGTTGCTAACTTGATGTTCCCAGAAAAAACCTGATGTGGAGAGCTGCGAATTGACTCAAAACTAGATGAGCCGTAGCGCAGGTTGTATGGGTCAAGAAGCCTCTAGAGTGGGCTGCTTACACCTTTTACCTCTGGCGTAACTTATTTTCTATCAGACTTGAGTCTTGCCTACGGATTTGAGTCGGGGGGTATTTGTTGGGCCTTTAATGTAAGCATACATGTTGTTTTCTAGAAGTTGTTAAACACGAAAATGTAGTAGACAAGAATTCAGATGAGTCACTTGTCTCAAACATTAAGGTGAAATTTTACAGAGCCGTGAAAGCAATTTAATAATAATCTAGGCCCAATATAAAGGCCTTGATCATAATAATTTCATGGAGGAGAGGAGAGTAGGTTTCAGTTAGGGTAAAAACTAGGTACAGTAAGTTTATTTTCGTGGTTTACAGTCATTTAAAAGGTAGTAATTTGGTTGCCATACTTTCCAATTTAGATGATCTCCAGGAATGATATATTGGAAAGGGGGATTTTTTTTCTCCTTCCTTTTATGAAAGTTAATTCAACGTATGTATCTGCTGTCATTCAGTACTCGAACTAAAACTGGGCATTGTATTTCTCTAACGGCTGTGTGGACTCAGTACCATTGACAAGGAATTTGGGGGCTGGAAGGGATTTAGTGATACCTAGGCTGAGCCCCTCCTTTTTAAAACGAGGCTTCTGTGACGTGACTAACTCACATTTTAGAACATATTGTATCAGACTCCAGTGTAGTAATGCTAGTATCCAGTATTTTTTTGGTGAGCTTCAAATTTTGTCTTCCAGTGTCTATTTACTACTAATATGCAGCCGTGTATACTGTTGGTAAAAGCCCTTTTCCACTCTTAGCCTAGTCACTGAAATAATTCCAAAAAGTCCTATAAGCACTTATATTTGGAGAAGAAAGCCTGAAATCAGGAGCAATATTGTATCTTATTTTTTATTATTATTATATAGTGTAAAGGTGATCTTAGATTGTAGGTATATAAAACTGTCACAGTGGAACAGTTTTATTCCATTCATATCATTCCAACATGGGTAACCGATTTCTGATTTTAACTGTTAGGAGTCTCCCAACACCCCCCATTAAATTTTGCTTGTCATGAGAGGGTCAGAAGGCGACTAGAGAAAGGGAGATCTGCGTGCAAACTAGAGTAATGAGATTTTCATCTTGACTGCAGTGTGTGGCCTTCTCTGGCTACCGATGGGTGAGTGCTGGGAGGAGTGGGTAAAGTGAGGTTGGGCATCCTGCCATCAATTTCAGCACATCTTTACTTCTCAGGCAGTGCCCTGTGCTGGGGCCATCAGTTGAAGTGGGAGAATAAATCATACGGGATACGCGTACTACAGGTGACGCTGACGGCTATTTTTAGACACTGGTGGCGTGATAAACTTTTTCCTCTGGTAGCTTAGGGTTACCGTAACACATCATTCACGTCTTATTAAATTGTTCTGATCCCGCACTTTCTGCTGGTTAGCCTGGACTCCGAGGCTCTCAGCTGTGGCTACTTCTGGCCTTGAAGACATTTCCACCGATCTTGTTGCTCCCAAGCTGTCACTCCAAAGGCAGCTGATGGGGGTGGATGGATTTGCATCTCGATTCGCTGCAGTCCAGACCAGCTGATGCTCGGCCTTGCGCTGCCGGGACGCTACCGGTGGGGCAGGGCCCACCTCCGAGTCTGCAGGGAGGCGCCCGAGTCCGGCACGTCCCTCGCGTGGACGCGCCGCGGCACGTAGGGGAGGGCCCCCTCCCCTCCCGGTCACGCGCCGCGGCGGACAAGCCGACGCGTTTGGGGACCCGTCCCTCGGGGCACCTCCCCCCTGCAAGATGGCGGCCGCGGCCGCCCACGTGACTGGCGCGCCGGCCCCGCCCTCCGGTGGGCGGGCTGAGACAGGGCCGCGCCTCCCGGGGGCTCCCTTCGGCCCCAGCGGGCTAGGCCCGGGCGCGGCGCGGGGCCGAGCGGAGAACCACGTGGATGGTGCGCTCTGAGAACGGCAGGGGGGAGCTCGTGGGGCAGCCTTTTATTGCCCCGGAAGTAACCGTTTAGACACGTGTGTGTAACTTTTGGCCAGGAATCATTCTATTTCTCACTACTTTCATCCATACAAGACGCATAAAGTGGAACTAATTTCTTTTTCCATTAGAATAAAAGTATACTAGCCCGGAATTGTGTTTCTGGCTCTTTCAAGACTCGTATTCAATACCTAATATGCAGCAGCTTCTCTTTTAAAGTTTTCTAGTAACGTTTACAGATAGAGCATGTGTTTTTACACGAATTTTATGTTAGTTATATGCTTTCAAGTTGACCAGTCCCAGCAACTATTTAGTGACCTACCATGATTACGATGCTAACTAGTAGTTGAGGGGACAAGTCCACGAACTTACCGCTAGAATATACTAATTAGGTCATCGTGGAGGACTGAAAGAGGAGTCAAGTAGATTTTTACATTTAAAAGTAATATTTCTTGAGGGTTTTTTTAAATGTGATTTGGAAAATGTCATGTGATTTAGAGTAAATGTTACATTGGATTACAGCTTAAATATTGCCTTTAGGAGGCTTGTGCGTGAAGTTCACCTTCTTCAACTCCTGTGGTCTGCCAGTCACATATAAAATTCAACATACAATATGCATTAACATTGTCCTGGGAAATGGGTGTGATTGATGTAGTTTGCTGTGTTAATAAAGTTACAGACTGCCTATATAGCATAGCTGAAAAAAAAATGGTTTTAAAAAGGGGTCCCTCATTAGGAACCCAATCTATAAATGGCCTGTTAGCAATAGGGACAAAAAACCACCTAAGTTTTTAAAAAGATGCTAGTTTTTTTTGCCATTTCATTGAAAAGAGTAAGATAGCCAAGCTTCCTATCTTTGCATGCTGAAAGACTCTCCTAACTGCTCAGGAAAATGGATATTCTAATTTTGGGGACTTAACCCTCAATTAGCAACACAAAGGCCAAAAAAAAAAAAGCATAAAATGCATAGACTCTCATAGTAGTGGTTAGTAGTTAACATTCTGTGGTGGTGTTTCTCTGGAGATTGTGTTTTCAGTATCCTCAAAACATAGTTGCTTGGCAAATATCTTGAATAAAACAAACTGAAAATTTTAGATAGTATTTAGTGTTATTTGAATTCACAAGAAACATACCTGAACTCAAAAAAATTTAAGTGGCCATGGGTCTTACAAAAATCAATGAAGAGAACTCAAAAAATTGTTACTTTCTCATAGCATAGGTCGATTAATATGGTACTTGACAGTAAATATCACAATTCATTCTGATAGTACCGATAATGTACTGATAGTGTTAGGGTCTGGAAAAAAAAGAGTGTTAACACAAATCCTCCTTCTCTAAGATATCTTGAATGTGTATGTGGCAACACTAATCCTAGCATGAGCACTGACTGAAAATGAGAGGGAAGAGGTCAGTGGTCAGGATTCCTGCTATTAGGCACTAAAAAGATGCTTTCTAAAAGTGATTTTAAGAAGAATGACTCTAAACTCCCAGATAATAAATACCTTTATTTAATTGTTGGCCACCACTGGGAGATTTTAACTATTTGAATAGCATCACTGGAGCCGTGGTCGAGGAGAAGGCTTTCCTCCCTCCTACAGTGGGGATAATAACAGTGCTTATGTGAGATTGTTAGGATTAAATGAAGGAGTACTTGTAGAATAATGTCTGGCACATGATCTTCGCTAAATGTTAGCAATTATAAATAAAAGTTAAGTCTTGTTTGGAAGGTGGTGGTAAGAGGAATGGGAATAGCATCTCACAAATTACCAGTGGGGCACAGAACCGGCCATATCTTTTGTGGGAAGTTTTGGTTTGGTTTGGCTACAGCAAAGTATAAGGGCAGTTCAGTTAATAAAGGCCATTTTCCTGGAAGAGGTTTATAGAATATGAGAGTGAGTGATTATTCGGAGCTACCTTCTCCAGGGTATCCTTCTCCAGTTACTTCTGGTTTTCTCTGTAGTGATTTTTCTCAGGGAAGGACTCAAGGAAAGTCTTACTTAGAACCACAATAGGGGGAGAGGGTGGGAGAGATGGAGAGGAGGAAACTACTTTTCCTCATGTTAAGTAGTGTGGTACATACACACACACACACACACACACACACACACACACACGTCTTTTGTTGGTGCTACCTTTTATGATTTTTTAGGTGGGGGGGGAACAGGAAGTATGCTGTAGAGGTGACCAAAGGCCTTGAAGAGTGATGCCTATTTAGCAGTGGACTTGGCTTACATTCCTGCTCTGCCATTCACTCTGTGACATTAACCAGGCTATTTAAGTTCCTGAGCCTCAATCTTATATGCGAAATGGGGATAATAACTTTCTTTTGAGGTTGGGTGATTGAATTAATGAGATAACGTGTAAAACAATTCACATATTGTCTTGAGTAGGAATTTTCTGTTGAGAATGATGCTCAGTGCATTTTTCTTTTCCACTAAGATGTAGCCACCCACATTGTTTATACCGGTTGTATTCAGGAATGGGCCTTTGTTTTTTTCTTCCCGCTTATGTAGTATTCTCCATATTGTTCTCTATAACCATACCTCTGAATTGATTGGTATTCAGGAAGGATGGGTAATTGGAAAGGTAGTGTTTAAGATATTTATTTGGGGCAGTTATTTTTAATTTTTAAAAATTTATTTATTTGAGAGAGAACATGGGAAGCAGAGGGCGAGAGAGGGAATCTCATGCATATTCTGTGCTGAGCATGGAGCCCAAGTCCAGGCTCGATCCCATGACCCTGAGATCATGATCTGAGCCGAGATCATGACCTGAACCCAAATCAGGAATTGGACCTTTAGTTGACTGAGCCAGCCAGGCACCCCTGGGGCATTTATTTTTAATATTTACATTGTAAAGATCTGGTATGCCACAGATAAAATAAAACCAAAGGAAGCATTTCTCTGGGTCACAAATTATTAAAATACATATTCTCTCCATAGTGGGTTCGGGGATAGGAATGGGGAACATCCATATTTTGATTTTGGATTATCATTAACTCCCATGCAGCCATGATCTACTTTAAATCTTTATCCAGTTTTCACATTTAGTTAGGAAACTATCCTATAATTTAAAGCTGTTTTGCAGTTTTGTTAGATTACATACTTTTTTTTGTTACTTCAGAACACAGCCTGCAATCTATGCACAATAAAGGAACATTTTATGCTTTTTTAATTAGAAGCTACTAAATTGGTTGTTTTTTAAGCTTATTATTTTTGTCTTTCCTTGAGAAATATTAAGCTAAACTTTTTTTTTTCAGAGAGAAGCAAAAAAGACATGCACTACCCTCAAAACCAACTGAACTTCACTTTTATCGACTTCTTTTCATCATGGAGGACTGTGGAGCAGCACTCCTCTTACAGAGAATGCTTTGTCGCAGAGCCTGCTTCACGCAGCCTGTGTAAACAGTCACTCTAGAAGGGAAATGCCTCATCGAGTGTTGCCCTTACACGTGGCAGGGCTCCTGGGCCCTTGGTAGGCCATTTCCCTTCTGTCCTTCCTATGCCCCAGGGAACCTTTGGCCTTTAATTCCCTTCTCGGTGTCTTGGCTCATTGGCAATGTTTCATGCTTATTCAAGAATTAACTTGAGGTCACATACAGGTTTTATAAAGGTCACTTTGGCGAGTTGTTTAGTCTTTACAAGTTCCAGGCTGCTCAGTCAAAAATAGGATAGCATCACCATTCCTTGCATATAACCGCTGTGAGGATGAACCTGATCGTGTGTGTGGAAATGCTGGGCAAATGAGAGTCAGATATATATATCCACAGGTCTGGCCACTGCCCAAAGAGGGACTGGCGCAGTTGGGTTGTGGTGGATGAACAGAAATGCCAGAGTTGGAAGAGCTGGTAGGGGTTGGGTTGCCGAGGGCCTTGACAGACCGGGGAAAGGACTCGGATGTCAACACGTTGCAGTGAAATTGAAAATCTGTGTGTGTGCACTGGTGGTGTGTCTTTCTGCAACATCCACTGTCATTTCATGTGTGATCTGTATGAAAAGCATGAATCATTGATTTGGGGGGAAAATAAAAACTCCCAGTGGTACCATTAAACTTCTCATGAATCTGATTGGCTTGATAACCTTAATCCTCTCTTCCCCTCATCCTTGCTGTCACCATTTTCTTCTGGGACTTTATTCCTAAAGGATTCTGCCGTTTGCAGCCTTTCCACTTCTTCCCTGTTGGATACCGCTGGCAGATGTGTCTTCCTAAAGCAGTGTTTAATCACATCACCTTGCAGTGAGGGATGGAGCCTGGCCTCCAGTAAGTCTTTGGTCTTAAAATCCGTCTCCCACTTTCTTTACACATCCCATCTTCCATTCAAAGCTGGCCTGTGCCATCACCTCCCGCCTGATGTTTGCTGGAATTGTCCCTGTGGCTGTCTTCTCATAAGATTCTTTATTGCCTCTTCCAGCAGCATGTGTATCCCGTGCTGTAATTTTGGTATTTCTATGACTTTTTTTTTCCTGTTTGTTTTTTTTTAAACTTTACATTGAAACATTCTTAACTTATAAGATTGACCTTAACTTATAAGATTGACCTTCCTCCTAGATTTTAAGTTCCTCAAAGGCTTAGGCATTGTCTCTCTCTCTCTCTCTTTTTTTTTTTTTGGTCAGCGTTGCATATATCCTAAAACTCACTCAAAATTTCTTATGCTTAGGCTTTTTAGATAGGGCTCTGAAAAATGCCAGTATGATAAATTGATTTAAAACAAAGTACATCAGGAATTGTTTTTTTGTTTTTTTTTTCTTTGTATGAATTCTACTTCCCAGCTACTTTGTAACAGTCTTTGCAGCTCTATAGTACAGGCACAGCTGTTCTGGAAATAATAGAAGGAATTGCTGCTTTAGGTAAAAGCATGGAGCAGTATAGATTTGAACTGAATCTTCAATTGGTGAATGGTCAGTAATTGTATTTATTAATTATTCTTCCAAAATCAGGCCATTTGTAGTCCTAATGAAGTTTTTTGTGTGGGGGCATGCGTAAGTTGGAGCAGACCTGTGGATGGTGCTTTGATGGAGGGGAAGAAGTCGTAAAATCAGAAGCTGTCTTCTCACTTGAGCAGCTGCTTATAGTTGTCTGGTGTTGATTTCCAATCTGTTTCAGAGCAGAGGAGGCAGATACCCAGCTGATATAGTATCTTGCTCAGGATCAGAAAGTTAAAATCTCTGGTCACTGAAGTGAGCGGTCTAAAGTCTAAGAATGGGGAATTTTTGCGCTTCTTGTTAGGAATATATAAAGAAACCTAACTTTCCCCGATATATTGTTTTTCATGAGGGGAGGGTATCAAATGACTGCGATTCACCGGTGGTCCGAGAAGCCACAGTAGGGTCCTGTGTGTTTGGAGGGCACTTCTTGAAACGGAGGCCATCAAGCTTACGGAGAGGTTGCCTGATGAAAAGAGGGGTCTTGGGTGGTTTTGTTTGGGGAAAGTGCCTGCTCTAACAGGTGATGTTAAACAAGTCCTACTACAGCGTTTCTCCACACGGTCCTGTTGACCAACCTAGCAATCAGTCACTGTCAAAGATCCATTTTAAACTCTGTAAGCTTGCGTTTCTGCATGGTTCCCGGAACGGTTCCCCACTGGAGCTGAAGGCCGAGGCTCTGCTGCAGGAGCTGGAGGGCCGGGCAGTGCCGTGGGCGGTCAGGCTTCTGAGCCCAGGTCTCCGTTCCTACAGGACCCCTTGAGTCTCCTCCCTCATCTCCTGTGGGATGGGGCAGGGAAGGAGAGGGCAGTTGGCAGGTGTCTACGGGCTGGGGAGGAGAGCACAGCCTCTCTGGATCTGCTGCTACTCATCATCAGGGGTGTGTTCTTTTCACCTCCCTAAAACATCTGGTAAAGTGAGGATTTAAAGGTTTGGGGGCTCTTGTCCAGGGGATGTAGCTGTTCCTGGTTTAGCATCCTAGTTCTAGGGAACAAGAGGAGATCTTTTCCTTTCTGTAGTAGGAAAGCAGAAGCTTGGTTAGTGAACACAGATGCTGATTCTAAAGGTGGGGGGATTCCAGCTTTGGTTTAGGCTGGGAGGCTGTTACCACCACCCCCCACCCATTCACCCCCCGCCTTCCATACCTTGTAGTTTGTGGCCTAGGACAGTTTATAGTTCTCACCCAGCCACCTGTCAGCCCCAGATGCCTACTAGAGATCGCGCTATTCGCATTGGAAGCAGAAACACAAAGGGAGTTTTACAAGGAAAACCTCAAGGCCAGTGACATTTTTCTGGGATGAAAGCTACCGCCCTCCTCCTCCCCCGTAGGCTTCCCTCTCAGCATTCTTTTGCTAGGTCTTCCCTAATTGCACACCCTATAAGTTCAGTTCGCTAGAAAAGACAATGACGTCAACAATTTGAATGGTTTTTAAAATTTGTAATGAATTCATGGAGCCCCCAGAATATGGAGAAAGTTATGATGATGTTCCCCCCCCTTCTCATTCCACCCACCCAACTGCTGTCCGGCCCTGCTCTGCACAGGTCGCTGCTCCATGTTACGTTGGGGAGACCTGCAGAGCTGCTGTCACCATGGTCACGGCCGGTGTGGGGGCTCTGGTGGCAGATAGGACACATGGGTTCAGCGAACTGTGCCCCCCCCCCATTCAGTGGCCAGGGTGCACTGACCCCTGCTGTCAGAGGGGCCGTTCTGCTACATTCATCTTACACCTTCAAGCCAGATGAAACAGAACTTACAAGGGAAGTGGGCCCCGATCCCCGCAGAGAACGCTCGCAATGCTGTCCCCAAGCCGCTGACTCGGGTCCCCCTCTGCTGAACTGTGGCACGACAGGTGTCGGCTTCCTGTGCTGTCCCCTTGCTTCCCACACAGCAGTTGCCCTGGTTGCTGGAAGGCGACCCAGGCGTCACCGCAGGGCAGGGCGAGCTCTGTCATTGAGTGGAAATGAGGCAAATGCCTGCCCCTTCTCAGCACCTCTCAGAGAAGCAGCAAGGGGCTTTTCCCTCTCCTCGGCACCTTCCCTTTTCTTCCACCAAAGCAGATGGAACTGGATTTCTCAGGACATGTTTCCCAGAACTAATCATTTTCTCACATTCAAAGCATGGTTTTTATGAATCTTGCTTAAATAATAACATCTTTTAGTTGGGATCCTGGTGATTGAAAGAAGAGAATTTAAAACCTGTGAGTGTGTAACAAGTTACCCCCAAGCTTAGTGGCTTGAACCAGCCCCATTCTATTATTATGTCGCAGAGTTCCATGGGCCGGAGTTGTAGACGCGCGACTCAGAGCGCAGGCGGCTTGTCTTGGCTGCGGGGTGTCTGGAGAAGGAGGCTGGGCCCAGCCCGGGGTCTTCTCTCTCTGCCCTCTCTGCGGGTGCGGCCGCCTTGGGGCAGGGGCACTGTGTACACCGTGGCTCGGGGAGTCCAGGCCGCAGGGCTTCTGGGGACCTGCCCCGGCCGTCCCGAACGTTCCTTCCCTCAGTCTGTGGGTCAGGCACGTCTCAGAAAGCCGGCCGAGACCACCAGCTGGGGGGTTAGATCCACTTTTCAGTGGGAGGGCCATCAAAGTATTTTTAGCTCTATTTGATCTGCCACAAAACCTTAATAGGATGTTGTGATTAGATACTAATGTTAGTATTCGAAGTCTCACTTGATGAGTGTAAAAAAACTTGTGAAGAATTTAGTACATTAAAAAAAAAGCTATGAAATTCTGAATTTATGTTTTAATAGAGAACATCTTGGTGTTTTTAAATTCAGTCTGCATCAAAGGACTAGAGGAAACATGCAGAACACTGTTAGATGAGCTAAAATAAACTCCATCTACAGGTTGACCTTTGTTAAAGTAAAAGGAGGCCAGTGTGACCTTTGTTTTCCATGGTATGTTAGAAGAGTCTCTTTCAGGCTGTCCAGCCCCGTGACCGTTTCAGACTTTCCCCACACTGGTGAAATCTCAAGTCTGTAATTGTGTTGGATGTACTTGTATGAAAGTTAAATCGGAGTAATCTGTGGAATGAATGAGCTGTCCAGCCTGCCTGTGGTACGTGAGGCGGATTTGCAATCACCGGGAGCTCTTAGGGGAGGCTCGCCCGAGGACAGAAAACGCTTTACTCAGATGAGTTTCAGAAAGGAGAGCACACACATTGTAATGTTGTAATGTTTTTTGTGTTCCTGTGCGTATTTTTTGCAGGCTTAGAATTTTTTAACTTCATTTCTTAACCCAAGCACAGAAAAATTCTCCACTTCTCCTTTGGTCCTGACACTTTCATCCAACTAGGCTTTGTAAAAGGCCAATTCGGGCGTGTCATCTATAGTGCGTTTTCCTGGGAATCTGAACTTAATAGAGAAAGTGAGTGTAATGCCTCTCTGGAAGATTCCATAAACCAGTGGCTCTCAGATTTTGTGGCACCCTTCCCCCTACTCAGAGTAAAGGAAGCATATGTGACATGTGGAAAGGGGACACGGCAGAATAGAGAGCCATTCCCTGTTGGGATCCGTAAACTTGATTCTGGTCTCTGAAGCTCACAAGGCTTTAGATTAAATTTTTATTAAAGTTATAAAATTGTGAATTTTCCACATAGTTTCTGAACTTAGTTTAAATGATTTTATAGCATTGATGCATCCTGAGACATAGGGTGGGAGAAAATTAGTAGATATTTCATGGGTTGATGAACTTAGGTCCTTGGAAAGACACTCAAACTCCATTTTTCTCCTAGGTCATTAAACAGGAGGCCTTTGCCTGGCTGTTAAAGTATAACTTTGACTTTAAAAATTTGATTTTGACTGTGAAGTGGACGACTTTCTCATGGTTGCTTTAATATAATATTTGTGGAGGCAGCATAATAAAATTATTTTTTAAAATTTTTATTTTTATAGGGGCACCTGAGTGGCTCAGTGGGTTAAAGCCTCTGCCTTCAGCTCAGGTCATGATCTCAGGGTCCTGGGATTGAACCCCGCATTGGGCTCTCTGCTCAGCGGGGTGCCTACTTCCCCCTCTCTCTCTCTCTGCCTGCCTCTCTGCAGAGGTTGAGTGTCCGCCGTTGGTTTCAAACACTACTCTCGTTTTCTCCATCACATGGTGTCCAGTGTCCACGTCTTAGAGACAGTGCCCCCCGCCCTGGTCCCGTCCTGTCCCCTCCTGGGGACAGCAGCAGCAGGAGGGACGTCCAGATGTCTACTTCCTTCCCGTTCTCTTGCCCAGAAGTTACCGGACAATACTGTCTCTTTAAAAATAAAATTTAAAAAACTTAAAAAAAAAAAAAAATTTACACCACCTTATACCAGTTAGAATGGCCAAAATCAACAAGACAGTAAACAAGTGTTGTTGTTTACACTCTGACAGTAAACAAGTGTTGTTGTTTACACTCTCTGCCTACTTGTGATCTCTCTCTCTATGTCAAATAAATAAAATCTTAAAAAAATTTTATTTTTATTGTAAAATTAATAACATAAAATTTGCCATTTTGACACTGTTTTTGTTTTTGGGTTTTTTTTGTTTTTAAATATTTTTTATTTTGGTAAAATGTATACAATGTAAAATTAGCCATTTTAATTATTACTAAGTATACAATTTTGTGGCATTAATTATGCTCACAGTGTGTGCAATGGTCACCACTATGTACCTCTTTGTATCACACTGCATTTTTTTAAGTTGCTTTTTTATTTATTTATTTTTTATTTTATTTTTTCAGTGTTTCAAGATTCATTGTTCATGCACTACACCCAATGCTCCATGCAATACTTGCCCTTCTCAGTACTCGCCACCAGGCTTACCCAACCCTCCACCCCTCTCCCCTCCGGAATCCTCAGTTTGTTTCTCAGAGTCCATAGTCTCTCATGGTTGTCTCCCCCTCTGATTTCTCCCAATTCACCCTTCCTTTCCTTCTCCCGATGTCTTCCATGTTTTTCCTGATGTTCCACACTTAAGTGAAATCATATGATACTTGACTCTCTCTGCTTGACTTTTCATTCCACGTAATCTCTTCTAGTCATGTCCATGTTGATACAAAAGTTGGGTATTCATCCTTTCTGATGGAGGCATAATATTCCATTGTATATATGTACCATATCTTCTTTATCCATTCATCTGTTGAAGGGCATCTTGGTTCTTCCCACAGTTTGGCAATTGTGGCCATTGCTGCTATGAACATTGGGGTACATATGGCCCTTCTCTTCACTGCATCTGTATCTTTGGGGTAAATACCCAGTAGTGCGATGGCAGGGTCATAGGGTAGCTCTTTTTAATTTTTTCAGGAATCTCCACACTGTTTTCCAAAGTGGCTGCACCAACTTGCATTCCCACCAACAGTGTAAGAGGGTGCCCCTTTCTCCACATCCTCTCCAACATTTGTTGTTTACTGTCTTGTTGATTTTGGCCATTCTAACTGGTGTAAGGTGGTATCTCAGTGTGGTTTTGATTTGAATCTTCCTGATGGCTACTGATGATGAACATTTTTTCATGTGTGTTTGCCATTTGTATGTCTTTGGAAAAATGTCTGTTCATGTCTTCTGCCCATTTTTTGATGTGATTATGTTTTTTGAGTGTTGAGTGTGAGTTCTTTATAGATCTTAGATACCAGACTTTTGTCTGTACTATCATTTGCGAAAATCTTCTCCCATTCCGTGGGTTGCCCATTTGTTTTGTTTACTGTTTCCTTTGCTGTGCAGAAGCTTTTTATCTTAATGAAGTCTCAAAAGTTCATTTTTGCTTTTGTTTCCTTTGCCTTTCGAGACATGTCCTGAAAGAAGTTGCTATGGACGATGTCGAAGAGGTTACTGCCTATGTTCTCCTTTGGGATTTTGATAGATTCCTGCCTCATGTTGAGATATTTTACCCATTTCGAGTTTATCTTTGTGTATGGTATAAAAGAATGGTCAAATTTCATTCTTCTATACATAGCTGTCCAGTTTTCCCAGCACCATTTATTGAAGAGACTATCTTTTTTCCACTGGATATTTTTTCCTGCTTTGTTAAAGATTATTTGACCATAGAGTTGCAGGTCCATCTCTGGACTCTCTGTATTGTTCCACTGGTCTATGTGTCCGTTCTTGTGCCAGTACCATGCTGTCTTGGTGATCACTGCTTTGTAGTAAAGCTTGAAATCCACGTGATGCCCCAGCTTTGTTTTTCTTTTTTAACATTTCCTTAGCAATTCGGGGTCTTTTCTGGTTCCATACAAATTTTAGGATTGTTTTTTCCAGCCCTTTGAAAAAAAAAAAAAACAGTGGAATTTTGATCGGGATGGCATTGAAAGTATAGATTGC
This sequence comes from Procyon lotor, assembly GCA_028646535.1. Taxonomy (NCBI): domain Eukaryota; kingdom Metazoa; phylum Chordata; class Mammalia; order Carnivora; family Procyonidae; genus Procyon; species Procyon lotor. Next base: position 7,939,360 of record CM053616.1, on the reverse strand, counting down.
TCTGGGAAGTGTAGACATTTTGACAACGTTTACTCTTCCGATCCACAAGCATGGAGTGCTTTTCCACCTTTTTGTATCTTCTTCAATTTCTTTCATGAGTGTTCTGTAGTTCCTCAAGTATGGATCCTTTACCTCTTTGGTTAGGTTTATTCCCAGGTACGTTATGGTTCTTGGTGCTATGGTAAATGGAGTCAGTTTTCTAAGTTCCCTTTGCATTCAGTACGTTCACATTCTTTTTTTTTTTTTTAGATTTTATTTATTTGACAGAGAGAAACATAGCGAGAGAGTACAGTGAGAGAGGGAACACAAGCAGAGGGAATGGTAGCGGGAGAAGCAGGCTTCCCGCAGAGCAGGGAGCCCAATATGGGGCTCGATCCCAGGACTCTGGGATCATGACCTGAGCCAAAGGCAGGCGCTTAATGACTGAGCCACCCAGGTGCCCCAGTATGTTCACATTCTTGTGCACCCGTCACCACCATCCATTTCCAGGACTTGTCTTTTATCCCAAACTGAACCTCTACATCCATGAAGCAAATACTCCTCTCGGCCCCGGCCCCGGCACTGGTAGCCGCTGTTCTGCTTTCTGTCTCTGTGATGGTACCTCATGTGAGTGGAATTATACTTTGTTCTTTGGTGCCAGGCTTATTTCACTTAGCACGATGTCCTCAGGACTCACCCACAGTGTAATATGTATTCAAGTTTTGTTCCTTGTGTAGGCTGAATACCGCTCAGTGGTGTATACCTGCCACATCGCGTTTATCTGTTCGCCCAGCAGCGGACATTTGAGCTTCCACCTTTTGGCTGTTGGAGTGATGCTGCTGTGAAAAAATCATTTGTCCGAGTCCCTCGATTCTCCACCTGGGAGCGGCACTGCGGGACCACATGGTGACTGAGCATCTGAGGAACTGCTGCGCTGTTTTCCCTTCCCAACGGGTGATGCCCGAGGGTTCCTGTTGCTCCACATCCTCACCAAACGTTGGCATATTCTGTGTTTTTTGGAGAAAGGCCATCTTAATGGGTGCGAAGCAGTATCTCTTTGTGATTTTGATTTGCATTTCCCTGATGAAAACTATTTGGGATTTTTTGTTTTGTTTCAGATTTTGCGTTTGTATTTCAAAGTATTATTTTTAATTGATGAATCACAAATGAGCAGTGTAGAAAAATATTCTGTAAAAAATGGTTGACGTATTCAACTAAACTTCTTCCAGTAAACACAAGTATTTGAGGGGATTACGGTGCTTACTTATGTTGATTTTTGAAGTATTTACAGCAGTGTTAGGCCAATGCTATTGTATGACTTTGTTGTAAATGATTATATGGTCTGGATTAGGAAACTGGTAAATTTGTTGTTGCTAGAAGAATTCTTGCGGTCTGCCTTTTTAAAATCATTAATATTGAAAATTGGTGAATGTCATCATGCTAAATGTTTTGGAAGTTGGATGTTGATGAAGAGATCTGTGCTGTCCTTATTAAGTGGTTCTGTGTAGACAAAGGCTTATTTCCTTGGGTTTCTGCAGGAAGATAAGCTATATATGAGGCTCAAGCTTAGCTCCCAGGAGTGTCTGATGTTATGCTTTAGTCCCAGAAATAGAGCTGTCAACGGGCGGTCATACTTGCTGTCAGGCTAGCATGCGTGATTAGACAGCAGAACAAAATATTTTAAGTTAGGATTCTTGGGAAGTGTTGGCTCTTCTGTTTGCTTCATTTCTAAATTGACAACAGTTTTTTTTTTTTTTAATTAATGTATATTACTTATTGCACATTTGTCAAATTGTAATTATTGAAATTGGGGTGGTTTGTTCTAAGTAGTATTTTGAGATTCTGAACATGAAGGGGTAAAGTGTGCATTGTGATAAAGAATAGTTCTTTTTTTGTTGTTGTTGAGATTTTATTTATTTATTTGACAGAGAGAGATCACAAGCAGGCAGAGAGGCAGGCAGGGATAGAGGGGGAAGCAGGCTCCCTGCTGAGCAGAGAGCCTGATGTGGGGCTTGATACCCGGACCCTGAGATCATGACCTGAGTCGAAGGCAGAGGCTTTAACCCACTGACTCACCTAGGCGCCCCCATAAAGAACAGTTCTAAGGCTGTTTTATTTTTTTGGCTGAATCAGTGTGTTGTAGGAACAGTATATGCGCTGCTTTGCATACACTGTGTGTGTGTGAGAGAAAGCTGTGTGTGTGAGATAAGCAGGCCCTTCCTGACTCCAGGCACCAGTTCTCCCAGGAGTAAAACCTCCTCCAGTTCCCTGAGGGTAGGGATTGGCCGAGCAAACTCAGATTTGTGGCACCCAGTTACTGTTTGGTGGTTTAACATGACTAATGGTAAACCTACTGGCGGTACTCATTTTTATTCAGAAAGATTTGGCAGATATTGATGACAACCTTTTGTGAGACCTTTTCCTACCAAAGCATCACTAAAATCAAGTAGTGAATAAAAATTGCAGTAATTAATGTAAAAAAGAAAATTCTCGTGTGTATGGGGTGTCACCATAAAGGGAAATTCTTGTGTGTATGGGGTGTCACCATAAAGGAAAATTCTCCTGTGTATGGAGTGTCACCATAAAGGGTATCCTCTTTTATCTGTGTTCCTTTGATTCTGGTTCACTGCGGTTCGAACTGACATTACTGGGAAGTCCGAGTGATAATGTGCAGTATGTCCCAAGAATGTTGGGACAGTAAATCATTGATAGAATATTACTGTGAAATGAAGATAAATACTGGTTCCTTTTTCTTACTGGTGAATGCCAATTTGTGCCTTTCTACCCTTAACATGTAATCAGCTATTGGAGCTCTAAAAATTGCTCTTAAAATGGTTGCTGTTAAAAGTATAAGACTTAATATGGTTTATTTCTGTGGAGTTGACTCTTCTTAGTCTGTGGAGTAGATTAACATGTGCCCCTCTTTCTCATCTAGAACGATTCTGCTCATGGTGATTACACGCCAAGTAACGAAGCCAGTTTACTAGAACAAGCCCCAATACCTCATGATGGACTTCCTGTGGCACCTCATAGAACCCAGCGAGAAGGTATGCTTGGTTTTTGTTTGTTTGTTTTTTTAAAGATTTCATTTATTTATTTGACAGAGAGACACAGTGAGAGAGGAAACATAATGAGGGAAAAGTAGGCTTCCCACCAAGCAGGGAGCCCGAGGCAGGGCTCCATCCCAGGACCCTGGGATCATGACCTGAACCAAAGGTAGACACTTAATGACTGAGCCACCCAGGTGCCCCAGTGTGCTTGTTTTTTGTAAACTTACAGGGGAAGGTTGCAGAGTGCTAGTTACCTTGGTTAACTCTAATTCTTCTCTCTCTTTTTTGGAGTAAAAACATCCTCCAGGTCCTAGGTTTGGTTCAGGCGCCAGTCCCCCACATTTTGGAGCCTGCATCTGGGCTCCCACTTTGCAACCTTTGGCCTGTCCTGGCTTGTGGTTACTTGGTTCTGCCTTGCGGTTGGTTGTCGTAATCTAGTTGCATACTTTCAGAGGGCAAAAACCTTCACTTTTTCCCAAAGTATTTGGTAGAGTGCTTTATCTGGAGAATGTGCTCAGCATTTCCTGAAAAAAGAAATTTTACGGAAGTTCACTGTAAGAAAGTGAAGAAATTTCTTACAAGCCCATGCTTCCTACAGTAAGGCAGATTTCAAGGGGGCTGGGATGGGGGAATTGAAAGGGCATTTTTATCTGAAAAGAAAGGAGTTCGGATATTCACTTTTCTTCATATTTAGGAAGTCTCTTAACCTGAGGGGAAAATTGAAATGGAAAACTTAGACGCCCCCCGCCTCCCGGGTAACCTTGACATGAGGTGTGTGCTGGAAGCATCACTCAGTTATGGCAGCTCTGAATCAACATCGTTTCTGTCTCCTTTCAGTCCCAACAATAGTCCTTTTTGTGTAGTACATTTTTCCCCACAGAGGAAAAGTCTCTTTTTCAGAAGAGAGAAACTGAGAACTGAGAAAAAAAACTCTTTCTCAGTTTGCACATTTTCCTCAGAGGAAAAGTAGGTGTGCATGCTTAATGTTTTTAAAAAAGCTATATAATTACCTATTCCAGCCTAGTCAAGACTGTGGAACCACCTGACTCATAGCCTCCTTCAGCCACACTCGCTGCACGCGCGAGTGACCCACGGCAGAGTTTGCTTATACAGTGAAGGTCCTTTTCTTTTTCTTTTTTTAATAGAAAATGTTTTAAAAAACAAAAAATGACATCAAAATGCTAACACCCGCAAGATGGTACTATAGATGATATTTCTCATGTTCTTTATTTTTAAACAAACACATGTGATCTCTGCTGCTTAGTTTTAATTTATGAGGGCTGGAGGGAGTCTCCTTACCGGCCATCCCTCACCATAGTCTCGTCTTGCTCATCTTGATTCTGGGAGATCAAGGCTAAAGACACAGCCATAGTCCCTTACCCCCGAAGGCCCAGCGGTGCCCCTACCCTCACCTAGCCCACTGGTTGGCAGACGTAGAGCTGCTTTGTATTTTCTGAACATAGATTAGTTGGTTGTTGTAATAACAACGTAAGTTGTTATTAAATAGCACCATTCTTTACATAATTTAATAGGAAAGCTTTTGAAAACGGCAGACCCTCCCTGCCCCGCGTTGGCCTTGGTTGTGCTGCATCGGTTCTTAGGAGTTCCAGGCTTCCCACCTGGCTTTTGAGATTTTCTCTTGTCTGTCCTCAGCATTTCTCACCCAGTGAGGGGACATAATCCTAGAAGTGGGCCACCAAACACCATATATTTGGAAAGTTGGCACAAAATACTGGTAGCGGTATCTCCTTTGTGGGGAATGTCTGCTTTCCAGCGAATTTCTGTACCTTAGGTTTCCTGTTTTCTCATTGCTCACTGTCCGTAACCTGTAACAATCATAATTCTTCTGTCTGCTTTTGTTACTTTATGTATTCTCCTTCATCTATTTTAACTTCTTTCTCTCCAAGTAAATCCTTTCCTTTTCTTTACCATCTCCCGTCCCCTGAATTTTAACAGTGACTCTAGTCTGTGGACTCCCTCTCCTAACTCTCCTGTGACCTTTGTCATGTTCATGACTACAGTCTCATTAGTGCTCACACACTGTTTCTTCTATTTATACCCTAAACAACAGCTTCCCTCTCTTTCTTTTCTTCTTTCTTTCTTTCTTTCTTTCTTTCTTTCTTTCTTTCTTTCTTTCTCTCTCTCTCTCTCTCTTTCTCTCTTTCTCTCTCTCTTTCTCTTTCTCTCTTTCTTTCTCTCTCTCTCTCTCTCTCTCTCTCTTTCTCTCTTTCCTCAAGTCCCTGTATTATGGTTAGTAGACTGGCTCTTTTCAATTGTAAAGATATTGACTTCCTGAGAGATGATATTAAATGAGTAGTTTAGGAGTTTGCACATTTGCTTATTACTTCATTAACAAGCTGACATCTTACCTAGTTCAATTCAGAATTACTTATGTAACTTAGGACCACTATTTTATCTATGTAATGAATTGTGAAAAGTTTTGCTATAGTGAACCTTTACAGTGAAGTTCATTAATAACGTTATGTTTGTAATACTATTATATGATATTGAGGGTCCTGTCAAGAACAGCAATTTTTAAATTCCCAATGGGAAAGAAAGTTTTTATCACTTTTATATATTACTTCTGAATTTTTTTTTTTTAAGTTTAAACAAAAACTAGGTATTTTCTAGTTTACTCCTACTATGCATAAAAAATTGAATAAAGTGCTCTATGTGGTAATTGGAATAACAAGCATTTTGAAGATGATCCTCTAGAAAAAATCATCTTTACTGTAGGTGTATTTTGTTTATTTATTGGTGCTTGGATGCTTGGAACTCTTGAGGTACTCGGCATGCTGAATGGATACAGGAAAAAATTTACGGATGAACGGCACATTGCTATGCTTCTTTGCTTTTCGGTTTTATGTCATGATTTAAGACCAGTAGTAAAGATGAAGCTAAATAGCTTAATGGTTTAGCATTTGTGAGACTGGGTAACTGAAACCTGCATCTGTTCTCTGTAGAACAAGTCTGCGTGTTTTCTTTCTTTCAGCCGTGCACATTGAGAAGATAATGTTGAAAGGAGTCCAGAGAAAAAGGGCCGACAAGTACTGGGAGTACACCTTCAAAGTAAGCCCCCCTGCCCCAGCAGGTGTCTCACATACCGTGTTAAATGGCTTTCGGGAAAATGAAAATTGATCTTTGGAAAAACTTAGCAGGTTTGCTAATTTAAGAAAAAGCTGTACGTATACATACGATTGTCTTAATTAAGGGAATGTCCCGTTTTCATATGTGCTGCATGGTTTGCCAAGTTTCTAATTGTATCACGTTGAAGTTACTCAGACGATTTTATTAAAAAAAGTAAGAGCCTTTGATTTAAGGTGTAAGATGTATCTTTTAAGTAAAAGTAAACGTTTTCACTAGTGTTTTTTAAATCAAGATCATGGGCATTGTCTTTTCTTGGCATGGTTTTCCCTGATATTTTTCTCCTCCTCTTCTTTCTCCATGAAGGTTTTATTCCCTGGCCTTTGTTGCCTTGTCTTCTTATCTCTAATTGCTTTCCTGTCATTCTGTCATTCTGTCCTTCAGACAGCTGTCTAATTAACCGTAGAGTCCAGCTTTGTCACTCCCCATGTCTCCTTTTTGCCTGTTGACTGTCATGTGGATTCCTTGTCCACGTCTTCCTTATACCCCTGGCTTGGGCTTCACTGTCTAGCCCTTTCTCCTAAGGTTGGACTGAACGCCTTGAAGCCAAACGGACCGACGCCACGTTTCTGTGCTCCCTCACGTCAGTTCTTCCCCAAAGGTATTGCTTGCCAAACTTTAGCTGTACCTTTCTCATGAAGTCATTTCTGATGCTCCGGCAGAGTGTGTTTCCATTCATTCCACGATCTCCTCCCATCGGCAGCCTCACAGAGTCTTCTGTTTGGGTGACACAGTTTTCCTCTCCAGTAGGTTATTAGCTCATGGAGAGCAGGACTCTTCATCCTCTGTCATCCCACCGTATCCGACTTACTTAGTACATTTGTTGAATGAATTTCCGAACTCTGGCTTCTGCTCTGTGGGGGAGGTAGCCTCAGTTTGCAAATTTTAGGTCCTTATCTCCACAATATTTCACTTAATATGATAGCCTGCGGCACAAGCCAGTGGACTCTCTTCAGGCAGTTATATGAGTACTCCTTCTGTCGCTGGAGCTCTTGGCTTGTTCCTTCCTCCCAGCCTTTGTCACCCCAGCTCTGGAACAGTCTTCCCCAGGCCATGGCACAGCTCACATCCCTTCAGCTCCTAGGCCGGCTCGAACGCTCCCTCCTGTGAGGTCTTTCTGGGCCCCCTTCTGATGTGCTGTCTGCTCCTGCACCGCACCCTGTTCATTTTCTCTGGAGCCCGGATCCCTGAGGGGAGTTCTTAACTCTTCATTTGTTGTAATCTGTCTCATGCACCAGACCCTGAACCTCAGCCAGCAGAGACTTCGGCTGTCTTGTCCACTCCTGTGTCCCTTTCACTGAGAACAGTGTCTGACACAAGTAGCTGCTCAACGAACATCCAGATAATTAAAAATCACTTAAAAGATGTGCCAGTTAACAAGGATATTTGCTTTGAGGGTTCGTAGATACCTATCTGGTAGAATTTCCTATCTGTTATTAACTATCTGATTAATAACGGTATGACTAGCTGGTAAGACTGAGGTATTTGCATCGTGCAAGTTTCACTTGGTTCAAATAATTATAAAGTAGACATTATTAGTGGGCCGCCATCAAGTCCACTGAGTTAAAAGTGTCCAAGAGGTCAAGTGGCATAACATTTCAGTCTGGCTCCTCTGCTTCCTTAGGGTCAGAGTTAAATAAGTTAACTGTAAAGAGTTGTAGTTTCTCCTTCTGGAAGTGGGAGGTCCTCATACCTGCCCCATCTACCATAATAGGATTTTAAAGAATTGAGATAAAGATGAAATCTCTTCATAAACCAAAAATCCCATAAAAATACAGTGTAGTAAACTCTAGATATTTATGCTTAATATTTTATGAAGAATTTATGCTTAATATTTTCCAGGAAATAAAATTTTTATCTTTCTTGGTATATAGATCTATACCGTCAAAAGTGTCATTTTAGAATCCCGCAACTTTTCCCTTTTGAAAAATTACTAAAATGTCGTCACATTTTAAAAGACAACTTTTTAACAAAACCATGCAATTTGAAAGGAATTATTAAAAAGTTTTTTGAGTAGAATATGTCAGTGTACTGTTAATTTTAATGATTTTGAAGAAATTAATGACAATGCCAGATTAACTTTATACTTCTAATTGTTAATCTTAGTAAAATCTAAGTAAAGCCCTTTGTTTTACACGTGACTTTTTTTCACTGTTTCCCGCCTAAGAAATAACCATATAATATGTGTGTTTTTTTAAATCAGGTAAATTGGTCTGATCTTTCAGTCACAACAGTAACAAAAACCCACCAAGAACTACAGGAATTTCTGCTGAAGGTAAAAGTACAGATTTTGTTGTTAAAATGACTTTTGTGTAATATGTAGAATCCAAAAACCTCAATATCCAAACAGACACCAGGAAGATTTAACCACACATATGGAGATTGTACCACATATATGAACTCTTCACGAATGTTACCTGTAGAACATGTCATGTTATTCTAAACCCAAGTTTTCTTATGTGATCCATATAAGGAAATGAAGGGTTTTCTACATTTAAAAGAAGCAGAACCTTGTTCCTCCTCGTCTCTTGCCGAGGTGTATATTAATGTGGCCGCTTGCGAGGGTGCTTCCTGTGAAAGGGGGTGTGTGCACCAGGAGAGGAGGCTGGTCAGCCTTTGTTGGGGTTCTAAGCCCTGACGGCTCTTCAGCTTCCTCTGTGGTCTTGCTTAAATCCATGTCCCTTGGTTCCTTCTTTGAGTTCCAGCTTCCCCAGTGATAGACTTTCCAGTGATAGACTCTCCAGAGTCTTTTTTTTTTTTTTTTTTAAAGATTTTATTTATTTATATGACAGAGAGAAAGAGATCACAAGTAAGCACAGAGAGAGGGGGAAGCAGGTCTCTGCTGAGCAGAGAGCCTGATGTGGGGCTCGATCCCAGGACCCTGAGATCATGACCTGAGCCGAAGGCAGAGGCTTAACCACTGAGCCACCCAGGTGCCCCGACTCTCCAGAGTCTTGAGAATAAGGGATAGACTTACAGAGGTAAAAGGTACCTCAGGTCATCTTGCCTGTTTTTTTTTACACTAATGCTATTTTATTGAAGTGTGTTTGGGTAAAGCTAAATATTAAAAGGAGGAAATGGGTTTAAATGGTTAACCAGTACCTTCCTATTTCTCAATAAGGAAATATATTTTAAAATGTATTGATAATAAGGAGATAGAAAGTCCAGAAGCCAGGAAACATTCCCAGCTCCATTACCAACTTTTGGGTGAAGGTCGGATGTAGTTACTGAACCTATAACGTCGGAAATTTTCAGCACTGTGTTGATTTCTAAGTTGTCTGCTTATCATGGTAAATGTCTTTCGGATCATGTGGTGGGTCTCCATTCTGAAAGCTAGAAGTCCCCCTGTGTCGCCAGCTGGCAGAGCTGTGAGCAGCCTGGCAGGGGCTGGCTCTGTGGAGGCCATGATTCGATGTGCTGCCCGGTTAGTCCCCTGGCAGGGAAACTAATACCAGGGACAGCTCGAGTATCTTCCTGCAGCTTATTTAAAGTGGGCCCTCCTGGTTAAGGGCTGAGAACACCTTCTGCCACTTGAAGATGGTGACCTGACTGCACGTAGATATGGGGGGTCGTTCATTTCGGTTGGCGAAGGTCACACGCGGATGACCTGTGAGTGGTCCCCAGCGTGGTGAGGAAGGAGAGAGTGGCGCGGGAGCCCTGTCGTCTAGGAAAGAGGGCCATCGGCTCCCCAGGGACACTAGCTCCTGGCTAACGGTCCGCCTGTTGAGGAAACTGGGAAGGGCTGGCCCGCACCACCGCCACACCTGCGCTTTTGAAATCTCTCCCATTTGTATCTGACTTCTCTCAGTACAATAAATCTATCCAAGTTTAAGGGCAGGTAGTCATGAACCGATGTCCTACAGGTCAGAGAGCAACGTGCTTCGTTTCTTTTTCTCGGGTTGCTCTTTCCGTGGCGGGGTTCTGACGCTGGAGGGTAGACTGCAGGGAGATGGAGTTCAGGCTAAAATGTCTCGCGGTGTGGAGTCAACAAGGTGGGGTCCAGGGCTGCCTCATGTCAAGGCCAGTTCCTGGAGGTGTTGGGGGGGCTACCGCCCTGTCCCGTGTACTCCCGAGAGACTTAAGTGAGAGAGCACGTGACTGACCTCTGGCCTCAGGCCTGGCACCCGGCACAGTTTCTCCTCTGGGCTTTCCCTAAGCTTTAGCTGGTTTCTTCATCTTGACAGGTTTCTTTCTTTCTCTCTCTTTCTCTTTTTTTTTTTTTTTTGCAATTGTCCAGTTTTCCTTTTTTTTTTTTTTTTAATTTTTTTTTTGAAGATTTTATTTATTTGACAGAGAGAGGGATCACAAATAGGCAGAGAGACAGGCAGAGGAAGAAGGGAAAGCAGGCTCCCCACTGAGCAGAGAGCCCGATGCGGGGCTTGATCCCAGGATCCTGAGATCATGACCTGAGCTGAAGGCAGAGGCTTTAACCCACTGAGCCACCCAGGCGCCCCTTTCTGAAAGCTTAATAAGTGCTTTAAGAAAATACCGCCCCCTCTAACTAAGTCACTCTTCAGAATCATGGTAGTTAATGATCCCCTTAGTTAGTCAACTTTTGAATATAGAATTTTTCTAAATTGGGATAGATGCCCTATCATTATATGAAATAATTGTCAACGTCGTATGCTTCCAGAAAGTAACTGCCTGTTTTAAAGCATCCTTTCAAGTACCATCTATCTTTTCTCCTTTTTACCTTTTAAAATCATCTACAGAATTTATAAGCAGAAGTGGCCTTTTGACAGCCTGTCAAAAGGTATACTAATAACTTTGTAGATGCATACTAAACAGCCTTTAACTTTTGAGGGTGCTGTCTAACTGCGCTTACTGTTTACTATCATGTGGAAGAGTGAGTCTGAGGTCAGTGCTCTCAAATCCTTTCCTCCCACGTAAATGGCAGCTCTGTCCTCGTGTCCAGGCCCTCGTCCCCTGCTGCTAAAAGCTGCGTCTGACAGCTGTCTGCTGCTCACTGCGAGGCTGGAAGCTCCCCGGAGGCAGGCTTCGTTTTTTCCTACACTGCCACGTCCACAGAACCTAAAGCAGGACTGAGGACAGGGTTGGGGTTTGAATATTTGTTGATTGGGTGAATGAGGGATAGCTGAGAAGAGTTACAAAAACTAAATTGTAACGATGGTTCTTCATTAGGCCTCAGTGTTTTAATTCTTTTTTTTTAGGATTTTATTTGAGAGAGGCAGAGATAGCGACAGAGCATGAGCAGGGAGGAGAGGGAGATGCAGACTCCCCACTGAATGGGGAGCCTGATATAGGGCTTGATCCCAGAACCCCCGGATCATGACCTGAACCAAAGGCAGTCGCTTAACTGAGCCACCCCGGTGCCCCAGGCCTCAAACTTCTAAAGAGAAGCTCATGCTAGCGAGGAGGAATGAATGCTTCCCAGCTCTCTGCGCTGGTGTGAGGCCGAGCTGGGGCCCGGGGGTTGGGGGGCTGGGGCCTGGAATGGAGACCGAGAGGTGTAGAAATTCAGAAGTGACTAGAATAGAAGAGACATGATTTAAAGTTGTATTTTTAGCAAATGTGCCTTCCTCTAGGACTGGAAATAGTCCTTGGAAATTGAAGATAAAAACCACTTGAAAATAAAGCATTTGGCAAATCTGATGACTGCACATCCGCGCTCTGCCCAATCTCGTGAGCGGTCAGGGAGCAGGTGGAGATGTGTGTGCTCGTGCAAGAGCCGCACGTGCAAGAGTCGCGCGTGCAAGAACCGGCGATTCCGAAGCGGAAACAGGCTTTTCCACTGAGGCTGCTCTGCTTTGGCTGTGTATGGACGTTCAGCAAATACCATGTGTAAAATGGGTGCTATGCATTGTGTGTTAAAATAGTAGAAATATTGAAATAGTCACTTCTCTGGGAACTGCGCGGATTCAGGAGTGGTTTCCTTGTGTTCGTGATCAGAGGACCCACTCCCCGTGGCGGGAATGAGGAATGCTGGCCGGGCCGCCGCCGCACCCAGTCAGAGAGGGACCAGGAGGAGCCGTCTTCTGGCAGAACGTCTTGATTCCATAAGTCTCACTGCCTAAAACTAGGGGCACTTCATGCTGTAATTGTTAAATTTTCCGTTTCTGAATTGTCGACTCAGAATGCAGATTTGTGAAAAGCACACTTGCTTCGGCTTCTCCTGGGAGAGATGAGTGTGTAAACTGACAGTGTGTCAGGTGGTTCTGTTCCCGCAGCTCCTGGTTCTATTCTTTGTTGTAGTGAAAGTGCCAGGAGTTCAGGAGTTCGCTGTAAAGACTGGTTAGCAGAGGTCAAGTTTAAAACTTGGATTCTTGAAAGACTTGGGATGTTAATTTTATAAACAATTGCTTCATTAGGAATTTTAAAAAGTAAGCTACTTAATAAACAAAATGACTTAAAATTTTGTTTTTAAATAAAACCGTTCTTGGCCAAGTCGTGATTTTGTGTGTGTGCAGTTGCTGGCACATTGCTCTGTGGGCACCACTGTCACGTGGAGGGGAAGGACGCTTACTCACCCTTCGGCTGGTGCTTTGTATGTGAGCAAGACTGAGAGTGCTCGCCTGCTCTGGCACCCAGTTCTTTACCTGGTGCATCGCCCGGTCAGTCTGACATTGCCTGAGACCAGATGTGGAGCGAGAGGCGCGAGGGTGCGGACTCCCTAAAGGCAGGGTAATGCTTCTCAGGATCCTGTTTGAGGAATAAAATAATCGTAGCTACGATGGGCAGGATGTTCCGTGTAACTGAGGAGCTTCGGTGTGGATGTCACTTCCGTGTGGCACGTGGCACTGAGAATGGGAGCGGCCAGCGGGCATGTCCCAGGGGCGCGCTGGAGGGTTGTTCTGCACCTCAGAGCCCTGAGGTGCGCCCTGAAGGCAGAGCACGTTGCCTAGTAGAAAAATCAATGCTGCTTGTGGGGCCTGTGTCACGATTTAGAGAAGGAACTGTTTTGGGACGATGACCGAGCAAGAGACATTTATCTCCCTTTTATGCCTCTGGTTTGTAACCTACCTAGCAGTAAGTGAAAAGCTTAACCTTGGCCTTGCTGTTTTTCTTTTGTAGCTCCCAAAGGAAGTGTCTTCAGAGACTTTTGACAAGACCATCTTAAGAGCCCTGAATCAGGGTTCTTTGAAAAGGGAAGAACGGCGACATCCTGACCTAGAGCCCATCCTAAGGTAACAGTTCACTGACACGGTTGCAGCGGTGTCACAGACAAGATCATGGGCAGCGGGGGTCTTCAAATGGAGCTCAAGGGAGGTCACTTTCTGTGGAGTGCTTTTTATTTATTTATTTATTTTTAATTTTTATTTTTTTTTTATTAATTTTTATTAACATATAATGTATTATTTGCCCCAGGGTACATGTCTGTGAATCTTCGGGCTTACACATTTCACAGCACTTAATAGCACATACCCTCCCCATTGTCCACAACCCAGCCACCCTATCCCTATGTGGAGTGCTTTTTAAAATGGACTTTTTATCCGTGTCTTGTTTGGGTCTAGACTCACACTAGGAAACATCAAACTAATTACTTTGATCACTGGACTCCTTGGCTCTCTGATATCTTAAATAACTGCTTCTAAAATATACCAACTTTCAGTGACCCTCCATAAAATATTTATTGAAAGAGTTCCTTGTCCAAGAGCTCAACTTTAGAGATGTTTTCTGTTTTAAGTTGTCAAGTAAGTAAGAAGGTTAGGCTAATGGGTTGGAAAGTAAAAGGAGATTAGTGCTTCTGAAGACCTGCCCTTCTATAGGGCAGCGAAGTCACAGTGGTGATGGCTGGGACGTGGTGGGTCAGGCCAGCCCTGGGTCTGCTCCTGGAGCGTGCTGTGGGCAGGCGGGGCAGTGGCGGCCCAGGCCATGGATGGGCGCCTGCCCACATCCATGGACCAATACCCTTATTTCATGATGGGGAGTTGAGGGATCTCTTGCCTGTCGGCTTGTATTTTTTCCTAAAGTAAGAGTCTGGTTAAGAATGGCTGCACTGAGGGTGGGGGACCAGATGTTTGAGAGCAGAAGGGACTTCCGGTGCTCGTGTGGGGATGTGGCCACAACCTGATGAAGGAGGCCTGGTCGGCTGGCCTCCTTGAGATTGAGTATCGCTAAATTATAGTGGTCTCCGTGGATTTTTAAAAAAATCTTTCTAGCATTTCAGGTTCAATGTTAGGAAAGCAGATGGTTGGATGAGTACTTTCTTGGATGTGATGAAAAGACACTGGGGCAAAGGAATTCAGGGAAGAGCGTGCGGTGTTTAAAAGCCGACAGCTTCCCAGGGTGAGGATAGGTGAGTCGGACGGGAGTGTGAACCGCAGTTGAAGAATTGGGCGCCGTGGGAGTAAGCAGGTAATGAAGCAGATCAGAGCGTGAAATGCCTGAATTGGGGAATTCTGAGGTGGATGGTTCCTTGTGACTATGAGAGGTTTGGGGTATGGTTTCAGCAATTGTTTAATTGTTGCACTCACCCCTCTGTGAGGCTTCCCTTTAGGAGAGAGAAGTGAGGGTGGTAATGGCCAAGGACACAGATGCTGTTTTACTGGAGACTTAACAGTTATTAATAAGTACACTAAGGAAAAGCAGTGTTGGAACATATATGGCCCAGATTCTGGGCTTGAGTGGGACTTGCTGTCTGCCCTCCAAACCTGAGCCGGCCCCGTTTGTGGAGTCGCCTTGCTGAGGCCGGAGTAGCAGAGGTGGGTGCCGCTCAGCGTCCTGGTCCTCCCCCTGCCCGGGATGGGGTGGGGCTGGGAAGAAGGGGGTATATTTGCTCCTTGAGGGAGAGACACAGAAATCTGGGAAGGAGGGGCATGTTCACTGAATGATAAGACCCAGGGTCGAGCAAAGACTAAGGGCTAAGAGCCCAGAGTGTTGGTTGGTCGCCCCTGTGGACTTGGAAAGTCCCTGACACCGCGGAAGACTGCGGAGTGGAGAAGACGGTGAGCGCAGGGGCCAAACTGAAGATGAATGTGCAAGTGTGACCAAAACCAGAGGGGAGCACCCCCACCTGAACGGGCTCGCGGGGTTTTAGTCCAAGTAAGGAGGTGCACGTCTGTTCACTGAAGAGCCTGGCTATCCGGGGCCTCTCAGAGCGCCCAGCGGGAGGGCTCAGAGACAGACCGGGAGCGGTAGGGAGTGAGGGGTCACTGAGCATTCCACGGGTGATGATGGTGAGGGAGAGGTGGTCGAATTCCTGAGTCCTCTGTGCAGCTCAGAAGTCAGGGGGGCTCATGCACCCTTGGGGATCTCGTTATGGCACAGACTCTTAGCCCGCAGTGCCCGAGTGGGCTCGGTTCCGCAATGTAGTGGGCTGTCGGAGTGCTTCTGGTCCGTGGAGCCCGCCGGGAGCAGCCGGCCTTAGAGGGGGGGAGTACTAAGACCGCCGCCTCCCCCGTGACTCAGGAGGGAGCTTCTCCAGCTCTGATCCCAGGGAAGGGGGTGAGTCTGGAGCCTGACCCTGGTGGGCGGCCCGGGAGGAGATAGTGAGGAGGCCAGCTGGCGGGCTCTGGACTGTGGAGAGCGGCGGTGTGCGCATCCTTAGGACATCTCCAGGGGGAGGTCGGCTTTCCCCCCGTCTGTGCTCTGTCCCCAGCCAGATGATGCTGCCTGCGAGGCCTCTGAGCCAAACCAGGTCTTTACCTTGCCTGAGATCCCGTGGCTGACCAGGCGTAGGCTCACGGTCCTATTGCATACTGCTCCCGTTGAGAGAGATAAGATGTAATAAAGTCTTCTTCAGTATATTTGTATACTAAGTGCTCCATACAACTACACTACACAAAATTGGTATAGTTGCTTAATTTACTTAGGTAGTTTGGGGCTTTCTTAATAAATCTGACAAATGCTCAATATAGAACATTTGAGAAATGCAGAAAAAATAAAAAAGATGACAGTTACTCAAATAACTATTATTGACATTTTCTTTTAGTTTTTTTGTTTTGCCTGTGATATTAGCTAGGCAAATTTTATATCCTATTTTCCTTCTCAGATTATAAGCATTTTCTATTTAATCCTTCAAGATTATTTTGAATGGCTGCAGAGTATATTCCATCTGGCTGTGTAATCCGTTGACTCTTTCTTTGTTGTTGGGAAGGAAGGCAGTCCTGCCCACCCCCCCAAATACAGCTTTGACCATTTTTGTACCTAAAAAATTTTCCAGATTTATGAGTTATTACTGAAGAGAGTCTTTGTAATTGATTTACTGATTTAAAAAGTATGACCATCTTTTAGGATCCCTAATAATATATTATTTTTCTTATGAAAAAGTTATGTAAATAGCAGTTTATACTGTTAGTGTTTGAGCTTACTTGTTTATCACAGCTTGGCCAGCTTTGGGTATCATTTAAAAAACCTATTTCCTTATTTGATAGGAGAATGATTATGATTATCTCACTGACTTAATGTTCATTTCCTTTGTTAGCGAAATTCAGTATCTTTTTCTAAGTTTAGCCATTTGTATATTTTGTAAGATCATTTGTTCTTTTAAAAAAAAAAAAGATCATTTGTTCTTTACTGTTTATCTTTGTGGATCTTAGTGTTTTTAGACTTTTAACAACTTACCTTTAGTAGTATAACATTTCTCAGTTAGTGATGGTTTTTTAGATGAAGATAAAAATACTATGTTAGGTCTATGTGTCTTTGTTTCCATGTTTCAGTTTATCTCTTAATGAATACAAAGTCATCCCCAGGTTGTTTGTTAAATGTTAGGTACATCTCTCTGTAGCCATATGGGGGAAAAGTTAGGCTAGAACCATATGTCATTCCTTACATCAAAATTAACTGTAGATAGCTCAGAGATTTAAATGCAAGGAAGAAACCATGAAATTTATAATATGTATATGAAAGACTTTTCCAAGTATCACGCAATAACTAGAAAGCATTAAATATGGAAATTCAGGTACTCAGAAATCAAATTTCTGCATGATGTAAAGAAGAAAATGTAAATAAAGTGAAGACAAACTTCAAATTCAAGAAAAAATACTTGCAATAATTTCTTTCTCATTAAAAAAAAACCTCCTAAAAGTCAATAAGATAATAAAACTAATAGTCCAAAGTAGGGAGAAAAATGGGAGCATATATGACCAAATAACGCAGAGAAACTGGAATTTCAGGTGTCATTTTAACATACGAAAAGCTGCTCATAATCAGAGATGTAAAATAAAAACTTGAGTTTTATTTTTTAGGTGGCCACTTTATTTTTCTAATTTTAAATTTAATTTTTTTAAATTTAGTTGTTTTTTTTTTTTAAAGGCTTATTTTTATTGGGTGGGGAGGGGCAGAAGGAGAGGGAGAGAGAAATCTCAAGCAGGCCTGAGATCATTACCTGAGCCAAAATCAAATTGGATACTTAACTGAGTGAGCCACCCAGGTACCCCTAAATTTAGTTTTGAGGTATAGTGGTCATATAGTATTGTGTTAGTTTCAGGTATGTAACCCAGCGACCTGACAGTTATGTATACTGTGACAACATGTGTGACCCCATCTGTCACTACACAGTTATTATAGTACTATTGACGATAGTCCCTGTGCTGTACTTTTCATCCCGTGACTTAATGTATTTTATAACTGGAAGTTTATACCTCTTAGTCACCTTCCCTTATTTCACCCATCCCTCTACCCTCTTCCCTTGGCAACCACAAGTTTTCGGTATTTGAGTCTGTTTCTGTTGGTTTGTTCATTTGTTTTTTAGATTCCACATATAAGTGAAATCTTACGGTATTTGTCTTTTTCGTTCTGGCTTACTCCACTTACTGTAATACCCTCTAGGTCCATCTGTGTTGTCCCAAATGGCAAGATTTCTTTCTTTTTTTTTAATGGCTGAGTAATATTCCATGGTGTATACCACATCTTCTTCACTTGATCTTAGCCAGAAGGCCAAGAAGCGATCCATTCATCTGTTGATGGACCCTTAGGTTGCTTTCGTATCTTGGCTATTGTGAATAAGGCTGTAATCAATACAGTGGTGCATATTGCTCTTCAGATTAGTGTTTTCATTTTCTTTGGATAAATATTCAGAAGTGGTATTCCTGGATTGTATGGTATTTCTATTTTTAATATTTTGAGACACCTCCATACTGTTTTCATAGTGGCTGTCCATTCACATCCCCAGCAACAATGCATGAGGGTTCCCTTCTCTCCATAGCCTCACTAACACTTGTTATTTCTTGTCTTTTTGATACTGGCTGTTCTGACTGGCCTAGGGTGATGTTGTCGGGTTTTGATTTTAAGTGCAGATAACCTTTGAATAGTTCCACTTCTGGTAGTTTATCATACAGGTGTACTACCACTGTATGCAAAGATGAGTGCTATAATTGTAGACTCGAAAAGACTAGAAACAGCTAGATGTTGATGGAGACTTGGTTAACTCACGGGATGAGTCATTTTAATGTCATAGGACATTCATTCATTGGAGTACTATGTGGCCTGACTGAAAAAGGAGAGCAGAAGGTATGTACCTTCAGTAGTGCTGGGGGAGAGCCAGGCGAGAACAGTTAATAGAATGTCACCATTTTAAAAGATATGTACATGTTTGTGTGCAAATATCTCTGAAAAACACAGTAGTAAAGATGTTTATGTCCAGGGAAGAAGAGGGGCCTGGGTGTAGGAACGAGACTGGCTCACTTAGTAACTTCTGAGTCTGGGCCACATACATCCCTCACTTACGTAGAAAGGCCTGAAGCTATCCCTCTTTTGAAACACAGTTTACTTTTTGTATGAGAGATAGTTTCTGTTATTTTTATTGTTCCTTTACGTGTTTTGGGTTTATTTTGTTTTACCAAGTGAGACCAGGATCTGAATCTATTTTTCTTTCCAAACAATGAATTGATTCTTATGTTATTGATTTCTTGTATTCCTAAGTAGATAACATGTTCCTGGATTTTTCCTCTCAACAATCTCATTTTTGTTCCAGGATCACTTTTTAATTATTAGAACTTTAGAGTTTATTAGTAGCTGATTGATCTGCTGGTACTGTTTCTAAAATACTCCTCCGTGTCCTCAGGTATTTGTTATTCAGCTGTTATTTTAGAACTTGATGCATGTGAGCTCTAGGAGATGTGCTAAACTGTGGCTCAAGTCTTAGTAATCCCAGTGCCTGCGTCCTTCATAGGATTATTGGGG
>CM053616.1:7890434-7919604 GCA_028646535.1 Procyon lotor | reverse complement strand
TCCCATTCTGTCAGTTGTCTTTTGGTTTTGTTGACTGTTTCCTTTGCTGTGCAAAAGCTTTTGATCTTGATGAAGTGCAGGGTGACAGTTTTGTGTGCTCGGAGTGTCGTGTGCATGTCATGGCCGTGATGAATTGGTAGTGTCGTTCCCTAGGCCGGGGAGTAAGGCTGACAGGCTCACTAACTGGTTCAGGGTGATTCAGCTTTGAAGTGGTCGAGCTGGTATTCAGATCCTCGAAGAAACTTCCCGGCCGACTCTGCTGTAACTGTGCCCTTATTGCAGGGACCCTTTGAGAGAAGACTTCCCACTGAAGTCTTTTAATTACATGAATAAAACTTGAGGAAAGCTGGTTTTCAAAGATAAGGGCTCAGAATCCTGGTACGAAGCACACGGAGTGAGTCATCCGTGAGTTGTGCCTTCGGACGTAGTCCTCGTAACCGCCCAGACCTCCGCAGCCTCCCGCGTCTGGGCTCTAGGTTCAGGGTGGGGAAGTGCCTCCGTGGGACTCTCGAGAGAGCAAAAGTAGCACCTGTGAAGGAGCGTAAAGGAACTGCTGTTCTTACTCTGAGCAGAACGATGGCTGTCGGACACCAGGGCAAAGATGGGAGTGATGCACACGTATATTGGTGCGTGTGCCGGAATTGCTACCTATCACTAGATCGCAGAAAATGAAGAATAAACCGGTTTATTAGATTTTTGCAGATAGGTTTCTTTTATCCACTTCCTCCTGTGGGAAGTACGTTGGAAAATAATATCCTTTTCCTTCGGAAAACCGTCTGTTTTTACACCTGCCGTGAGCGGCCCGGGCGCTGGCCTGGAGTCCGGGCTGAGGCCGGGCCGCGCGATGCTCACTGTCTCCTCCTTGTGCGCAGGCAGCTCTTCTCCACGTCCTCCCGAGCTTTCCTGCAGAGTCGGCGGGTGCACACCTTCTTCCAGGCCGGACCGGCGGACCCCCTGCACAGCCTCAGTAAGCGCCTCCCTCCCCTCCCCCGACATCGGCCGCCGTTGCGCTCGGGTGGCCGTGCATTCGGTCGAGACGCTGACACTGCGGTTTCAGGGCAGACGCTGTGTGAAAGCTGACGACCCCGATCCCACCGACTGCTGGCCGAGGCCAGCTGGCCCCCACCCGTGGGCACCCTGGGGCCTCGGGGGCTGTGCCACCCCGGGCGTGCGGGTCGTAGAGGTGCCGCGCTGCCGGGCACCCGGTGTAGACCCTCTCGGCACCTGCCTTTCCTCCCGGGTCTCTGTTCCCGTAATGACCTCCTCGGCCTCCGAGGCTGCAAGCCCGGGCCTTACCCCCTTCCCTTTTCCTCTCTGTCCTCGGTCACCGGCAGGCCAGGGCACGCCGGACGGGGGAGCCTTCCTCTCTGCCCTCCTCACGGCCCGCTGCTGACGGTGAAGCCCTTCCTCCTGCACGCCCTGCGCAAAGCCTCGCTCGTCTCGGGTTCTAGTTCTCACTTCACTTTAACCTCTCCCGGGATTACCTCAGGGATCAAGGGCTTAATCCCCTCCTCGGGACTTTAGAAGTTGGGTTTGAAATTCAAGCCCGGCCATGAGCCTCCTCGTACCTTATTTCGAGTCTCTCTGGCTTGGCGTCCGCCCAGTACACCTGCCATTTCCTGTCCCGGTATCTTGGCTCGTTCTGCACCTGAACTTTTAAACGTCCTTCCTTTTGGCAGAGCCTGTTAAAATCACACCTGTTTTAAGACCCAACTCCTGAAGATAAAACCACCTCCTGAAGATTTCCCCATTTTTTTCCTTCTATTCCTGTCGGTTGGTTTTTCCCCATTTTTTCCTTCTATTCCTCATGTCTCATCCTTCATCACAGCCGGCCTTGTGTGTCGTTTTATGTCATCTTTCTCAACTGCCTGTTTAGACGAATATTTTGCCAGGAACATGGACATGTGCTTTAGGAGAATGTGCTGACTTCCCGCACAGCCGCTCTGGCAAGTGGCTGTTTACTTTTTTTAATCTGTTCTGCTTTCAACAAAGTCATATTTTCTGTAACTAAAGGGGAAAGAAAATGTGTATATCATTATTTTGAGGTGGAAGAAAAAGAGGTAATAAAAAGTAAGATGATTGGATATTATATCATGGGTTAACTTGTTGAAGTTTCTCTCATGGGGCACATGTGCCTTAAATATTTTAAACAAGTAGCAATTAGAATTAATGACTTCTGATGACAAGTTAATAAGACAAGATGAACAACCCCGTGGTTAAATTTATGTCTGAATGGTGGCAGTAGCTGTGTCTTTTTTAAAGGAAAATCCTGATCATCGTAGTGCTATATAGATTTAACAGTCGGTGCTTCTGCTTGGACTGAGTGTAAGTACTTTTTAAGGAATATCACTAACTAGTGTCTGTTTAATTCTGAAAAAGCACTGAAACATGAAGTTAAACTTCAAATTCAGATTTTAGCAGGCTGCTCTGGAAAACTGGCCCAAGTGAGTAGTGCATAGATAAATAATAGAAAACTCATCATGAGAGCCTTACAGTATTTAAAGTGTGTGAGCAGCACTAAAGAAGGTATCAGGTTGCTTGAAATGAAAATGTATTAAGCATACATGTTTTGAGATTGTGGAAAATCTGATCAGGACGACCCAGTTGTTTCACTGAAGAATATATTGTTGTCAGAATTCATTTGCACTTTTTTTTTTTTTTTAAAGAATGACAGCTCTATCCTTTTTCTCCCTAGGATAGAGTGTAGTGTTCTATATTCTGACGATTGAGAAAACAAAATTTTGAAACTCCTAAATGACTTCCGTTTTAAACTCTGGAATCGCACCGGTCTGTATCATAATGGAGAAGTCATCCGGGGCTTTGAGAATGCCTTGGGTGACCTGTCCGTGCTGGCCCATGAATTGCTTGTCACTGCTCTGTGACAGAAGAATAGAAGCTGACGGTAGACAGAGCCTGTGGAGCAGTGTGACACGGCCACACGTGATCGCATGTTATAAAAGTAGTAGTTTACAGCACGCTAGAGGTTTGCAGGCCTCAGCCCACGCTGATGTTCGGGAAGCGCTCACCTTGTGCTGCTTCTCTTATTGCACCTGAGCCCATGGGGCCGGCGGAGCGGAAGCACGTGCCACGGTCCTGGGGTGTCTGGAGAGAGCCGGCTCTGCCATCAGGGTCCCCACTCCCAGGCCAGTGCTTTCGTGCTCTGTCCCTTCAGTTTCTTAGAGGACCCGCCTAGCAGAAATGTTCCCTTTACCACTAACTCTCCATTCTCCTCTTCTTGGGAGAAAAGGAATCCTTCTGTGTGTTTTCTTTTGTTACAGTCTTCCTTAAACGTTAATGACATTGAATACTTCTTGCAGATAACTTACAGTCCTCTCTGAAGACTTCTAAAATCCTAGAACACTTAAAGGAAGACAGTTCGGAAGCTTCAAGTCAAGAAGAAGGTAAGTCTGGATTCACCAAAATAAGTCATTCTGCCTGATATGGGCACAGGGAGAGGCAAACGGATCAGTAGAACAGATTAAGGAGCCAGGAAACAGACATCTGGGAACTCAGAGTATGACAGGTGGCATTATAAATAAGTGAGGAAAAAAATAGACTAGCCAATAAATGATTTTGGCTGGCTTTCCAGTTGAAAAAAATACTATCTCATTAGATCTGTACTTATATCATGCACAGTAATTGCAAGTAAATAACAAAATACATGTAACATAAACTTAATGTAATATGTAAATTACGAAACAACTTTTAAGTGTTAATAATCTGGGACCAGAAGGCTTTCTTGACAAAGCAGAGCATGACTGTAGTGGAGATCTTTCTAATCTAAAATAACTGAACGTGTGATCCCAAAACCAGACAATTTGAAGTCATTTAGAGGATATTCACAGTTGGAGAAAGACTACATCCAGACAAATAGAAATGTTCTTTCAAAAAATCAATGAGAAGATCAGTCTGATTGGAAATATGGGACAAAAGATAAAGAGAGTTCCTGGAAGAAGAAATTTGAACGGCAGTTCAACAGTGTTTAGCCCCACGAGTAGTCCAAAAAATGCACACTGTAAAAACAGTGAGCTGTCGCTTCATGCTCATCAGCTCGGCAAAGCTTTTTCGAGTCTGACATTACCAGGGATATGAAGTAATGGGAACTCTGATCTGCCACAGATGGGAATATAAATTGGTACAACTCATTTGGACAGGAATTTGACACTGTGCAGTGAGGTTGGAAGTAATTAATTTTATGCCACTGCCCAGCGGTTCTGCTGCTGTGAAAATTGTTGTCCATGTGCCCAAGGGGCAGAGACTGAAGTCCTCACAGCAGCCTTGGGTGTAACAGCAAATACCCGGATATGACCCAGGGGCTGAAGACAAACACGCGCTAGAATATTTCAGCTAGTTTGCCTCCATAGAGGGAGGGAGTCAAATGGGCTGGAGGAGGCCTTCAGTTGTTTCTGTGATATGTTTTTGTTTCCTACTAAAAAGAGGCAGACACAGTTGACCCTTGAACAACACGGAGGTTAGAGGTGTCGACACCCATGCAGTTGACGATCTGGGTAGAACTTCTGACTCCCCTACAGCTGAGCTATTACTAGCCTGCTGTTTGACCGGCAGCCTTCCCAAAAGTGTTCACGCTAACACATAGTTTGTATTTTAGGTGTACTGTCTACTCTATTCTTCTAATGAAGTAGGCTAGCGAAAAGAAAGTGTTAAGACAAAAAAATAAATAAAAGAAAGTGTTAAGACAGTGATAGATGGGTTTCTAGTACTGTACTTACTCATCAGAAAAAACATCTGTGTGTAAGGGGACCCTTTCAGTTCTGACCCATTTATTCAGGAGTCAGTTGAATAGACCCAGGAGGTGGGAACATGGGCGTTTCTCATATTAAGAGGGAGGCATTTTTTGAATGTTTGAGATGCCTCGTTTTTTTAACAGTTGAAATAAGAGCCTGAAATGGAAGGTTGCTGTTTCGCATTTGCACGTCACGGCAAACTTCTGTAGTTTGGGACAAAACCAGTTTGTTCTTAGGTGGCCCAGACCGCATTTGAGAGGATATTTAAGGAAATTCAGTAGTTCAGTGTGTCTTTTAAAAACTGCCTCTTTAAGGAATTTTCTGTGGAAAATGCTCGCAAGTGTTCTGCACAGTCTGTTGACACTGTTCCGGCCCCATAAATGAGTTGCGTCATCCTTCTGGATTTTTGCAGAAGCATTTGGCATAATCTGTTTTTTCCTCTCGTCTAGACGTGTTACAGCACACCGTCATCCACAAGAAACACACCGGGAAAAGTCCCCTCGTGAAGTACGTATCTCATTTCTAAAATGTAAATGTCGTTGTGCATTTTTAATTGGGTCACATTTACTTGAATTACCGACACATTTGGCTGCCGTTTTATTTGCTTATATTAAATATTATTTACTATTTATTAAATAGTATTTTTATTTAAATAGTATTTACTAAATACTATTTATTAAATACTATTAAATAATATTTATTAAATATTTACTATTTGTTGTATATTAATTACTATTTACTGTTTGCTTGTTATTTGTCCCACCTTTTCTGTGTTACCTTCTTTTTCTCCCCTTTCTGTTTCAGGGTGGCTTTTCTTCTGTTTTTCTCTTGTCTTAACCTTGATTGTCCTGTATCATTTTCAGTCCTTCTGGTGGTTACCCTAGAGACTGTATTCTATGTCTATAACTTACTACGGTCTCATGTGAATTGTGCTTGTGTCACTTACCCTGTGAGGACCTTTAATCCTGTCACTTCCCTTGCCTTCTCCCCCATGTAAACCGTAAATGTCACGTGGTTTTATCCCTGTGTTTAGAGCTCATGAAATTCTCCGCTCGTCAGTTGTTTTTTACCGTTCCGGGGTCCTTCATTCTCCCTGCGTGTCTCAGCATCTGTCTGTGATTTCCTTCTCGCTGCAGAAGACCAGAGTATTTCCTGTGTCCTGTCTGCCAGGGATGCGTTCACTTTGTTTTTATTTGGCCCGAATTTTTGCTGGATACAGGATCCTAGGTTGGCGGTTACTTTCTGTGAGCGCTTTTAAACTCAGGTTTTACTGTCTTGCTGTTGGATGCCTTTGGTCGCTCACGCGATATCCCCTCGGCCCAGCTCTGGCTCCCCTCGTTTTTCTCCCCTCCCAACTGACCACCTTCCACCTTGGGGTGGTTGCTGAGTCTGGGGACCGAGTTGGCCCTCAAACAGGCACGGTCCAGAAATGCAAGTTAATTTGTCCCCAGGGGTCAGCACTCAACTGATGGGGGAGCTCAGCTTCCTGTCCTTTGGATAGATGTTTCTGGGAGGTCCCAGCCACTCTGAACCTCTGCTGCTTCTTGGCGACCTCAGTGATGGACCCTCAGGTTGGTTTTCCCTCCTTTCCTATTTCCGGGCCCTCATCATTCCTGCTTCCTGGGGTCACCTCCCCTGTCAGCCATGCCATCTCAGATCCTGCTTTTCTAGGGACACTAAAAGACAGCTGGCCTTCATTACTTTAGTCTTCTTGTTGCCCTTTGGAAGTTGGTGCACTTTTCAAACTCTGCTTGCTCTTTAAAATTTTTCTCATTGTCTGGTTTGCAACACTTTGCCTAGGATATGTTTGTAGCTGTCTTTGACTGAATTCTCCTTCTCCAGTCTGAAGCCTGACACCTTTTGGGTTTAGAGAAGTCCAGGCCATGCTCCCTTCAGATACTGCTTCTGCCTGGTTCTCTTGTTCTCTTTTCTGAGACCTGGACGACTTTGGATGGTAGACTTCTCACCGTGCCCCGCGTGTCTCGTCAGCTTCTCTGTGTTCTCTGTATTTTCTTCCTCTCGGTGCTCCAGGCTAGTTTCTTCTGACCAAAGTTCTTCCTCACAGACTTTGTTCATCTGTTTCCATCCATTGAGTTCTTGCTTTCAGTTTCTTTTCCAGTTCCAGAGTTGAAAATTGGTTCTTTTTTATATTTTCCAAGACTCTTCCAAAAGGTCTCATCGTCCTGTAGTCAATGACCTATTAAGCACTGTTATTTTAAAGGGCCTGTTAGTACCTTCCTTCTCTGGATTCTTTTTGAGTCTGTTTCTGTTACATTTTTGTTTTGGTTTTCAGTCACATCATCCTGTCCTTTTAACGCACCTTAGATACACACAACCCTCAGTCAGTGATCTCCCAGGGTTTGGGGCTACACGCCAGCCATGGCTGGTACAGGATGACCACAGCAGAGAGTCTGAAGACAACATGCATTTGCTATTAATTTCCTTAGAGATAAGATATGAATTCTTAGATCAGATAGCTGCGTAATAGTTTAGTCTTCCAGTATACTTTTTTCTCCTGAGAGGTCACTAGGCATTGAGTAAAAAGATAATATACTGAAGGAAGAAAGGGTCACTAGGGCTTCTTCATGCTGTGATATAGTAGGTTTCATTATTGAGGGCAGATTTTCATACTTCTGTAAACTTTTCTGATAGCACTGTTGGTACAAGTTGTTCTCCATTGGATGGGCTCACCATGCAATATTCTGAACAGAATGGAATCGTGGATTGGAGGAAGCAAAGCTGTACCACCATTCCGCACCCGGAGCACTGTGTGGCCTTAGCTGACCAGGTATTGGAGGGTTTTGCTTCTGTCCTTGCACATCGATGCTCTAGAAGAGTCGAGTCCTCTGTGCGTTACTATTTCAGAGAATGGAGTGTCGGACTTTAAACTTAACTGGAATGTGAAGTCTGAGCTCTTCTGAGACCTGAAGGAATACCTTGAGACTGCCTTTATTGCTTAAAAATTTAGTACATTTTGATACAAATCCTATCATGTTTATTCTAATTAGGGATACATTAAATGGTTTTGCCAAATTTTTTTGCTTTTGAAAGAATTACTCACTTTTCAGTTACCATCTTGCTGTTGGTGATGTGAGTTTGGAAACCAAGCTTCCCTCGAGAATACTTGGGGCACTATCCCCAAGTCCTGAGTGTAATTAGAAAATACCTGCTTTCTTAGGGGTCGGTGTAGTCAAAGCACGGAACATTCTCAAGTGTGTCCGTGAGGTGTGGTCGGGCTGCAGACACAGCGGGATGCCTACTCTGCAGCTCTGGGGAGAACCACCTTCTTTCTAGAAAATAGATTGGTTAATCTGATTTTTATTTCTGGCCAACACTCAAATCCAAATGTTAACCTTTACTGGAATGCGTTTTTACACACTAAAGCTTTGAAACATATTTTTAGAAATTCTGTGTTACCTTAGTCCTACTTAATGGCCCATTTTCAGAGTCCACTTGATTATACATTTTCTCCCGCTACTTCAGTGCCTACACCTTCTCTTCTTAAAGTTGACAAAACTGTTTTGGAAGTTTTAACAATGTGAACTTTAAGACAATACTGTTGAAGGTGTAGCAACTACCAGTTTCTTGACTGTTTTATTTTGTGGTCAGAAGAAAGAATACAGGTCCATTTTAAAAGCAAAATACAAAGTGGGTATTTTTCTTAGATTAATATTAAGTATTTATCAGAGAATGTGCAGATTTTAGTGATTCAGGTAGGTATCTTCAGGAAATATGTTAGAAATCAGAATTTATGAGAATATATAGCTAGGAATATGTCATTTTAATGTTTGATCTCAGAATAGAAGGATAATACACAGTGCGATTTAGTGTTAGTCTGTTTGATTTCTTTTTATTCTTTCCATTAGCATTCAACTGAGAAACGAGGCTTATCATCAATAAATAAGAAGAAAGGAAAGCCACAAATAGAAAAGTAGGTTCAATGTAATGTTTCCAGTGATAGAAATTGGTAAGAAAGGCAACATGGGAGGTTTGACTTTGGGCCTGTTTAGTTGACATCATACAGATAGTAATTTTCGACTAGTTTTCCTCCTATTTTTACTCTGAGGCTTAATTTTTTTAAATTCAAAATGATCAACAAATGCGAATGATTGAAATAAAGCTATTGCCAAATCTGTTCAGTTTGGAGGGGTGCAGAACTCTCAGAACTGTACACTAAAAGGTGACTCTTGCATTTAGGTTACAGCTTACTAAAATTTTTTTATTATAAAAAAAATTGAAGGGAATTTTATTTGTAAAAGATTTATTTATTTATTTGTCAGAGACAGAGAGCACAAGCCAGGGCCAGGTGGCGGGGAGTGACAGGCAAAGGGAGAAGCAGGCTCCCCACTGAGCAGGGAGCCCGATGCGGGGCTCGATCCCAGGACCCTGGGATCATGACCTGAGCTGAAGGTGCTTAACTGACTGAGCCACCCAGGCGCCCTGAGAGGATTTTAATACTACTACTTAACTGTGTTCTCTAGAGGGGCTTATAAAAAATGTCGCTAATGTGTGTACTTTGGGTTTAGGGAGAAAATGAAGAAAACTGACAACAGATTGAACGGTAGAATAAATGGTATTAGACTCTCCACTTCTCAACATGCCCATGGTGGTTCTGCAAAAGGTAAGAAAGTTTTTCTTTTAAATACCCGTCACCTAAGTATATTTAGCATGATACCTATTATAATAGGGTATTGAACTATTGTGTCAAATATTGAGACTGTGCTTTGATCCTGCACTGATACTAATAGCGGTGTCTGAATTAAACCATTCTGAAGTATTAATGACGTTAATGGAGCACGTAGGATTCAGCGATGGAGGTCAGCCTTTCCTTTGCCACGGTTCTGCTTACCCACCTTCTCCTTCCTCTGGTAGCAGCCGGCTCCTCACTTGTTTGCTTCTCAAGCCATTCCTGCTGGAAGATCTTTTCTACCCTCGTGGAAACCTGTCCATGTTCTTGTGTAAAGTCATTTTTGGGTTTTTTTGTTGACATTTTCATGTTTCACTGACTATCCTTCGTGGGGTCTTATGGAGCTTTAGGGGAATGCAGACACTGAGATTTTTATTGTACTGGATTTGTATAGTTTCCACTTACCCACTTTTATTTTAAGGCCTGCTTTTGTATTCATTTGAGAAGTGTCCTTTCTGCTGGTTCAATGATAACTTTTCAATGTCATGTTTACTATTAATAGGAAAGATAAATGAGAATAAAAGCCATAGACTGGTAGGAGAATGTTCATGTGTGTACCTAACACATTTGTCGACTGGACAGACCTCACAAATTAAGGGTTTTTTAGATATAAATTTTATTCAAATATTAGCACACTCAGTTGTCATACTATATGAATATCCAGAATATGTATTTTTTTTTAAAGATTTTATTTATTGGGGCGCCTGGGTGGCTCAGTCGTTAAGCATCTGCCTTCGGCTCAGGTCATGATCTCAGGGTCCTGGGATCGAACCCCACATCGGGCTCTCTGCTCGGCAGGAAGCCTGCTTCTCCCACTACCATTCCCTCTGCTTGGGTTCCCTCTCCCACTGTGTTTCTGTCAAATAAATAAAATCTTTAAAAAAAAAAAAAAAGATTTTATTTATTTATTTGGCAGAGAGAGATAGAGCAGGGACACAGTCAGGGGGAGTGGGGGAGGGAGAAGCAGGCTTCCCGCCGAGCAGGGAGCCCGAGGTGGGGCTCGATCCCATCATGACCTGAGCCGAAGGCAGACGCTTAACAACTGAGCCACCCAGGCTCCCCCAGAATGTGTATTTTTAATGAAGTATGCTTTTAAACCAGGTATTTTTTCAGAGAGACTAAAAATGGATACAGGAAATATGGTTACATTTTGATTCTAAAATCATCTGGCCAACTCATTGAATTAACTAACTGAACTGTCTTTGGGGGAGAAAAATGGCAAGAAAAAAAAACAACCCACATTGTTGATGACTTTATTGTAACACTTAACTATCTTTGAGGTTTCCTGTGGTGGTGGCAGCTAAAAGGAGGAGGAAAAGCTAAAATAAGAATGACGAAAGGTCTCTGTCAGTGGATGGTTGGAAATTACTTCCAGCACATCTCCCTGTCTCTGGTTTTCCTCCCTCCAGCTCATTTTCTGCACTGGCCACATGTTTGTCTCCTAGATCAGTTACTACATTGGGTCATTTCCCAGTTGAAATTTCTGTCAGGTGTCCCACCCTCAGACCATTGCTCTATTTCTTATCTCTCACACAATTTGGGAACTGCTGCTCCCCGAAGAAGCACACAACTCTTCTTTCCTTATTAGCTTTCTATTTGCAGAGAATTTCTGTGGACTTTGATCTCAGACCAATGTAGGTTTGACTGTTGTACTCCACTAGTTTTGTAAATGTGTGGTCTCTCCAAAGCCTTATTTTTCTCATTTGTAAAACAAGAATAATAACCTTCTCCCCTAGATTGTAAGAATTAAATATGGTTGCATCTGAAAAGCATTTCACCATTGCTGAGCACCTCAATGCTCAGTAATTTAGTTCCTTTTCCCCATTCAAAGGTAGAAGAAAACATACACTGTAGGTTATTAAGAACTTTTTTCTTTTTTTTTTTTTTTTGGTTATTAAGAACTTCTAACTAACATCCCAAACTCCCAAGTCCTTGGGCTCTTTATTTTCCAGTATTCTGAAAATACAACATCATTTACATAAAACATCCTTTATTAAGATTAACTGTATTCTGTGTCCTGAAGTGTGACTGTATGTAAAATCTCTAAATTTGCATTGATGTCTAATGTAGCTCAGATGTTTGCCAATTCCGATTTAAAAACAAAAACAAAAAAACCCCTTCTATTTATTAAGGTGCCTTTGAAACATTAGGGTATAAAGAAGGAATTACCTTTAAGCATTCAATAAACTCAAGATATATTTAAGATTTCTTTATGGAAAAATCCTGCATGTCCTAAAGTATAGAGACTGTATTGGAGTTGAAAATCTCAGATCCTTCTGATCAGTAGGTTGTCTGCATCTTCAAATAACCAAGAGGAGTATTACTCATTTTTGAGTAATAATGCATTTATATATTTATATATACATTTATACATTTATATAGTTCAATATTCTGAAGACACTGCCTCTCTTCATGTTGTGTCCTCCCAAGGAAGCAGGCATCCTATTTGTCGTCTATATTCTTTGCAGTATATTTGCTTTTAAAACCTCCAGCTTTGAATCTCTCCCCTACAAGGCTGTTTGCTTTACTTCATCTGCTCTATTAAGAACTTTGTCCCACTGAGTCACCTGTGTTTCTTCCACCTCATTCTTCTGTTGTGGATTGTGGCACCAGGAAGTTTAGGGGGGCCGTGAGATAGTTGACCTCTCAGTAATTCTTTTAAGAGATTTCAGAGACTTAAACATCTCCAGCTTCCTTTAATAACCCACTGTGGTTCTGTCATCTGATGGACCTACATGCTTCTTCGGTCCACCTTATCTTCTGTTTGTTCATATGTACTAATAACCAGGATTTTTATTGTTAGGACAGAATATGGTAAGTTTTGGGGTTTTGTTTTCTTAACAACATGCATAACCTTTTACCGTTTGAGGGAGAACAAATAAAAAAGCATATGTTTCTGTTGGAAAGGACAGTGGGTGGACCATCCTTCAGCCTAATTGTTTCATCCTCCCCGTCCACGCCTCCTGACTCCGGAGGATCCCGTAATTCCTGATGAGAAAAGTTCAGAGACTTGGCACTTTCTGGATCATCACAGAGAGGATTATGTTTAGTATAGACTTAGATTTATGTATGTAGCTCCTTGAAAACTGCAAGTGATTATATTTGACAGTTTGGTGATTAGAATATTTACTAGCTATGTAATCTAGAGTGAATCATTCTATAAATTGGCATTTGGAGAAATAGCCGCTTTTCTTTTTTTTTAAACATATCCCAGAACTTACTCTTTGAAGTTTCAAAGACTCCACTGTGGTTTAATTGTCTGAGTTTTAGTAAGCAAATCTCAGCTTACCCTGCCCCAGGGGCTCACTTTTAGTGCATCATTTCTGGTGTGATACTATCATTGGATCTTTGGTTCCCTTAGTAGAATTGTTCATTTTGTTCATTTTGCTGTTTGAGATGTTTACATGCACACAATTTCCTTGTGCACCACAGTTGTATAGGTTTTACTTTCATCAGTCCAGTTTAATGCCAGGCTGTTTGGCCACCGTGGCACATTAGTTCATCTTCAGATCGCCATTAGTGTTGGCTCGCATCCCTTTCCTTAGTCATGTTGTGCCTGGTAATGCAGAACCTATTACCATGTCTAAGTACACTCCGGCTTCCTTTTCTGTAAAATTATCACTTGTCCAACTCACTCCTCTGCCATTCTTCTTACAGTCTCCTGAGATTTTGTGCTGTTTTCGTTTGGCAGTGTAGCATTTAGTTACCCCAAGGGAATTAGCAACATCTGCATTCTTAATGACTTTATTCTTTAATATCTCCTCACCATTGGACTGGTTGGGCTAAGCTAGGTCATCCTTAACCGTACTGACTCTGTTATAAATTTAATACCTTCAAAGGACACAGATTAGTCAGCTAACTTGTTCATTATTATACAGATCTTATCTTTTTTCTAACACATATTTTGTCCAAGCAGTTACCTTTTATTGCTCCTACCAGGTTGCCATAGAAATGGTTCATGCATCTATATAATTCTGAAATGCCTCCAGAAATCCTTATATGGGGATTTGTACACTAAACATGTGTTGAGTGCTTGTTGCGAGGCAGAAACCATGTTAGCTACCGAGTTTACAGAAACAAGTAGAACAGTTATCGAAGCTTGGGCCAGTGCAGGAATGTCTAGTACTAGGTATACTAATAATCTTCTCTCTTTGCCCGAAACAGATACGGCTAATTGATCCTGACAGGTTCTGCACTGCACCCTATACCCCACCTCGATGTGGGCTAGGTTTCTGGGCAGAACTCAAGTCAATCTAGATGGGAAGCATTTGAGTCTTTTTAAATACTCAGGCACAGTAATTTCACTGAGTAAGCATTTTTGGCAGTCAGTTCTATTCTTGAGTTCTATTAAAGAATGAATTTTTCTGTAAGCTCTGAGAAGTTAAACTATCTAGACTTAGATAATGGCTCTATGTGTTGTTACTGAGCAGTACTTTGTACTGACCCTACAAAGAACCTTAACTCTGACTTTTTTTAAAGTCAGTAAGATTGACTTGTTCCTCTGCCTTTATTTGAAGAATGAATTAAAATGTATTTTAATAATGAATTTTTACCTAGGTGAAGGACCAGCTTTTTAGGTGTTTTTAGATAAACTGAAAGAAAAAATTTTTTACAGCTGTACTTATTCTAATGGCTCAATTCAGAAATTAATTTAACTACTTAACATGGTTTTTTAAAAACAGAATTGTTATTTTTAGATGTGAATTTGGACGTTGGATCTGGACATGACACATGTGGAGAAACCTCTTCAGAGAGTTACAGTTCTCCTTCTAGCCCACGACATGATGGAAGAGAAAGCTTTGAAAGTGAAGAAGAAAAAGACAGAGGTTTGCTCTCTGGAAGGGAAATGGGGGTGGCAGAGGAGAATGTGTGTTTTCTCTTAAAATCAGTCAGACATAAGTAATTTTATGTGTCTATAAATGTCATTATTGATTTTAAATTTAACTGGTATAAAGGGTGTCTTACAGACCACTGACTTGGCAGTTCCTAACAGTGTTGATTTTTTTAAAGCTTTATTTCCCTGCATATGAAATTAAGTAGAAAGAAAATAGTCATAATAAAATAAAGAGTTCAGTGTAGAAAAATTGAAAATGTGTGTGTTGCTAGAGGTACTTATTTATAATATACATATCTTCCTAATGGATTGATCCTTTTATCATTACAAAATGTCCTTTTTTTCATCTCTAGTAACAATTTTTGTCTTAAAGTCTATTTTATCTGAGAATAATAAAGCACTTAGGCTCTCTTGGGTATTATTTGCAGGGTACTTCTTTTTCTGTCCTTTTACTTTAAGCCTATTTGTGTCTTTGAATCGGAAGTGTCTCTCTTATACACAGCATGTAGTTGGATTAGGGTTTTTTAGCCATTTGCCCATCTCTGCCATTTGAGTAGAATGTTTAATCCATTTAATTTTACTGTAATTTCTGATAACATAGGATTCATATCTCCCCATTTTGCTATTTGTTTTCTGTATGTATTATGTTCTCAATTCCTCCTTAAACAGGTCAGAGTCAGCCAAAAGTAAGAATGTAGGGCTTTCTCAGGTCATTCCTGGGCTTACATACAGCTCAAGACATGAGCATGGCCTTCTAGATTTCTAGGTATATGTGGAAGCTTTTCAGAGCTCCCTGTGGATATCTCATTCTTCATTTTTTTTCTTTTAAGTTTTTTGGTCAAGCTCTTGTTAGCCCCAACTGGTAATACTGCCTCAGGCAGCCAGGTTGTTAAACATTTGCTGCTGATTGATTGTGACAAATGCCCTGTGGGTAAGAGCTGTTAACACAGAGTGAGCTCTAACTGCTAGGCCCCTAGTGACAGCTCTTTGGGGATGGGGCTTTTAGATAGCTCCAAATCCATGCTTTTTCTAGTGGCTGCTAGGCTGCTAGTTTATATAGCTACCATAGCTGCAAAACTTTTCCTTTATAAAGCTACTTCTGAGCTGGAGAAAGTATGTAAGAATTAGGGCAAAGTAAAATGCCACAGTGTTCGCTCTTCTTAAGAGATTCAATGACTTTTCTGGAATAAACACTCCTCAGATTGCTGCAAGCCTTTAGTTAATTTCTAGAGTTCTGAAAAAGTTGGTTTTGACAGATTTTGCCAGGATTCTAGTTCTTTTTATGCACGAGTGGAGTGTCAGAGATCCTTACCCTACCATTCTGGAAATGAGATCTCAAAAATATATATGTTGAGTGAGGATATCATTCTTTACACACGATAAAGACATCTGATTGGTAACATCTTGGTTATAAACACCTGATTAGGAACATTTTAGTTATAAGATATACCCATGCTGGTAGGAAGTATTAAATGATTTCTCTTGGGCCATGAGCCCAAGAGCCCAAGAGCCTCAGACTACAGCATTTTAGCCACGTATGGCTTCTTGCTGGGCAGCATATAGCTTTCCCAGACCTTCGCTCCTGTGTTAAGAATATCAGGTCACATCTTAGGGAGCCATGCTGCTGCATCACATACAATTACAGTCCGTCTCGACTGTGCAGTTGTTTTGAAGCCCTACCAAGGCAGCATGCAGTGACTCTACCACCAGTTCTCATCAGAAGCATCACTGCTTCTGATCTGCACCTTCCTCACGAAAAAGAAAAAAAAAAAAAGGAAATAACTACCCAGAGCTCTTATGAAGGTTAAATGAGAGCATTTTTATACCTTATCCAGAATAGACAGTCTTTCAGTGTGTTTCATTTCACATGCTCTGCTTGATTCTGTGGGATTTGCCAGTAATCTGGGGGCTCTTGAGTTAACAGTGCACATTTGGTCAGAATTGTGAAGAACACATTTGTACACTCGGGTTACTTTGGAGCCTCCCTTTCCTGCTGTCCAATAGGGTGAGTTGGTGGCCTAGATGGAGGAACTTACCCTTTTTCAGATAGGCTCAGTTATCAAGTGACTCAGTTGAGCCTTCCCTAAATAAAGAATCATTTGGAATGTCTAAAACCAGCAGGGGGAAAATATCCACTGTGGGAAAAAGCTTTAATCATTTTTAGAATTTTGAGTGCATGAAAAGGTTGCTTTAAAAAGCATGTGACTTTGTTGTTCTGTTGCTCATAATAGGGTTTTGTTTTGAGACTTCCTACTTTTGAAAGCCAAAGCAGAAAAGGGAGAGACCATCTCTGATTAGCTAGATGAGTCCTTATAATGCTCAGAAAACCACTTGGGATCATTTAAACTCATGGCGCCATTTGCCATGACTTGAGATTTAAAGAAAGCCCAGTTCATACAGAAATGTAGTTGACCACCTGAAAAATGATCTATCTTCTTTGGACTTAAATATTTGTCTTCGTGTATTCCTATGATGGTTACAGAAAAAATGCCTTGAATAAGTTAATAACTTTTGTATATGTTTTGTTTTGAAGTGTTTAGGAAGAAACACCTCAGTTATTCAGGGAAGTTTATTCTAGAATCACTTACTCATAAATTGAAATTCTCCTTCCTAAATTATTATAATTGACTTAATAACACTGTTGACATCCTGTGTCATTAAGCAGGTTCTATTTAACCTTTGTTGAGAAAGACTACTAGGAAGATTTGTTTTTAGTATTGTTTCAAAAGTTTTTAACATCTTTGCTGAGTATAGCTAGTTGCTAATACATGTAAACATATTTAAGCACATGATACAGTTCTACTTTATTGATGAGCAAAGAGGATGTTAAAATAGGCACTACATTTAATTGCATGATTTCTCTACATATTGTTGCAGTATCTGGGTTTATGATACCTACCTATCGTGGTCTAGACTTTATCTTTCGCCCTTTTTATACCAGAAGTCAGGACATCCAGGGGAAGTCTAGATTGAAGCTATTTCTACATACAGGCTTAAGAATGATTGCAGCAATAACGCCATATGAAGTGTATTTTTGGATTTGCCACTTTGCTATTTTGCCATGGAAAAATGGCAGCGCTCTCGTGTTTGCCTCGCTGCCGTGCTCCAGCACCATTTGTTCTTTGACTATACTAGGAGCTTTAAATGTTCTTTTCCCCACTGAAATATGTCAAAGTACGAATATTTACCGAATATTTATTCCATTCTCTTCCGTTCCCTACCGCTTAGATGCTTGGGTAAAGGATAGTCTTGTGATGAGCCCCTTTAAATTGCATTGTGTGTGAGACCCATGTGAAGACCTGGGTTTGGCAGTGCAGAGTATAGATCAAGTGAATTGCTTAAAATTGATTAAAGTTAAAAAGATATGATCCTTTTCTCAGTAATAAGATGATATTAAATAAAGCTCTCTGTTTCTGTTGTGCTTCATTCAGTCTCTAATTAACCTTTTGTTGCTTATCTCTCTGTGGTTTTTTGTTTTTTGTTTTGTTTTTTTTAATTAAAGACTTGATTTTGTTAGAGCAGTTTCCGGTGTATAATAAAATGAAGAGGGAGGTACTACAGAGATGTCCCCTGTACTGCTGCCATGTAGACAGCCTACCCCGTTAACCACTAGCATTCACTGGAGTGGCACACTTTGTACCAAGCGGGAGCATCCATTGACACATTATTGTTACCCAGCACCCATAGCTGACCTAAGGGTTCATTCTTGGCTGTTATACCCTCAGTGGCTTTCTGACAAATGTATCATGACTTGTATTTACCATTATAATATCATACAGATCATTGTCATTGCCCTGAAAGTCCCCTGTTCTCTGCCTCTTCGTCTCTGCCCTCAACTCCCCACCCCTGGCGACCACTGGTCTTTTTATTGTCACCATAGTTTTGCCTTTTCCAGAATATCCCTATTTTTTAAATGAAGTCCACAGGAAGTCAAAAATTAAATGAAAGTCAGCTTCGTGGTCAGGAAACAGAAGGATACATCTAAACTTCAGAGTTCATTTTAGATACACTTAAAATTTGGGGACATGGGTGGCTCAGTCGATTAAGGGTGTGACTTTTTTTTTCCTAAGGGTTTGTTTTTTGTTTTTAAAGATTCTACCTATTTATTTATTTATTTATTTGACAGGGAGGAGAGACATCACAAGCAGGCAGAGAGGCAGGCAGAGAGAGGGGGAAGCAGGCTCCCTGCTGAGAGAGCCTGATACGGGGCTCAATCCCAGGACCCTGAGATCATGACCTGAGCCGAAAGCAGAGGCTTTAACCCACTGAGCCACCCAGGTGCCCGAGGGTGTGACTCTTGGTCTCAGCTCAGGTCTTGATCTCAGGGTCGTGAGTTCAGGCCCCACGTTGGGCTCCACACTGGGTGTAGAACCTACTTAAAAAAGAAATAAAATGTAAAATAAAAGTAAAAAAAAAATGATTTCTAGCAAGGGATGGGAGTGATGCATGCTTTAACATCTATTTATATGTTTCCCTTAGACACAGACAGCAATTCTGAGGATTCTGGGAATCCGTCAACAACCAGGTTTACAGGCTATGGTTCTGTCAACCAGACCGTCACTGTCCAGCCACCTGTTCAGATTGCTTCATTAGGAAGCGACAACGGAGGCCTTTTAGAAGATCCCCTAACCGCACCCAAGTATCAGCATATTTCTTTTATGCCAACTTTACACTGTGTCATGCACAATGGTGCCCAGAAGTCTGACGTTGTTGTTCCTCCACCCAAATCTGCCGATGGCAAGACAATAGGGATGCTCGTTCCCAGTCCTGTTGCTATTTCCGCAATAAGGGAATCCACAAATTCTACCCCTGTTGGAATCCTGGGGCCAGCAGCTTCTACTGGAGAATCCGAAAAACACCTTGAATTACTGGCTTCCCCTTTACCTCTTCCGTCAGCCTTCCTCCCCCACAGCAGCACCCCCGCTTTACACCTCACAATCCAGAGGCTAAAGTTGCCGCCCCCACAGGGGTCTTCAGAGAGTTGCCCAGTTAACATCCCACAGCAGCCCCCCGCGAGTCTGAGCATTGGATCACCAAACACTGCCTTTCTTCCTGTCCACAGCCCAGGTAGTTTTCCGGGATCTCCTGTTGCTACCACGGACCCCATCACAAAATCTGCATCCCAGGTGGTAGGACTCAATCAAATGGTGCCTCAAATCGAGGGAAACACGGGGACCGTCCCTCAGCCTACCAATGTGAAGGTAGTTCTTCCAGCAGCCGGCCTGTCAGCCGCCCAGCCACCAGCTTCCTACACCTTACCCGGCTCGCCCCTCGCCGCCAGCGTGCTGCCCAGCCAGAGTTCCAGCGTGCTCAGCCCCGCGGCCACGTCGGCCCCGTCGGCGGGGGCGGGCCTCAGCCAGGCCCCGCCCGCCGGGCCGCCTGCCGTCCCCACCCACACCCCGGGCCCCGCCCCCAGCCCGAGCCCCGCCTTGACACACAGCACCGCGCAGAGTGACAGCACGTCTTACATCAGTGCGGTGGGAAACACGAACGCTAACGGGACAGTGTTGCCGCCGCAGCAGCAGGTGGGCTCGGGCCCTTGTGGTTCCTGTGGGCGCAGGTGCAGCTGTGGGACCAACGGAAGCCTGCAGCTAAATAGTTACTACTACCCCAACCCGATGCCCGGACCAATGTACCGAGTCCCGTCGTTCTTCACCCTGCCATCCATCTGCAATGGCAGCTACCTCAACCAAGCACATCAGAGCAACGGAAACCAA
This sequence comes from Procyon lotor, assembly GCA_028646535.1. NCBI lineage: Eukaryota > Metazoa > Chordata > Mammalia > Carnivora > Procyonidae > Procyon > Procyon lotor. The sequence continues at coordinate 7,899,621 of CM053616.1, read as the reverse complement.
CTTCCTTTCTTTCTGCCTCAGACTCCATATGCAAATGGACTGGTGCATGACCCAGTCATGGGGAGCCAAGCCAACTACGGCATGCAGCAGATGGCGGGATTTGGGAGATTCTATCCTGTCTACCCAGCACCTAATGTAGTTGCCAACACGAGTGGTTCGGGGCCCAAGAAGAATGGGAACGTGTCATGTTACAACTGTGGTGTAAGCGGACACTACGCACAGGAGTGCAAGCAGTCGTCCATGGAGGCCAGTCAACAAGGTAATCATGAGAGCTCCCAGAGGACTTGTTTTTGAGTGTGCCCGTTTCTCCCTGCCTTACAGAGCACGGTGACCCCAGTGTGGCAGAAAGAGCTGGTGTGTGTTCCTTTACGGGTGTTGTGCTTTTGGTAACAAATCCCACAATGCAAATGGGAAAACCTAGTGTAGACCCGGGTCACTCAGCACAAGGAAGTTGAGAGGAATTCAGTTTCCAAGGAAAGCATAAACCATTGAGGCACTTTTGAAGGAGTATAATGGGAATTTGTGTTCCGTATGTCAGGTCTCTTGCTTGCAGCACTTTTTTTTTAAGCTATAATCCTGTTGCGTAGAGTAAGCAGACTTTTCAAATATTGAAAATGTAGGAAGTCACGTAGTCATCTGACACGTGTGATTTCCAGGTTCTCTTTAGTGTATCGGTGCCTCGCCAACTGGCCTCTCGCACATTCCCTCATGCTGCCCCTTTCGCTCCCAGCAGATGCTTAAAAAAAAAAATGCTGTTGCATTTTAAGGAACAAAATATTTAAGCACTGGTTTGGGAGCAAGGGAATTATTTGAACTCTGTTTAACGTTATTACCACCAGAAACAAGAAAATGTTCTTAGATGAGTCTGAGTAAGATTACAAATTCAGTGGAGACGTCAGACTGTTCTCTTTCGCCTGGATTTGGCTTTTGTCATTTTACCAAATCTCACCCAGAGGAAAAAGGTCTTGAATTGTGAGTGTATACTTGGCATTTTTACAGGAAGGTTGAGTTTGATAGCTTTAGGTTGAACTTAAAGCACAAACCTCATACTACTTTTTGAAGGTAGTTTATTTTCCCATTTTGGAATCGTAGTAGTGCGCAGGACGCTGCCTTCTGCCGAGCATGCCGTTTGCTGTCTTGTGGTTTGTGATGCCTTGCCTCGTAAGCAGTGACTTAGCAGTTCTGTCTTTCCCGTTTTAGGCACTTACAGACTGAGATACGCACCTCCCCTCCCCCCTTCTAATGATACGTTGGATTCTGCAGACTGAAACAAGTAAAGCTTGACTGCTTAATACCCTGACGTGTTGGGGAGTCATGGTGGGGTGTGGAGGGGAGGAAAGGAAAGGTATTTTGTTTGTTTCTTTGTCTATACATTTCCTAGATTTCTATGCAGTTGGGATTTTTCATTTATCTTATACTGATGTCTAAAACAAAAAAGAATGCATTGCTTTTGAGCCGCTGGTCTCCTGGTTCAACAACAGGCTTATCTGTATGATACGTGTAATTTAAACATCCAGACAAACTATCAAAAGGAAAATGTTTGCTGTGCTTTTTTTTTTTTACACTGAATACTTGCTGTGTGCAATGTTTACTGAATCTTTAAAACTGTGTATTTGACCTTTTCTTATGACACTGGTGATAGTCATATGGTTTTGAAAAAGAGAAACTTTGCTTCTTCCCCACTCTTCTCACTTCCACCCTAAAGGACACACATCCCCCGCCACCCTCCTTCCAGTGCCCCGTGTCAGGGATAGTTGGCCACGCATCGGTCTCCACTTTCGTGACCTGCCCTGCCTATAGATGGAGGGCGAAACGTTTCATCTTACTGTGAAAGGACACATCTGGTCCCCCGCATTGTGTGTATTTATGTCCTGAACAGCGTCACGTAAACACATATATGCAGTGCTTGTGGTCCAAATCAAAATTCAAGGAAGTGGAAGAGAGAGGAAGAAGTCAAACCATATGAAACTGAAAAAATACGATGTCTGAAGTGGACAAAGAGCTTTTTCTTAAAAAAAACAAAAACAAAAAAACAAAAACAAAAAACAAAAAAACCCAAAAAACTTTTTACTTCATCATACTTTTTTAGCCTGTTGCTTCAGAGAGACATAATAAAGTGAACAAACTAGTGTGAGTGTTGTTCTGTGTGTCTGTGTGTGTCATGAAAGTCGACAGCCGATTTTACTTGTAGTCTACCACTGTGTCGTGCTAAAGAGACACTACCTGAGTAAAGATTTCTTCTTTTCTCACACCAACTGTAGCAGTGTTACGTTGTGTTTAAAAATGTGTATGGTTTATTGCAATCTGAGCAGAAGCTCGGGTTTCTGCAACAGTCAGGTTTGTTCCCTAACCCGTCTCTCGTAGCAAAGTCACTTTGATAACAGTTTACCACTATGCTTGATTATAATGTGAAAGACTGAATTCTGAGTGTGTTAAGATGGTATTAATCATGTCAGTGTCACGTCACTAAGTTTAATGCTGCTGTTTAAAAAAAAAAAAAAAAGTTTTTTTAAAGCCAATCTATGTACTAAATTGCTTCCAGGTAATTTTTGATTTCCTAAAGTGCACTGAGATTATCTGGAAGATTGGGTGTTTTTTTGGAACTGCTGCGTTCAACAGCAATGAGCGACCACCACTGTATCATCCGAGGTTAAGGGGCGGGGCTGGTTCTGTTTTCCCACCCTCAGGATGGAGCGGAAGTGATAGGTTTGGGTCATGTGGAGTAACGTTGGTGTACAGCGGAGGGACTTAAATATCGGGTCTTGGTGCAGAAGCCTAACAGATTGCTAGATAAAAGGACAAACTTGAAGAAAAAAGAAGCTTCATTTAATGCTTCATAGGTAGCATTTATATTTATAGCAGCAATGTACATTTTGAAACTAACTTTCAGGGTGGGAGTTAAAGGGGAAAGGGGCGGGGAGGAAGGGGTAGATGAAAGCTTTAATTTAAAAAGAAAAGTTCAAGTAAAGGAAATTATTTTGATTAAATATATTTTATTTGATCTGGGTATTTTTGGACCACATTATTAAATTAATTGTTAAGCTGCAGTTGAGTTGTGCCGGTGAGAGTTTTGATAAGCCACGTACGGACCGCATTGTGAATCACTTGCCAGTTGTACTTTATGGAGCTTATTTTATGATTTAAAATACTGTACTGTACATAGGAGGTATGTTACCTTCTCCTTATTTGTATGTTTACCATATACTTTGATATTTGAAATGTTATGTACTGGAAAGGCCACTTATATTTCTAGAACAGATTGGATTTTATGCAACCCTTTTTCCTTGAATTAACAGCAATAAAAAAATGAAAAACAGCTTAAGAATTGTGGTTTATTGCAAATTGTGTAAAAGTGAAAGGAGGAAGACATCATACGTGGTGATATGTTTTTTCTTTTTAAAGAATCAATGCATTTTCCCCTGTAATGTGGGGCAGTGAATCCCCACGTTTGTTTGTTTGTTTGTTTTTTACCATTTGGATGTTCTTTAGTTCTTCCCTGCCCCCTACCCCCAGGCTCACTCCATAGGTCACCTGTGCGACACTGAAAGGACAGGCTGTGTTTCCATGCCCTGGGCGCGCGCTGTGTGCCCAGGGCCGTGTCCGCTGGAGGCCTCTCTCCCCGCGAGTGTAGAGGACCCGATTTACTCTCTGGGATTTATGACGATTGCGTTCTCCAGGTAGCTCGCGGGACAGGATTGAGTGGCGTGCTTCCCCTGGTTCTGTGTTCTCTGACCCAGTCTCTAGTCCGTTTCTGCAGACCGAGTAACTCACAGGGAGACTCAGGCCTCACGGGTTGCGCAGCTCGTCCTGGCTGGCGGCGGTGAGGGGGCTCGCACTGTCCCCCAGCATTCGCAGCCGGGGTGCACAGGGGCCCAGGCGCACAAGGCAGGGAACCACCGTCCAGAGCCACCTGGGAGTGTTCCCTCCAGACCCATTCGGGCCGCGGCTTTGAGCCCCAGGAGCTGGCTCCCGCCTTAGCCGGGGATGTGCCTGCCTGCGGGCCCTCGTGAGGAACCGCCTTCCAGTGAGTGTGCTGGCCGCCCATGTCGCCCCCTGTGTCCCCTGCCCGTCCCTTGTCCCTTGCCCCTCCTTCCTCCGCTGCCCCGGGAGCCCACCGCCCGGAACTTGATCGTTCCGGTGCTTTTCCTCTTCCATCCTCCTCCCCCGCCGCACTGGGGGTGACTTTCCTGAGCTTCAGAGAAGAGGCAGCTCATGTGAGTAGTCTTCTGTGACTGTCTCTGCTCAGCTGGTTTGGCGCTCCTGATGTCCCATTCCTGCAGTTTATTTATTTTCACTACCTTTTCAGTTCCATTGCATGGGGGAGAAATACACAGTTTATCCATTCTGGCCACACTTGGGCGGTTTTCGTTTTTTTTGCTCTCGCGGGAGCGTTTTGACACCAGTCTCCAGGTTCACATGCTCGAGAGTTCTCTAGGCTTCAAATCCAGGAGTGCAGGTGCCGGGTTGTAAGACCTACCCAAATCCTCAGTTTTCCAGGATTTGCTAGATTGTTTTCCGAGTGCTTTATGCTCATGCGGACCGCATCCGATCCCGCAGCCTGTATCCCCTTTCGAAGGGACGTGATTGTGCCCCGGAAGGCTGGGCACAGGAGAGGCCAGCAAACCCTGGCTCTGCAGGGCCGGGCCTTGGAGGGTCCCCGTGCGGAGGAGGCAGGGGGTTCCAAGGGACAGTGTTCGGTAGCTGGGGCGGCGGGAGGAGGAGATGAAGGCAGGTGCAGGACAGGGAACGTTTTAGAAGAGTTGTGAGGTTTGTGCTTCCAGAGGTAAACTGGAGTTAAGCTGGAGATTTTGAGGTTGATGGAATGCAAAATTGAAAGTCACCAAGTCTTCAACAGAGGAGGACCCTGTTGATGGTATTTACGGGAACTCGGATGGTGGAGGCAGGAAGGTCTGGCTGCTGCAGACTGGCTGGGTTGGAGGAGGCAAGTGGAAGGAGCCTTGGGCCCCTGAGTCTCATTTTCCCCAGATAGAAAATGAGACTGTATTTTCACATATGCGAAAGGTCCAACATTAGGAAACAGCACCGAGAGGGCACTCGGGTGTCTGCTGAATTAACTTTTGAATAACAGGAGGATTGAGGTTATTGGTGAAGAGACCTGAAAAATGGGGAAGAGCCCCGAGTGTAGGAGGAGGAGGGCGGCGGGGCTGGTCCTTTCGGTGGTGAAGAACCGGGCAACACATGTTGAGGTTAGTCACTTCAGCTCTGTCTACTGATAAAAAACAAAATATTCCTTGTCCTCAAAAATCAACTCTCGTTGGAGAGCTTACCAAATGATGGCAGCCCTGGGCCGAGTGGCCCAGTCCCGAGTATTCGACACTGGAGTAGAAGAAGTACATTACAAGGCAAATCCACATTTAATTTATTATGTAAGTGCTAAAAATCAAATTTTTCTGAGAAGGTTCCATAAAGATTAAAGCACGGTGTAAAATAATCTTTTTTTTTTTTTTTTGACAGGTAGCATCTAGTACTTAAGAGCATCATCCATTTGAGCTTGGAAGACACGTTTTTTCAATTCTACATACCGATTACAAAGCACTCTCAGGTTAAAGCAGTGAAACCAAATGGAGGCGAGCTGGGACAATAGTTCAACCCCATAACCCTTTGATCACTTCATTCAAAAGAATAAAGAGAAATGCTGACTTTCCCCAGCCCGGCCACCCCACAGGAGGGCCCATTTATTTTCAGGGAAATGAGGTGTGGGGGAGTGAGGAAAACATGGTCACCATATCTCTGGACCTTCCTTGCGGGGTGGCGGGCGTGGCGGGGAGGGCTATTGAGGGACCGGCTATTAGAAGAATGGACACTAGCGTCCAAGGGCCGAGAGGCAGGTGTCCAGCCGAGGTACTCTTGACATTGACCGTGCCCGGAGGGCAGCCCTGTCCTTTCCCAGAGAATGCCCATTAGCACGTTGTCTTGGCACGGTTTAGATTCCAAACGCCAATCTAACATCAGCATTTCGTCACTGCTTACAAATCACAGCTATTGTGCCCGTGCCATGCAAAAGTGACTTTTTTTTTTTTTTTTTTTTTGCCGTATCTTGAGAAATGGACCAAATTCTTAGCCTTTCTTTTGAAAAATGCAAGGCTTCTGGATGGGAGTGTGGGGACACATTGCCTGAACTCTGTGTGTTTGCAAATGTCTGTCCATCCTGGGAGCACAGGGCCTGTGGGCTTCCTCCTGCCTGCTCTGGAAGGTGGGGCACATCACAGATGGGGGCATCAAAGACCCCGTCCCACAGTCTACCCCTTGGGCAGTGACTGCAGTTCTCCATCACCAGTCCTCTTATCCTGAGATCTCGTTTTGCCAATTTGGAGTTTGGGTGGGGTGGGGGTGAAGTAGGGGGTGCGGTGGGGGGCCGGGTGGTTTTTCATTTTTTTTTTTCTTTTTCCTTTTGCAGCTCCAACTTGATCCACTGTAAAAGGTCTCAGCCAGCCTCTCACCAAAAGAAATTGCTAACTGGGAAGCAGCGCCACCTGGTGGGGGACGAGGACAATGCAAGCCAGCGGATGTTCTTTCCTACTGACCTAATTTAGAGAGAACTGAACGTAAGACAGAAAACATTTGAGATTGTAAGCCTGTGCCACAAACCTTAAAGAACACAGGCAGCTGGCCATAAAAGTAATTTGAGCAATCTCCTCTTTCAGTCATTGCATTCAAAGTTTATTATAAACCTCTGAAATGCACTGATGGTGCCTGATAGTTTCCTCTGCACTTTGTCCCCTGTGCTCCCTGATCGGCACAATGTAGAGGGTATGGGATCTTCCTCCTTCCCATCTCACAGATTCGGAATTCGAGGTTCAGAAGGGGTGAGTGCCGCAGACACATCGATGGTGAAGACCAGGCCCCGGCTTCCGCTTCGTGCTTTACCTCCTGTGCTGCTGCCCACCCTATCCTCACAGCTCCTTATCCACGGAACCCGTTAAGCCCAGTGAAGTGAGAGAGACCCATGGTCTATACAGCCCTGGGGTCTCTGGATTTCTGAGAGAGGACAGGGCCGGGTCCTGGTGGGTCCGAACGTCTCTTCTGTCTCGTTGAGGGACTTAAAGATGTGGGATGAGGGAAACTTTGCAGAGATGGGAAACCCCGGGACTTTCAGAACAAGCTTCTAAGCGTTTGCCAGCCTCAGACCCGTTCAGGGAGCAGCAGCTCTCACCGACGTCTGGGGCGTTAAACACGTGCAAATATCCTCCGTTGGAGCACTGGGTTTTTCATTGTCCTCAGGTGTCTCAATAAATTGAGCAGTATGTGAATATCCCATTAGCTGTAAGCTTACAGACCTTCAGAAACAGGTAAGATGAAGGAGCAGGGCCAGCAGAAGAGACAGAACTGCTGGTGTGTTGAAAGTGCCAACAGGTAGACTGTCCCAGGCACTCCCTCTACCGGCTGCCATCCTTCACAAACAATCCAAAGGCCGAGAGAGATAGCAGCAAGGTCACCTCCAAGCAGGACCGGTGACAAAAGCCTTCCTAAATGCTAAGAATGCCACCACGTTACCTAATATTCAGTGCTCATTCTTGCCAGCACATCGGGGTTGGGTCACATTTGTCACATGGTCACTCCATTGTGTACCGGATGCCTTCATCACATGAACGTGGGAAAGAGGTGACGCCCATCACGATTTCGTCCCAGCACCCACCCACAGTACACATGACCTCTCTTGGGCTTATTTACAGGATGGAGAAAACAATTCACTCTGTAAGACAGTTACAAGGGTCACATTGGCAAAATAGAGAGCACTCCATGTCTGACACATAGTAGGTGCCCAAGAAATTCATCATGGTAGCTGATACCTTGAGGCCAAGATACTCTTAGCTCATTTCAGCATCCAGCAACCCTGTGAGGTAGGTATTTTGCCCCGTTTTAATAGTTGGGGAAATGGCACAAAGGCTAAGCACCCAAGGGCACAGAGCAATGAAGTGACACGCTAGGATGGAACCCAAGGCTCTTTCTTACCCACTGAGCTCCTCCACTGCTTTGTGCCCATGACCCAGGATTTTTGCAGGCATGTCTGTGTGATGGTGTAGAGCTTCCTGTGGTGGGTTCAGGCCAGCGGGACTCGCAGGCTGGCTCGGCCTTAAACTCCGTCATCTTGAACAACCGGCCCTTCCAGACCTTTCTTTGTCTTACCTGAAAGCTGAGTGCTTGCTTAGGGAAAGGTAGTAGAAATTGAACTAATGATCTCAAAATTCTGTGACTTGAAGCTTGCTCTTTCACTTTAAAAGGTTTACTGAAGGTTTAGAATTCTTTGCCTTCACATTTACTTTTGGTTTAACAGTCCTTGCTGGGTGTGGTCAGGAACACAAACCCCAACCTGGGCCCTAAGCTGATGGAGGGGAGGATGTTTTCCAGGTCCTGGGAGCCGAGAGCCCTCAGAGCCAACCTCACGGGAGTTGACCGCTAGATGGCGGCATACACAGTGTTCTGGCTGCACCTGATCTCGGGAAAGAGCCCTTTCTGTTTCCCCTCACCCTCTGCCCAGCCTGCAGCCTGTGGCCCTCTGCTCCGTTCTTCTCTGCTTGTATTGATAGAAGTTTTCAGTTGCGGGGCCTTTTGGTCAAAACAAAACAAAAAAATCAAGCTCCTATACAAGTTTTGCGCCGAAGGACGTGGGGTTAGGCATAGCTCACAGACTGGTAAGGCCCACTGGTAAGGACGCGGGGTTAGGCATAGCTCGCAGACTGGTGACGCGTAAGGCCCACAGATAAGAATGATTTTTACATCTTTAAATCGTTGAAAAGGAGTAACTCTTCATGACACGTGACAATTATATGAAATTCAAATTTCAATGTCCACCAATAAAGTTCACTGGAACAGCCACTCCTTTATGTATTATTATAGCTGCTTTGGTCCTAGGACAGCTAAGTTGAACAGTTAGGACAGAGCTTGAAATATCGACAGTCCGTGTCTTTATGGAAGAATTTTGCTGACCCCTGACATAGATCAGCCTCATCTAAATAAAGATGCACCTTCCAGTGTCTTGGAAGTTCCAATGTGTGAGTATAGGAATTTGCCATGGTGGTCTTGGTGCTGTTTCCTTGGCACAAAAATAGCATCTGATGGTTGAGGAGGCCTGTGCACAATTCGGCAGCCACTGGGCAAACATCCCTTGACTGGGAACTCAGAGTGTGCTAAGGGGCATCACTTGCCCTGACTTGGTGACCAGCCC